>CM043016.1:137623438-138313604 GCA_023690525.1 Holotrichia oblita | reverse complement strand
CTCAGTAAATGCAGTCTTTGCCCGAAATAATTTTATGTATCAATATGATAATAGCTCCATTCGTACAGCAAGACTGACCTCAAACTGGATGCAGCAACATAACACACAAGTTCTACCTTGGTTTTCACGTAGCCCGGACTTGCACCCCATTGAAAATATGTGGGGTTTGACAGTAAAAAAATTAATAGAGGTAATAATTTTCGCCCACAAAATGTAGAACAATTATGGGAAAGAGTTCAAGAAGCATGGATCGAATTAACTCCAAATTATATCATAATTAGTAGCAACTCCAAATTATACTGCAGCATTAGTAGCATCAATGCCCAGAAGGTTAAATAATGTTATTGAAAAAAAATGGAGCTGCTACAAAATATTAATTTTTTATATCATTTGTTTATATATTTCGTTTCTAAAATAAACATCAAAATTTTCAATTTAGTTTTACATAGAACAACAATATGGTTGGTCAAAACCAAACTAATTTCAGTTAAAAGATATCACTTTTTAAGGTAATGACTATTGATTATTGTGATAATCATCACATGATGCCTAAGTGCGTATCCGCGTATCCAGAGTAACGTAGATTGCTGCAAAGCCTGATTTACCCAATTTCATGAAAAAGTAATAAAATGTCAAATCGCTGCCCAGATTATATTGGCCGCAACACATTTATAATAAACCACACTAAACCAACACGGCACAAGTATGAGATGTCAGTGCACTTTGCCTTTTACACAGATTGTCAATCTGCATTGCCAAATATAACCGCTAATGTTTAGAACACTGATGCGTTAAGACTTTGTATATATGCATCACTCGATTGGAAAACTGTAAAGATAATATGTAAATAAAAAATAAAGTTACGTAATAAAATATTCAAAATTACTTTTTAAGGCAGGAATTCTCTTAAAATCACGAGGTGATTGTTAAAAAGTAACGATTTATCTTTGTAACGATTAATTTTGTCATATATCGCTGTTAGAATACATCTTAGAGTTCATAAGTCAACATGACAATAGTTAGAGTAACAAACAAATTGTCCGTCTACAAATTATGCGGTCGTGATTGACAATTTAGGACAAATGTCCCGCGACTTAAAAAATATTTGGCAGTCATTTGTTTTCTCGACGCTCGCTTTCAAGAGCTGAATTAGATGCCAGAGACGCTTTCGACGAAATTTCTTTTGATGTTGACGCGCGCGGATCAAGTTATATACATACCGAATATATCAATTCATTCCCATTGTTCTATGGGATTCTATGGGATGATGATAATGAAATGCAGACCGGTGGTACATCTATGTACAAATGTCTCTACAACTCGGCCAGAACGTACAAACACGGCGAACACGTATATACATATATCATTCGGAATTATACAAATGCGAACGGGATTATTAAACGAGTTCCCCGTATCGCGTACGAGGCAGACGGAACGCCGTCGATGTTTGAGAGCCGCTGGGCCGTCACTCACTTGTCATAGCTGACAGTGATCCGCAAATGTTTAGAGAATTTCACTTGGTCTAGATGCCACTCAATTCCATAGCGTGAACGATCACACCGTTCCGAAGAAAAGGTTGTCTGCGTATATTATATGTATATACAATGCATGTTGTAATATGTACATACAGATACATATTCATATTTTTCTTAATATTTATCTATTGAATTACATGCAGACAAAAAGCCTATACATACTTTTTTTGCAGGGCCAAAAGTAAGTTGAGGTTTGTAATAGGATTGCACAGGTTACATAATATGTATATATGTACATATACAGGATCATTCACCGAACTGGTTCGTTAGAACTTTTTGATGTTCTTGAAATTCAATACTTCTGAAAACTTGTAGTTATAACTGATATCATCTGGAAACTATCAGCGAAATTATTTACGCCATTGCATTGTACCATCAAGTTGACGTTCACTTTCTGAATTTAAATAGCATTTTTTATGAGTTATTTGTATAGGGCATACAATTCTCCATCAAAACTTATTAAGACACCCTATGTCAAAAATCAGGCGTTTTTAAATTATTATAATTTTTTTCAAATATAGGGCCAATGGCAACGTTATACTCAAAATTATGTATTTCTGAAGGTATTGCATCTAAGGACCTCAAATTGGGCATGTTATTAGCCGAAATAGCATACATTAAATTTACGTCCTAAAATTTATTATAATTTATACAGAGTCGTCCAAAATTAACGTTCATTTCAACCAAGTTCACATCGATGAAAGTTTTTTTTAATCCTATATGTTATTGCATTTTTGAATACACTTAATAATTCTCTATCATTGAGTATTTGACATATTAGCTTCTATGTTTACGGTTTTCGAGTTATTAAAGATTTCCTGATGAAAGTCCGAAAAATAAGCCTTTTTAATGCATTTAAAATCTTAGTAATCCTTGAACGTCAAAAGAATGTATTTGTACTATAAATACACATACTTGATATCTGTCAAGTAAACTGGCAAATGCAATACATTACGGAAAAGAAACGATATTTTTAATTTATTTTCCATTCATGAAGACTGTAGCAGAATTGTGAGTAGCACATGTCGAGTATATGACGACAGACATTCACATTTATGCAAAATTCCTTAAAAAATATCAATACAAGAAGCCAAAAAAGAATTTTAAACAAAAAAGCTTGGGAAAGGAATAAGTTAAGTGTGTTTTATATGTCATCGTGATCTGATCATATTGAATTTTGTCTTTTGCAACGCTATTTTGTTTAATTTTCTTATTTGAGATTTTGTAATGATATTGTTTTAGATCACTTTGCAAAAATTTGGATATCTTTGTCAAATACTGTACATGTACTACTCATAATCCTATTACATTCTCCATGTTTCCGTTCATGGAGAATGAATGAAAATGTCGTTTCATTTCTGTAACGCATTTCATTTGTTATTTTGCTTGACAGATGCAATCTGCGTGTATTTATAGTACAAATACAATATCAATTCTTTTGTCATTCAAGGATTATTAAAATTTTAAATGCATTAAAAAGCATATTTTTCGAACTTTCAGTACTTACAACTCGGAAACCGTAAAAAGTACAAGCTAGTACGTCTAATAAGGAATGATAGAGAATTATTAAGTGTATTCAAAAATGCAGTAATATATAGGATGTTCCATCTAAAAAAAATGTGACTCAAATAGACGTAAAGTTGGTTGAAATGAACGTTAATTTTGGACCAGCCTGTATAAATTATGATAAATTTTAAGACGTAAGTTTGATGTATACTATTTCGGCTAATAACATGCCAAATATGAGGTCTTTAGCTGCAATGAATTCAGAAATACAAAATTTTGAACATAACGTTGCAATTGGTCCAATATTTGAAAAAAATTGAATAACTCAAAAACGGCTGATTTTTGACATAGGGTGTCTTATTAAGTTTTGATGCAGAATTGTATGCCCAATACAAAAAACTCATGAAAAATCTACCATGCTATTTAAATTAAGAAAGTCGACGTCAACTTCTGGTAAACTGGAAGTGGTACAATGGCGCAAATAATTTTGCTGATGAGTCCAGATGATATCAGTTAAAATTACAAGTTTTCAGAAATATTGAATTTCAAGAACATCAAAAAGTTCTAACGGACCAGTTCCGTGAATGACCCTGTATATTCTGCATTAGTTGTAGTAATTTCACGTTTTAAAGTCTACAACTGTCAGTGTCACAACTGATTAAATTTTTAAAAGTTTTATACATACATATATATGTATACACACAGTAGTATAAAGTGAGCATTGTTTTGTTCAATTCAAAGATTACGGTTAAATACATTAAATTAAAATTAAATATAATGAAATTTAGGTCATTATTTATTTTCAAATTGTTTCCATGCAAATTGACGAAATAATCCTATAAAAGATATTAAGAGGACACTCCCGAAAAACACCAGTAACATGAACCAGCTTTTTGTAGTTGCATATTATAGTAAATGTTATTACTACACAATGTGACAACGAAAACTATGCTATACTGAGAGAACAGTTTAAATAAAACCTACTATAGTACCTGTGTTTAGGAATTGAATTGTAGAAAGCGCCCTACGAGCAAGAGGGACACTTGCTTTGATCTATTTCTATTGCTGTTGGTAGCAGGGTGATTCCTGCAATTATACCATAAGCACTTATTGTAGACATTGTTTGTTTTTTTCTATTCTTAGAAATTTATACATGACTATATATTATAGTACATTTAGTACAAATTTAACCTATATTTTTGTTAAAATAGAAGTAAATTTATTGCAGATGGTTAAAAAGACGATTTTTTAAATTGCATTATATACATTTTCTAGTTTTCAGTGAATGCTGTAAATGAGTTTATTCGAAGTTAATAAAACATACCCTTAATTTACATACATTCTACGTACTCCTGCTATTTGTTCTAGAAACTTGAATTGTGACAGTGTTTCTGAATTAGTGTTTTATGTGGTAATTTATATAAATCGAATAAATAAGTACGCTACCATAGCGGTAGTTCGCCTATGTGCGAATAGGTGGCGGGTAATATGTTATGGCCAATATTTAGGTCTCCTCTACAACATCCAACGAACAGAAAAAGGAATTTCTTAGTGATGCGGTAGTGTATATCTAAAGGAGAAGAGTTACACAAACTTATAGGATTATTTCTATAGAACATCGAGAATTAAGCAGTTGTGTCAATTTTGTGGAATGTTCTTTACTATAGTTTTGTAGTACTTTCTTAACTATAATTTTCTGATATTCATTACTTGTAACGTTTACCACACTTTTGCGGTATTTGTTTTAGTACAAACATAGTGTACCAAGAACTATTCGAAAAAAACTACAATAATATTGTATTTTCAATCTAAACGTATTAGTTATCACTGTAGTAATTATCGGTTGTAATACAGTACACTACAATTATAGAATATTATACTACATATTTTTGAGAAGATGAGAAGAACATAAGTAGGTACATTTGGACTAATAATTTATTGAATTAATCAATCTGTACCACACATTTATCTTTTATTAGAGGCTCATTGTCTCTCCAGTAGGTGATCTGTCGCGACGAATTGTGGCTTATGACGGTAACTGAAACCATTAGCTACATATACAATAAAACATCATGGTTTGGCCGTGTATAATAGTAGCGGATATAATAAAATTATGATCAAACACACTATAAAGACCGTTATGAAACCTTTTGTTTTTCAATACTCGCTAAATAAAAGAGCACTACATATCTTCATATAAACTGGAACTGCAAGGTGCCATACAGCGAAAGTGATTCGAAACTTGTTTAAACTACCGGTTTTGTCTTTTTCAAAAGTTGCCACATTTAGATGTTATTTGCATCTCCCAATTCAGTTATAATTTAATAGGAAAGCGTTCGCAGAAATTGGCAACAAAATGCGAATCTATTAGAAGTGGTGAAAGTTTGAACTCATGTCATGCCAAAAAGATTTCAAGTAGCCCTAGTATTCTCTTCAAGTTATTTAAAGTAGCTGTCTCAGTGAAACATATTTTATAATTTATAATGTATAGAAAACATTGTGTATTAAAAATAAGGACATATTTTTGTTTCACTTGTACTTCACCTGCCAAACATTGTATATTTGAAAATAATTAATATATCTATTTTGTGACCTTTATGTACTTATCTTTCAATTCCTGAAATATTTCCACTTGTAGGTCAATCTTTTTTTTATTTTAATGTGTGGTGGGTGCTTAGTTGCAGTGACTCCGTAAGCTGTATCGCTTGTCTGGCTATCACTGCAACTCTCGCGGTGTAGTTTGTGTGTGTGTAAGCACCATATCGCCTTTTATGATGCCGCGCTGTTAATCACTTTGCTCCCAACAGCGAATGGCAAGTCGATCCGGGATTAAACTCTCTGAAAAAATGTCACCGTCCCTCCAGAGAATTGAACTCCGGCACCTATCGTCCTCCCACAACGATAATCAGCCGCCTAACCACTGCGGCCATCGACCCGTTAAATAAAATAAAACAACAATTAATTAAATACCAATTTATTCCAGAATAATTCCAGAATTTAACAAGTCTTATTAACGAAAACATAATATTATATGTTCTGGAATAAATTGATATTTAATTAATTGTTGTTTTATTGACTTACAAGTAGAAATATTTCAGGAATTGAAAGATATTTGAAAAAAAGTAATAGCATCATTATACTCGCGTAGCAGAATTTTGATACCTTCCATGTTAATTGGTATATCCTTCAATGCTTTTGGAAACAGTTTTTGAATTTGTTTTATCAAGTACGTTTTATTTTTCTTGGTACTGCAGAAGTTGTATTGATAAATTTATGAATGAAGGAGATACATATATACTACTGTACTGTCAGTCATTGTAGTAGCATTAATCCATACATGTTTCAAACAAGTTTATTTCGAAACTTTGTTAAATGATCTGAGACTATTCAGTATTAAACATCATATCAGCTAATTTACTTATTAAAGTCATTCATCAAATAATCATTTTTTTATTCATGCCGATGTTGTATAATAGGATTTTGGGAATACATTTAGTCATGCTCTTAAGTGTAAACCGTTCTCTAACAAATTCTAACGAATGCCAAAAATGTCTGCATAAATGATATTCCTTGATATCTAATACGTATCATATAGTGCTAGTTTTAAATTAAAAAGACAGCTTTGCTATTGAAAGTAACAATGTACTCTTTGATTCTTGCTTGATATATTAACATAAGTGAATTGATATATGTATGTATATGTTTCACAGTTCTCTTTGCCCTTTATACGACGTCAAATATGTAGTAAACCTCACTTTTAAAACATTGTATTCTTTGTTTATAATCACCTTTATTCAACAGTTACATTTCATAATAAAATAATATTATCTATTATATAATAAAAATATATTATCTATTATAGTATAAAATAATTTGGTTTGCATACCTTTCGATGATTGAGACATTACCACTTTCATGACATCTTTCTAATATTGTTTCCAATCAAAACTAATTTAACTAAAGTTATGACTTTCGAAGAGCCTCACCTGAAGACACTGTACCGTTTCTGTATGTTATTCTCATTAACTTGACCTCATTGTAACTTTCCAAATTCTAAGAAATTACTTCAGAAAATACTTCAAGAAGCATTTTATAAATGATAATCCTTCTCCTAATATATTAATCCTCCTCCCACATGCGTTAGTGGAAATCTGATATTTCTATTAATCTAACAGTAATCTTTACTCATATTAGAGATCATCAACTGTCATGACATAATATTTTGCGTTTTTAGGAATCACAGGAATTAGCACCATATGTGTAAATAAGATTTAGGGTATTAACATTTTTAACATTAAAGAAAAATTCCGACGCAGATTTCGTTCGTTTCAACTTAGAGATTTTTATTTCCGAGAATTCGGAAAAGCTTTGTAGATAAATTTTTAATCTTTAAAGTAACCTAATGATTTATATGGTAATCCAAGTTAGGGTTTAGTTCAATTTTTTTGTTTATAAACAAATTCTCGTAGTTTCACTTACGCTATATGGTATTTAATAAAATATTTATGTAAGATGAAGATTTATCTTTAATATATTATAATAACTCCACAATAAATATATCAGGGTATGTCATGGTCATGACAAGATTTGGTTAACCGAATATAAGAATGAAGAATTACGTTTTGAAATTTTGGTAATACTTTTGGGTTACGTTCTCTCGATATGAAATAATTTTAATGTTGTTTGTTCCGGCTACACCGGAAATGCGTCTCGACTTCCTTATCGGATGTTAAAAAAGATACAGAAAGATAAAGATTTTCATCCAAATATCAAGAATAGCAAATTTAGTTTGATTTCATAGTACGATCAAAATTAACCCGCTATCCTATATTTTATTTTGTAAAATCGCCCAATATCTAGAAATGTCGTGATTTAAATATATATAAGGAAAATTAAAAAAAAATGCATTTCCTTCTAGGCCATTCCTACTCAAGGTAACTAAAAGAAAACCTCCGTGTTAAATTCTACCACCATATAACACAGACGTGTTGATAAGCCTTTAAAAGGCGAAACCCATCAAAGTTTTAGTAGGTAGCATCACAACGTGATATTATGGTTTTTGACCAGAATATCTTTTAACACCATCTGATTACCGTAGATCACTTCTGTGTAAGTTAGGTTATTTATCTTTGGTCTTCCACTTATCCTCTTTTTACTGTATACTAAGAGGTTCATAACAAAATCCATCTGAAATTTAGATTGATTAGATATGCTGCCTTTCGAAGACAAACATCCTAAACATTCTAGTCGATGGCGTCATAACATTACATATACATGTTCTCGTAGCTTTTTGTTGCTAACAAGCGAAAATGAATTCTAGACCTATTGGTCACTGAATTCAAATTTATTTTGAAATAATTTTTAATCTGATTTGTTACTATTTTATTGGATGTTATCAATTTTTGTAACTTTTTCAATTACAACAGTATTGTTTTTTTCATTGCAGATACATGGCAGGATAGATGGTATCACAATAAAATGGCTGGGCAATGGACCATTGAATTGATTCCAGAACTAAAACCATGGATCAGATGTCCGCATAAGAACGTGGACTATTATTTTACTCAGGGGGGAGGGGGGGCACGGTATATTCAGAACTTACGTAAAAAGAATTGGCAAAACAGCGGGCGACGAATGGGCGTACTGTGGAGATAGGGACACGGTAGGGCATACAATATTGGATTGCACGATGTGGAAGGAAATAAGAGAGGCAACAAACTGAAAGCTAGGAAACGAAGTAACACAGACGAACCTGGTGTACACGATGATTAGCTGCAAAGAACATTGGGACACATTGCATGCGATGATTAAGACAATTATGAAGACGAAGGAGGAGGAAGAGCGTGAGCTCCAAAAACAGATAGTAACGTAGTGAAAGTACTACCTACTTCGCGTTTTTCATGATGCAGATATCTCGTAAGATGGTTCCATGGAATTCGCCTGGAGCATATAGGGTGGTTTTTAGTGGATATACCAGAATGAACTATGGGAGTCCCACACTGTCATAGTCATAGACAGTGAGCACTTAGTGTCGATAAAGGATTTTCCACTGACAAAAAAGTATTGTTTTTCTGCTTGTTTGTTTAGAAACAATAATAATTACTGCTTATTGCTTTATAAGTATTAGCTGGGCATATAAACCAACATAAGGCGATGTTACACTCAGTTCTTTAATCAAGAAACTTTATTGTATATACTCGACTGTACCGATACTGTAAAAGTACTGATCACCCAACGCAGTATAATTTGATTAAACATAGTTTTTGCGTTGTATATGAACAATGCACTTGAAGGTGTTAGTTTAACATGCAAATGTGGTAGATAAGTTTCCTCAAACAAAAAGTTCATGTTATTGTATACGTCATATTTTTGATCACACGAACAAAGTGTTTTGTTGTACAAGATGAGTATGGAAGAACGCTACAACTCCTCGTTACAACTCAATTCGTGAGTGTAGAGTACGATCTTTTCTTCCTCTTCTGGGTGGTCCTCTTCTTCTAGTTCGGCTTTCACTTGAAATGTCAGCCTAATGATCCTGAGTTTCTCGTAAGGACCACTAAATACGATCCAAAAGAATTAAGCTAGTTTGTAGTTAATTATTACTAGCTCAGAAAACCTTGTACAATGTATTATTTTGAATTAACTTGATCTTTTTCCTTTATGTAATGCAAACAGGTGACTTGATTAGTGTATAATATTTAGGAAGACAACGAATACAACAGAGAAGGTCAACAAGAAGACCTAGATTAACCCAAGACCAAGCAGTAGCGAAAGGAAACGATACCAATAGAATCAATTCAGTTTGTAGAAAACATTTTATTTAATAAGGAAAATTTACGAAAAATTTTCCGTACCACTATTTTTTTAGGTTACAAAACTTGCAAAAGCCATTCTCCTAAAACGTTCTTAACGTTTTTCCCATTATGCAGGAAATTTGCAGACACAATCTAGATAGAACCTACTTTAGAAAATGCACCGGTAAGTATGTACATATGTATGCATATGGAGGTTGAATATTTTGCTCAATATAATTAAAGAAAAATTTTTAATCTTACTTGAACTTTATTGGTAATTGAATACACTAGATGTGTTATACCAAGTTTTCAGATGATTCATTGTTTTAAATTTAAACTAACAATTAAAAAGCAAGAATTATTAATGAGGAACTCCTCATGATAATATCAAGTAAGTTAAACACGAGCTACAGTTAATTGCTTTTGCAATATTAGCGGTTGTCATGACAGTGAAACCAAGTGCAAAATCCCTTATTGCATTTTTTATTTAGATTTTCAATTTGTTTCGTGTTGTCGTCTTCTTAGTTTATTGCCTGTAGTTTTCGCAATAGCATATTTTATATTTGCAAACAAAGGGTATTGCTAATAATAATATGTAATAATTACACCATTTCTGATTATAAATAGAGAATTTTGTATAAGATATTCACATACCTGTATATTACAAGCAAAGTGTTTAATATAAAAACAAAAGTATTTATTGAAGCGCACAAAAGCGAAAGATGTTTCATGACCTTGTGTCAAATATTTAGGTGCATTATAGTCTATAGCTAATATCGCGGGTGGTTCGTCTAAACCGGTATTTCGAGACTTGACCTCTTCAGGTCACCTGGTACAGTCCTTCTGATTGGGCTATCCATCACTCGTCCTGTAATTGGTTCCCATGATCACGTGGTCTAGTAATTGTTACCTTGGAAACGACTGACCCGAGATCTCATTTCCAGAAATTGAGCGTGAAGTTCTTATAATGCATCCTCTCTCCATAGATCCTTGATTTATTACGTTTGCCACAAAAATATACCTGAATCTCTCTCGCGGATATTACGCCTTTTTTCTGTTTCGTTTCGTCTGCCTTCTAACTTAATTAAACGCAAAAATCACCGGCGGCTTTTTATTTTTGCGTCTGTGAAAAACATACAAATCATATCTGGGTACATTTTGTATTTATAAACTTGATTAAAAAACTCACTTTACCAGAATATATTAAAAGAATAATCTATATCTGAAATTAAATATAAAAATCGCCAAACACACAATTGAATATATGTATATGTATATAAATTCAAACCATAAAAATTTTGTTACTTTGTATTCGTTTAACAGAAAGAAATATTGATTTCATAATAACTTAATATAGGTACCCGAATTTTTATTTAATGCGATTCTATTTATACATAATTGTTACTTTGGTATAAAGAAACGATTATTAGATTACGTATGATTTTTTTATAACTTGACAGCTCACTAAATCTATTGAATATACTTTTGTCGTATTGTGGAAGAATATGGCTGTTTCCACAGTTTTATGTTTACGAATGTTTTAAATCTGAGAAATAGCATAACTTTTCATAACCTGGATCTATGTCACATATGAGTACCTACTATATTTAACAATGCCTGTTTTTACTTAATGAATGAATCTTCAATTCACGTTATTTTTTCTTCTTAAATGTATGGCGTCATCAGTCTAAGATGGATTTTCAAGTAGTAAATTGAACTGAATAACTATTCCTTATTGACTATTCAGTTTGTTTCATCCTAGTACTTTACTTGCAATGGTTAACGTTCAATTTTTGTGTAGGGGAGACTACGACGAGATTTCTGTTAATGAAAAGAGGAACGTATGCACCCTTCCTGCTGCCTTTCTGCAAACGACAGTTCCTGAAATGAAGAGCGCCGATGCCATCAGCGTATATTACGTAGCACGTTAAGTGCTGTTTAAAATACTTCATTTATAAACGCTATAGTATGCCCTAAAATTCATTTTTGTCTATGATAAAGGTGATATAAAATTGGTCTTAAGCATAATCTATTACTTTGAAGCATGTGGGATCTACTGCATCTGGATATATATGTTACTGGTGATTTCAAAACACAACGTTCACAATTGAAATATATATATGATGACGTGAATCATTTATACCGAATAATCTTCCGATGTTAATTTGTTTAAACGTCAGCTTCAAATATACTGAAAATCTGCTTTTCTTCAAATGCTCTCAAACTTCTCGCAAAATTATGACAAAGTCATATCTCAATACAGAAAAAGAACATTTGAAAAGTTCATGTCAGTACAATGGAAAAGGGCAATTTCATCCATTGTGACGAAAGACACTGTAGTATACATTCTGTAACTATAAAGTGCGTGCATTTTCACCCAATCTAAACTTGCAAGTTTCTGTTTCACTGCGATATTCCTAACGTAATTTTTTCTCCTGCATAAGTTTTCGTTTCCTACCACGGGAACACCGGCAACTGTCATATTCAGAGTTCGATGAAAATGTACACAGTAAAAGAATGGCATAAGAGATATAAATTACTTCACATACAACATAATTTTACGTATATTACGTTAATTATTACTATTAATTTAAATACAAGAAAAATTTTATAGTTGTTCTTACAATGAGTAAAAATTTTCCATACTTCAATGTTGCATTTGTTAAATGTATCCAACTAAGTAAGACAGAGGAAAATTTGACGGTGGTTGTACTAGACTTGATATATGTATGTGTAGATCTCATCAGTTGTATACAAAATTACTGTATTCAAATAATACAAATCTGATTAAAAGGTGTATTATTAAACAATATTCCATTTAGTGAACATCAGATCTCAACTACATCTATTGCCGTATTTATTGTACCAGTCTCTGCGAAGATATGTAAATTAAAAAATTACATGACAACGTAAATAAACAAGCTACAAGATTACGAAAAGCAGTTGAAAACATTTTCACACATGTTTAACAATGAAAGCTCTACTAATTGTTCTTTGCAATCTTATCGTAGAGCAGCCTTAAAACTTGTATTCTAATATTAATTCTGCTGTTTCCATGTTTTTCCGACACCTATATCCATTGTTTCAAGCTTTGTTTGTTTTCTTGAACTACTACGACGTATTCAATCCAATAAACACATTTCACGACTGCGTTGTTTTATTAGACCTAGGGGGCAATATATGATACAAGCACTTAAAAAATAGGTGTTTCCATTTACGATATACAGTGGCGGCCATATGTTATGAGCAGAGTAACGTTTTTGTTACTTCCGGGAGACAAGAGAATGAAGATTAAAATGAAACATATTTTATGATTTTTAGTACTTTTATATCAGAAAATTAATATTTTATACTCCCTCTTGTATTAGCTTTAATTGTTTCAGACATACGAGGTAGGTACTAATTTGTAACAAATATCGCGAGATATTGTCCATTCTTCACTTATCCTTTCTTGGAGTGCTTGTGCAATAGGAGATAGATATGCACACTGTAGTGGACAGCCTAGCAACCTAATGTTCTTTTTGTGGAAGCAATTGATTATATTCAGTCATTTGTGGTAAGCGGTGTTATCCTGTTGATAATAATAATCTTCCGTCAGGGTGTCACAAAATGTTACAATTGTAGGTTCCAAAACTTCCCTTGCATTACTGTTAATTACAAACCGAATTCCTAATTCTATATTTGCCTATACTTTTACTTTCGAGAAATATCTATTGCGACAGGCTGCTCATAACATATGGCCGCGACTGTATATATTTCTTCACATATTTTATACGTCTCATATTTCTATCGGCAGCCATAATTTATTAGATATACTACATAATAAAAATTTATTACAAATTAAGATTATTATTACGTATTATATTGTGGTTATGCAGACTATTATATTGATTTTATACGATAGTAGAACATCTGTATAATCTGAGAATAGCAATCTATTATTTGATATATTGATCTAATGTATCCGTGTTAAACTGTGATATAATTTTAAGATTTTAGATATAATGATGAAATAGGAGATAAATAAAATAACATTAGCATGTATCTCTTAATTTTCTTAATTTGGATTTAACGTTAAGTACGGAAACGTTTACATAATTGTTAATGTTCCCTCATAACTATAAAACTTGTGTAAAAATAAAAGATTAGATATCCTTACAGGTGCTTCACTTCTGGACTGTAATCCTGACAGATCAAAACTTCAGTATATTTGACAAAATGAAACAAAAGATGTAATTTAAACTGAACTAACATTGTGTCAAAACAATAATTTTGCTCACTCCAACACACTTTTCCAAAAAATCACAGATGAATTGAAGGGTTGTAATATATTACAAGTTAAGTATAAAGTAATTGCTTTTTATCGTACAAAATTTTATATTGTAATAATAGCTTTTTAATTTGCATTATTCTGGGATGTTTAGAATACAACTGAGGTCGAATTAATCATACTAGTAGATTAAACCAATATATATGTAGATATACAACCATATTGCTTTTGTATTATGTTCCTATTCTTGGCAGAAAGTTCAAACTTATTATATTTAATAAAGTGAAGTAGGTAGTAGATTTTGTAGATAGAAGGATGTAAATTTGGATTCAATAGCTTCACTTGTATGCTTTTTAATTATTTCAAATTAAAATGTACCGCGTACCGTATTGATCTTATTAAAATTTCTAATTTTGCATAGTTGTTTAATATAATATAATTTTCTGTCCTAATTTCAATAAATTAATACATACATATGTATATCATTGATTAGGATGTATAGCTAGTTATGTATTCGAAAAAGAAACGAATTTATTCAACGATTTCCAGTGAAAAAAATTGAAAAATAATATTGTTTGTCTTCTATTCGTATTACCCGCGTGTCATGAATATAGTGATATGTGGAGGAATACAAAAAGGTTTCAGGAAATTCTCCGGTCACAACTTCTTCTCAACATGTTACATTTTCCTGAAAGTCGCAATAGAGGCGGCGGAGGCACGATGAACGAATGCGTAAAATATATTGATGTTTTTGGGGTCGTGAGCCATCGGGTTCTTTTTGCGCGCGTCACGGAACGAGCTTTACGGAGAGAAGAGAGCTTTTTTGTGGTGGCGCGCACTTTTTGGACCGCTGAATGTACGAAGGGTAGAGGGGGACCATCGGCGGGTAGAGAGAATAACATCAGTTCGCCATTCGGCCGTCGCGCGCCACTATCAAGAACGGGCACATGCGCGAGCGTTACCATGGCCGCGAGGCGGGAATGCGGCGGTTGCCGTAGCAACGGTCGCCCCACCACCATCGACAAAGGAATGCGACGGGCGGAGAACCACGGCAGCGCAATAATGAAAAGGCAGGAGTAATTTCGCGGATCGGGAATGTCATTTTTCTGGTTTTCGAACCGGAGCGAAGGACTGAGTGCACCGATAAAATGCGTATATGCATAGGTATACTTTATTTTTTTCTTTCTGTTTTTTGTTCCGCTTTGTTTTTATACTTATACTACTATCTAGGTTTCTTGTATGTACACCGCTATTCATACATTCATATACCCACTCACCAGGACTGCCAAGGAAGACTGACGAATACAAGACGCCTCTTCTCGTATCACCCGCTACTCGTGCGTCTGGAGGGGACGACCATTCACGTCTTGGACACCATTTGCCTGTAACAATTAGTAATTATCGTAAATCTCAACACACCAGCTACATGTTATTATAATAACAATAGTATTCTCAGGTTTTAAATTTGAAGGAATAGACTTCAAAATTTTGATAAAAAATAAAAAGCTACTACACTATGCAAAAGTATAAAATGAATGAAATTATTTGAAACAAAGAAAATTTTACATTAGAACATCTTTCTAATTTTTACATAGCAGTATATGAAACGAGAAATGCGACAACAAGCTGAGAAGACATGATCATCGATCAACTGCATACAAGATTGTGTAATTGGCTTGATTTCCTGTAGCATACACTATACGTATTTATTTATTTCTCGTAATCGACCCTGACAGACTTGTGAATATTGAAAGTAGTATTCAATTAGTAATTATACCAAATATAACCATACAAGGTATCTACGGATGATAAAAGTTTTTCATAACTACAGCCAAAATTAAAACAAAACTTGGTTTGATAAAACAATGTTCACAACATCAATACCCTTTCGCAATAAATCTAAACACTGAATGATAAGTGAATGGTTATAAAACTTCGCTTCCTCTGTCGTCTACTTGATATTTAATTCATTGAAAATCGAATATACTTCTTCAATGATAGTATATTAAGTACTCCACCAGTAGGTATATAATAATCTAATATAAATTTAAAGGAAAGTTTTAAATATGTATACACAGTTTTTCCTGACTTTATACTTTCCTGCAAAACAGTACGAAGTAGTTGTTTATTCAGTTCTACTATAGGGAGATTGATTTTTGATGATGCGGTGTTAACTGAAACAGAGGGATTGTTTTATACGCATAAAGGGGGAGAATAAACGGCGCATCAACCCTCAACAGTATTGGGTTTAAAGCGTACATTATGAATAAGGAAGAAACCGTTTCTTGGAATGATTGTACATCTTTAAACGCTTCAATAGACGCAATAACGTGCACGAAGTGTAATTGCAATGACGGTATAACAGAATGGGGTTTAGTTAAATGATCAGCCTGCAATATTTTAACTTTTCAAGGCAATAGAAGTAAGTACGTTGTATCGATTTACCTTGTTAGTCAATACTAAGAAAAATATGAAAGGCTTTATGTCTAAAATACCTAGAAGGTTAACAATATTACTAAGTATAAGCTTTAATAAAACTTCAAACAGAAGAATATTGCCTAATACAGGTGCAAATATGTATTTATTTTACTTCACACCAAGCAAAGTAAATGTTTGCTTAAACAGGTAAAAAGTTTTACTCGAATTAAATTATGTAAGTTCTTTGTTTGTAATATAGGAATATGGCTACAAATTGAAAAACTGTTCATAATACTGTAGTAATAGGTGATTTTTTTTATACTTATTGCGTTCGGTTGATAAATATAGTGAACCAACTACTACCATAATTAAAATTGTCATTTAGCTATAGAAGCGTTGGTTTTCTTTATCAATGAATAATAAATACTTACAATCAATAAAATACTACATATAAACAGACATACTCAGTCAACAGATATAGCTGTAATACGCAACAGAAAAACATTGGAAACTGTCAAACATTTATCAGAATTTACATTTTTCCAATATCTGGATCGTAGCGTTAGTCACAGCAATATAAAAAATTGAATATTACGTTCAGTGAGTTTATCTAAGTGGATTGATTAATACAAATGCATCTATTCTAAGGTAGAAAATCTGATGCTGTAGTAGCAGCGGTGAATATACGAATGTTATTGACTCCACCGTCATCTGCAGGCCATTGATTTGTTGGTCACCAGCCCCTCGCTAATTTAATCAATACTACACATGCACTCATACTCCCATAGAAGTTCCGCTTACGCAACGTAAATATACCACACATGAGGAACAAATAAACAAATTATACAGATATATGCATATATATATATATATCACGTTTTCCTGGATAAATAGGAGTGAATGCTATGTGCTTAGTATTTGGGAAATACGTCACAAAAAATGTGGCGCATATCTAACAAGCTGGATCTTTGACCGCTCTAACATGCAGGTGAAAGGAGACAAAACAAACCCAAAAGTCAAACGTTTAATTGATTTGTGGTAATGTATTAGTGCCTGTGTTTCAGAATGAAGTGTGGTAAATAGGCAGGCGGTATATTTTATTTTTAATTCTCCAACGTCATACCACCTGTAGAGCTTTATAAAGCACTAAACACCAAGGGGGCCGAGATCGCCTACCCTTGTGTAACTAGACAGAATTAAAGATAATCAATAGTATACGGCGATGTTCTTAAAGTTATTGTGTTTAATTAAAATGTCAAAAATAAGTAAATCTACGATAATTTAAATTTTTTTCCTTCGATTTAAGTGGCCTGCATTGCATTGTATTTATTGAGCTTCAAGTACAGGAAAACTAGGTTATAACGTCATTGCTGGGAACGGCATTTTTGATATTATAAGTGATGTTATTCGTAATGTAAACTGGTGTGAATACATAAATAAATTTTAGCACAGCCTAATGCATAACAAATGTCCTTCTATAACTTTTATTAAACATTCGATAAAAAAATAACCGCATAAAAAATTTAAATTATTCAACTTTTCAAAAAGTATGTAGTTTTTATGTTTCATGCCAAACAGACCTTTTTATTTCGAACTAGAAGATATGAAGAAGTAGCCAAACTGTAAAAAGGCTTCGTTGTGATGAAGATGATAATAGTTTTTTCTAATACTTTGAAATAAGATCATTACAATGTAGTACTGCAAAATAGTTTTTAAATTTTTTTTGTAAAATATGTATGTAAATGAAAAACTAAATTTAAGTTTCAGCATCTTGTCATGAAAAATATACTGCAATGGTTTCAAAAGAAGAAAGTTGGTTACTTAAAGAAAGAAAAGAAACCAAAGACCTAGTTAAACTCCATCAACTTTACAGAGCAGAAAGGTTTTGGATTACGGCAAGAAGGTATTTGTAAAGTTTAATTCATACTATCTGCTTTCTGTATATTACAATAAACTACGGCAGTAACCCGTATACTGGAAACATTCGTTCCATAACCTAACTATATTTATGTAATGACTTGGACGACTTGGCATAAGTAGGTATATAATATATAAGTTTCGCCCTTTAGATTCATCTACTATACGATGGTTTATAATTACTGAATCTGTACATATTTATGTATGAACAAAGACAGGCAGATAGTTTCGAAATTGGATTTAGTTTTCAGTAGAATGCTCTGCCACTTCGATACATTTGGATCAGCGGTGCTTCAAAGTCTCTCAGTCTTAATACGCTTGAGAACTCTCAGCCTCGTTAAAATAAATATTTATACACAGTACGTTTAACGGCGTTGCTTGTTGAATATTTGCAACCTCCGGTGTATTGTGAGGTAATTAGATGGTGCTAACTCTAATAAATAAGGAAGAGGTGACAATAAATAAAAATTCTGATTCCTTAAACTTTGCCATAGCAACAACACTTGTGTGGGAGTGAGGTTATAATTTGTGTCAGACGTTTCATTTTTCAGTCTTCAGTAATTTACAAAACATGAAATCATATTCCATGTTTTGGTTTTGGTTCAAGGTAATCAACAAAGTTCGCATCCACAGATATGGAAAGCATCACCTTTTGTGCGAACGATACAGCTAATACGGTTTTTGAGAAGAGGAAACGATTGTGTCGCCACTATTTGTTACTATGAGTGTATAATGATAAATTTAAATCTCATCTGCGGTGATAAATCCGCTCTAGAAGCCTACGAGATATTTTGCATTCGCAGCAACTTTTGAACAACACTGAGTAGTCGTACCAAGTACCTCAGAAACAGCTTCTTCATGTCAAACTTTTCATTTAAAATCTAGGTTGAGATGCTTACAACTTTTATTTTAAAACGACGGATTTTGAAAACTAGAGCATACACTTATTCAAAAATTTAAGATATAGTTACAGATCTCGGACGTTTGGAAAGAACTCCTTGATGAAATGAGACATTATACATCACAACATAACCTGCGATATAGTCTTAACTAAATAATCGTCGAAACGAAACAATAAATGCAGGGGTCTAATATTTGACAGTAGATGTTGTCGGCCCACAACACAAGCGGTACCCAACTACGCTATATATCTGTCAGTCCATGAACTTTTGATCAATTCATCTTCACAAATATTGATTTCATTTAATCAAGTTTACTAACGGCAATCTCGAGAATATATTATTAAATAGATGAGCGATTCGAAACTATTTAATTTTGAGGAACAATAATATTCAAATAGACTTATAAAATATAAATACCATTTTAATCCGCAATATTTGTAAGAGTCGGCAATGGCCATAATAAATCCGCCCACACATAGCAGTTGTACTTCAAAAACAGTCGTATTTCAAAGGTAGTTTCCCCGATACTTTTTATATATAATTGTAGAACTAGTAGAAAAAAAAAACTAAAAAGATGTCGATTTTAAACAAAAATGAATGAAGTGACATCTAGCACCACTCAAATAGCAGATGCGTGAGATAAACTTAAAACATACATATCTTGCGCTTGCCATCTTATGTAGTTATAGGTATCTACTGTGATGAAACCAAAGGCACATTGTCTGTTGTACGATGTAAGTAGTATAATGAGGAATATTATGTAAGATAGGTATCACGGACAGTTCTTTCGAGGCGCAGTGCTTTATACCTTGTATGTTATATTTTACATTAACGATCGTGTTATTAAATTAGAAATATTATAGCGTTATTGTTGGAGTTTTCGTATAATTAGGTGAAATGCTGATACTAATACTCACAATATTACTAATTACTTCTTTCTTTTTTTAATGTGTGGTGGGTGCGTAGTTGCAGTGACTCCGTAAGCTGCATCGCCTGTCTGGTTATCACTGCAATTCTCGCGATGTAGTTTTGTGTGTGTAAGTTGTGTTCAATTGGCTTTGTGACAGCATCATATCGCCTTTTATGATGCCGCGCTGTTAATCACTTTGCTCTCAACAGCGAATGGCAAGTCGAACTTATACATATGTATGTAGTATTAAACCCAACCAAACCAATTATTTTATTTTGACATTAATTTAGATGACACCACGTCGGGTATTAGGAACAAATAACCGTAAGTAGTCTGTGACTTACATAATTGAACCAAACAGTTGCTGATTATATGCATAGGAGAATATGGAATGATCTTGGAAGCAGATTTTTCATTTGTTTTCTGTTTTAACCATCTAAATCAGAATCACCAACTCGTTAAGTCAACTTTACAGGTTCAATAATAAGGAAGTAACGATAAGCACTTAACTTTGATCACGGTGATTTTATATGACAACAGCCTTCTTCGGTACAAATCTCTGTAAGAAATACAGTTTCTTAAACAAAATCCTTTTGACTATGTTATAATATTCGAGTTGATACATCATTTTTGTACAGTCTGTATGGAGAAAACATGAAGTAGCACCGTATTCTGAAAATCACCGAAGTAGCTTAAACAATCTTGTCTTTTAAACAGTTACTTAAGAATCACGCTAACTTGAAATGACAGCAGATTTGAGGGCTATTGCTGACCAATAATCAGCGGACCTTTCGTGCTGGTCAAACGGTCTTCATTACATGAAGCTTCTCGGTCTTCAGTGTGCATGCCTCGGTGGGTATGTAATCGAATCTTAATCGCGACGGACGTAATAATTTGGGAACTTTTTTAGGAAATACCTTTGCCGTAAATGCGTAGTTAGCGAAGGGGACTGGAAACTAAAGACGCGTCTTAGAACATAGTATTTTCAAGAAGCTAATTGATAATTGCAGTACCAAAATAAGCACTCATCTGAATTATGTTTAAATTATATTGTAAACAGTGTGTCCCCGAATTAATGTTACAAAAAGTGTGAGAAAACTAAAGAATTTTAAGAATACTTTCAGGTCTAAAAAAAGACCAGTCGACCTTGAAAGTTTTTATTCATTATACGGTTAAATTTTACCAAGAAAAGTTGCTCGAAACAAGAAATTATAATATTATATACAATAATTATATATAATATATTATATTATTATAGTATTATGTATATAATATATAAATAAAATGTAACTACTTTTTTATGGGTTATATTTATAGGTTGAATAAATAAATTGCGTAATAATAAAATTATTATTAAACTTACTTATTCGACATAATTGCCAGGAGTCCAATTTATAGTATCCCTTAGTTTAAACTTCAATGACTATTACAATTTATTCGGTGGACGAATTGCCAAGAATTTATAAGTTGAGCAAGTTACTCATTCAAACGACACTATCAAAGATGTAGATCCATTTTCTTCTATTAGCATCAAGCAAATACGGAGCAAATTTGACTACAAATGGCGTCATTTTCTCTCAAAACTGTTGCTACTGATATATAGAAAATCAAAGTTGTCGGATCAATTGTAAAAAATAGTGTAATCAAAAGCTTCCACAGCACAAGCCATTTATTCCCAGTAAAGCAGATACCATACACATTCGATGGCCCGCGTAACTGAACGAGTAAATTTGATATAGCAAGACAAGTGAATTCTTATAGAAATGGTCCGATCCATTAACCTAGATATTCATTTTTTTAAGGGAATGATAAACAAAGAAAACGTTTCTGAAATTTTGCCATAATTTCTAGTTCCAAACAATGTTTGTTAGTAAAGTTTTGCCGTAACATGAACAAAAATGACCTGACAAGTTTCATTCCCTTATGGCATACACTAAATTAGCTAAAGTATGTTAGTCGGGTACTCTGGTGCCTACTTTCTGATTTTCGGAAAAGTAACAACTTAAGTCGATCTATTTACAGACACACCAGATGTCCCTGTAATTGGCATAAGCTGTTGGAAAATACTAAAGTATGGATCACATGACAATTAATCTGTTAGATTTGTTAATCTATATATGACTGAAAACATGAGATATGAAGATATGTAGAGTTCATTCGAAAATTTTGTGACTCACCAATACTAAGTCAAGTTCAGGTATTTCTTTTACATAATGAAGTCAAACGATCAAGGTATAGCATATTAAATAAACGGAGATATGCAAATCTCCATTCTTCCTAGATTTTCCTTATAAGCATATTATAATCTTTCTGGTTCATGTTACACGATACATTCCATTATTAGTATGAGCGCTTGTATTGAGGTAAAAATGTGTTTGCTGTTGTTTAAAACAAAACATTTTTTTATTATTTGCAACTATCCTTAGAAGAACTAAAACATCATCAAGCTTGCATAAAACAATAACCAGCACACACATAGCTCGTAGCATAATACTTTCGCATTGGATCGAATTAATTGGGGAAATTTCTAGAGGGAGCACTAGATTTACAGTCTTTTCTTTGTCGAGGGGGTATGTGCGAGAACGCGGCGGTTGCTTAAACGTAGTAGCAGTAGCTGCTGGTACAGGGTGCTGCGGGGGTGTGCAGGATAGATCTGCTGCATCGCGCACACTTCCCATTGGCTAGCTGTTCGCCCTCTCGTACTTGGAATTTGCTGTCGATTCCATTCGTAAATCAAAATCCGCGAAGTAAAACCAACCCTCTCCTGATGACCTGCCTCTAATCGCAAAATACACCGATTCCGTGTACTATTACCGCCACCCTTCTCCACTCGAATGGAAAAAGTTAATTACCCGCTGTTGCCATTACACAATTCTCCGCAATAGTAGGTACCGACGTTATTGACTTTATTTTACAAAACTACAATAGAGAAATTATGTACCGTAATTTTTTAAATTAGTACTGTACGACTTTATTACAATACTGGATTATATTTTCACTTTACGTTTGATTAAAAAAATAAGAAATACAAGACGTGTTACACAATATTCTCATTTAAATACGTTTAATAGTTTCAAATATCATTTTCATATTTGGTAGTATTTGATTCATTGAGAAAGAATTAATAGCTTAAAGATATGTTGCCAGAGACAAATCAAAAAGAAAACGTAGTTTAATTTCTTGAACATTAACCATGAAATGTGTCTTAATTCGTTCATATTAACTGTGAAGTTTTCACATTTATATATTACTGTAAACTTGTTCAGAAAAAGAAAACAATTGGGTAGCTCGTAACTAATTAGCTTCATATCAAATGCATTTAGTAGAAAGGGAAGTTACTTAGAGATATACAGGTATAATCATGCGTAGATAGTCATCACTTTGAAGATCGGCAATGATCGAGCTATTAGCGTAGGGCTATTCATGGTTGTATGCGGCACACTTGATACATTGGAAATATAACCTCTGGTGAGTACATATATACCGCCGACGTTACCTGTAGCGGTACTTATGTATGTATATTTACTTATCGTTATGTATACACAGAAAAAATATACATATGAATATAAATAAACATTAATGAAATCCCAAGCTGTTATTTTGGCTAAACTATCAATGTAGTGGGGTTCAATTATATTTGCACGTGATTTTTACAGGCGGGGGTCACTTTCAAAACACACTATCTTTATGTCCTTACAGAAAGACAGATTTTTAACTTATTCAGGAGGATTAGTTTCTTATATTGTAAGATGTAACATACTTTTCATGGCATTTTTGTATATTCGTATATAACCTGCTTACTGCAAAATCCAAAATGTGACTAGAATACAACAAAATAAGAATTAACAATTTTCCTAAGGTATAATTGTCTAGAAAGCAATATACACAACATGCTGATTAACAGAAATCAGTAAACAGTACCGCTTTGATAATAATACATAAGCTAATACCGCATTATTTATTATTTTCCTTAATACCTGCCCATTATTTGAAACATAATTCGTGCGCTCAAGGTTTCAGTTGATAAACCTCCATTTTATACTATGGCCTGATATAATGCTGTGTATTTTTAACAACACAATACAAGCCAACGTGTGGTTTATAAAAAAAAATCTAAAGATTAGATATGAACGTCCTATAGCGGTCTCATTGGTGGAGATTTTCAGAGCATTACAGTTTTATAAGTGTTTAGATTACTTTTTTTGTGCAATCCAAAAGGATAAGTCTTATCTTTAAATTCATAGTGCGCGATATAAATCGGCCGTTTACCTAATATTATCGCCGCATTGTTGGTAACATAATCATATTATAGGAGCTAAAGCATTGATTAATGATTTATATATAAGAGATCTTTTCCGCTAGCTAGAATAATGTAACCAAAGAAATTAGAATATATTTAAGACCGCTAAACAATTCAATGAAAGCTAAAAATTTGTCAAATGGAAGTAGTACATATTACAGTAATTAATAAAGAAAAAAAAAGATATTTATAATAATACTTAAGCTTTTGTAAAATATTATTAATTAATAGCAAAAGTTATAGTTTTAACCTAAGTGAAACGCGGACTATTCATTTCGACAGACGATTAAAAAATTACGATTAAATAAAATAACCACAACAAGAAGTTTTCTTTTGCTTCAATAGCTTTTGCAAAATCGCTAAAAACTACTTCGCCCTTATAGCAACAAAATTTTGATGTTCAGAAGACATTTTCCTTTTATTTTGAGAACTTATTCATAACGAATTTTTTCTAATCGATACAGAAATAACATATAAGTAGCACATTTATACATACATAGATATTTACATTTATAAATACTACTTGCCCTTTTGCTTGTGCGTCTAGTGCAATTCTATTGTTTATTTTCTTTCATGCTGTCATTGTATTTCTCACTGGGCAGGTAAAGTCAGTGTTACTGTTACTATTATTTCTAAGGAATTTTCCCTGCGACGTTTTTTATGCTTATACATCATTTTTCAAAGTTTCCCATTGTTAAAGATCTTAATCAAGAACACCAAAAATCATCCGTCACTTTTGTAGCTAACACTTAATAAAGTTATATATGTACGTGTGTTACAGACATATGTGTTACATACCTGTTTATTATGAAAGCTTTCACAAATTACTTCATAAAACAGATTTTGATATAACACGAAAACCGGGAGGCTGCGAGTATCCAGTAAATACATTAGCGTAGCATAATGGCATCAAAGGTCTCTAAATATCTTTCGGGTGTGCACTACTACATCAACACCAAGATACTAAAGGATTTTTTCTAAATAATGGTACGTGATTAATACTTTTTACTATTTCTCTTGGTGTTTAGTTAAATTCCATCAGAATCAGCTAACTATTTTATGACAAGACTTTCGTAATCTATATAGACATACATATAGATATACTACTACATTACCTTTTCGTTAAGACCGAACCAACTCCAAATGGCGTAGTATATTAGTCAAATTCTGTAGGGGTAATTTAAAAATACCTACAATATAACTGCATTTAAAACTTATACTAATGTTAGCTACACATAAAGGAAAAAATACATTCATTTGTCAAAGCAGCAAAAGTAGTAATTAATGTAACCATTCATAAATGGCCGAATAGGATGTTGTTATTAGCCTTTCCGAGATTCCATAATAATGGATTCTATTATTAAACGTTTCTTCTTTTGCTTCGCTATTGTGCTTCTATTTTCGGTTGACGTTGCGGTTAAGTTGTTTTAGTTAGGCGGCGATGCACGGGAAAATTTTGATTAATAGAGAACTCTGCGTGTACTTCTTCCCCACAATTACGATTGTTTCTCTTTGTGTAAAGAAACGAGCAAAAAAAAGAAACGAGACATTTTGTCATCCGCTACGTTCAGAGTTCCCTGTTAATTCTGTGATTCGCTATTGTTTAAAATTGAGCGACGGACCGTGTAACTTTCATGACGTTCAAGCTCGACCCGTCCCGTGCTGATGGGTACCCGTTGGTGTCCGTCCGTCCGGACAATTAAAATGTGTGCTATGCGGCCGTTTAATCGAGTAAACAGATGATTTAAGTGAGGCAATGATTCATCACAATCTACTATGACAGATTTCTCGTGGCATGCATCGCTAATTGGAGTCGATTAATTACATCTCTCTGATGCTGTGTTGTATACTCAGATATACTATTATAACGCACATACTGTTTGACCGGTCATGATTATTATATGATGACGACGTCCTCTTTGGCGCGATGTTGACGCTACCACTACCACTACTACCAGTTTCTAAGTTCAACTGTTTTCCGCGACCTACCCTAACGCAAGTGTGCACGTAAATCAAGAGCCCCAGGGAGGGGTCGCCTGGCTGGCCTGGAAACTTTATATATGGTGTCGCCCAGTTGTATTTCAAATTTTACACCCGCAACGTTTATTTACACCGCATAGTGTCTCTATATACGATAAAAATATCTGTACGACCATAAAATCGAGATGCCGTCGGATAAATTTCATTCGTTATTAAGTGTATAGGATTCGAAAAAATTGTACATGTCGAAAATTATTCGAAAAGATAAGGACCACCTGCAGTGAGAATATAAAGAGGTTTTATGGGGTTATATACAAGTGAAGTTGTTTACGAATGCGTAAAATATTAATTGCGATATTTATATTTATATATACATATGTTTAAGGTTCGTTTACCCATGTATTCTTTCCTAGAATATACATTTGACAATAACGTTTTGCAAGTACTCACATAATTCAATATGTCATATGGATGAATCTACGGCAAATATTGATGTGTACGTCTGTACGCATACATTGCTTATCGCAGAAATGTAACACCTGAAAATACTATATTCACGTTAACGAAATTAATCCATACTTGCGGTTCATCAAAATAAAAACAGAATAACTTCCGACAGATGTACACACTAGAAATATATTTTAAGTTGACGGTCATACAACACTTTGGATATTAGCATTTCTATACAAAACTAAATATCAAATTGCCATTTAAATAAGGGCAAACAGAAACTTAAAAGAGCGTGATACAAGTGGTAATTATTTGTGAATTTGGCAGTGTTTACATTTAATACTTTATTTTCGATATCATACATATATGACTCCTTTCTATAATGTTTCGTTTTGAGTGTGATCTAATACGTTCAAAAATTCCAACTAAAGTACATGAAAAAATTTTTAATCTAAGGAGATACTATTTCGCCGAAGCAATTGGTTTGTATAGGGGCAAATAAATATGTATCTTGTTTCCCGGAAATAATTTAATTTGTTACTGCCAAATACTTGGTTTAAATGAAATGATCTATGTATTTGTTTTAACAAAGTGAATTGTATTAGTCCAAATATTTTAGGAGTAGAAATCAACTTATCACTTGTTTTTTTTTGTGTTGTGGGTGCTTAGTTGCAGTGACTCCGTAAGCTCTATTACTTGTCTGGCTAGCACTGCAACACTCGCGGTGTAGTTTGGTGTGTGTAAGTTGTATTCAAATGGCTTTGTGACAGCTTCATATCGCCTTTTATGATGCCGCGGTGTTAATCACATTGCTCCCAACAGCGAATGGCAAGTCGATCCGGGATTAAACTCTCTGAAAAAATGTCACCGTCCCTCCAGAGAATTGAACCCCGGCACCTATCGTCCTCTCACAACGATAGTCAGCCGTCTAACCACTGCGGCCATCGACGCGTTTCAAGTGACTGATTGTAGTAATTTATTGTTGACAATGTTTGACTGGAATTTTCATGTGCAAACAACTGTACAGGGTAAAATTAAATAATTATTTGTTTTATGTCTTAAATTAACCATTAATTCAAAACAGAATATCGCTGTACAGTTTTGCGTTTTCCGTTTATATTTTCTCCATCAACTAATTTTTACTAACAAAAGATCAAAATATTGTCAAATGGATAAATATCTTAGGTCAAATAAATACCTGATAAATACATGATAAACACATAATGTTCATCATGTATCAAAATAATAAAATTATTATATTTTCGACATTCGCTTTTTGTACGTAAAAATGAACTTCAAAAATCACCTTTTGATTTCAAAATTACGTTTTATAGTACTTGATGGCAAGACAATTTCATATTTATCATATTTTACTCATCACTGAAACCAACACGCTGTAGTAAACATCACACATTGTTATTTATTTAGCGGATAATTTTATATATATACAGGTAACGTCAGCGTTAGATAGTCACTTGAAATTCTACGAGAATAGCATCACCACAGCTGGTAGTAAACTATAACGGTTCAACATTTTCAATATGAAAGCTATACGGTACGTGTATATATATAGTACCTACTCCATCACTATAACTGACCCTGTTATGACCTCTTTCGTTATGTAAAATATTGTAATTAATTACAATGTTGATTTAAAACCAGATGTGAACTCTGCCAAATAAAGCGTAAATAATCACTTCGAGTTCGGTTCATAGAATTTTGAATTAGTTTTTCATTCCTTTTAGTTCATTTGCGTTTTCTATCAAAGTTTCCGTGATTAGCTAAATCAATTACAGTGGTAACCAAAAAAATTATTATAATTATATGCGACGATACCCTGCGATGCCCTTTACATACTATTTATATCAATATTATTTATATTCGAGATACTAAGATATAGTGTACACAGGGTACAAGATCATTAAAATTTGACAGTAAAGAACATATTGGTTTCGCTTTTATCCTAATCAACGGTCAATGTAGACACATATAGACGGTTATAAAATACACTGGCGTTATTAATTGAGGGGATACAGTGTATACCAGTGCCTGCGCAACAAATACATCGTATTTAACAAATAATATGTATATATGGATGGATATAGCTTATACATATTTTATCCTATAAAAACAAAATACCGAATGGTGCCCAGAGATATTCATGAGTTTTTTTTTCTCAGCGATCTAACTTCAGGCCTTTTTCGTTGTACGTCGAGTTGGAATTCAAAACTTGTTGGCCGTATACGAGAAAGCCGTTTCAGAGTTCTTTTTTTATTCATCCTTGGGATCCCTTTTTTATAAATGAAAGAAGAGAAATGTTGATTAATCTGAAATATTTTTATATCCCATGTGAATAACTCAATTATTCAAGTTCATTTAAAAGACATACGGAATTATATCCAGTTGTGCGCGTATCGTAGACGGTAATTGATAGACATTCACATACTTGAATGGAGTAGCACAGCATCAGCGAACATAACAAAATGAAAACTAACCGCTTCAACCGTAAACTAGACAGTTGCCTTCTTTAATTGCGGCTATAACGAATCAATAGAGACTTTTGAAGTTAAACAATATTAACTCCAAAGTTGACAACGATGAAATGTTGCGGTACGCTAAGCAACAGTATCCATAATCCCAGACGTGTGTCGAATGGAAAAAAGCTCGTAATTAAACTGCGATTAATTTAATTTATAAGTCAGTGTCACTTTCATTAAATATTTTGATTTATATCTCGACATGAAATGCAAAGCTGTGCATTTTTGTGGTTGTTTATATCCGTACAATAATTTACAGCCCACATGATGTGGGCACGCCTTCCTTGTCATGTTTTAGTGTTAGCACTAAATGTAAATATTTTTGCACGATACTAATATAACAAGTTAATCGGGAGTGAAGTGAAAATATGTTTTCGGAATTTATTTAATGTGGTGATAATCCTACAAATTATTGCAGTATATTTATTGATAAACAAATTAGAATTTAATACATCTTCATATAAATAATGATCTATTACCTATATTAGCCGAATATTACATTCTTAATTGTAAAATTTTGATGGCCATTTGATTTGTAAATTTTGCAAAATATTTAATGCCCAATAACATATTTTGCAGTTGTACTTCAGTTGTATATTTAGCATATTTATTATTTTATGTCCTATCATTACCTGTAATAATTATTGAATTCATAAGGCTCCCTAATCTTATATTTTTATATATATACATACATCTTCTGAAGAAGCTACTGTGTAGCAAAAGAACAGTTACTTATACCGTGTAAATAAATTAAGTGCAATTCTAAGTGGCTTTGTTATTGGTTAATTTATGTGCATTTGAAAACTATAATAAAGACCAATAAATGTAAAACTGAATGAATCGCATCTAAACTGAATCTTAGAAAGTCAGAGTTAAGGTCACTTACTGACTTCTGACTGGTCATTGTCTAAATCAAAAAAAGATAGGCAAAGCAAATGAAGTTACACATCGATTTTGCGTACTTAGTACCAGGATCGCTTATCCTATACTGCAAAATTCTAACGCTAGAGAAGATCACGCCGATAGCACCTAAATCAATCCCAGGATTCGTTAAGAATATCAATTTGGAAGGCTATGTGCTAATAAAACTGGGTGTGTTAGTTCATTCAAATTTATACTAATACTATTAAAACGTGAATTGCTCCGACAAGTATTTGTAAAATTTACTATCGAAAATTGACTATCGAATCGAGTCAATCAATAATTAGAAGGCATATGTGTCTATTTTGGTCTGAACGAACATTAACACTTGAAAAATATGTTAAATAAATTCTGTATACGTATGTATGTATGTATATATTATACACATAATACAGTAAAACTGCTTATATGTTCTAATAAATATCCGGTTGAATAAAAAATATATTAATTACACTTTTGGTTGTTATGCAACATGCGCTCCCCAGTTAATGCGCACAGGTGTTTCAAACATTAGGAAAGATTGAATATAGGGAAGAACGACCTATTCGTCGATTTGGTGCTCAAATATGGGAAGACTGCGCCCTTAGAGAAACTCATAGACCACCCACTTCAGACCGAACAGTAGAGGTATACTTAACACCATCTCTAATCGCTTTATGAACTTTCGCGTTGTACGTCTACGTTTTTTGTGGGGACGAATACAGAAAACGAATGAGAGAACGGAGCAGACGACATTGTTTTAAGCGGACACTGAATCACATGTGCTGAAGGAGAAGACACAACTGTGTGGCACAATGCGTCGTTCGAAAAGGAATCCGCCAAGGTTACTGCTGCTGATGATTCTCGTTTATAAAAACGGTTACTCTGTCGGCCATAACTCGGCCATACAACGTCTTTATACACTCATATTTATTACGAAGATTCAATCACAAGATGTCTACAAATTTAATAGCTTCTTTTTTCTACTGTAGCAGTAGATTGTTTTAACTTATATGAAGCTATAAGACAAATTAAAATAATTCTTTTCTTTATACAGACATTTGTGTATAACCGCTGTTTTATAAAAAGTATCAAGTGGCTTATTTTTATGGTAAATCAAGTCATACTTCGTACTAAGACTAGTGGATAATTGTGTTTGCAAAGGTTTTTGGTACGCTACAATTCTTAGTACTTGCCGTATATTTTTAAATGGCCAAAGCTATTGTTCTGACAATATTCAATAATATATAATTTTTTTGTTTAAACAATTATTGATTAAAATAAGAATAGGTTCATAGCCCAGGAAACCAATTCTTCTTCTTAATAAATATACATATGTATGTAATGTAAATTTGCAAACTATCGACTTCATGTGGGTTGTTCTCTAACATTAACCTATGAAACAACGTTATATGTAGACAGATACACATAGTTGTTCCTGTAAGTGGAAAAATATATTGCTGATGTTAATAAAAACAGTTGATGCGTAATTAAAATGGTGAATATATGTTCTGGTGACTGTTTATGATTGAAGCGATTCCTGCTTATTCAAAAAGTCGTTTCAGCAAAAAGAAGAATTTGAAAAATAAGAAAAAACATATCTAGCACGAAACTGACATTTATCGATTTATCATTTTAAATAGATATCAATACCTTGCAGAAACGTTTGTTTGGATTTCCATTGCAGGTTTTATTCTTACGATTTAGTTGCACATGTTTGTATTGTTAACTGTTGAGTAATTAAGAACAGGACAAGAAGTAAGAAGTTAAATGTCAGACGAACATAAATAATTATTGCACGTCCGTGTTAGCAGTTGAAAATTATAAATGCTTTAAGCTTTAAGTAAATTTGTAAACTAAATTATCACTATCTGTGAGTTTGTCATCTTTCTATCTATTTGGCCCACTTGTTGTTTTGATCGTTACGATCCAAGAGTTGATATAACACACAATTTATTGTCAAAATTTAAAGTGTAGTACAATTCTTTGCGCCAATGTGTAAACAGCACAGTAAAACAACACTTAATTATACTAAAAGATGCATTAGCTTGTCCACACATGTTTTTATTAACTACACTTTGTGTGGTCTTCGGTTACTTATTTTTCTATTGCTATAATATGTATTGGCAATAGCAATAAATAATGACATAATGAGCTATCACTGATGCATAAGCTTTTAATAAATATCCCATGATTGGATTAAACGTTAAGCTAAAACTTCAAGGTATTTACTTCTCCATTTGGCTCTACACGAATTGTCAGGAGAGTGGCGAACAATAGCTTCTAAACGACAGTGTAAAGGATGTGGAAGTACTTAGGAAGATCGTTTTACGGTCGTATGTTTACAGTGAAACGGGAACGTTACTCAAGGAGAAGAAACTGTGGCTTAAATTGATAATTTGAATCTACGTTACGACGGTTGCGGAAATAAAAGTTGCGATTTCAGCGAAGCAGCAGCGGTGGTGCGAAGGAGGGGCGCGGTCGTAATCCGTACTACGTGTCCATCAAAATCGAGAGGAGGCCCGTATCAAACTCTGGAACGCGGAGTCGGCGTCGGCGCACGAATTTTCCAACCGCTCCGTCGACGCCATATAACGCCATCTTGCCAGCAATCTCCTAAATGGCCATCGAGATAAACTTAACCGTCTCGACATGTATACCACCCTTAGGCCAAAAGGGTAATGTCGAAATGCACATCCGTGAAATTGAGAACGCGTCGCCCCGCAAGTCCACAGTGACCATGAAAAGCATCGTCGTCGTCGGGAGCGCGACGTGTCCTCTTCACGTCGATCATAAAAATCAGCTGGAGCATAAAAACATCCCAACTGGCTGTGAGTGACGTCCCGGTTGACGGCTCGAGGACGATCGATCTTGTGACGTCAACGGGATACGCCGGCATACTATCAACACTCCATACCGTAACGTTATACTATTGTACATGCAATATGTACTGCTTACATCCGCAAAATACATTACTTGCATTCATGTAACACCATTACCGAATTAGATAAGAAACATCAAAGCGAATGTTTATAATTATTAAAATAAGTGAGCAGCTGTTAAAGTCTACTCGATGTTGAAATATAATGACCATTAATAGTGAGTATCGTAAATCTATATACTACATATTCCATATTTTCTCTACGCAAAGTTTTCGTAAAATTCTGGATTAGGTGTTCCGTTTGTATTGATGCTTATCCTTTGAAAATGTTGCCGTCAATTTCATAGTGGTGGTGATCTGTATTGCTTTGAGTATTATATAATTTGTAGATCGTAACCAAGTAGCTTTCTTTTTCGGATATGTTACTTCTGTTGTCACCTTCTACGTAGTCGCAGAAGCCTACTGTCAACTATTTGTTCGTCAATATGCAGTAAAAGATCCATCGAAGATTGGTGGGTAGTACAGATATCAATACTTTGTCCTTTTTTGATTATATGAATCAAAACAGTTTAAGTTTTGCATTTGTCTAGTTTCATATATGTACAATAAACGAGTTCCTATAGTTATTGACAGTTCGATAACCGTAGAGATAAAAGCGACTGGCTATGGTTAGTGCAGTACTTACGAACTGGGTTTCGAATTTTGTCAGTGGTGCTTGTGGCACGTCTCGCTAGATCGGTAACTCGGTTGAGCTATCATTTGTTGTTGGGACATAATTTACAACGTCACATTCTTTGCGGCAAGATATACTTAAGTACCATTTCCAGTTGAGAAAGCAAGCTGTCAAGTGATGTCAAAAGGCACCTATTTTGAGCTGCTTTTGCAGGATTCGAAAGTTATATTATTAAAACCGGCGCAATTCCACTAGCTACTCAAATATTTCTGACCGACAATCAAAAATGAGGCGTCAAAAAATTGTTGAGCTATTTTCAATTTTTCATTCTGCACAGAAGAATACAGTTCCTATAAAATTACAGTTTTGATCACTGTGAAAGGAATAAACCTAGGTATGACAAATATGTTGGAATACTTGTTGCATTAGTAAATTGTTACTGATGACAAAAAAGTTATACATTTATGTATATATGTAGCTCTTCTTAACTGGTACACTTCGCATATAGATATTATCATATTTTCAAAAGACTAACACGTCACACAAAAAACATCAAATACATATCTCAAAATCAATAGATTTCCGATTTATTCTTCTCGAGAGTGCTGTAAGTAAAGTGTATTATATTATCTTACAATACAAATATCGTCAATCAAATATGTTCTGAATGTTGTAAGTTTCTTTTCCAATAGTAATGATGGTGATTACCTTAATGTTCTTCTTTTTATGGTGTTTACCTAGTTATCATTATTAGTCCAACGACATTTGATAAAATATTAAATTAGTCACGTGAAAATGCGCCTTTAACATAAACGAACGTATAACCAATACTATAAGTACTATGTAAAGTATGTGCTTATTATATTCTTATTCTTATTAAAACAAAGTAGAAATAAAGTTAATAAAACAACTTAAAGAAGAGGTGAACAAGTGCGTATTCTAGAAATGATTTTATACCATCTTGATCGTCAGAAACAGGATTTTAACACTAATCCGTCCGAGCGTAACGGACGTGCAACCGAGACCCAAGTCACTCGATCACTGCTCTTTAGTTAAGTTTTACTTTGAAAGACGAAAAGTTCGCTTGCTCTATTAACATGCGGTGACATTACTGCTAAACTTACTTCACAAATACCCTGAATACTCTTTATTTTAAATGTAATAATTAAGTTATAATAAATGTGAATTTATTACAGCTTAGATTTTAGCTTTTAGGCTTTGAAAATAATCCCCAAACGTCGCAAAAATCATTCGACAGCTGAAAATCATTTGCGGTAGCAATCTCAAACTGTATTAAGAATTATGGAAAATGGGATCAATAATCTGGTGGCAGGAAAGTCAACTGATCAATTTGGAGTTTATCAGACGCGGACTAGAATCCACTTGGATGAGAAAATGTGTCATTTTTGTTTGGGCGTTCCTGTACATCCGTCGTGTTACCTTATAGTGTTATCCTACACCACTTGCAGCGATGTTGAGTACCTATGTAAAAAAATCATGTAATACTGACACACATCAATTTTTACAGCTGAAGCTGTAGCGATAACCATGACAAGCAATAAAGCTTATGAAGTTGCTACAGCTGCATATACCACCAAAAGTTATATTATGCAGGATAGTGGTCCTCTATGAGCTTTTTGTTATTAAGGTCAATTAAAGTGGCACACAATCGCAAAACGTACGACTTTACAAATGTTTCCAAATTCGGTGTAATACAGGATATTGGTGCCTAAAATGGCTTGGTATTGAAGTATATGTATTGTCAATTAGTTTCACGTCCTGCGGTTTAGTATACTTACTCTTGATTATTTGAATATATTTTGGGCTTTATTTTGTGCGAATGTGCTTTAAGATTAAGTCAACATTATATTAAAATCATCTACTCGTACTCCTACAAAGATGTACGTGTAATGTATGTCTAGATCTACAGTTTACAAGAAACAAGTAGAAAACTTCTAAGAAATAATACATCTACATATCTATAAGAAGTTTACGTTGTATGCGTATAGATTACTAGACTATAGTAAATTGCAAAATTTTATGAGTTATGGATATGAGATTTTAAGAGTAAATTTCAAGAAAACCTAAAAAAATCGAAAAGCATTTTGATAGTAGACCTTTTTCCGGATTATGCGGAATGCGCATGTATATACATCACCAAAACAGAATTAAGAAAAGAGGATAAAAATCGATAACACTCTCTACAGTAATAAAGTAAAAGAAAGAGAGGGTGCTTACTCGCAGGGAACTTTAATTTCGTACAAGGAAATGACTTGCAAACGTCCTCACACCTGGACTCTCTCCGTTACCGGGTATCAGCTGCTTGGGGACCCGTGCCATTATTTTACGTGAATGTGCGCTTTATCAATCGCCCCATCGACACAATGCGCCAGACTACGGAAACGGGGCTCAATTCAGCAACCCACACGAAATGATTTAAGACTCAATTCTATGACCATAAACAACCTGCTAGTCTTTATGACAAATGGACGAATCGAGACCGTTTTTGTGAATTAATAGACCACACATTGTTTACACTTCGTAAATTACGCCTATACACACGCGTTCCGCTCTTACTGTTGAAATAGAGTTATATGTAAAGCTAATAAATTGTAACAATACAGGTTATTAGATAGTAGGAAACTGTAAAATATTTTATTTCTTCTAATTTGGATTGGTTTTAGGTTTATGCTCTATTTTTATACAATATACCTACTTACATTAATATTATATTGTTATATGAACTTGTGTTGACATTAGGTTTATATAATATTACCTTACGGTATTATATGTAGCCTTGTGAATATTCGTTATAAATAGTACGGTAAATTTTTGATTATTTAAAAAATAAAAAAATAGGTATACATTGGAGAGTTAGTGTAAAATAAATTTTGTAAATAATAAATACTGCAATAGTGATAATAACGAACGTTTTATTATCAATAGTATCAAGCGATGGAAATCACGACTACGATATGTGCTTTTCGTATAGAAGAAGAGCACAATAGGTAGTAATAATCTCTTGTGCAAGATGGATCAAGACTACTTGTCGTTTTATTACAATTTCCATTGTTTTCACATTCATTTATACTTTAACTTATGTCTTGATATTATTGATATTTTTCCAACCTGTTAGTATTTTGGTAACATGTATTGACATCTAGAAAGACAAACGGTAACATCGTGGAAGTAATATTAGTGATCTGAAGACACTATTGATATCAATACGGTAAAAATACAGATATAGTCCTATCTTAATAAATAAAAGGCACGTTTTAACTTATAATCTAATGACAATAACGTCGCGAAAACTGTTCATAGCAGTTACTAATTCGGTCCATGTATTATCCTACAGCGTTTAAAAAAAATATTGGTGCTTTATTTGTTACGATAATAGCTCTATTTTTTTACAGTTTTCCATATATAAAAAAGGGTTCATTATTATTTCATGAAAAAAAAGTTGAAAGTAGTGTTAAACCTGTAACTTTCGTTTAATAAGTATTTCAAGGCGTAGGTACATTTTTGCAAACTAAAGCATCACAACTGCACCTCTTAAAATAGGGTAGCTGGTAATTCTTCTTCTGCTCCAAAAGTTATCAAAATATTTGATTTGTCGTGTGGTAATACCTTTTGAGACTGCAGAAGAATTGTAATTTTAACTTAGCAAAATGTAATTTCTTAATTTTGAAACAAGTTTTCTTTTTCAATTCACCAGGAAAAATATGTACATAAAACAATGCATCAGATGAGATATGAGCGCCCATAAGTGATTTATTGCAACACTTAAATTTTGTTTATGAATATTGCATGTGAAACAAAGTATTATTAATAGAACAAACGATGAGTGTTTAAAACATTCAGTTGTAGGTAATAGATGCGGACAAGTATTGCTGCATTACTTGACGTCTTCATTTTCCAATAGTTTTCAGTTGCAATTGCATAATATTAAAGTTAAAACGTATAGGGGAACAAATAATGTGCTATTGTTATAAACAACATGACGTTCATGTAGTAATATGGAAAGTTATTAGATGTTTTTGGGATCTTTTATCATTTTAAACGAGATTTTACACATAACTATTCATTAATATGACAGTTTTCAGTGACAACAATTCTTTATTACATGCAATAAGTTATTTGCAATTAATAATTGTTTATACTGAAAGTATTGGCACAAAATGCTAACTAGAGAAAATCGAAATTCCATTCATATAAGAAGAGTTAAGAGTGATGAGTTGAATGGTTTGCAACAAATATCACTTAACACGAATATTTGGGGGAGAGAAAACTGGCAAGTTGGCAAATTTTACAGCCCTCTAGTAAGTAAAGAGAAAAAACAAGTTTGAGTAAATTGGCAGTGGTTCATATTGGAAAGGTTTCGTAGAAGATCTCCATAGGAGGTATTATATCTTTAAGCCTAAGCAGTTCTAAATAAACAACTACATCTCAGAAACAAAATAGCAATCAACCATTTGTACGTTGAAAATGAAGGAAACCTAATAAAGATGACTCGCAGTAAAAATCCAAACAAAAGATAATTTGGTTTCAGTATTACCTCGCCGTAGATGATGTTGTGCTGATAAAGACATACCTTTTCCTTCATGTTCTGGAGAAACCTTGTGCCGATTGCCCAAAGTCAGCTTTGTGTAAAATTTCGTTACACAATAACACAACATGTGCAAAAGTTTCATGCAACATTCTGATAACTCCCTAAAAACGAGTCGTCCTTCCAAGAACTGGTTCCGAAGTACGAACAAGTGTGCACAAAGCAAGAGTGACTATTTTGAAAAGCAAATTTATGTTGTTCAAAAAATCTGCAGTTTGAAAAATGCAGTCAGGAAGTAAATACAGCATATCATGCGTACAGAATTAAATGTAAAATGAGATAGTTGTTTAACTTAATGTTCTTACATTGATTAGCATAGGACATTTCATCGTTTGTATATTAGGAAATACAGTCATTATAAAAAGAAATAAATAGCTACAAATACACTACCTAATCATATACTTAAATTAGAAATTATTATCAAAAATGTCGATAAAGCATATAATTGTTGGTTTCCTATATTTACTATTTAGAAATTTATTACAAACGGAAGCTCCTGTTGGTACTATAATCATTTCTTATACATACATAGTATCAATAGATCCGTCACTAGATGATTCCTGTGATAAAGCTACTATAAAATTAATACCCAATATCCTGCACGTGTACAAATAACCAATGTGGGTATGTGTTAGTTAGGTATAATATTTATTGTCAACACTTATCTCTACCATTTAACACAGAATAGTGAAGCTGTATACTACGTGAAGCACAAACCTATTTAATGTAGTTTACTTGAGATATTTCTGCTCGGAGTTAATCACGACAAACCCCATTCAAATTGCAGCATAAGCTGCATCACTTTGTGCAACGGACATTAGCTCTTCAAAACAAAAAAAAAACAGAAAAGGTATGGATACTAGAAAATCGGTTTTAAGATAGACAGTATTTTATCGATGTGTGCAATTATGGGACGTTCAATCTACGATCCAGATAATAGTAGGTGCTCGGATTGTAGCGAAACAACCTAAAATATAGCATGAAATTACGTGGTACACTTTGTAATTATAATGAAGTATTATAGCCTCATAACACTTGCGATGATTATGTTGTATTACAGAAAAAATATTGTACATTATAGGATGCCTAGCTAGCACAATTATTGAGTATTTTTAACCAAAAATGTAATTACAAAATCAATCCCACAAATACATATGTACATACAAAGTCACATATAGTTTCTATTATTTTAAATATATTCAAACAAAGGATACAAATTGTGCAATACAATTCTGAATACGGTCCTGCATTTTTTACCTACGCTTTATGCATATATGGATCGTTAGTACTATTTTTAATTAACATTAAATGTAACCAGCACGTAAAGTTGAATGTTGTTTGAAAGAAATTGTTATGATATAGGTACTACATTGTGAAGTAAGCGAAAAATTTATGCAAATACTATTTAAAAATCATAATGTCGTAAATAGCTATGTACGTTTTAATATTAGCATATTATAACATGCGCACAGTGGCGTACTATCCAACAGAGATATCAAATTTGTACGAGTTTTATTAGTTTTACCAGCGCGATTTAATTAGACATTTAGTTTTCATTTAATAGAACACATTTACATGTTTCTACTATGAATGTTTTATTTTATATTCCATACTTTATGGTGTTTCTTCAATTCAGTTAATTTTAAACGTTGAATCAGTATATCTCTTACTTAGTGATATAAAATTGTCATCTATCTATTTCTGATTAGATGGCGCGGTAATTTTTATCGTCAAAATATATATTAGATATCTGTACATAACTGTCTAACAATGAAAGTCAAATTTCCAGAACATACTTAGTGCTTCTTATACAATGTCCTAGTACCTGTAGTCACAACATTATTTCTATAGTAGATCTGCACATAGTCCACACATAAATGCAGTTGTTGACAGTGATATGTGCGCAGAATGCTCAGAACAAACGTGAAGCTTGATTAAATTGAGTGTAATCACTGTATGCTATCACTTACTACAACCAGTACTATAGTAATTTAATAATTTCTGCTAAACAAGTGAGAATTTGATCTAAAAACATCACTATATTTATAATTAATTTTGTTATTTGGTTTAATACAGTTCAGACAAAACAAATATTATATTGATTTGAACCAAGCATTTGGCAGCAATAAATTAAATTATTTCAGGGAAACGAAAATCAATCACAGGCCACACTGCAACTAAACAGCTGTACACAGATAAAAATGCGAGTTCCATAATGACTCCAAGTCAATCTACATTTGCTTACTTTGTTTTACATTTTGTCGCGGAGAATAGGTACACAAACCAGTCTTTACAATGACCAAAAAAATCGCTTTAAGGCGGATACTCATAAACTTCAAGACGTCAGAAAGATCCTATTTTTTCTGTGTAGATGGGAATGAATAATGATACGGAATAAGAAAAAAATGTCAATACCAAATGTAATTTCATATGTTTCTTTCCTGTAAATAGCTCTACTATTGATTCTAGCAATAAAAGTCCACACCCTTACTTCTTCACAACGAAAACTTTATCTACATTATTCCATACATACATATATTTCCTACTACTTTTCAACATAAATATTACTTCCAGGTATATTTTTATGAGCCTACGAAGCAATCTTACTTAAGAAGCGACCAAAACTCTGTAATTTTACTTAATTAATTTGAGCAGCAGAAATACATTACCAGCTTTCGTTAAAAACGTTGTTCATGTTAAATTTCAGTAATTGCACACGCAGCCACCGTTTCCATAAAACGTTTAGGCACTAAGTGGTTAAAGGGATGAAGACCTAGCGATGTACAGTTTTCGTGTACGTTTTCGTGTATGTGTGTTTGTATAGGCGTACGCCTCTGTGTATGTGTGTGTTATGTTTGTGCCTCTTCGTCGACGTCTCCAATGTCGAATTAATGCGTCGTTCGCGTGGAGACGGGCAGCAGCTGGTGCGGGTAAACGATCACCACCTGACCGTGCATTTGCATATTAATCTCAAAGGTCATGTACTAATATGTCGGACCATTTGTTGATGAACTATCAACTTTTAATGGTGAACGAAACGAAGCCAGAGAGAGTCCGGGGAATTGAGATATTCAATTCGTTTTATTGAATAATTAATTAGGGAGCTCCCGAAACACATTAACTTTAATTACAGTGCAGTATAATGTGTAGTTAAACCATTACTACCCGACGTCGTCGTCGTAGTCTAAATAAAGGCGCAATTCAGGAAGTCAGACTTATTTAATTGCGAAATTGCAAGTCGAGCGGCGAGATTCGATACGAGAACAGTTTCTTGCATGCATGTTAGATCTATCTTTATGACGAATACTCAGTTAAGCATTCGGAATTACGGTATGCAGAGTGCAGAAACAGTAAAAAGATTATGCGGAGTGAAAGGTGACTAAGTCTATTTGGTAGAAATATACTTGCAGCCAAAGAAGTTTCTTAGTCTTCAGTAAATGGAGAAGACAAAAGTTCTTATACTTCTAGATATCAGAATATGTATAATAAAAACATGGAGGGTTTAACTTACGGATATGTATATTTTATGACTGAATAAATGACGGGAACGAAATCATATTATACAGAGCACATAAAAAGTATCGCAGCTTAGTAGTGGTCAAATATTTCTCAAGTTCAAAATCTCTAATCCTTCATATTATTTAAATAAATTGCTTACTATAAATTTGAATTCAAATGTTAATTCGTTAAAATTATTTGTACTTTTGCATGCGTTATTTCGTCCTTTTTTGGATTTAATGGCAATTTTTTCATTAAATTATTGCTTCTGTGTTAATTGCGTTTGATATTCTTACAATCGCTTCATACTCACAGCTAAGATTAATACAAATTGCTATTTATTTTGAAATTTACTATTTTTTTAATTCATTATATTTCGGAATCATGTCATCATGTAGTATACAAGTATGCTGAAAAGTTTGGACCGAATATATATACTTAGCTTAGTTTCTTTCTATTAAGTATACATTGGGATTCATTGGTACTGTTAGAGTAAAATGTCCCTACATATATGTAGGTCGTAGTTGCTTTTGTGAATTGGCTATCTTCTTTGTTATACAGGTATATACAGGTCATATACAGATCGTTGCATCGCAAGTGCCGTCAAAATATTATATCGATAGTTGAACGGTATGTCTTAGTTAAATCCATATGCCGCGCCGGCACCGATACATGTTGTAGAGAATACGTATGAATATTTGGATATTTGCAGTCTCCAGTTAGGCATTGTAGAAGGTAGTTGTCTCATATGTTCTAGCGCTTTGCGATATTTTATTACATTTTCATTTTTTTATTATTCTTGTTGAAACAATATTGTTTTCATTTGCATTTTCTTATTATATCCCAATCTGTTAATTGTCTCATTCTTCAAGCATTTTTGCTAAACATATTCGTTTAGTTAGTGTTTTGTCGTCGTTTCTATTAGGTTTTCTGCAGAGTTTAGTGTAAGATACATACATAAGTATTTATTTAGTTTGTTAGTTTGGTATTTATATGTTATAAAAATAATGGATGTTTATAATTTAGTTCAAAGAAAACAAATGATTAAGTGGTATCATCAGGAAATACCCTTAAGGCAAATAATAGAGCGCTTTTATGAGAATTATCAATCACGACCCTCTCTAAAAACAATTCAGCGAATAATAAATAATTTTGAAAGATTGGGCTGTATTATGCCGAACAAGCACAAACGTAATAGGCAGCCATTTGTTCGCCAAGACGAAAGAAATCTTTTAATTTGTGCCAGTGTCGAACAGAACCTGAAAATATCTTCATTGGGTATTAGTGAGCAGCTGGATATTTCTAAAAGCACAGTATGCCGTGTTTTAAAGAAAAATAAATACCATGCCTACAGATTACAGAAAACAAATGAAATATTTGCCGAGTTTTGCGAAAATATGATGCATATTTGCAATCAAAACACAAATTTTATTGCAAATATATTATTTACTGTCCCGTTGCACGGAAGGCATAATCCCGCTGCACCTCGACACTGGGCAAGTGAAAACCCGCACCTAACAATTGGCAATGCATATGAACTCATGGGTATCCCCAAAAATTAAACGTTTGAGCGGGATTATCTTGGAATGCATTTCCAAACCGTGGACCATTTCTTATAGATGGCAATTTAACAGACGAGAACTATCTTAACTTGCTCCAGAATCGAATTATCCCACGCCTCCACGAATTAACTTTAATTACAGTGCAGTATAATGTGTAGTTCAAACCATTACTACCCGACGTCGTCGTCGTAGTCTAAATAAAGGCGCATATTCTTCAGGAAGTCAGACTTATTTAATTGCCGAAATTGCAAGTCGAGCGGCGAGATTCGATACGAGAACAGTTTCTTGCATGCATGTTAGATCTATCTTTATGACGAATACTCAGTTAAGCATTCGGAATTACGATATGCAGAGTGCAGAAACAGTAAAAAGATTATGCAAGTGAAAGGTGACTAAGTCTATTTGGTGAAATATACTTGCAGCAAAGAAGTTTTTAGTCTTCAGTAAATGGAGAAGACAAAAGTTCTTATACTTCGATATCAGAATATTGCTTTGAGAAAAACATGGAAGACGTTTAACTTACGGATTGTATATTTTATTACTGAATAAATGACGGGAACGAAATCATATTATACAGAGCAAATAAAAATTATCGCAGCTTAGTAGTGGTCAAATATTTCTCAAGTTCAAAATCTCTAATCCTTATTTTATTTAAATAAATTGCTAACTATAAATTTGAATTCAAATATTAATTCGTTAAAATTATTTGTACTTTTGCAGCGTTATTTTCGTTATTTTTTGTGATTTAATGTGCAATTTTTTCATTAAATTATTACTTCTGTGTTAATTGCGTTTGATATTCTTACAATCGCTTCATACTCACAGCTAAGATTAATACAAATTGCTATTTATTTTGAAATTTACTATTTTTTTAATTCATTATATTTCGGAATCATGTCATCATGTACATATATGCAAGTATAAAGAAAAGTTTGGACCGAATATGAGTCTAGCTAGTTTCTTTACTATTAAGTATACATTGGGATTCATTGGTACTGTTAGAGTAAAATGTCCCTACATATATGTAGGTCGTAGTTGCTTTTGTGAATTGGCTATCTTCTTTGTTATACAGGTATATACAGGTCATGTATAGGTCAAAACATGGAGCTCAACATGAGTCCTCGTTTCGGAGTGAAATATTTTACTTGTATTGTATAAACTTATTTTTACAATCTTTCTCCTAATTAAATGCAAATTTCTCAGCGAGAAATGTGTATTTCGTAAATAAACGCTTTGCTTTAAACCAACTGTAATTGGTCTGGAGAATAATTTTCGCCGCATCAAGCATATACTGCAATAGAAGATAAGGAAATATTTTCATAGTGTAATTGCATGTAAAATATATCTATAACTCTCAAACGGAACCTCCTTCCCTGGAGAGTCGCCAGGGACCCTCATATTTTTATCTATATGAACATTTTTCTTTTTTTGGAGTTTTTGTATTTATTGTCAGCGCTTATATATTTTCGTGTTCTCTAGGAGTTTCTGTCTCTCTGATTTAGTATAATACAGTTTACTGTACAACAAGATACATTTATGGTGAAAGCACATTTTTAAAATGCAACATTAAATTCGAATGGATCTTGGATGTATTCGTTGTAGTCGTGCTTTGAGCAATTTGTAACAAGATGGCGTGATCTTGAAATACATATTGATATCTTTCAACAACAGTGAATAGATTCGTTGAGAGATTTATTCAGAGCAGCCTGCAATGCAAACACATGTATGACTAAATAAATAAAAAAATTACTAATCAAATGCTTTATATTACATTTTTCATTATAAATCGAGTCATAATTTGTGAATTTTGATAGACATGTTGTTATAGTTATTTAAATTACGATGCCCATGTCTGATTAAATAAAATATATGTATGTCAACAAAATACAATCTACTTCCTAATTACTTTTGCAGCGAGAAACGGAAATTTAACTTCTAGACGATTAATCACATGGAAATATTTGACAACAGATATGACATAATAAACTAAAAACGTACGTTAAATAATCACGTACACCAACTACAAAGTGTTCCTACACTAAATTTGGTGTTGTCAACTCCGAACAGTCATGAGTATCTCTGTACATATATGAAAGGTAATGTACATCATGGTGCGCACATAAGAAATGTCAAATATAAATGAAAGAAGCAACAGTTCATATAGAACGGGATCCAAATTTTACATGTCATGCGGTGTATTAGGCACCGTTGCAGTTATGTTTAGTTCTTTGTAAATCTACTGCTCGTTTTTTATTAGAATTGCGTGCATAAGTGATTTGTAATGATCAGATTTCTCTTTGAGTCTTTATCTGCTGATTGACTAATAGATTATTCAGACGGATTTGTTAGAAATTGACTTACGAATCTTGGTTAAGCCTTTGCAATAGAACAAGTGAATTAATTAATAAATCATCAACTACCGTAATTTAAACTCCAGATGTGATGCTTCATTTTTTTTATTTACACTGCCGCTCAAAACTTTTCATATATTATAGTAATACTCAGTTTAACTTTTCAAAGACACTAATATTCGCTAGCTGTAAACAGCTCTTAATGACATCCAAAAATTCTTAGGTATTGCACCTCAGGTTTGTAATCAGTAAATACCAGATTTGTGGCAGAAGTAATCTGATTTAAATTGTGTATTAATTTCATTTGTCTACGACATAATGTCACCCCTTTTAAAGTGTATTCTATATGAATATATCTACTATGCCCAACGATTTCACCACACCTGATAACAGTTTTGAGTTTTCTTGAATTAGGTTCAACATCCGCAGTGTGGTTTAATTGTTAACAGTTGCATTTTGTAAAATGAAAATATGTACAAGGTAGGTGTGGAAATATAGGAATTCTTTATCTGCTAAAACTCTATCACAACGTGGAGTATTGTTAGAACGCAATCTTAAGCATTTAATTGAATTTTATGTTAAATATGCACTTGTGGTAGAAAAATTTGCTCTTTGCTAATATCTATCATATATGCAAAAAAACTGTTAATTGTCTGTCTGTGGATAACACGCTCCATACGCAACATTACATGAAACGAAAACATGACCATGATCTCAGACCAAACCAATTATTGGAGTTGTTAAAGAGAACAAATATTTAAGCTACCGCTCCAGTCGAGATCACGTTTACTGAATTTATAGTTATATTGAGTATTTATATATACAAATATGGTGACTACCTCGTCCCGGACAAAAACACCGTTACTAATGACTGAACATTTCAAACTTTGAACAACCAAATATGTAATTTTGTTAAAGGATCTAAGTACTTACGTGTTGATGATTATACAACCGTTTATTGTGAGAAGCTCATGTTTCTACCCACTTTTATGCTGCTACACAGTGTCCACGGACGCAGAAAGTGTAAAAGAACAAGAAAAAAATCTGAAAGTTTAACCAGGGGCTGAATTTTTTACGCCGCCATGTGCCACTTTGTCCTCCATTCACAGAACACATATACGCCTGTCTCTTGTGTATGTAGTTAGTTTTAATGAAGCGCAGTAAATTTTATTTATGTGCTGTAAAAGAGTTTTATATTTATATTCCACTAAAAACGAACAAATTTCCTAAAACGTTCCACTCATCCGTTTTATCGTTGATATTTCCTATGCGCACACGAACCAGCGGAGCGCTTCTCTCTCGAATGCCCGTTTTATGTTGAAACGCATTGATATTTTATTTATCCCGAACAAGTCGCCGTATACACACCGTAAACTGAGGAAATGTTAATTCCGAACGGCGAACGGCTAGTTTTATCAACGCGAGAATCTATTGACACAGCGGAAAATTGCTCATGTTGTATTTAGATACACACACATCCCATACACACATTTACACATACGTACGCGTACCGGTACATTACATAGAACATCCATACACACTAACAACTCTCATGGTATCCTTATTTGCGCGCACCAGATGCAATATTGCGATTTTATCCGTTTCAATGTTCAGTTATTTCAATAAACCAGAAATTTATGACGAACCGGACATCCAAATGACAGACATGTAAAATATATTTTGTAAATAACTAAACGAAATGTAAATAATTAAATGCAATAATAAACAACATTAGCAAGCGACAGATATGTGGTGATATGTAAATAGAAATAAATAAGATAATAAATAACGTCGACGCATACGTTACTATATTATAATTAAATCCAGGATATTAGCATCTATTTAGAAAATTGCAATTCACGCTATTCATGTGTGAGATGAACATGAAACGTGAACATACATATGTGTACATTCGTTTTCAGTTTTTAATACAATATTACCATCGTTTATTCCAGTCTACAATTATGTATGGATGAAAACGTCTGATAATATGAATGGCTTCGAAGTCAGTGATTTCGAACTATGTACAGCGACATATTTACGCAGTTATGCTAATTATGTTAAATAGGGTAGCTATGTCCTTCTAGAAAATTTTATTTGGGATTGGCTCCTTTCTAGATTGTTGTAGGTATGCGGCGAAGTAGTAAATACAAATAATCTAAAAGTTTGCCATTTTCATCGCTATACTCAAATTAAGTTATCTTTGACAGTGCGCTTCATTAAATTATCTACAGGATACATTATAAATTATAATATGATGGATAAAAATTAAGTAGCAATTTCCAATTTAAAATTAATATTATATTTCGAACTGCTTCATTTTCCTAATTCATACAAAACTCCAATTTCTATTTTATTATGCTATTGTTCAAATAAGCCTTAAAATCACTAATGAATGGTGTCGATCAGTGGGGCTGAGCATCAACTCAGCGAAAACCACGATTGTACCTTTCACTAGGAAGAGGAAACTTTCGAACATGAAAGACAGCTAATTGGATGAAACAGTGATCAAATGCAAATCAGAAATTAAATACTTAGGAATAATCCTAGACTCAAAACTTCTGTGGAACAGACACATAGAACTCTGGGAGAATCTCCCTGGTCTGAGACACTCCAAGATCTTCATTGGAAGCTACAACAAGCACAGAGCAAAAACTTTGCTAGAACTAAGCAGAAATAGAGTACGCATCCTCACAGGTTTTCTTACAGGGCATTGTCACCTTGGTGAACACATGACAAGGATAGGTCTAAAGCAGAATAGCGACTGTAGGTTCTGTAGGCTTGAGGATGAAAATCCGGAACATCTGACATCTTACTGCACCGTCATCATGGAAACCCGAGTTAACTATCTCGGCAAACACGTCATAGACGAAGAAGAATTACCTTCTCTGAAACCATCACAGCTATTGCAGTTTATTAAAGCTCTCAGACTGGATGGGGAGCTATGAGAGCGGGCATACCCCAGCAGCTTACAGCGCATGCAAGGGGGCACAATAGATCAGTAGGTCGCAGCACAATATCACCCTTACTTAAATCTAATCTAATCGAGAGAAGTTGATACACATAAAAATCACATTGCCACATTAGTGATAATTAAACCTACCGAAAGTTTCCCATCAACAGGACAGCATGAAGCGAACATGTATTAGTGCAATATGTTCGTGAGTGTGCATGTTCAACGTATACTCGTAGATGTTATTGAATAGAGTAAATGCATCGCATAAAATAATGAAACCTTGTTGTTTTTTCTATTAAAGACTTTAATGTCATCTATTTTAAAACAATATAATATCTAATAAGTGTTTGAGCTGCTACATTGTATTTTGTTGGTACAAGACGAAATTAGAAACGTGTTCACAACGTATTCACAATGTTTATGTATCAATTTATTTTATTCATTTCATAATACTATGAAAATTATTACTAAAGCGATCCAAAGTTACGGTGGTTTCGAGGAAACCATTTCTATTGCTTTTAAATACTACTCCTTCAAGTATATATCTCGCTGAAATTATTTTGGTTTGATTATTATATTTACTGTCTAACAGTGATCGGTATCTGAAACATACATTTACACGATTTTTTTGCTGGATGCTATACTACAATAGGCAGTTTTAGTAATAACGAAGGTAATTCAGATTTACAATTCACAATTTACAAGAAACTTAAAAGCATATATTTTTTTAATAGTTGCAATAGCAATAACAAACATCCTGTGTTATATATTCCATGTTCAAAATTGTAAATTTGTATCGAAATTAAAATTTTGGTACAGCGCTAGGCAGCTTCATTTTCAAAATTATTATTAGGCATCCATAGATCTTAGTTGTACAGGTGTTATTTGCTCAAAATTCAGAAATTGATTTAATTCAGGCAATATTACTTCTGAACTGAGACGTTAAATTAGCTAATCTGATAATGCATCACGCACTGATTGTTGGTGCTCAATAAAGAAATCATTAGCGTAATATTAAAATTCAATTATAAATTAGTCGATGAATAAGTGACGTAGAAACGACAATTCTGTTATTATTCTCGCAAAAATTATCGTGAACAATCGTAATATCTTTGAGACAATACATTAAATGTTTATAATACCATACAGTTCTTGTATTCCCTCTGTAGTCTCAAAAAGTGTTTGCCCTTGTCTTCCCACAGAAGCAGCAATCTTGCTATTTTTGGAATAACTGGAACTCTTGATACACTGGTTAGACTCTTGCTTCGATTTATGATGGTGTCAATGAATTGACTTGCCAACTCAATCGTTCAAAGCGCGTTGAAGTATACAATACGTATCTATAGTGCCAAAATTCTTGCCCATAGACAATCATCTTAACATGTGTTTCAAGTAAATTAAAAAAGCTCCAGTTTTCCACAATTTTGTATTCTTCATTAACAAATATCTTGCTTTTTAAACTAGAATTACGGTGACCATACGTCCTTTATTTAAGACGACAGTCCGTTATTTCACTCCGCTTCCTCGATTTATTTTTTGTGTAAAATCACCATTTTGTCCTTTATTTTATGAATTGAAAGAGTAAGTTGAATATTGGCCCACAAAAAGAACTTGCTGACGGGGTGTATAGTGGCTGTTGCTAAACGACTAGTATGTCGCTTCTACGCATGTCTTTTTTCAAACGAAATGAGCAATTATTTGATTACGTGCACAGAGCAGCATAGAGTTAACGGTTGCGACGTTGTGTTGATATTTGTGTACTTTGGTTTAACATTAGCTTTTTGTGTAGGGCATTTGTTCAAACGTATTGTGTGTTCGAGTAGGTAAAGTTAAATATTGTTTTTGTTATTATATATAGGTATTAATTTTCTTGTAGACCTACTGTGATGGCACCCAAAAGAAAATGTGTTTTCAACAAAGCATTGGAGGAAGAATTTTCTTTCATTAAAAGAGGAATAACGGATAGTGACGTTAAATGTAATAAATGTTCGGCGAGTTTTGATATCGCGAATAGTGGCAGATCAGCAATTACGCAGTATTTACATACATACATCAAAACACAACGCAGTTGACGTCAGGGCTTCATCAAGTAAATCGTTAAAATCCTTCCTTGTTAGTAACGTTGTTGATGATAAAATAAAACAGCTAGCTCTAAAAGAAGCACATTGGTGTTATCATTCTGTATAACAGAATTACTCATTTCGATCAAACGACTGTACTTCATAATTAATCAAGGCATGTTTTGAAGAAACGTACTCTTGTGCCAGAACAAAAACAGAAGCAATAATTTGTAATGTTTTTGGCCCATATTCTTCTTTCTGTAATTCGTTTCTGTAATTAAAACAGATTTATCTAAAACAAATTACCTTACTATTTATTCAGACTGTTCTAATCATGGAGATATCAAATTGTGCCCGATTCTGGTCAGATATTTTTTACCTGATCAAGTGTTCAAGTAAAAGTTTTGGATTTAGAACATCTAACTGGCGAAAATTCTGACATATGGACAAATTGCATCAAGCAATCACTAAACAAATATGAAATTATTGACAAATTACTTGCTTTGTGTGCCGACAACATCAACTGCAACTTGGAGGTGCCCAGACAAAAAAGGAAAATAATGTTTTCTTTAAAATTCAAAAATTATGTGGCAATAAACTGATTGGTGTTAACTGTGCTGCTTACATAACCAATAACTGCATAAGCACCGGTGTCTGTCGATTGTCTTCCGATAGATATTGAAGTAATATTAGTTAAAATTTATTCACATTTTTATAACTATACAATCAGAGTGGAAAAATAGAAAAATACTAGGTTACAGCAAAACCCGGTGGCTAACTCTTCTACCAGCTTTAGAGGGAATATTAAAACTGTTTAAGGTGCTAAAATCATACTTACAACTTTTTTAATGATGTGTTAGCTGAGGCGTGGTTATTTTTTATTCACAGCCATGCTTCAACGTTTCAACAATATATTTTGTACATTGAATCTCACGAAATTTCAATGTGTGAAGCTTCTATGCATTTAAAAGAATTAAAGCATAAGTTGATTGAACGAAAAACTGAAGGCTTTTTACCTATGAACACTAAAAAAATAATTTTAGATTTAGAGAAAAACCAAAACTTTGATGCTAAGATATTTAAAACTGCAGTTCATAAATTTTACCAGACTTGCATTGATTATTTGAATAATTGGGACAGCCCTTTCGTGGAAATGGAAGTATTTGAATGGGTCCTACTACGAGACATCCCCCTTTGGACAAAAATCGAGACAAGCGTAGTGTTCATTTCTAACCACTGCAATTTAAATATAAATGACGGCGAATTATTTGATAAAGTTTCCTATATTAAAAGTTATGTCAGCAGTGAAAAGATCGTAAAATGGAGACAAAACTATGAGTCTTTCCAACGTAGATGGATTGAAATTTTTAAATATTTCACAGAAAAGTATGTATCTTTTAAAAACATTTTAAAAATTGTGGAATTTTGCTTATGCCTATGGATCTAATGCTCCTATGGAACGAGTATTTTCTTTAGTGAATAATATATGGACTAGTGAAAAAACCCAATTAAAAAAAGTTCATAGTTGCGAAAAGTATGAACATTAAATTTTTATTTAAGTAATAGAATGTATAATATACATTGTCAAGCTGTTTAATTTTAGTTTTAATGACAAAAATAAATGCAACCCGTTTTTTATTGTGAACAACTTCTTATGTTCTTTATTTTCTCCCAAAAATATGGTCACCGTAACTATAATGAATGATACGTAAAATGATCACCGCACCAGAACGACTTGCATATAGATAATTTTACAATATCATGTAATTTTACAATATTATGTCAAATTACCATTCGTTGTTGAGAGCAAAATGATTAACAGCGCGGCATATAAAAGGCGATATGATGCTGTCACAAAGCCATTTGAACACAATTTACACACACAAAACTACACCGCGAGAATTGCAGTAGCCAGACAAGCTAGAACACAATTAGTGGAACGGATTCCATCATAAGAAACTCTAAAATGTTTTATAACAGGACATGTCTGGTTTGAAAGCAAAAGTACATATTTATTATTAACAAAAACTAACTCAAATTATTTCGAAAACGAAAAACCAATGCATCTTCTTTTCAATGAAAATGTTTAATTTCATTTACTATGTATATATGCCAGTGGTCAGCTTTTTCTTTTGAAGTTATTATCAAAAAATTAGTTTGGAAAAATTAAAAATGTAAGATGGAGTTCGAACAAAGTTATTTATCAATACGAAGTTTTAGCTGAATGAATACCTTTTTGATTAAATTTGAACAGTTAACAAGAAACGATAAAAATGCTAAAAAAACCTACTTGTTGAGTGAAGTACCCGCACATATATTTTTCTGAAGTATAAATAGGACACCTGTATTAAGGTATAACAACTCATTATCTAAAATGCAGTAATTTCTAATGTAATTACTGAACATTCTTAAATTGCAGAAGTCAATTTATTCATTAAACATTATATGCAGGCAAATTAAAATCAAATTAAGTAGGGAGTCCACGATGTGTCGATGACAGGTTTGAATTTAATACTAAACATGTCAATATTTACATGTATAAAAATTATTTTTCAATTTTTAGCATTATACCAATAGTATATTTATCTTAATTTTAACCAACTTGTAAAACTAAAATTCAAATGTTTATGTTTACCAGTAATTGCAGTATTATTGCTATGCAAATACATGGTCAGGTGCACCGATGTTCCCTTACATGTAGAAAACAGAAGAAATATGCAACTTTACATACATTGCTGCACGCAGGTAGGACGACGGGAGGTAATCGTATACCCTTTGTTAATATATTATATATTTACCTAATTTATATCAGCCCAAAAATTCTAGTAAACCTGTTTAAAAATTTGCTAGAACAAATCTCTTATTATGTAATTCCTGAAATATTATGCTAATAATGTTTATACAATAGCGCTTTAAGATTTTTAATCACAATCACTTGAATAACTAAATTAATTATTTTCATAGATGTAGAATACAAATAAGCTCCTATTATGAAGAAAACTATACATGTACCTACATTTCGTTATGAAACGTTGCGAATCCTCGCATTTACAAATGTGCCATACAGGCCAGAAAAGTAAAACGCACCTTATTAGCTAACCTGTGGAGAAATGTAGATTTGGGAGCGGAGAATACGATACACGACTGTAAAATATATGACGCGAAAACTTTGTCGCTCTTGATGTAGGAGGCAGCTTTTTAGTTTCCTACCCTGTATGTTTGTTCAATGCGGAGACGGCATAGACACGTAGGTACTAGTGTTAATGAGTGCATGATGAATACCGTAACGCGCAATAAATCACTGGTATCAATACGCTACTGTTTAATTATGATATAACGTTCTATCTCGTATTCACCGTCAAGTATTCATATTCATTTGCATGCGCGTTTAGCTACTAGATCGTCGCGTCCACTCCCCGATTTACACGAAACACCATAAATAATCCACTGCCAAGTGCTGTTTATATTAATTACTATGCACGTAAATACATCATAATTTAGTTTATGATTAGTATTATTCGATGACATCTGAAGATTAGTCACTTTAAAAGGCTTCGCTTCCAAAACTCTTATCTAGTTTACATAGTTAAAATATTCAAATATAATAACCATGTTTTAGTTACATGATAATTATATATTGCAGTTACAAAATAACATCTTAGTAGGCATATTAACTTTTCTATTTTATTTTGTATTCTATTACTTCTTTGGTACTTTGTGCGTTGCCTCATTAAGAAAATAGCTAGTTATTTGTAAAGTAGTATATATTGTTAGTTCTTGTTAATATAATTTATATACTTCGTAGTGCAAAATACATATCTCAGCATCTTCTGTTACTTTTAATGTTCAGTTGATGCACTAAAATGGTGTTACACAAAAATGCAGCCAAAAAGTCCTAGTAACAAATATTGAAAAACTGAAATCATATATTTTATTAAAAGCAGCCGACACTTAAAGAATACCAGTAAGATGGAAATTATAGAACATACCACTTTGTAGAACTATGCATTTTACATGACACCACTGATAGCGCTTTTAGAACTGAAGTCACCATTCTTCAGATCGAGAAACGACTGAAGAGTTTTAATTCATGAATGCAAGCAACGCCTTCTTTACTAATGGTAAGCTATTCGTTTTTATCCCTAGCAAAGAATGGTGATATTCGTTTAACTCATTTAGTATATTTCTTAAGTGTATATTATGTAGCTCGTTTTTCTGCGAGAGCGAGTTAATTATGATATTTAATTCACCATCCATTTCTGCGGTTTGGTTATCTTGCAGTGGAACCTTGAAAATGCGATATATTTACGAACTTTCAGTTGATTTTGAGGTGTTGATGGGCCCTGCTTCCTCTTTAAAGACGTTTTACTTGGAATGTTTGCACATTGTAGCACATGCTTCGTATTCATCATTATCACTAGACTAGTATACTTGAAATTTTTTTATTACCATTCTTAATTTCCAGATAGAATCGGTTCTGAAATGGTTAGTTTGGAACAGGTACTGTTTGTTGATTGTGCAGACTCCTCACTAAGTGGCACATATGTTGATTCGAGTTTATTGTCGTCGATATCTATTGTGATATTACTAAATATTATTATCACTCTTCGCTCGTAAGGAATATACTCACTGTTTAATTATAAAATTATAACTTTGTATTTAATTATTAATAAATACAACTTTTTAAATACCTTCTTCAAATTAACAAACATATTCAGTTGGAGTTCCTGAAATGAGTTGACATTTGAAGTGATTAATAAAGCTGTATAATCGTATCTGTATATTTTTTCTAATTTATACTGTACAACATGTGACTAGGTGAATTTTTGATGTCACTTCTAATTTTATATAAAAAACAATCGAGAAAAATAACACAAAACGTAAAATCATTATTTATGTGGGTATAATTAGTTAATTTTATTATGTAGAAATGTGTGTTAGAAGGGGTTTGTAAAGGCGGAAATGGTTATGTTAAATGGTTTAATTATAATAAATTACTATTTTGCGCGAAGCAAACTATTAGAAACATTCTTAGCAAAAACTAAATTATCTTGAAGTACGTGTTATTTTTAATGGAAACTTTATTATTACAATGGACAAATGGACACATACTCACGCTGCGTAGGCAATTGTTTGGATTTTATTGCTTCTTTCGTGATGCGCATAATTACATGCTAATTAAATTTTTATTTCTTGTCAGGATAATAAAAAAATAAACAAACAATGTAACAGTTGTTATTTTCTAATTGGATAATAAAACTGAAATAAAATAAACGAGAAAATTAAAAAGGAATTTAAAATTTCAAATGATTCTACTTGGTGTTATTTTTAGTTAGTTATAAGATTACAGTTAGAAGTCAATTATTCGGAGGTTTCATAATTAGGTTACTAAATTGAAAAGGTCAAACAGGTTGTATAAGAAGTACTATAACAGACACATTACTCTACTAATGACCAGTTTGAATTTACACAAAATTAATAACATAATATTTTTACATCTGAAACTTCAGCTATACAGAGCATTAATAATTATAATAGATTTCCTTTCCCCCTCTCCCTCTCCCTTTATAATACAGGCTGCAGTAAAATAAAAATTTAATTCCATTTTTTTCTCTAGTCTTTGCTTTCGAATATTTGTTGGATTCTTTTCAAAATTACTTGAAACGAAGCTTTATTCAGATTGGGTAGAGATACATAAATAAGACCATGTGTAAGCAACAATTATTTCCATTATATATTTGTTCCATAGATGCAATTGTATCAATGGCTATTAGAAATACACGTATGTAAGTAGTACTTTAACGTGCTTGCTTTAAAGACATCTTCGACAACGTCCTTTAATCGACTTAGTAGAATGATTAAGCGCATATATGCGACATGCAATACACCTGTTAGCGTATCTCGAGAGAGAACGATGGCCCTAATGTGTTCTAAACAGATTTTAATGCAGTAAAACAATGACGCGCCCCCTTCACTTTCATAATCGCTTCCTCCGAAACAAGCGACGGCCACCGCGGGCCAATAAAACTCTCTGAATTATTAAAATCGTTCGTGGTGCCCGGGCTCTACATACGTACCGTACGCGTTTCTGCGGTACAACGGCCTCCGAAATTACACCACCCCTCGTTTCTCGCCTGGTTATAATTACGGGAACGCGCGCGCCTAAAATTTTGCCAAAATTAATTTAAATTACAACTAAAAATTCTCTTCTGTAATTTTATTTCGAGTACAGAGAGAGGGAAACTTCGTGTGTATTTAATTTAATTCAACGCGAAGGGGGTGAGCGCATACGAAGGGATCCAGCAACCAGACAATCTCTTTATAAATTTATTAGAAACTTTAAGTTGCAATCAGGCTTTGCGAGGTAATTTATGGTGGTCCCATGTGATAATTTTTAATTTAACTTTTCTCAAACTTAACTGTGCATATTAGAGTAGGTAAAACGAAATAGCAGTTTATGTGAAGTAGCAGATAATATAGAGAACCACAAAAATTATATTGCCAAAACACACATCATTGAAAGATACTGCAAGAAACGCTTTTTTAAAACTATGCACAAAATATCCCAAAGCAAATTACGTTGCATCTTGACTAGCAAGTTTGCTTCATCCTCTGATAAAACAAATATCATGGTCTAAGTGTTTTTTTCATATATTTTTTAATAATGCATACCTAATATGGTTTTATTTGCTATTTGGAACCCCTTTCTTGTATGTGAAGCTTCAGAGGATTTATTAAATGAGTAAAATACATTTTAGCTGCAGAAAAAAAAAACGTATCTATTGTAATCAAAAATTAATGCAAAAAACTAAGTTTGAGATGATTCCGAACAACTTTTCATAATTTGCAATTTTGCATTAATTTTCTATTGCAATAGTTTAGCTTTTTGCTGAGGCTAAATGTAGTTTACTCGCTTAATAAAGCTTCAGGAGCTTCACATATAAGAAAAGTTTTCTTTAGAATACACCAAATATATACAACCACTTAAAGTGATACATTGTATTTATAATGTTTACTCAATGTTTCCATCATTTACTTAAATCTGCGCTAAGAAAAAATACAAATAAATATGAATAATTATAAATAAATAAGAAAAATATCAGAAAAATAAATAATAATAAATCTGCGCTAAATAAAATGTCTGCTACAAATTCTGTGTCCCAACATCGGACGATTCCGATGCTAAAAATATGTGTTGTTCACACAGAAGTGCCCTCCCTATCTCTAAAGATTCAAGAAAATCATAATTTGACAGTGTCAGATATTCCTTGTTAGTTCCTAAAAATAGTAATCGGTTATAATCATTCGCCAAAAAGATAGTAATCCAATTTTCGCAACGGAAATTCGATGGACATTTTCTTCTACAAGCAACATGTTTGTATTTACATAAGTTGGTAGTTGGTATTTAGTAAAACTTGTTAGTATTTCCTAACAATGATTATTAGTGGCAAACTACAAACAGAAAGTTCGGAAAATTTTAACGCATAATTGTAAGTTGTGTAAATACAAGACCCATCGCCTACTACTTTTTAACGACTGATTTCTACCAATTACTATTTTCAGTATCACACGAATTAAAACTATTTAAATAGTACAATTAATAAAATAAAATCAGGCTATTATGTCCATCACTAAATATAGTATAAGCAGAAATGAGTAAATGTGCCTGTAGTATTCTGTATAATAGTTATATAGCAGAAGTAAATACTCTGTTGAATACTTAAGCGGTATACGTATAATTAAGGATAGTTAAAGATGTTTTAATTTGCCTCGGATTTACACATTTCAACCTTGAACTGTAATAATTCAACTAATGTAAATAGTGCTAAATAATAATAATTAGCACTAAATGGTATTCATGTCAGGGAGTAATTGAGAATGCTATAAATAAAGCGGTTATTTTTAAATTGCCTTCTAAATTGCTGAATGCTTCTCTTGTGGTTGCTGTCATTACTGACGTTGATCATATGTATAAACCAAATTGAAAAAGAGAACGATGTTATGAAAAAAAAACTCATATGTGGTAGATACATATGCAGAGATGCATAGATGTATATGTTTGTATGTGTTTTGTCTGTCTACTACATATTAAGTACATATATCTGCACATTACATTGAAAGAAAAGGGTCAGAAATGGAAAAGAAAAAAACGAAGGAAGATTATTTCCATGCATACAACATGTCAAAAACAATCGGCCGTGTGATTCTAGATTTTGTAAAATTACTCGTACACCTGTCGAATAGTAATCACCGGTAAAACGGCTTCGGTGTTCCCATGGTATAAACCATCCATTGTCTTGTTGCATGGATTCGAATTAAAATACAATAAAGAATTTATTGTGTTGTGTGAGCGACGTCATCTTGTTTAGTATTCGCTGTAATTTCGACGTTATCGACGTATATTCGATGTTTTAAGTATGTTCGGCGTGCTAATGCCGTAATTATCGCCGTCGAAATTATAAGGGAACTGAAAGGCGTTTTACCGGCTGCTTGTTTTGTATGTAATAAAAAACGCTAATCGCTAATCCATAAGTATACACACATAACTGAGTACATTATATACAAGTAATCAGATAAGGGAATCACATTATAGTTTACGATAAGTATATGTCTCCAATATTCTAGTACCCAAGGAATTTATTTCAGTTCTCTTAAAAAAATGCAACCAAAATGAAGGGAATGGATTTTAGTATTTCAGAAAGTATAATATTTATATGTATACAAAACATGAGGTATTTTTCTTCGAGTGTTATGGTGCAACTGCCATACATACGATACATATACAGTAATTGTAATGACGTTAATAATCTGAAATAGTAGATACAGATGTAATAATAAAATAATGCTAAATTATCTTAAATTTTATTCGATTTTCTGAACTTAAAATTGGGACAAAATAAATTAAGGATCTCGAAAGTTGTAATAAATAATTGCAATATAATTTAGCCACATGAAACTATGCTGTTTGTAATTTTTGTAGAAGCTAATAAATCTGTTTTTGGAAACCTTAATAAGTACGTTGACAGTGATACTAAATTTTCGGCTGATTGCCAGAACCAAATAGGCCAAGCAATAAACAATGTCATGTTAATGTCATATTTTGAATGCTTTAGGTAATGTACAGTGATGTGCTTTAGTACTGACTCAAAATGCCATAAAACTTTATAAATATAATCCTTATGTGTGACTTCACGATATTGTAAAAAGTAGTTTATAGATATTTTCTAGGCAAATGCTGGATCTGAAAGCGTATTGCTAGAAGATTTTTAGACTGGTTATTGTTTAGAGGTGTTATTCAAAATTAAGATCTGACAAACAAACAAGTTGCTACGTTAATACGTTTACATTTTCAAAGAAAACAACAATCTTTCATTCTCAATAATCAATTTTCAACTCCTAGATCCTTCAATCTATTTAAATATACATGATATAAAAGTGGATACATCGGTAAGCAACCATCATTTCTTGAAAATCTAGTAAACTTTTTCTTTCTAAAAGGAATAGAAAACACGTTATAGTTTGCCCATGTTCCTACTATCTCATTTGGTATTGCGACCATACAATTGAGGTATTGAATTTGCTTGTTATGATTTTTCTAAATTTATATGTTAGGCAAGTTTGTTAAACATGTCTGCGGTCGTTGTGACAAACATATTTCATCAGCAAATAAACAATTTGGATTTTCGAAAAAAGTTCCCCGGAAGAAAACATATTTACACGCACAAAAATACAAGCAAGAGCTGCAGGGGTAGTTCAATACGCAATACCAGCACTACACCAGAGATAGAGAAAAAGAGTATCGGCAACAGGAAAACTGTTGACACTATCACACAGTCTGCTTTTAATAAATAAAAAGGTGTCTAAAGTATTACGGTAATATTCAATTGAAACGTGGGGTGAAGTGGGGCTAAGGGTGACGTTATGGTTAGAGAACTCCCTTACCAAACAACGGGCTATTGTGTATATAATTTCACATACTTCAATTTCAACTGGAATTTTTGAATTGTGTTGTTGGGCAGGAAACTTGTTGCAACTGTTCCATTCCAATCGTTGGGATTTACTGTGATGCCGTCTTCTGGCTTGTACTAGTTTAATAAATAGAGCAAATAGAGCTTTTGTCCTGCCCATTTCCAAGCGAATACATAGCAATTGGTGTACCAATCAAATTCACCACACTGCGTTGTTTGTCAGTCTTTCGAATCGGTACATTTTTTGTGATATATTTACATGATGATATATTTGCATGAACATTATTTATTTGTTTCAAAGTTATTGAAAATATGAAAAAACACATTGTGATTCTTTTCCTGGCTATTCTAGATCTTAAACATTGTTCTACATTCCCATCAACCGATTTGCCCTGATCAAGTAGGTATCCAGATTTGCTGTATAGCATCCACTTTTAATGAGCTTTCTAGGTAGGTGTTGTCACAGATTCATCTAAAGCGAGTAACCTAATTGGCAAAACACAATTGTTGAATGTTTTGAAGATTCATTTATTTGGAGATCATTCAACAATGGACGTACTCTACATAATCTATCAAAATGTGGCGAAACGAGAATTAGATTGATCCACATGTAAATGACCAGTAACCCTAAGAGAGACCACGTTGAGAATCGCATGGAGATGAACATAAATTAAGATAATCTAATAAAACTACATTTTGTTGAATGTGTGCGACTCTGTCCATGTCTGCAACACTTCTAGTAGGCAGGGATATATGAGCAAAATATTTTTGAATATGTGGATTATTGTAAGACTTAAGAGGTATCATTGAAACACAATGTTTTACATTCAGTATTATACTATTATACAATAAAAAACATTTTCACTACAGTAAATGTAGACCTTCTATTCAATATAATAAATTGGTAAGCACTCTATTAGGTAGAATCAATATCTCATAGGAAAGTTTGCTTTGAAATAACTTCAATGCTGTTGGTGGGTTTTGCTACCTTCTAACATATACATACGTAGTAAGCAAGTTAATTTAATACAAAATGAAACTACGAGTACATACGTCGCCGACGTATTTTGACAAAACGTTAGTGTTTGAATTCTTTCTATGGAATTTAAAACTAGTATTTATTACGTTGCGCATATTACTGCTTTACAGCTATTACTTTTGTATATAGTTGTATATACGTATATGTATGCATTTTGTATATAGCTACGTATGTGCATATATATACATATATCTAAAAATCTAAATATATAAATACATTCTCGCTTATACATAAATGTATATATAAACACCAAGCCGACAGAGCTATAAAAAAAGAAAATTCGAACACGTTCTAAAGTATGCGCTATACATAACTATAACTATATTGATCGAAATGATTATGCACTTTTGTTGGGGCTATTAAACGTTGAAAGCAAAGCATTACGAATATAAAGAAGTGTTCGTGCTGTATTTTATGGATAGAATAAATTTTTGTTATTCTGTCGAATACTGGCCGATCTTTCCTTGCATATCCGACAATTTGTCGATTTTGAATTATGTAGGTACTACTGCACGCAAAACTCTACTTCTTATGTAGTAATAAAAACTACTCATTCACCAAATTTATTATTCATATAAGAAAATCACATATTTAGTATAAGGAAATCAAATTTTTATATATAACAAAATACGTAATGCGAAAATGATAACTTTTTCTGCAGCGTTCCTATATATTGTTGATGATTGTGCTTGGAGGTGATATGAGTATCGTTGAACTATCAATGTGATTTATATAGCCGTCATTAGCTATTAACTACGTATATGATTTTGTAGTATTAATAGTCCTGGTATGTAGTCCTATATATTCTAAATACGTTATATTTCTAGTTTACTTAATTACCGAGAGCAATGAAAGAATAATTTAAACGATGTACAATTTATAGTATCGTCTATTAATTACACAAATTCAATCATTATATGCATTTCCATTTTTTCAAGGCTATATACGCAAATAAAGTGCAGTGAAATACGTTTAACACGAAACTGACGGGGTAGAAATATTTTTTCGTGTTAAAAGATTTTCGTGTTAATGGATATATACTACATATACTAAACAAAATTTCGTTTAGTACATTTTATTTACATAGGCATGTATGCATGCCTTTAACATAAATCAATAAAACAATAATACAATTAACAAGAAGTTACTGAAATTTAATACATAATTTGCAATAAAAAGAAAAACATATAAAACGTTTATAACTTTTTTGAAAAATAATCTGATATATTTTTTGTATTGTCCTTTTTAGATAAGCAACATTGTCTCATTCGCTTAGATTTCAAACCCCTTTTAATTCTCGCCGAAGTGGCAGCTGTCTTCATATTTTGTTCATTCCGAGAAACGATATCTTTTCGCGTTAAGCGATTTTGTTTCTTGATAAGAGAAAAAAAAATGTATGCAAATACGTAGTACATTTTCGGGACCGCTTTATTGTTTCGTGTTAACCCATATTTCTTCTTAAGCGTTTTCGTGTTAAACATATTTCACTGTATATTTCAATTCAGAATCTATGTGCATCGATTTTAGATTCTAATAACAAGATTATACATTTTTAACGATATTACGATTGCTTGACATACTACTCCCATATGACAATCCTTTTCGTAAATTCGTTGAAACTTGAATACAATGAAATGGAATCCTTGCACATTTCAGATTGATATGGTGATGGTAAAGGCAGAAATTCGAAAGTAATATTTCTCATATATTGTCAGGAAACCTTAAATGTTGCAAAACTTTGACGAAATTGATATTAATATAATATCCTGTATCATAAAATTAAATTTAACTTAACAGGGGCGTCTGCACATAAATTTCTTTTAAGATTAATGCACAACGTCAAATATAATTAACAAATTCATTACGAAATTAATCTCGAAGATTACACAAGTATATACGCGAGAATAAGATGAATACGCTGCGGTTCCAAACGTAATTTAATAAGTATGCCAACGAGTCAATGTCTCAATTAAATTGTGTACATGAAGTTTGCTATATTTTAGCTCTTACTCATTTACTAGTTTCTTCCAGTTTACATACAAAAGTGAACCACTACTCTGTAGGTATTATTTATAGTCAGCTCCTGGTTGAAAATAAACGACAATTAGAAAAATTCAACAAAAGAATTGATTCGTTTCTCATTTGAAAAGTATTATAATTCTCTACACTTAAAAAAATTAAAAAGTGATAGATTTGTCTCGGGCATTAAAATTCTAGGAACCGGAGACAATACAGAATTACAAAGAATGTGCTTTAGCACCTATAGTTAAAGATTTCAAGCAGACCAACAGATTTTGGATAATATCCTTCTGCTCATCAGCTTGGTCTGTTGTTAATGTATATGTACCTATTCACAACTAAACAAACATATTTTGTATCAAGTAGGTAAACAACAAAATTTTTATTGCTTTATTTTGAAAAATTATTTTAAATAAAAATACTTTATTTACGAGACCTACATCTAAGTATACAATTTTCTTTCTTATTTACACACATATCCGATTAGCTCATATCTTTTATTCTTGTTTCCACATCTCGAATATTCCAGAAGATATGTACGTATAAGGTAGTATTCATAGCAATAAATTAAAAAAATCAAACACTCACGTAGTGCATATCTGTACTTTTGATACAATTTCTAATCATACTGAAATATTTTCAAACCACGTACTGCATCAATTTCAATTATTTAAAAAAGACGCACGAAAGTCTTAATAGGCATTTCCCCTGTAAGTGAAGAAACACACACTACGCATACCTACAGCCGTTGAAACGATTAATTTAAAAAAGAATTAAAAATCAAGGTATGTCAAGTTTTCCATCGAGAACAGGTTTCGCTTCTCCTTTTGAATTAAGTATGTTTCCTTGTTAAGCAGATAGAACGTTACGATTCAGATTGAAAAAATTATTCATTAATGGAAGTATGTATTTAAATCATACAGCGTACATTTAAATAAAGTGAGCTACATTTCAGATATTAATTTCTTGTTTGTATCTGTAATCGAGAATAAGAGCAAAGTGGCATGTTTCGATTGACATGTGCGAGATATCATTGAAGTTAAGGAGTTAATTTAAATATTTTGCAACATCATACTAATGCATTACCATAAAGGAAGTAGGTATGTGTATAATTGATACCATGGTTTAAATAAATGGAGATTTAAGATAGTAGAAAATATCGTTATTAGCAAATAAAATAATCTATGATACAGATTAAATAATATCCATTAATAACCATTACAATATAAATAAAATATAGTGAGAATGAGAAACATAAGACATACATATGTTAGTAATCTATTAGTAATGTAATTAATTTCAGTTAAAACTCAGAAAAAATACTTATTTGCAAAATACCCAAGTGAAAAAAAATTATTAGTCAGAAAGATGTTTTATATAAAAAAAATTATTTAATTCAACAAACCTATAAAAATCAGTTTACAGTGATCAGAATTGCGAATCACCAGAACTAAAACCTTCTTAAAATCTTTAAAAACTTTTGAAAATTTTTCCACTAAGTTGGTAAATTACCTTTTAGGCCGTTTGTTGCTATGGCACGGCTTTAAATAGATCATTTGCAATTGCCTCCAAATCTCCTCAGAAATACATTTCGATAGTCATATGTGAATAACGCAAATTAACGGTCATTGCTGGATTAATTTCCTCAGGTCCGCTCAAAAATCGTGGTATAGAGGGTCACCGTAAAGTTGTTAATTTTAATTACCACCTACTTTCTCTTCTTAAAATGCCCCCAACTGGCTGGTTTTTCTTCTTTTATATGCGTAATTTAATTGTGTAATTTTGTTATAATATTTATGTGTATTTGTGTACAAATTAAATGGTATCAAATTAATTAGTTATCTTAAAACCTACAATTTAACATATTGTGGTGAATTTGTCATCTGTCTGTCTTTGTCATTGGCTGGACTTATAATAAAGTCTCTGCTGACCAAACCCCCTCCCCCCTCCTTCTACGTCAGACGGCTACTGAGCCAAAACATGACATCGACTCATACATATGCGAAGACAATACCGACGATGCCAACTTGAAGAGTTTCACATCCTCTATCATTTGGATAATGTTGAATTAAAATAAAATGAATGAATTTAGAAAAATACTTCGCATGTGTGCAATCGTGGTACTGTTACGTACCTGTATAAACTTGAATTAAATTGAATTGAAAAAAATACGCAGATCAGATAGCTGGTTGTAATTCATAACTGTAAAATTAATTTAGTACTTTGTTTTTGTTTTATGGATTACCTACACATGGATGCTCATCTGTCAAATGAAAAATGGAGTTGTGGGACAATAAGCTGAATCTGTAATTTATTTATTAACATGCTATTTAAAATATCGAAGTTAACGCCGACTTCTGGTTAACCGGATTTGACATTTATTCAAAAATATTTTTACGTGCTAGTTCATATTCAACCATATCCAACTGCAAAATTTCGTTTTAAAATTCCGTTTCGCTTGTATAATACTTTTAATAGGCCATTCTCACCAATCACCCTGTATAGATATGTAAACATGTATATAGAATTCCAATAAAGGATTTGTCAAGGTCATATCTGTATAACGTTTACATATTAGGATCGTAGTTCTACATATCTCTTATATTTTATTATTATTGACCAAGATATTGCAAAACATAAGAGAACGTGGGCGCAAGAGAATAGTAATAATAATTTTTGAAATATCTAATCCGTAACTATTTTTAGTTTAGATCTTGAGTGACGAGATTATTTCAGATACAACGTATTTTAAAAATATTATTAATAAATAAAAGCGAATGATACTATTTCAAGAAACTGCTAATGATGTCAATCTGTAGTTAAATGGTTTAATTTATAATATATGCCTCCCTTTGACAATGATTATTATTTCTTAGTAATAGCGGTGAATAACTTCATTCGATAATCAGTTTCAAAGTGCATTATTTATTTAAAATACATATGACAATTCAATTAAGTCTATTTTCACATAAATCGTAGAATAAATAAATCATGAACTTTATGCAATGTTATCTCGTGGACCACCGTTTGTACGTATTATAAGAATTTCTGATTATTTATGACTGCGTATAAAAACACATATTATAATTTTATGTATAAGTAATAAATTTGACAGTAACTACACATTTGTTTTAGAATAAATAAATTTAATGCTACAATTATATCGCACTTTATCTTAATCCTCGCAAACCGACATCTGTTTATTAATTTTTTATAATTACTTCATTCTGATATACACTGATTTATGGTTGTGCTATTTTTCTTTATGTTTAATTGAAATCTAAAGTTAAGAATGACACGGTATGTGTATTTAATATTTACTGTTCCTAGTTGTTTTGTGATGCACCATTAACACAAACTCTAATTTATGTATATCTTCAATTAGTTGTTATTTTGTATTCTGGGAATTCGATAAAGACTACGCGTTGCATTTGTTGTTGAATTTAATATCGTTGATATTTAAAAATATTTAATTTATAATTAACACTCAGTAGAAATAAATAAAAATTATTATAATTATTATATCAATGAAGCCCTATGAACATTATTGACATACTATCAGAATTACTATAAGCACTGCAATTGGTCTTGTAACACATACTATAGTTTTCTGTTGTCACTTTTGTGCAATAAATTATCGATAATTATTGTTCCATAGATGTTGATAGATTTCTCTTAGTGCACGTACTCACATCATTCAGCGAATTTAATTGTTAGATGAAACATACATCCGGTACGATGGCTCGAGGGGCATTACAATTTTCATTTCTCGCTGCCCTTTTTTTCACTCTTGACCAGAAAAAAACGGGCAGCTTTATGTATGACCCATTGTTGCAAAACTGACTCTGGTATCAGATTTTTGTACCAGATGCTGGATTGACGGCAAACTTGGCTGTTTCGGTTAACTACAGTTTCAGTCCATCCATGCACATTTCAAGTTACTTTAACAAATTAAGTACAATCATTTCCTTTAATTTCATATTTATGTGCGCCTAGATAATTGTTTGGATATTCTTTATCTTTGCTACTTAACTCGCTGATTGAATGCAAGTAGTGTGACCACTATTTGCCTATTATCTGTATTTGCTTCCAATTTGCTAGACATAGCGATTTATATTGCTATACATAAATCAGAAATATGACTCAACGTGCAGCAGTAAATAAAATAAGAGGAACTTTACAACACGACTGGGCTAAACCCAAAAGAAAGGGATTCTTCACATTCATCATTTTCAATTCACAATTTGCACAAATTTTTAGAATTTGTCTATATATTAATAAATAGATGAATGTTTGAAAATTACACGTAATAAATCATCCAACTTTCGGTGGAAGATTCGTGTCATCCGTGTGTCTGTTCTAAGCGTTTATATTTACGAAAACGCTCCATAAGTGTTCCAATTTTGAATGCTGCTTTTTTTGGATACATAGCTGTTTAAACCGAAGGGATTTGAAGACAACATCTTCAATCAACACTTGGACAGCATTCAAGTAAGTTTAAAACTGTTTTATTCTAATCAACAATCCACTTACTTCTAAATGCTGGATAATTTTTATACCCTTCTTTTCTCGAAACGCTGCAATGTTATATAACATAAGTAAATAAGAGAGCTAGTAAATAACGTTACGGAAGATACTCCTACCATGTTTGGAAAAATCACTGCGCTCCTTTTCGATTAATTGTTGATTGTTAATGGATATGTACGCATGTGTACGTACGTGTTGCTGTTGGTCAACCAAATCCCGATTGTACATTATAAACATACCGCCATCATTACTTTATAAAAGATAGAGCAAATGAATATATTATATATAAATATAGCCCGTTAAATACTAACGATTTTAATTTTGAACCAACAACTGACTTTGCAGTTTTTAATATTATTCGTTCTATTAAAAGTAACTCGGCAGGCGTAGACGGTCTTACCATTAAATTTATCGAACTGTGTTGCCCGCATACTGCCATACATTGTTTATGTCATAAATTCTTGTTTAGCTGCGGGTATCTTTCCTAATTGTTGGAAGAGGTGTTAGTCATTCCACTATAAGCGCAGCTGAGTGATTTGCCAATTGTATCTTGCTGAAAAGGTTATTTTGCAATTGAAGGAATACGTGTTAACGAGATTCTTCCTGTTAGGCAGTACAGCTGTTAATGGGTGTGGTGGACGACATTTGACGCTTGTGCTTACTATACACGTTGCTATACTCTTGATCATTTGATGTCAGCAATCTTGCGCCACATTGGATTAGGTTTTAAGTCTGTAGACTTGTTATACAGCTCTTACGAAGCGTGAACAATGCGTGAGTGTTGCTGGCCGGATGTCGTCCTACCTCCCTACTGTTTCAGGCGTGCCCCAGGGTTCTGTTCTGGGACCAATTCTATACTCCATATACACCTCTGCTTTTGCGAAATCATTGCAATTTTCGAACTGTAATCTTTTATGCTGACACTCAGCTGTGTATTTCTTTTGCAATATAATAAACTTTATTCAACGACTTACTCTTATAATTCCGCGAAAACTGAGCTAATTCTTTTCGGACCTAAAAAATTTAGAAGGGAAACTGCGACAGTATCATTATTAGGGTTGGTAATGATACGGTTGCGTTAAAAGAAAGCGTTAAAAATTTGGGAGTTATGATTGATGAGGGGCTGAACTTTGGCCAACATATTAATATGTGCATTAATAGGGGATACCTTGCGCTGAAGCAGATTTATGCAAGTAGAAACTTTTTGAATAGAGGGACTAAACAGTTGTTGTGCGAATCGCTGGTTCTATCCCATATGAACTTTTGTGATGCGTTATATCATGCGTGTATCTCTGCCGCTAGTGTGGCCAGAATTCAGAGACTTCAAAACTCGTGTCTCAACTAGTTTGCGGTATCATATTTCACATAAACTGCATGACATTGGCTGGCTCATATGAAAACCGAAGATTGCTACATTCGGCGTGTCTTTACTATAACATCGTACTGACTGGTTTATTTATCCTGCATTAGGTTTCGGGCTGACGTGCATAATTTAAATATCAGATATAAAGGTACGCTTACCCCACCGATGCATAGGTTTGAATACTTCAAAAGATGTTTTTCCTATCAGATTGTTAACGTATACAATTCAATTCCATTGGAAATTAAATCGGCTACATCCTACTTCTCTTTTAAACGAAAATTTCGGCAGTTCTTGTTCTCGAAGCAGCAGTGAATGAAAGAATAAAGAACCGTAGCTTGCACTCCTTGTTCTTGGTCTAGTATGTTCTCGATAGTGATCCTCCTCGCCTTGGCCATAATCTGGAGACGTAAATATACTGTCTAGGTTGAGTGGAAGAACAGTTGTCATTATTACAATGACTATCTGAACCCCGCCTATTCTCCATCGTGGTGTGCGCCTCGGGCCTGTGCATACTTCCTCATGTTTTTCTTTCTTTTTTTTTTTCTTCTATTTTGTTATTCTTGTACAGTTCTGTATGCCATGACCATGATGGATAATAAAAGACGTTTATTATTAAAAATAAAAGACGTTTATTATATGTGACTATGGATATCCCACTTTACTTACCGCGAAGTGTGTGGCTATAACGAGGTGTTTGCACTTCAACTTTGAGTTGTTTATACCTATGTCTCTCATTTACATCGTTGTATTATATTATCCGGATGATAGTCTCCATCCTGTATAATAAAACGAAAACTCGTCACTTATGCTATAAATGCAATTACAACCAATCGGTAATCTTCTCGTCAAATTTTAATATTTTTTTCGTTATATCAAGCGATAAGGTGCAACTGCACGCAAAAAACTTGAAATTAAAACACGTTTTTCTTGTTAAAACTGACCTATGTAGCTTTCATCCTCTTTAAAATCACATTTTGGAAATGTTAAAAACGGATATTTCGTCATTATTAGACAATATCCTCAGCTTATAACTATTTTATATACATGTGATTATATTTAGGATGATGTGTGCGTAACGTCGCATAGGCGTGTATATGTGCATAAAAGAAAGAAAGAACGAGACGGAAAGAGATAGCAGGCGAAAGATGAGCCTCGTGTCCAGGATGGAACTTGTTTGTGTTTGGAACGGTTCGATCGAGGTCATTCGGGGGTCACGGTAGCTGCTAGTGCTTTCCTGCGATAACAGGGCATCAAAGAATCGAGCACCATCATCGGTAAACAGTGCAGGTCCGTCCGCAGTTTTCATATTCCGACGGTAGACGTCGGGTTCACATTCGCATTATTAGATTGAATCGTGCGCCTTCTCTATACTACCTACTACTTTCTAGTTGCGCGATTGCTGCCGTCGGTCGTTTTGCGAACTTCAATACGCCTGCTGCTGCGGTGAGACGGGTTTATTATTCACCTCAGATATGGTCAGAAGGTTACCTTCGGGAGCGGCTAGCCCCGGGTCCAGGTGACTTCGCGTATCCAGAGATTAGCCCGTTATCCCGGTTATTAATCTAGTTTTTCTCGGTGCGAGACAACCCTAAACCGTGCTTAGTCTGCCACTCACGTCATAGTACTGATGCGGTCGTACAATCCACCGCAAATAACAAAATAGAATACGTGACACCATCCCCCAATGTTATCGCTTATCGTTTCGTGTTTTTTTCTTCTTTTCTCTTTAGTGCACGCACGAATCAATAGGCCAGACTTATCAGTATAGCCTTTACAAGAATCTTTTGTTTGTTTTATAAATATCGTAAGCGAAGTCTATTATAAACACAATGTTGCTATATATAGTCCTGTTCCGATACTCCACATTAAAATATATAACACAACAAAGCGTAGTTCTTTTTGCGTCTAGAATACTAATAACAAACTCGTTATCTTTCAAGTAATACATAGTAGATTAATTTAACTATATGTAGTCGAGACGATTGAAAATACGCAGGTACAAAAACTTTACTTAAAAAAACTATTTCACTATCACTAATAAATAAAGTGACAGTAAATCAAATTCTTAAAATACCCAATCTAAACGATTTTAAGCAAGTGCTTATTTCTTATGACTGTCAAAAAGGTATCACAAAATAAATGAATATAAACAAAAAATATTAAAACAAGTGGTATTATGTCTGTTTGGATGCTATAATTTTTGATTCATTAACGTTTACATTAATATACTATTATTTAAACGGGTGGCACATTTTTTTCGTTGTATGCAATCCTCTTACTTTGAACATGCGAGGGAGCGGTTTTCCAAAATAATTTCCAAAGTAAATGACTTATGCAATTCTATGATATTATCTTACAATTTACAGCGGCCATATGTATATTGCATGTATATGCATCACACAAAAGACTTCAACATGAGCATTATAATTTAGCATAAACTATAATATTGTTCTTCCCACTTTTACTAAATGTGTCTGCTTTCCTTCATAAATTTAAACTTAGCTCTCCTGTAATAGACGTTGGCTTCTCAATGATGCAGAATGCAGTTCGTTTCATAATAGAATTGTGTTAAAAGCATATGAAGATTAGGACCATTAGGCTAAACTTTATTCAGGCATCTCCTTGATAATTACCTTCTGCACTCCTTTTACCTGTCGAGCTTAAAGCTGTCCAGTGCCAAAATGATGAGGTCAGTAGAAGTCAAAATAAGCTATGTCGAAAAATGTTGAAATGAGGAATCCTGACGATGTTCGATATTGATAATCAACTAAAGAATCAATTCAATCACAACGTTTCATTTTGAAGCGTTCTATGCTTGCAGGTGCTAGCTAATGCTACACACGTTTAAGTTAAAACTCCAAACGTAAGTATAAGTTTACAACACACGCTAAGATCTTAGTGTACATTTGTAACTTAATACGAAATTGATAATAATACATGTAGCATGGTATTTTGAAAGAGTGTAATGAAATGAAGATGCAAAGCGAGACCAATATTCGGATGTTATTTTCAGAAGGTGAACGAATGAGAACCTCTCTCCTTTTCTTCCTATGAAAGAAGCTCTTTAAAAAGGGGGCTACATAACTATTAGAAATAACAATTCTTAAGTCACTTTAAACAGCTGGATAGTCGCAGAGGTAAGGGTGGAGCGTCCAGTCCGGAATTTTAATCTTGTCGGTGACGCTTGGAAGAAGGTCCCCTTTGATAGGTTCACCGGCTGAGTTACCATTCGCTGTTGTGACATACTTAATAGTACATTACTAAACGCGAGGTAAGGTTGGAACAAAGCCATGGAAACACATCTACACACAATTTACACCATAAGAGCTGCAGTGACAGTCTTGACAAGCAATATAGCATTGGAAGCCGCTGCAGCTGCACCTACCACAAAACACTCTATTTGTTATTTATTGTTTATACTTATATTTTTTCTGTTTGAGAATTTTTAGTGTTAAATTACTGCATTGTAGGTTATTATATGTCAGTGTGTATTTTTGTATAATAATTTCATTCTTTTAAACTCTTGTACTAAATCCTGTTTAAAATTCTTGGAAACTCGCCATATACATCATTTTGACTGTTACAGAATCCGTAGTAATATGAAGACATCAGCGAGAAGTTTGTAAGGCTCAAACTCAGCTGTTGGAATCCAGTTATACGACTTACTTGTAAAATAAAAGAATAAAATGGCACATGGAAACTACGGATATTAATGAAATGCTATGAAGTTTAAAGAGTACCTAGTACTTATATAATTTACTTCAATAGTAGATGACTAAAAACAAAGTTAGATTAAACGATAAGTTTATAGAAATAAAAACTAGTTGTCGGTCCTTCTTTCATATAAAGTGTGTAGTAGGTTTTATATAATAAATCAATTAGTTTGAATTATTAATATGTTCACACTTTCATATATAACCTAGATATACAAACGTATATCATTATGCAAGAATTACAGTTCAATATACACCGAAGTTATAACTTAAATCTTAATTAGAGCGACTTCTTAAACCTCGTACGGTTGGTAGAAGAAAAAAAAATTTCAATTAAAATTTATATTGCCAAGTAACCATTTATTAGTGAAGAAAAAACAAATACTTTTTATAACAGGAGTTTCATAAATTACAATAACTATCTATCTTACCATCTGATGGAAGGAATTCTTAATACTGTATGAGAGGCATCCTGACATGGTTCAACCACTTACCGATGGCATCTGTAAAACAAGAAAATATCTTTAAGTTTAACCATCGTACTCTCCGATTTTACATTCCATTAAGTATGGAATTCCTTTCCATCATGCAAAAAATATTCGAATGACCTTGCGTAAACTGCCGACCGTAATGTACGGCAAGAAGTAATTAATGGATATTTTATTCAGTTGATTAACCTAATGGCATTTTAGGGAACGGATGTATGCATACGCGTAACGTATACGATTGTGTACATTTCTGTAGGTATATATAACACCGAGATTGTTTTCATATTTAACACTTGACGATGTGAAAACAAACTGAGGAGCGTTAAATATAAATAAATGCTGTACTTCTAAAAACTATTGACCTATAATAAACAAACCTACATGTATTTAATTGTGGTGGAAGGATTGAATTCCGCAGTTGCGTCAAATTAGTACATAATACCGAAATATGAGCATCTGCAAATAACCTCCTGTATATTATAGGTGGAGAATGTATTTTTTTTTTCAAACATTCTGTATTTCAAACATGTGTATTCTGTATGTATAAACTGTGCATATGAAAAAACTAATTTATGCAACATTTTTCTTATTTAAATTTATATTAGGCGCTACAATTTATTTAATTCATTCAACTCCCATTGTACAAACAAATAAAATGTGATAGAAACACTGCATCACGATACAATATATTCTTATTTCACGTGATTTTTAGGAACTGCAATTTCTACTATCTTGCGTTTAGTTTCTTTAGCAGAGCATTTTTATGAGCTTGTCGTGATCTTCGGAAACTTCACTTTTAAAGTAGATCTGGATAAGATAATGCAATTAAATATTTTTTATGCGGCAGAGATCACAAAAATTGAAGAGCAGGAATCATTCAGCTATTACGAGTGTCTCGGGAATAGTGTTTATTAATCTAGTGCAGTGTGATTAGATGCAATAATTTACAGAATCTAAAAGTTCACTAGGACCAGCAGAATGTGGTCATCAGGTACTGACTGCATTGCCATATATTCTGTAATTGTATATAGGTACATAATTTAATAGATTCGCTTTTTTACAGCAATTTTTATAAATGATGTAGGTTTGTAAAAGAACTGACAAGAGAATTGAAGAAATTCTGATACAGAATTCATCAGAAATATATAATCATGAGTATGATAATGTAGAATGATACTATTCAGACTTTTAAGGGACTTCAAAGACCAATTTTGTCATAAAGTTAGAACGAAATTGCATTAGTATTAGGTGAAACACACGATCATTGTGTCACCGATATAGGCCATACAAAAGTTTCTAAACTTTGAAAAAATGATATAAACATGCAACGTAGAATATAGTTTATCATAAGTAACTTTAAGTTGACGTTTAATGTAACGAAATTACTGTTTCTATCTTTCATTCACATTTCTATTTATTAAATATTTGTAATATATCTTCAAAGTACCTTTGATAAACGCAAGATAGTTGCTGACCTACACAGGCAAAACACTGACACGGATGCCTACAATGATTTTAGTTAACATAACTTTAGGTTCTTTTTAACATATTTGATTTTCTAACTTTTTCTTAAAAGCCTGATGTTCTTAGTATGAACATTTTTGCTCTTAATTAATAAATATAACGATGGACGTTAGAAAAATTTCGCTAGGAATGTCTTTATGCAAAAAAATAATTCAAAAAGAATTGTATTTTGTGTAAATTGAAACGCCGGAAAATTTAAAAAATTGTCATAATAATTTCCTTTCGAAATCACCAGCTTTAAACGTCTAGTTATTTTAGACAGTTTTATACTACGGCTTATATACAGGTTGATAAATAATGGTATTTAGAAGAAACGAATTCACTACATTGCAAAGAAATAAGTTTTTTTTTAATCACACAATTTTAAAATACTAATATTTTTCACCATCAACCATAAATAAAATTTCCGTACGGATTAAAACTGACAACATAACGTAACAGACATATTTTTAGGACTAACCGAAACAAGATGTATGCAGAGGCATTTTTGTATTAATTATTTTTAATTGTTCACACATTCCTCAGCCTGTATCTTTTTTTACGGGACAAGCAGGCTAGTCAGTCAGGCAATATTACCTTCGTCGAATTTCGAAATATTTTCGTATTCAAGATCATACGATAAACCACACCGTAGGTTTTTAATTTTTGTCGCGTTGACATTTTTGAGATGCCCGTTGTTTCGGAATCGCGACCGAGTCGCGATAGTCGCAAGAAATGCCGAACAGCGGTCCTAAAATCGTTGGTTGCCGGCCAGGGTATTATTTAAATGAATTTCAAGCGCGGATGTCGAGGCATGTTCGGAGACGATGTCGATTTTGCAAACGGCTGCAACGGCAGCAAGAATGTCATGGCTCGGATCCTTGTGTGACACAACAGCAACGTAATCTTATAGACCGGTTCCAACTATGGTAAGAGGGAACACAGCAAAAATTCGAAGAGAATTTCAGACGAGAATTATGAACGAACGGATCGTAAAATTTTCTGTTAAATTTGCTCCCTCCCGCGGTATTATTCCGCAACATTTGCATTTGAACTTAATGTCTCTTCGCACAGGGTATACTGCGCGGCTTTAATCCGAGCATTGCAGTTGCAGAAGGTTGAATTTATTTCCATAGAGAAATCCTCTTTGGCACACAGCATATACATATACACATACAATATACATATGCAGAAGAAGCATCGGTAGCGATGACCTCCGTGCTACACTTCATAGGTTGCGCACATTTTGTCTTTTATTTATTTAAAAAAACCGGACACTTCAACAAAGTTTCATTAGCGATACACAAGCTGTGGGTCGTTGGCGTTCGAAACGTAATTAAGAGGCAGCCCCTACCTGAACATGAACGGAATGGTCATTCAAAGACGGTACGTCGATTATAATAGAGCGACCGGGATGCAAAAAATAAATTAGCTGGAGTTGCGCTAAAAGTGGGAGTGTTCGGCTATTAAATGTGCGTGTTCTTTGCTCGGTTGCTACTACCACATAAATTTGTATTCCACCCGCAACCTCGTAAAATTGAGACGTAATTATAATATGGAACGCACTTGCACAAACACACCAGGTAGAGCACTAAATATTACGACTAACCAATGTTTTTTTTTCATTTAGATTCTTTATGCAGTAAATGAAGTCGATATTTGATCTGTATCCGCGAACGCCTTCATTTTTTTTTCGTATAGGTGGCTGTTTTGAAGATATGAATACTAAATTAGAAGAGAGCAAGAACTAAAAAGTGTTTAAAACAAAATCAGTAATCAGATATTAGAAAAAACAAGGTAATTCAGAAATGAAACTAGAATTATAAGCATATTTCATATTCAGTAAATATAGCAATAGAAAAGTTAGTTCGTATGTGTCGTCTATTTCTGGATAAATTTGTGTACGACAAATAATTACGTTCTTCTCGATAACTATATCCTTTCACGTATTATATAACTCTAAATTAAACAATAATAAATTATTATGGTAATTATCAGGTTTATTTAAAAACTAAATGCTGTAGGTACGACTGTTCATCACAAAAAAAAGATTTTATAAATTTCAGCGCATACAAGTATGGCTTTCAGACTAACTTTACAAACCGAAGATGTACAATTCTGTTTTTTTTTTTGAGTTTATGATTCTCGCCGTAAGTGGTTTAGCACTAGTAATTGTATCCTAAGAGCAAATTGTATTTGGAGAGGTTTATTGGAACACTCAAAGGCGAATGAAAACGGACTCAAATCTTTGTCTGATAATTAGATATTATGTTGGACGACCAAGTGAGAAAAAATTGTAATTTAAATCTCCTAATTTGCAAATCTATATTCCTATCCATCTAAAAATAGAGCGCCAATACAATTTTTAAGCACGACCATGTATTATATATCGTTGATAACGAAACCTTAAACGAAGTATAAACCGTCAATGATCTGAGAGTATCTATTGGGGACTTTCGGGTTTCGACCGCGTCATGATAGGATAATATAATACAAAACTAAAGTAAAATAAAAACACAAAAAATATAAAATATAACTCGACATTTCGCCACTAATGTAAGAGGCTTATCCTGAGTAAAAGTGGGTAAGGGATACCAGAAGATTACGGTAACTCTACATGTCAACCACGTTAGAGACGAAAACTTTCCGTCACTGACAAAGAACCGTTTTTAATTATTAATATAATTAACGTCAGCATTGACTAGTAACTTGGTCCTGGAGATGAAGAAATCAACTTTTGGAGGAGTAGTTACTATGATTCGAAAAGAAGTGAAAGTTGACATACAAACTTTTTATTTTCTTGTTACTCCAATCCATAAATTTCCCACAACCACACTAATAAAGATATTAAACCGATATCAACTTAAATAATACTTTATTGTTGTGGAATTACATTCTTCATTAGACTTAATAAAGTAAGTGATGAAGCGCAATAATAAGAATAATAATTTATTCACCACGAATAGAAATATAATACTACAACAAACAGTTAACAATTGTTTAACAAAATAAATTAGAAGTATAAGTAGGACGATATAATACAACAGCTATTCCAAGAAGAACTTAATGATGCAAATGTTTTGAAAATCCATACTTACTTTAACTATTGAAAAATAAGGTTTTGTTGTCAGGTGCTGTCATCAAAAGAACACTAACAAACGTGTCTTATTATTTATTAGCAGATGGTCTAGTATCTACGACAATAAAAATAAAATTCTGAAACCTACTTTACGTCAACAAATGTCGATGCGCTCATACATACATTGTCCTTGTGTTTAAAACATCTGGACCTATGCATGTATTATATAGTAAATAGCGATACAATCTACAAGCAGTAATAGTATATGCTAAGACAAAGCAATATTGAGAAAGTGATGTTTAGAGACAAACGTATAGTATGTACTATACACCTGTACTGTTGTTAAAGAATAAAGGTGTGCGGGCGTTTGCATAGGAATTATCGAGATGCATTTGATATTAATTTTACTGTAAGGCATATTTTTGCAGTATGACCACCCTTCATGAAAAACTGGATGTAACTTCAATCAATAACATTTTTCTTAGCGCTATGCGTTACTTTTAACAGCATCTTTTTTTTGTAAATCTATATTGTGTCAGTATTTGAATAAATGTATGTTTGGTGTATGTGTTATATAGTGGTGAAATAATGTGATGGTCATTAAGACCCAGAACAAAATACTTGATAGTATTCAATTTAAAACTTAGTAACTAATTAGCCACAAACAATAAAAACGTTTCTCGTTATCACAAGATAAATAACTATCTCGTCGGACCATCCGTAATTAGCTATATCTCACACGTGGATCTTCGAAAGTCTTTCTCTCTCTAATCGGGTCGCGAATTAATCCAGTCAGAAGGCGTAATAGGCCATTATCACCCCGAGTATTTGGTTAAAAAAGCAATAGCCACCCCACAATTACATCGTAACGGTACGGACCCGTTTCCTTGATCAACACATAACAATCCGCGCTGCATAATGCCCGATCTCTCCGCCTTTATTACAGGGGGATTAGGCCCTCCTTAATTAATGTTTATATTTCTCTTTTTTTATGTGCAATCGCCTGGGTGTATGTTCCGGGCTCCCATTTTTTTCCTTTCATCCGAAACATAAGCGGATTTTACGTCCTCGTTGCGAGGATGCCGTCACAGAGATTTTTCGAGTAAAGAATGTATATCTGTAGTATTATATAGTATAAGGGATGAACACAGAAAACAGAAAAATGAATTCACAGGAAAAAGCGCGACTATAATCGAAATATAGTCCTGCTTCTGATTTTATTACATAGTGGACAGTTTTGTCTTCGGATCGCATGCGAAATGGACATCCTTACATCCATCAATATCACCAGGTGGACGTTTCCCGTGCATGACCATTGCCCATAACAGTGTCGGCTTCACACCCCTACCCGCCTCTTGTAAGTGGTGGTCAGACACCTCAGACACGCCACCACCATTATTTATGTCACATTCTCGAATACAGAATATAGAGATTCCGAAATTCAATAAGGAATATTTCCTAGCATTTCTGTTGTTAGAAATAGAACAAAAGTAAATGCAAACAGTATCCGGAGAGTAATTTTTTAATGCAAAACATTGCTTTAAAAATTGATTATACTGCAAATTAAAATGTTAAACTTTAAAACAGAGTAGTTATAGTTGAAGTAAACAACAACCTCAATTTTATTATGACAACAGGAAAGCATTCTTTATTGCAATATTTCTGTTACTGAATAATTTCCTACCATAAACAGAAGAATGTGTGTATTAAATCTAAAATCTATTTTATTTGAAAAAAATATGTGAACCTTTACCATTATTATAATTTAAAGTTGCATCCTGTTTATCACCTTTCTAGTTTCTTGTATTAACAGCTACTTCGCTTCCATTTGACACAATTATTTGAAACTAATAGAGTTAAAATCAATATTACGCCAATACAATTGCATTGTGCAGTAAATCGTTCTTTTTTTCAATATTTAAAGTTTCTTCTTCAAGATGAACGTAAATTTTCACTTATTTCCAAAGGAACTTGGACTATAGAAATTCTTATGTGTAAACTTTAACCAATTATTAATCTCAAAATATTCAGTTTCTTTCGTTCTGAGGAACTATTATTTCGAAGAAAATCATTTTGTCTTACAAATGTTCTTTTTCAAGAACAAAAAATTCACGACAAGACAGAAAGATGTTTTACAAAATAAAATATAATTTACTGATTAAGAAAAAACCTTTGAAAAAAAATAGTTCCAATATTTTATGCCTCGTGGAGATCGCCACAAGTTAGTTTATTACCTTTAAAATTCTCAAATTTTTTCAGGAAATGTTCAACTTTAAGTCTATTTGGACTTTAAGTAAATTTTTATTACAAGTTAACTTTCTTTGAAATTCTAAATTTTTATAAAAAAAATATTTTACCTTTAAATAATGTTTTATACTTAGAAAAATGTAACTTTAAAATCCTTTTATATAAAAAAAATATTTTTACATTTTAAACAATATTTTACACTTAGAAAAATTTGCATTTACGCAAAAAAAATTATCGTTAAGTTCTAAACGCTGTTAGAAAAATTTACGTGGAGGTAACGCTTTGGACGAAACATTGTCTTATGTAAAAGAGACCGTTTGCTGCAAGCTCACGGGTTTATGTAGTCGATGATTGGCAATTGTTCTATGATCCTCTAAAAACCGTTGGTGATTTGCGATTGTTTAGAATCGTAATTTCGGAATTAATTTTCTACAGGTCTGGTGAAAATTCATGGTATATAGAGTCACCGTAAAACTGCCGATTTCATTACCACCTCCCTTTTGCTGCTTAAAATCCCCCTAACTGGATTGTTTTCTTCGTTTTGTGTGTTAATTTAATAGTGTAATTTTGTTACAATGTTTAAGTGTGTTTTTGTACAATTTTAATAACATAAATTTAATTAATTACCTTAAAAATTTATGATTGAAATTTATATGGTGTATTTAACATCTTTCTGTGCTTGTTCTGGCTGGACTTATATTATCACAGCTGACCTAACCCCCTTTCTAGTTTAGGCATCGACTCGTACATATGCAGATAAATTATTCACATCAATGCTACCAACTCGAAAAGTTTATCATTCTCTAACATTGACTTAATATTTTAATAAGAAATTTGAATGAATTAAAATCATTATTCTCATGTGAACGATCGTATTGATGCTACGCAGTTTAATGTAATTGATTTTTTATTTAGAAAGACACAGATCAGGTAGAAAGATATTTTTGTAAATATTGTATTAATTTAGTGTTTTTATTTTTTTCAGTTACCTAAGGCGTGTATACATATCTGTCAAGCAACAATGTCAAATATCATAACAATATATACGTATTAGTTGTTAGTAATGAAACGTCCCATTCTCTTCAGCATAACTATTGCTTCTAAAAAAGATGTTCTAAAACATATATATGTATAATAGTAAGATTATTTAATTGCCAAGATAGTCTCATATAGATACCTTTGATTATTCTGCCAAGAATTTCTATTCATTCATTCAAGTACCACGCATAGATTAAATAATAAGATTTAACAACACGAAACTTATTGACGTCAGTCAATAAGAATTTAGCAATTACATGACTGAAACTATGTTCTAAGTTTCATTCCTTAATACCAAGTCACCAAAGATAACTTCTTGAAAGCATTTTTATCTGACAATATCAATGTGCTCTTCATGTGGCATTATCTATACTTATGCATTGATATGGTACTTAATCTGATACCTCTTACATCATTATTTTGAATAGACATTTATTCACGGTATATGAAATAACTTTTAACACTATCAGGAACCTCCGTTGGACATCTCTTACATGTATAGTCAAATATTTTACATAATGTTTGATCTTGCAGATTCTTTTTTGTCAAATCTGTTTCGCTGAATGGGTCGATAGCCGAGTGGCTAGGGGGCTTCTCAATAATGCGAAAGGTAGTTCAATTTTCTGATCTGACGGTGACATTGTTCTCGAAGAATTATATTTCGATCAATCTACCATTCGCTGAGGGAAGCAAGATCACTAACAGCGCAGCATTATAAACGGTGAGATAGTGCTATACCAATGCTATTGAACACATTTACACACACACACACACAAACCACAGAGCAAGAGTTGCGGCGATAGTCAGATAAGCAGTAGAGCTTAAGAAGTTGTGCAAGTAGTACCCACCATAGCTAGAAAATGATTTGCAACCATTTTAAGTTCTGCATTTACTTTTTCTAACTATTCAGGTAATGTTAACCTAGATAATGCGTCTGTATGTGGTAGTAAGTTTTCCGGCTTGTATTTAATTTTGTATCACTACGAATATACATATCTATATTATGACATCTAAGTACTTATCTTTTAATCCTAAATAAATTTCCATTTGTAGGTCAAATAAAACAACAATTAATTCACATATTCAATACCAATTTCTTCTTCGAACTTGTGTTAAGTTCTCTGGTCGTAGTGCATTTTTAATGATATACATATATCCCACAAGTTTTCAAATCAGTGCTTTTTTAAATGTAGCATTGTCCTTGGTTGAAGTAAATATATCACACTGAAATTTTTTTGGAAAGCTATAGTTTAATATTGTTTTAAGGATTAAAATGTCTAAGCTATCTGCACATACAATTTTCTCTAGTTGTCATGAAATAAAATGTCTTGTAGTATCAATATATGGTGTTTGTTTTTAATGAATACCTCAACCATAATTAATGCAGTTAATTTAGCTTTGGTAGTAGTAGCTTTCTTTCGTCTAGTGGCAATTTCGATTTGTTAAATAACGATCCCAAAATAGACGAACAGTCTTTTATGCTTTGTTCTACAAACAGTTCTGTTGATTAGATGGAAAAGTATATGGCATCAAGGTTCATATTTCCATAATTAATATTTTATCGCGCTTAAAAAACAAACTAACTCCCACAGTTGTGAATAAATTTGCCTACTATTTTTACATGCGGAATTGGATTTGAATGTTAAACTCTCATAAGAAAGTAACCGTTATCATAGTGTTTATCTCTGAACCAGCGTATGTAATAATTTAAATTTAGAACGAGATATTTGTAATTCGTTAACATCGTACCAATAAATCAAATAACGTGTTAGATACGGTAAATCACTAAGATTTGTGTATAATAACTTTTAGATTCTACATATGTACTATTACACCTAAAAAATCTATACCTAGGTACATAATGTATAAACAGTATATCTTGTGAATATCCACACGACGTTATATTGATCATTAAAACACAAGTCAGACGATATCAAATCGTTTTAACTTCTAGAAATATAGACATCTATTAAATTTCACATTATCAAATGGAAAGTACGTACACATTATACTCACACTTATAGCTTATTTTATTTAGTTTATTATATAGTCAGAAAGGTTGCCTCTGAATTAACTGAGGTAGGAACTTCGATTTTAAACGAGAAGATTGTACCGTGGCATCAGAGATGAATCTCAATGCCGTAAAATATGCAACGCATTCGAAAAGTCGGAGATCTAGTACTCATGAAAAAATAAAAAGGGTTGGAAAAAGGTAAAGTTGAGCTGTCCGGATTGGTGACAGTGAGTGACATCAAATATTGACTCCTGAAGGAACCCGTCGTACAGTATATTTTTAATTAAAGCGGAGAGCAATTATGCAAATATCGGCGGGTCGACACCCGAATAAAATTTTCCACCCCATTGGAGGTGAATGCGATTTCTCATAGTAAGAGGGCATCGTAGCCGTCGAATATGCGACACGAACGTAACGCAATAGGTGCATATTCTCGTTGCGATCGTCATTTCTTCCTGCTGACTATCCGCACAATGCTCATCGTACACGGAATAAGGAGGAGAGAGCGCGGGGTTCCCCGGTAATGCGTCATAATGGGTGAGAATGAGATTTCGTTACCATGATTTCGGGCACTAATTACATTACAGAGCGTTCGCGTTAGGGTGGAGCAGGGTGGGGCACTTTCTTTTCATAACGCATTAGCTGAAATAGTATAAAGCTGGAGTTTTATTGCATTAGTCGCTCTCTGAATTATGTTATTCACGAATAAAAATGCTCACCACCGTCCAATTTATCTAGGTTGAAATAAGTTACGATTATGTCTCTCCGAGATTACATTTTGCTAATGCTAATCGAAAGTGATGTTTTACTATACATTTTAATGAAATTTCGAGGAAAAAGTCGAATGAGCTAGATTATTTTGGTCAAACGAGATACCAGTTTTTCAATTTTGACCTTATAATATCTGGAACGCTTATTGAAATATCTGCAGCTTGAAACTAAAAAATGTAAGTTTGAAGTATTAAATAATTCATCTATTTAATAACACTTAACTTTTTCTTGAATGAAATAAATACGCATTGATATGTGTGTGTTTCTACGATTTGTAAAAACAATTTTACTTTTAAGAGAATAAGCAAGTATCGAGTAGTAAACATGAACAGAATACAAATGTTGTTTGATAAAGGAATATTGTTATTGTTGTGTGCGACAAAGAATAGAAACGTTAAATTAGCAAATCTGATCTAGATCTTTTTAAGGCGGTTTCTAGAGACAAATGGAATAACTGGAGTTGTATCAATTCCTTGAAGTTATGGTGTCGAGTGCACACTTCGAAATTAGGCATGTGTAAGTATTGAGTTAGTGGTAATTTTTTTTCTAGTAAAAGGTGTTGTGAAAATGTTACTCTAGTGCCTACCCACTCTACAAATTATTTATACTATACTGTACACTTTAGGAGAGTTCAGAACATCACCACACATAATAGTGTATATTTTACACTAATATCCATTACAACAATAAAATAGAATACAATTAACTACCGCACACGTAAATTTAGTCTAAATGCATTCAAATTTTAAATTTTTCTTCGTTTGGCTTTATATTAAAATATACTCTACATTTTCACTATATTTCGAATCATGTATATATTTTACACTAAAGCAGCATTATCTCGATTAAAAAATTTAATTAACTCCTCCCGAACTGTGAACGGTATGGAGCCGTATACAACAGCTTATTGAAGAAATCATGTTTGTTAGATTCAATATAGGAAGAACATAGAAATTGTTTTGACTTCCTTACATTGGGCCTTTGAGAAATTAGAAAGTATCACATATTTATCTGGATGATTTTGTGACATGATATGCGCAACCATACTCTGTAAAGTGCGAATAGAAAAACAGCACAATATAATATTTGAGTTGCTTTTGTATTCAAGAGGTTATACGAAGATACATACTAATAGCATGTCCATATGCATTTTAGAATGTATGATATAATGTATCTTTATGTGCTGGTGTAGCAAAACATATTCTATTTTCATCTTTATTTATGTCCAAAGCTGCAAAATTTAAAATTTAGAACACAACACTTACAAGATTAAAGATATATTGCATAGTTAAATTGTTATCTTGTTTATTCATCAATCTGCAATAGAAACAGCTATTATTTGACTTCTATTTGTTTCATACATATGTTGTTTTCTGTACCGTGTGAATAAACAGTACAGGGCACTGTTATACTTCAATAAAAAGGAAAATCCCTGAAAAACAAGATTTTGAAGGTGCTCATACATATGTATGTACATACATGTTCAGTTGGTTGGTCGACGATCTCTTGATTATATGTATAACCAGTCAGGAGTGTAAAAAAGTCAACACATTTAGCCTGACTATAGTTTTAAGGACTGACTATAGTTGGTGGAAATTGCCTATCATTTAATTTAAGGTGGATGAGCACTTTAAAAGATGCAGCACGCTTAGAAAATCTTTCTTAAAAATATATACCAGGTAAAGAATAAACGTTACAGTAAATGATTGATAAGTTATAGCTAATATTATACAGAGATCTCTTCGAATTGTAATTGCGTAGTTCAATAGAATTCTAGTATGTCAAACAGTCATATGAATCACATTTGAGACCGTGTTTAAACGCCGCTATAATATAAGAAAATAGAACAGAAAGTTCCGTTAATAGTAAGTACATTGATTCTTTCAAGTGGGTTTATAGTTCTAGAAATTGAATGGGAACGAGATAATAACGCTTCTCAGCGTTGAGAATCGCAACTTTCTGTTCATGGTGTCGTAATGGTTGTCTGTTTCTTCAGAAGCGTTACGAATTTTTGGAGCCACACTGTCCATAAAAAACGAGTCTTGAGAAGCTCTATTTTTCACCACCACTCAGAAATGAAGTTGTTACAATCACGTTGAAGAGTTATGTTGAGACTTGAAGCTTTGGGTTTGACACTGTTAGCTTCCACAGAAATTATTCAATTTTTAACGTAACTTTTGAAGAATGTTATAAACAATACTACGAGAAATAGTTTGTGTTTGTTAGTTTCGTAAGAAAAACACATGCAATCAGTGACAGAAATTCTTTACTAAAAATTACGCTAGCTTCATCCAGTTGGTGCTAAATTAACTTGCTTTAACAAAAACATATTTCTTATGGCTGGTAGATAACACAAAATATAAGAGTGGACCTGTGGGAGTTACATAGTAGCAACACTAACATTTTTCTCTGCATATATCCAACTTTTTCTCTAATCTGTATTAAAGAAAGAGAGTATCGTGATGACAAATATGGCATTAATAATTTAGTTCTAAGAATATATACATTAAAATACAGAGGCGATGAAAAAAATTCTTCGTTGTATTGCAATTTAATATATTCCTAGTGTTAATCCTGAGGAAAACACAGAAATGTCTGTAGGTGTAAGTAGATAGTACTTATAAATCCAAGTCGCATAATGAAATATTCCAAGAAAATTTTGATTACTTATAAGCACGCTTATAATTCCTTGCGTACAAATGATTGAGTAGGAATATTACTAATTATCGCTTATTTGTGGACATAAAGTTGTCGTTTACTTAGACATGTCGCATTATTATGCAATGATGTGGTTTTATACATTGCAAAATCCTGACATATACGACAAGCCGAACGTTAACTCGATTCATCACTATTCCGTGAACGCAGAAATTGAATGCGTATACGGATGCGCTACTTAAGATTCTATTTAAGAGTGTATAGTTATTTTAATAAAGAATTGACTACCATAGATTATCGAAATAAAGTTTCTACGAGCGGATATTTTTTGCTACACCCGATATGAAGGTATCATTTAATGAGTAAATATGTTATTATTCGTAAGTCTTGAATGTTTCTGTCTGACACCGTTGCTCGATGAGTATAGTGATTCCTATGGCGTATAAAATACATTGCATTGTGAATTTAAATTACGTTAGTATTATTATTTTAATTTTCACACTTATTTCAAAATTTGCTTTACGCGGAGATAATACAGGATGTTCGATCCTATACGTTGAATTTTAATTGTAATTTTGCACATTTTCTGTTGACTCGCGTTTTCATAGCCAAGTACATTGCTGTATTTCTTTATGGTGCACAAATCATAAAGAAACATGTGTAACAGATCTTTAGTATATCAGTAAAAGTGAGACATCCTACTCGAATTTATGTTACAATAACAAATAGACTGTATTAGTAAAAAGTATTGTCAAGTCTATGCGTACATTGCGAATGTTAAATAAGAACCAGTAACGTTTCAGGATCGTGTTGAAATCATAGGACATACATATACGCTAATAGTTCAGTTCCAACATTACTGCGGTTGGTAATAAAGATGGTGGGAGATTGTTCTTGCTGTGGTGCATGCTGTAGTTCTGATTTCATACGCTGTCTAACCTCATCTAGAAACAGTTACCGTTTTTTTCAGCCTTTACAATAAACTTGCGTGGCATTAAGTGTTGATATAAATGAAAAGTCCTTGCAGTTACTGTTTGCCATGTGGCCAAGAAATGAAAGTTAGATTGATGTGACTAATCAGCATAGTTTATCCAGTTAGATCTCCATCAATAAATTGATTAGAATCGATGAAAAAGGGCTGCCCATGCATCTTCTTCGTGGTTTATAGAATATTCAATTTCATAAAAAGTACAAGTTAGTAATATGGATAACCATAATGGATAACAAACTTTTAACCATAACACCGGGCGCAAAAGCCTATGCAATTTCATGTTTTAACATCACCGTTCATCTTTTAGAATACCGCTGTAATGTTTCTCCTACATCAAAATTTAAATCATATCGGAGTTAATGTTCTTAATGGTTTTGCGTTTAACTGTGAGATATATTGGAAATACGATATTTCGTTTACGAAATAAAAATATATTTTTTTTGCGTAGTTCCCAGTAGGCGCATACTATCGCAATCAAATAGGTAGGTAAAGTTAGTTTTTGTTTTATATATTTACACATTTATTCTTTATGAAATATAAATGCGTTAATGTAAACCTACATATGAAAACCTCCCAATATGCGTGTGAATTTTAGTATTGAATGTTTCACTTAACCATTGCTGTCTGACAGATATAGATACACATACACAGCTCTACGTATTGAATTCATGAATACATAAAATGTATCTATAATGCACTATGCATTCAAATAATTAATTTATGACTACTACTATTATCAATTAAACCATGAGCCACACTGTCTATATCGGCAGATTATTCTGAATAAATACATTATATTTTTAATTATGTATTTATGTGAAGAAAGCCGCATCTATTATAAAAATGCCGCCTGGTGGCCACAAACGGTAACAAATAAACATTAACTTCCTAGACGTTCGTCTTTTTACGAACTATAAAACGTAGTTCCACAAAGGGATCAAAAGTGCCGTTATATATTTATCTAATTTAATGATTAATTTAACACGCTACAAGTATTATTTCAGGTTGCGCTAGCGTCACCCGAGCACAAATAGAAAAAAATACACATTTATATATATGCACATGCTGAGACACATATAGAAAAGAAATATCTGTTTTATCCACAGATTTAATATAGATAATATGGGTAACATTTAAGAACACAACATTTAGTATCAAATACGTAGGTATATACATAAAGCATTAATGATATTTTGACCACATTCACAATTCTACAAGAATGCACAAAAAAATTCAAATTTTAAAATGCTTTGAGGATTAATATGTTGAACTGGACTACTAACCATATTTATAGATCCTTTATAATACGTAGGATGTAGGTAAGTATGTAATATATTTCCACTAAAAATGATTCCAATCTGCTCCATAAATTATAACTATATAACTGTGTTTATGTGTCTTAGTTTCTGATTTTCGGTCGTTTCTTAATCATATGTCTCATTAGTGTCTCATTTAATTTTTATTCAGTGTCTACAGTATAAAATAGCAAAGCAAAGAGTGATATAATAATAGGATAAAATATCTGCAAGAAATACTGGAAGACGTTTGTACAAATGTCTTCTTTACAAAAGTAAGAAGCATAACAATGATGATCTTAGGTAGATCCTGTGCATACGCTATCGTGCATATATCATTCCACAGCGTTGTTACGAAATAGAAATTTAATTTACAGTTCTGGAAAAAAAAATGATTTTAAACGTCTTCAATATATACATTAGGGAGAGAGACCGCCGAATTTTATGAATTTCGCGTACAATTTCTTTGTCGAGTTCTTGGATTGTTTCAGGGTTGTTTGTATAGACCAGATACGAGCAATCTTTACTTGGTTGCGGGCCTAACTTCAGGACATTAATCAAGTCGCGGGCCTTAGGTAGATAATAAGTAGTAATAAATAAAAAGGGATAAAAGTTCACACATTTATTTATAATACATAGATAATACAAGAGATACTTAATGAAAAAAAGATAAACAATCAGAACATTCGGCCCGCAGGCCGGAGGTTGCCCATGTATGGTATAGACCTTACTTTTCAAGAATTCAGGCGAAATAATCAAAACGAGTGAAATCACAACTACTTGGCGGTCAGTTTTGGTCGCCCAAACGAGAGGTAACACGATTTAGGAACTTTCCGTCCAAGATTTACCAAAAAAAGTTTGCCAGCATGCTACGGTAACAATCGCAGTTAATTGTAACGGTGTCACCTTCATCATTTTTTTTTAATACGGCCCGATTATCCTTCTGACCAACACGGCACATCAAACTATAACTGGAAGATCTTGCAACGCATGTGACAATTTGCGTAGAATTTTGTTTGTTAACCAATCCGTTAAGGTGGAAGTGGACTTCGTCATTACAGGTAATTTTATTGTGGAATAAATCGTTAACTTGCAGTTGTTCCAGGATCTAGTTAGTAAAGTTTCTACGCTCTCTATAGTCGGTAGGCTGTACAATTGGTCAATTGGATTTTGTAAGTGCTATGGTGGATGCACAATTGTTGCGTACGACGCCGGATGGAAATGTTTGGTCGTTCTACTACACTGACAGCCACGTTGCGATATTCTCGCCTGATCTTTTGGGACAATGAAAGTGAAGATCTCTTTATGTTTCAATATTCGCTTAAGTTTATTAATCAAATTGTCAATATTAGATCGCAATGGTCGATTGCCTACGCAATATATTTTTTTTAATGTGTGGCGGGTGCTTAGTTGCAGTGACTCCGTAAGCTGTATCGCTTGTCTGGCTATCACTGCAACTCTCGCGGTGTAGTTTGTGTGTGTAAGTTGTGTTCAATGGCTTTGTGACAGCACCATATCGCCTTTTATGATGCCGCGCTGTTAATCACTTTGCTCCCAACAGCGAATGGCAAGTCGATCCGGGATTAAACTCTCTGAAAAAATGTCACCGTCCCTCCAGAGAATTGAACTCCGGCACCTATCGTCCTCCCACAACGATAGTCAGCCGCCTAACCACTGCGGCCATCGACCCGTTTATTTAATCACATAATTTAGGAATTGCCACTGTAATATTCGCTCCATTTTTGTAATATGTTTCCACTATTAATAAACGTTCTGCCAAAGTATTCTCTAAAAAGCATTGCCTTAAACTAGTTATTTTAGTTGAGTTCCAAAATTGTAATATAGCAGAAATTCGTAGAATAATAACTAAAATAGAATAAGGTGTAGATAATTTTGAAATACATACATACTTGTAAGATTATCAAATATTTCTTCTTAGAAAAGACTCTTGCAGGTATTTTATTTTGGAATTAACAGTTTTATTACAACATTCAGACTTATTACAGGATGAAACAAAATATATGTTAATACATGCCGTTTCTAATGATAAGTAGATACCAATTGCAATTTTATTACGAGTAATGCAGTAATTTCATCTCGTTAAAGGCGTAAGCTTTTTTCTTCCACTTTAAGCATCTATCGGAAGTTCTAATTTATCAGCAAATATACATAAAGCATGTCTGCTAATAATCACAAGACATTACGCAGCACGTTTCCTGCTACTTTTTTTCTAAGAGAAAAGAAAATAATAGCGCTAACTGTTAATTCGCAATGAGCGCCGTTGGCGTAGAAGTGCGGGACGATGGTAAATAATCTATGAGAATGATGTGGCGTTCGCCTGTTTCCTCTCCAAATGTATAAAACTCATCGAAATCACTTTAATTTCAGCGTAAGTGGTCCTGAAGGGGTAGTGAGGAGGTCATTTCAGACGAGAAGAGTCAGTAAAAAGACACTAACATTGCGGGATTCACGGTTAAGAACTCCGTAACGGTCGGGACATAAAGTTTATAGCGCATTTCACATTCGACACCGGTTGCCTTAATAAAATAGCCTTTGACGGGGATGGGATAACGCGTTCCTCAGTGAACATGCACTAAAAATCGGTTGCGTTAGAACGGGACAACGCGCCATTTGTCTAGAATAATGTGACAATTAAGTTCCTTAATGTAAACATCCTTTTTTATGTATACATACAAGAAAATGTAATATGAAGTGTTCCTTTAAGGAAGTTTGTATACACGCTGTGCTTACATACTTCGTCTGCTGTTAACTTTCTCTCTTCTTCAAAAATGTATCTAAAAGTGAAGACTTTTGTTAATGATGATACGAGATATTATTTTTTGTATTTATAGTATTTGAATATATAACAAAGAATAGACAACAGAAGCAGACACATTTATTTATCTTTATTATTTAAATGAAAGAAAGAGATTCAATTTAGGTAGGTGGTTACAATTTGTAATTATTTCAGCAGCGTCATTGTACATACATAACTAAAAAGTTGTTTTACAATTGCTGTAACGCCATGAATCTCTACAGTATGTACTACATAAAAATAAGTTAGGAGCTAGTTGTATATCATTTTTCAATCACTACATACATATTTATATGTATACAGGCTGTTTCAATTCCTGGGGTACTATTGGGATCTTGCTTATTATAAAGAATACAGGAGTTTCTTGTTTTCAAGTTTTAATTATATCTAACATTTAACTTTAAAATTTTGAACAATTTAATTACATTATTATGGCAACATGGCTTCAACAATGTTCTTTTCGTTTTCCAAAATTTCCCAACCTATGCAGGATGCTTCACCGGGAACTGAATCGATCGATTACAGAAAAGCTATAGCTATGAATGATCTGAAATTTTGGAGCTATTCGCCTAAAATACTTTGAAGATGGCGGAACGCGAGGCTATAGCAAAAGTAAGCACCAACTTACTAATTTTAAATACAATATCCTGTATATTGTTACATTTTTAGATTCTATGAAATAATATAATAAATCAAATATATTTCATGTATAATCTCAAATATGTAAGTAAGTCTAACTCTTTTTGACTTATTATTGAATTTATTATTTAATTTGAAGTAAGTTCAATTTTCAGTATAACTGAGTATTACTTTAATCTATCCAAGTTGTGGGATTATTATTCAGACGCAAATTTGTGAAATTTACACCTATAATATACTTATCTTTTATAATAAGCAAGACCCCCATAGCGCCTCGCGAATTTGAACCTGCCCGTATGTAGTTTATGTAAATAGTAGATCGAATTTTGGTTTCGATTTAGTTGACATTTTGCACATTCATGTTTCATTGCCTTGTAACAATACAGCAACTTTTGGAAACATTCTTAATACTTGCAACTGTTTGTCATGAATATTACTAATTACAAATTGAAAAAACTCTGCTGGGTCATATCAAATTCGAATGATGCTTCCACAACTTAATTAACCATGATTTCCGTAATAAGTATGTAACTGTAATAACACTCTAGTGCATAAAAGATATGCATATTTTAAATTTTGGAGCAAGCTTTCTATGTATACTATTTTTGTTTACTAGATAATTAGATTACTACATTTATATGGATAAATGTATAGCCTACAATAGAAATAGGAACACATCTTTCATACAATAATGACTACTTTGCACTTGTGATTTCTCAGCGTCCTGTTGTTTACGTGCCTATATATCTTAATCAGTACCTACTATTGAAGGTTTTTGCGCGCAACAGGCCATCGTTTATGTATTGCAACCTGTGGTTTTCAATTAATGGTTGTAATTTTGTAGTTTACACACTGACGTTGTATACGAGACATTACTATAGGTATACCTGCTGTTGTATTGCATTTTTTTGTAAAAGTAGAATGGGAAGTTGAAAAACTACAACTATATAGACAGATTTTTTTTTCATAGAGAACATCATATTCCTCAAAGTATAATTCAATGGATTATAACAGTTACTCTAGTGAACAGTAAAAAATACAGTGATATCGGAAAGGAAGTAAGCACCTACATACTTGCCTTTCTGTCTTAGCTACTGCTGTATGTACTTGACAAATATTGCTACAAATGACTAACTGATCATGATTATAAAATCGTTTCAGAAATTTTAATAAGAAAATAGCAAACGCTATTAAGAAAATTGTTCACTTCACTAAGGTCACAATAATAGCTCGTTTCGATAGATATCGCTGTCATATTATCTAAGGAAAAAAAACTTTTCAAGGAAATATTTTAGACATCAGTGTTTCTGGCATTTTTGAACTGTTGTTGATACCTCTTCGAAGATAAACGTCTTTTTCAAAACTTTTCCGAAATGTAAGTCATGTCGTAAATGTTTTGATTAGAGAAGCGATTGTTCAGTTTGAATAAGCAGGGAATGTAAAATAGATGAATAGGCAACGACAGGTTAATTTTTAAGCAAATAAATTTTGTTCAGAGCACCCGATTTACATCATTCTCTTTTAAAATTGACTTTTTCAGTAGCAACACAATTATTTTGCAGTGAAGTATACATTTTTTAACCATTGAAATAGCCATAACTGACAAAATTAACCCGCACTACGATAGAAGCATCCTGACAGGTCATAGCACCATACCGCTAACGATCAGAACGCGCAACTTCCCCATGGGACGACTGATAAAAACAAATGACACCGACGACGTCAACGTCCCAATAGTAATGAGTTCGGTTCCGCCGAGCGCTCTTATTCATTTCACGAGACGAACTTTTAAATTGTGTAATTTAACGGGGTCTGGGATCTTTTTTTTGTTCCGCTAGTATAGTATCGACGTCATAAGATGCGTCGTTTTCGACACGACGACGCTTTCGTTCCCCGCCGTGCTCACTGCATACCATCGTCTGTCCCTCTTTTTTTTTCGTCCGTCTCCATCCACTGCGGAAATAAATAGACCAGTTTAATTAAGATATTGGCCTGCGAAATGATATTCTTTTGTCTTCGAGAAGGAGAAATTCATCAGCCTTATCGCATTTGTTAATAACCAAACGAGAACACAGCGCCCACTTTTTCAGCAGCGGTCGTGGGGCGACAACGTACTGGTCTCGATTTTAATTCGAGATTCGTATTTTGCCATCGTCATTGTTTGTTTTATTTTCGTCGAACGGAATCAACAATGTCGAGTAAAAGCGATGCTTACCATGACGTTTTCTAGTTCTTATTTTAGAAATGACTCCTAAAAAAGATTTCTTGAACGTATTATTTATACCAATCGTAATTTAAGGTTCATTATATTATTAATTACAAGTTAATTAAATAAAAAGTATAGTAAACTAAGATTTATATGAATAGAATGATACAAATCTGATGCTACAGTCATATCACAGGATAGTTTCAGACAAAACAAGAAATAATTGCACTAAAGGTAAACCGAAACAAAAAATAATACTAAGTCTTGGATGGTAAAAGTATAAAAAAATAGAATTAGAAATAGTAGATATATCAGATGAAATGAGGTAGTTGGCACTGCATCAACTAAATTAAGACGACTGAATCAACGTATGGCTCTTAAACAAAAACATTAACTACTATAATAAAACAGTAAATATATTGGTATTATACTAACATATTATAATAACAAAATCATATAGATTTTAAATACAAGCAGGGAATGTTGCAAAGTAATATTTTCACAGTTTAATGTTTTCGATGTCAAATACTAACACTAAGTCGTAACTATCGACACAAAATTTAATAAATATCAAAAGAAATGCGACAATGTTAATAAAGAAATAGATATTAGAAAAGCTAGCCCAATAGATAACACACGAGCAAATTGCTTGCTCTTAGCATGTAACACATACTTGCCACCACTAAATAAAAAGTGATGTCATTTACCTTAACAATGTCAAAACAATAATACTATCTCATTACATGACGAGGTGAATACAGAAACTGAAAAATAAGAGCCACACGCTGTTCCATTACAAATATATTATCCGTTACGACAATCTGATATTAACCAAAATTTAGGAACTGCACTTCAAATTAATAGACCATTCCCTATATTCATAAGGTTTCCCTTCCACGACTAGTTCATTGTTTCCAAAGTTTAAAGTTTGAGAGAACAAAGCATTTTATCATAGCAATAAACAAGACATCAAATACTATTTGAATGTCGTATAATTGGAAAAGACTAGTATGGAGTAAATAGAGATTATGTTGAAATAGAAGAATGTATTTTATTTGAAAACCCTTGTTTTTAGTTATAAAATAATTTGCAACAAAGATATTTCAAGTGTAAAATGTCGCTGCATTGTATCAAAGTTATTACATTTAGCATTTTTATATGAAGACAGATAATCGCTACATTCTATATCGAATAGTATTTTTCTGATTAGTGTGATAAATCTGTACTGTGTTTAACATAATAAATTTTAAATTAACGCGAGTTCTAAGTCAATTTTTGGTAACGGTTAGTAATTCAATCCAGTAAAAGCACAGTACGGAAGAAAAAGGGATCATACTGTGTTACGTATGTATGTATGTATGTGTACCGATGAGCATATGTTGTTACGTGCGGTTATTTTTACTACCTACCACTATTTTGCTGTTGGGGTTTAAACTGCGAAGGCGAAGCAAGCACACAAGAGTAGAACAAGCGTAAACATTTAACGTAACACAAATAAACAAATCATATTGCTGCACATGTTTGATTTATGCGACCGCAAGTGCTTTTCTATCTCTGGTATTGCGGTTTCCCGTTGAGTTGGTTGTGGGACATAAAAGATTCATGTGATGCGTGTTGTCAGGAAAAGCGACAGACAAAACGACACACACATACGGGAAATTTCTTAACCACAAGGACGGAGGCGCATCTAGATAACGAACACGCGTCGCTCTCTCTGTGTTATTCGGTAATCGACGCCTGTTACTATTATAGGGAGAAGAGCTCTTGTGTCGGTTCTTCGAGAGCTCTTTTTCGCCCGTTCCCTGTGACGCGTGAGAGTGTGTTGTATATATGTGGGGTTGATCTTTTTCAAAAAGCAGCGCCTCCCGCGTTATCTGATATCGGACAATGGAGATGCGGCCCCGATCGTATTGTGTCGCGATCCCTGTCAACAGACTCTCACAGTCACAGTTTAACGTTGTTTTCCATTACAACGGAGTCCCTAGTACATAGAAGAGAGAGTCTCGTCGACGTTTTGTAATGTAAAAAGCGGGTGACTCCCCAATCCGATTTGAAATTCAGATCGCCGGCGACGGCTCACTTTGATTAATAGGGTCTTTTGTCGCGTCTTCATCAGATACGGAGTTTAATTACGAGCGCGTCGGACACCTCCGGCCTCTCTCTACTGCTCCGGAACGTCTTAGAGAAACGCGGCGCACAAGATAGCAGCGATCCTCCGGAGAGAAAACAGAAGCATCAGTCCGTTTAATGAGAAATCACACTTTTCGGCTGACGGGGAGGCGCGTCGCCTCATCCTCAACGGTACGTCAAGATTAGTAACTATGATAGTTATACGATAAAGTCTATGGGAGAGCTTCGAGTTCGAAGATCGTTAGGAAGTTGTATTCATCCTTAGAACATTATACTGTAAGCGATTCTAATTAGAAGACCATTTTATTGTACATCCTTTTAGTTTGCTGTGGTCGCATCGTACAACACTGTAGCATTATGAGCTGATAGATAGCTGCTAGTAGCGGCAAATGAACCTATCAAAACGATGTATCAATAATAAGTATTGTAACTAAGAGTAAAGCAAATGTATTTTAATAGAGATAAGCAATCACTGTTACGAATGGGTTGGATGTTTAGCAGCGTACAAGAATACCTTCAGAGAGTGTCTTGTTAATTTACTGAAAGTAACAAGAGCGTCAGTTGTGTATAGCTCATCTACCTTTATGAAGATTTAGAAAATATCAAGTACAGTAAAATACGTTTAACAGAAAACTGACGGGATCGACATATTTTTTCGTGTTAAAAGATTTTCCTGTTAAAGGATATTACAAAAAATATATATATGTATGTGCAGTGAGCTGCAAAGATATCCGGACACGTTTAGATAGAGAAATACCCTGCGCTCAATACTTTAGTCCAAAGAGCCGCAGGGCAGTTTTGCTCTTTTAGAATTTGATTAAAAAAATACTACATGCTACTTGAAAAACAGAGTTGACCTTGCGAATTACGTGTAAAACTAAATGTGCCCGTATAGCAATATAATTTTAGTAATACCGTGCGCAGTTTTAAAAACATTTTTCATCTGAAGATGATTCACTTAATACAAGCGCAGGTAACAATTATTTAATTATAAATTTCATTTAAATACTTCTTAGTATTACTAAAACCGAAATACATACATATATTATATGAAGAGACACGCAAAAAGGGATTAAAGATGTATGTATGTATGTTATGAGTATTTGTCGAGTTTATAGGTGCTTATGATTGGATAATCCTATTTTCTTAATTCAGTTCGAGATTAGTAGTCTTTATAGTTTGTACATCTATTGTAAATTATTACAAGAAAATAAAATTGTCTTATTTAACAACTATATGTATATAGAAATGAATATACATTTTTTATTAAGCTTTACTGATCTTTTATTCCCTATCATTAATTACAAATTAAATTTATTCTAGTTCACATCTTCGATTACAACTTTATCGTCATCTTCTTTTTGATAGATAAATGACAAATAATCTCAAAATTTACAGACATGCCTTTTAAAAATATTTATAACCAAGTAAATCATTCATATATTGAGCCACGATTGAATAATAACTTAATGTTAAAAAATTGTTAATATAAATAAAGTGATTTTCACTAAACAGAATTAAGTGACCTCAACACCATTAGCTTTGTTAAGGCCTTACAATTTACTTTCTATTACGACGTTTACTGTATTATAACTTCACAAAATATTTTATGAGTTTGCAATATAAATAATCAGGTACACCAAAGTCTTGGTAAAGAAATTTGAGAATTTATTTTTTCGTGAACGCTGCATTACTTGCATCTTATAACAAAAGGAACCTAATAGGTTTTCATTTGATCAAGATATATAATGTGAACATACATATATTACTATTTTGTATCGGAGGACAACAATCTATTTTGTTTTGGTGTGTATATTTGCAAAGATTACCTAGCATCTTCCTCTTAATAGTAGGTTGAATGATTACAATTCAATAAAGAACTCATATATTTATTAATTTTTAGTAAAACGAACAACTCGGAAAATATCCGTGATATACAACAATCATTTTGCTCGCGTAATTGAATTCTTAAATTTTAACATTTTAATTTGTATAATATGTCTACATAATTATATGCGTTGATATAATACAATGTTATTGTACGAGTGACAAACTACGGTCTCACTCAGCAGGTAGTAAGCTACCCTGCGGCTCTTTGGAATAAAGTATTGAGCGCAGGGTATTTCTCTATCTAGACGTGTCCGGATATCTTTGCAGCACACTGTACATACATATACTCAACAAAATTTCATTTAATAATCGAATGTAGGCTTTCCCGGCCACTGTTCCATAGAGATGTATCTTTCGGCTGTTGCCGTGGTCGTTGTAACAAACTAAAGACAGTCTTTAGAGAACTTCTGAAGAAGCTGACAGTATGAGCAACGAAACGTCAAGTTTGTTACAACGACCACGGCAACACCCGAAATATTCATCTTTATTATAAATTTTTGTTTAGGATATTTTAATTACATAGATATGTATGCATGCCTTTAACAAAAATCAATAAAACCAAAATATTAACAAGAAGTTACTGAAATTTAATACATAATTTGCAATTAAAAAAAACAAATAAAACGTTTATAATGTTTTCGAAAAATAATCTGATGTATTTTTTGTATTGCCCTGTTTAGATAAATAACATTGTCTCATTCGCTTTGATTTCAAAGCCCTTTTAATTCTCACCCGACGTGGCAGTTGTTTTCATATTTTGTTCAGTCCGAGAAACGATATCTTTTCGTGTTAAGCGATTTTTGTTTCGTGTTAAAAGAAAAAAAAATGTATGCAAATACATAGTACTTTTTCGGTACCGCTTTATTGTTTCGTGTTGTAACCGATATTTCTTAAGCGTTTTCGTGTTAAACGTATTTCACTGTATATTTTGTGGTTTAACGAAATACCTATAGTACTCGTCCAAGTATTTTTGATATATGTACATAAAGATCTAGTTAGATATCTATGGAAGTCCCCTCACCCCTCCTCAATTTTTTAATTTAAATGGATTGATATATTTTTTAGTGTTTATTTTGATACCTACGTAAATTATGTTTGCTACGATATGTGTTCATGTACACCATCAACAACTAGCTTAGCCTATATTGGAATTGAAAAAATTTTACAGTTGCAGCATTTGACATTTGAAGGAAGGAGGAATTTATAACACCTTGTATATTTTATAATAAGCGCTGTGGTGTACCATATATCTATAGAAAATCCCACTTTCCTGTCATTGTTAATTTTCACGCCAAGCTCCGCCGACACACTAATGGCGCACCCGGTATACCTAAATAGACAAAAATAAAAGTAACAGATCAAAAATAAAAACGAAAACAAAAGGACTGTATTTGTAAGCAAGTTGGATTAATTATGACCTATATTATTCGCAGTATATAAGTGATGTTAATCAGCTTGTACCTTATTGATTTGTAAGTGGACAACGTTTTGACCTGCTAATTTTTTATATAGGTATGTATTTTCGATTTATTGTGTTAGTCCTTGCACTTCTAGTTTTACTAATGTATAGTTGTAATCACGAAAGATGATCCCTGCGTCACTTACGTATAACTCAATCAACGACATACAAAGAATCATTTTTATATCCAAGTATCTATTTGTATGACAAGGACAGCCTGGATGACAGTTTGTTTTTCGAAACTTCGCCTAGCACAGACGTACGGCTCGTGCAATTAGCTTGAATAAGACAAAGACGAGATTAGTTCGTTGTCTGCGCTTAAGCTATATATTTCCGCTTCTTCACTTAAAAATTTGACACACATTTGACAATGCATCTCTGTAGACATTTCATAGAACTGTCATCGATTTCGTCCTTACAAATACGTATTCGTTTAACAATGTTTTGAAGTAATTTTTTTAAAATTATAATGGTAATACATACTAGAACACATTACGGTAGGTACAATAATTGCAACAACTTGTTTTAAATTTTTACGGTCTGTCAATAAATCACCACGCACTTAACCCAAAAATGAAAAATGTCATAGCTGTCATATTCATTTTGATATTTACAGTATTTAACATGACGCCGAAGTACTGATTTGATTCATACAAATCTAATTGATGACGCAGGGATCATCTTTCGTGATTACAACTGTAGGTAGTTTTTTAGGTCTAGAAGAAACCGTTATTCATATGTATTTTTAAACATTTTATAAACTTCAATAAAAAAATCGCTAGTTTAAAATTGAATCATAAGTTCAAATTACCTCAATAGGAGAATCCTGGAATGATAAGGATTTTGACTTTTGAATTTTTAAACTGAATTCAAGCGTCAAATTAACATTTATTCAACTATCTTCTGAGTACAAACAGAACATGTTTGAAAATAGAAATTTCGAACAAATGTTTGCTCGAAATTGTGTAGGTTTTCTGTTTAAGGATTCCGCAGAATACTAAGATACCTTCGTTCGAAAACTTATTTATACGTGTTTATAACTGAGTAAAACAGATTATTATTAAAGTAGGAGTTTTTTAAATGTTTTTCCTACCACGTGCGCACAATGTTGGATAGTTTAAACTGAACATCGTCGTTAAAATAAGAGTTTTACGTTTTATATCAAAGAATCAATCAAATATATTAATAACTCATTATATGAATACATGTTAAAAATTGCATTTAGCATCCTTTTAGCTATAAGTCTTAAATTTAGATATTGTGTTTAAATTATTAATTTTTAATGCGCTTTTTATTGACGCTCAACAAAAAAATCCGCGTGTAAATGCTACTGTGTAAACTGTCAACTTTTTTGTGTCAGTCAAGCACCCAGATGTGTAAATATAGCAAGATATTACACATTTTTATGTGTATTTCTTTGTAAATCATCTTTGGTTACCTTGGAGATAATATGGTGTTAAATTTACATTACTAGGAGGATGCAGCAGGAAAATACGCATCAGTAATGAGTATAAACAAACATAAATGACCTGGTAAACTGAATTTCATTGGAGCATACCTGTTCCAGTAGACGAGCCAAATGTTTTTGTTTCAATTTAAGTGGAGATTTATGCTTACTTTAGATAGTTTGGCGGTATTATAAAATGTAGGAGGTAATTTATACTACGTTATAACCGACAAATAGAAGTTTTAAAAAATTATGTACAAAAGTATTGTCAATGTACATCTAGATATCTTCACGGAAAATCGTGTCACAGTGAGCGACAAGCAAGAGAAACATTTCTATCGGCAGATTTCAGTTATGGAAAATATCAAGCATGGAAAGGAATGTTTCACAGGCGAAATATAGCAAAAAAATCGTTGTAGGAAGTATTAAAGCGTTATTGAATGAACTAAATGCCTGTTTTGTCGAAACCACACCTGATAAAAAAATTGATAGGTATCATATTTAAAATTAACGGAATCGCATACTTTTCCTTATGAGACAAAGAAAAGTTTCTTTTCTGTTGCTTAGTGTATTCAACATCAAAGATTAACTTCATCATACATAGTTTCACTCACAGATAATATCGATGCGAATAAAAGAGTAGCATGTTTGACATCGAAGTGGAATCACCTTAAGCAAATAATCACGATGTGACTGTTAAGTTTTAAATAACTTTCAATTTAAAGTTTGCAATTAATTAGATTTGAGGGGACGAGAGTTGGCGTCAGTTTTATTTATAAAACAAATTAGACGTTCTTTATTTTCATTGGAATATACATACAAAAAAAATAATTAAAACTGATGTAGCATTTTGCACTCATTCTATGTAGGAAAGATAGAATGCCAGCACATGCAATATCAAAGAGAAACCAACGACTTTTTTTTTAATTAAATGGTTTGTATTTTATTGCATATTCAGATTATTTTTACCATATGAACATATCATTATTTCTATGTCTAGACTCTAGATAACAAATTATATGAAAGCGCTTATTAGCTAGTTTAAATACTTCTATCTACAATAGCAACAACGATTGATAAATGACAATTATTTCAAACGATGTACAAACTGACATTGAAGGCGCTTGTTTCACTTAATTGCATTTTTATTAATGTTCAAAGAACGAAAATTAGAGCCACCTTGTATTCAGAATTTAATAATAACCTATCAAAATATGCAGTAAAATTTAAAAAAGTAAGAACATAAAGAATGTGCAATAAAGAATCAACCAGCAAAAATACAATAAAAATACAAAGATATCAAAATACCGTGAACCATGAGCTTCCTGAGTACACTAAGTATGTAACTATAGAACATTCCAGTAATATTCTCACAACACCTCCTCCATAATTAACATAAGGACATCTTCATCTTCCTTCTTCTCCTCAGCCACAATTTCTCCACGCCGCGCCGCCCAGTGTTGACGTTCCCGACGCTTTGTTCGGTTCACGGATCGTCAAATTTCGTTCTGATATTTCCGCAACTTCTGTCTAAAATAATCCGCCACATCCGAGACGAAATCGCGTCGAAACAAAACAACCCCTCATTTAAAACAACCACTCACACATAAAACCCTTACACAGTTTCCCCAGTAATTCTCCACGGAATTCGCTAAACTTTAATAACAGCTTCGCACAGGAAACGGAAAAAAATAATTAAGTCGACATAATAATGTGATCAGTGTAAAATGGTGTAGTGTGCCCGGCTAATTCAATTATAGGATTATTTCCGTTGAATTCGTAGCTAATCGTGATCAATTGTTATGTCTTTCACGGTTTCAACTTCTTGTATAAATTTAAAGTAATTAATCGCTTAGCAAACACACGCAAACTTAAAATACATAAAGAATGCTTGATATCGCTTAAATCCGAATATATTCAAAAATAAAAGATAATTTTAGCAATTTCTCATATTGTAGGCTGCTAATATAGTGATCTGTATAAATTATATTAGAACCAATAAATGCAAACTGGGATGAAGATGTTATTTAGAGAAAATCTCAAACCAAATACTGTATAAGTAAGTTTTAATTAACAGAATCATACGTCTCGCTTCAGTCATTAATTTTACTTAGTAATTAAAATCCTTTGTATTACAAGTCTACTATTATTTTGCAATCCAATTTTAATTATATATGTATATATGTATATAAAAAGAAGCATTTAGAAAGTGACACTATCACAATACTCTCCAAAGAAAGTCTATATTCAGTTTATGCAATAATCTATTTTTAAGTCAATAGCAATAAGAAACAAAATAACAGTGATAAAGGTGACTCCGAAAACAAGAGCGGCTAAACCAATAAAAACAATTCATTTGTATAACAATCACGGGTGACGTAAACTCACATTAACATCGGTTGCTTGCTACTATATGTTTATTGTACATAATCATTAAATTGAGCAACCAAGTGTAGCAAAAATTACCATTGATTTTATCTTACAATTAGTACGTTGAACCGAAACATTCCACAGATTTTAAATCTTATCTATTATTACATCATGGCGTTATTTTTATGAAGATGTGTAATTATCTTTTACTTTGCGTTCGGTTGCTGTTAGGATGTAATGCAGATATAGAATAAAAACTGACTAAATCGAGAAAAATGTCAATTTTAGATTGTAATAAAGGTTTCATAACTATTAAAGAATTATTATAATTACAGTATGTCATTAATTGAAGCTAACTTACACCTATATAAATACCGTAAATATCAAATTGCGAAATAAAATTACGATATTAAAAAATAAATGCCTTTAATAGTAATAATTTAAACGCTAAACAATAAAATAAATATTCAAAAAAAAATAACTACAATAAACCAAATAAATAATAGCGCAACTCATAGATATTTAGGAATAATGAAAATATATGTATGTATGTATATATTGGAAAAAAAATGTAAACTACACAATCAACTGAAGCGTAATTTAATTTACATTTAAAACGAGAATATTCAAAATAGATTTGTTGATATAAATATTACTGTAAATATTTTTGATAAAATAATTATACTTTTTATACAGTTTCAACCGAAATAAAGTATATACCATTAAATAATGTTTATGATGTGTATATATTTACAATTCAGAATTGGAATATTTAAAGGATGCCTTTTTGTAGAGGCGATAATTGACATCAAATAGTTTTCTCTTTGACAAACTCAAAATCTGTTGATGTATTTAATAACTGAAATAATATAACACAGGTTAATACTATAAAAATATTCATTATACAACCTATTGATTACTATATTATGATATAAGTATTGCGTTTTCGGAAATGCATTAGTATATGGATATATTTTGCGTAGTATGTAATAAGTAGGTACTTAATGACATTTATTGTAATTTGATTTCATTTCTCGGTCAGTAATATTGTTTTCATTAAATAGTTAGTATTGATTACGATGCAATATACTTCAAGAAAAATATTATCAAACATTACTGTTCAAGATCAATTTATGGTTTCATAAAAGGATATCAATCTGGAATACAATGAAAGAAATAATCAATAAATTTATTACTATACTCAGTATTTAATATCAACTTAGGTGAAATATTATTAAGGAGTAAAACTGATAAAATATATGAGCGCATCAATATAAATATGCAGGATTATGATGCACGCTAGATGGAGTATTAGACGGATATGGAGAACTGGTCAACGAATCTTTGTGAAAATGAGGACACTGTAAGAAAATTAAATAGAACACCTATATTAGTTAGTGTATAGCCGGATAGACTTTTCGATGAATATTGCTTCAAATCTATGAACGATATCTATCGAACGATATACAACGTGAAATAGTAAAATTTGCCAGTTTTTCTTAATTTTCACACTAGCATGTATCCAACAGATAAAATAATGGCTATAGCCTCTTTCTTATCTACAGCCCAAAAGAATTTTGATAAGTATAGTTTTCTTCAAAAAAATTAAAATTAATTAATATCTCAAAAACGGATTAAAATAGCTATAGAGATATGGAGAAGTTAACCTGAAACAAATGCGGATTCTAAGTGGAAGAATGTATTAATGAAATTTAACGAAGTTGACCCCAGTTTCAAATACAAACGGTAACACTTATTACTCTATCACAAATTAATATTTTGTTTATCAATATTAATGAATTACTAAATATACTAATTACATACTAGTTGTGGGTCGGTTTACTTAATTCCGAAAATCATAAAAATTCTGTAGATATCAGCGTATATTCAGAAATTACGATAGGTAAATATGTACCTAATCTGTTCATTACGTTTAATAGGTTAGTGTTTTCATATTTGTCTCGTTTAACTGACAAAACTATACTGTACATTGTAGATGCAGAGAAAGAGTATATTTATTTCAAAGTGCTGCTTTCTATCCAGATAAGTGTCAATTTTCTCGGAAACAAAAGATCAATTGCAGTGTATACAATTCATGTTGTTCAAGTTCGAGAGGTTATCAGGAAACGAGCATTCGGTCTCTCCTATGATTGATTTCTCGGCAGGCTCTCCCATATAATTGACCGCGTTTCTGTCCGTTCTGTAATTTACAATCGCCCTTATCTCGTAAACATTAAATTAAATAAACAAGCATGTTCGAACGACCAGCAGTCAAACAGGACATAAATCGCGGACCATCGCAAACGCTTGACAAATTATGTTAATTTACAGTTGTATAAACAGTTAAAAATAAATGACGATGTTTAAAGGAACCCTTGATGACCTGTTTATATACAATACATTGTGCACGTATGTGTATACTCCATATGATCAATGTAGTTGTTGGAAATCCGACACGTAACCTTAACAAAATAGGGTGTACGTTTTTCTTGTATATAGATTTACTTATAGAAACGAGAATATTCTAGTTTTAATATCAGACAGTTCTGTTGTAAGTGTATCACATCAACATTAATTTTATTTTGTATTTGTTCTATCATATACATATATATTTTTAAAGGAGTGTAATTAATATCGGTTGAATGAAATTTGTACTATATTACAAAATTGTGAAAATTACTGAATTGTGAAATTCGCGTGTAACTGTTAAATAAGGAACTGGGTTGTAGACTAAAACACAATATTAAATTAAAATATTGTCACTTAACGAATAACTACCAAATGCTATCGCACATAACTTTAAATGCACAATATTAAAACTTCGTTCGTATTGACAAATAAAATTTGAAAAATTGTTTTGAAGCAAACGTTGATGACACATACTAAATTGCGGTTGAGTAGTGACGTTACTTCCTGACCTTTAATTGCTTCCACCTTTTAATCCTGTTTTTGTCAAACAATTTTACTGTCGCAGCGTTGATTTTTTCATACACAGGTTTACGTAATAAATAAATTACGTGTAATACACAATTTATATTGTGCTGGTAATGTACGTCTGAAGCAAAGATGAAAAGTTCGTATAGATTTGGCTTTTCTTTAACTATCTCAATGGCACATTTATTGAACACTATCTGTGAATTGGACAGGGTGCATGAATTTCGGTATCCCAGATCAAAAAAAAAATATCAAAAGGAAACCAATCAGATAAGATCATAGATTTTGGACAAAAACAGTTAAATTGAAATATTTCTAGAACGTCTAATAGTTTGCGTGCTATCAAGGATTTTTATCAAAAATATAAATAGCGAGTATGGTGATTTTTGTGATATTTTGACTTAAAAGAAGGACAAGATAAATTTCTATAATTTTTTTTTGCTACAGCAGGATTTCGCGGAATTGACTATTAGAAGAAATTCAATATGCATCTACCAATGAAGATGCGGCAGGTATACTTATGCATGAATGACGCGGCAATAGTATAACGACTGTTAATAGCACCATATTTCTTATTATGAAGGTTGAAATATACTTCCAAAGAGGAAAACAAGAGGATGATTGTAAAAAAATGAAGTGAGAGAAGTGATAATTTATAATATTTTTCCCAGCTGAAGACCTTATTTCATTCTGGTCCACTGCCAAAAAGAGTAGACTACTCTTCCTCGAAATTAAGGAAGTTTATCACTATAGCAATTGAAACCGTCTGTTTGCTGCAAACAGTTAATGAAATTTTTTTGTTATTATCCACAAGGTGAAGATAATATTTGACGTTGTTCACAAATTTAGAGTTTACTAAAAATAATCTATATACATATGTAAGTACATATTACAGTGTGGAACAGCCAAATGGAATAAATTCGATATCAAATAAATGAGGGTGTATTGGGAAAAATGCTTGGACACGTCGATTTGTATTTTTAAATGCGCATTAAAAAAAAAATTATACAGGGTGTGTCATGTGACAGTGGCCAATACCAACTTTCTTATTTTAAATGGAAACCCCTGCATATTATTTATTTTTTGGGTTCTCCGGAAAATTCTAGACATAATTCATGTACAATGTCCCATACCTATCTTCAACTGTTTCGGAAATATTAAGTGTTTTCAGATTTATTACGAAAATTAACATTAAAAAAAGGAAATTATTTTATTTCACAAATTCGCTACATTACACTAAAAACCTAATAAGTAATACTGATTATTTCTTAATTATGTAAAAAAAACAAAAAACATTAATGTCGATGTAGTAAATGTTCAAAATGCTCGCCGCGAACGTCTTGGCAACATGCTAATCTGGTATAGAAATGTCTTCTAACATTACTCAACATCTCAGGCGTGACTGATCTAATCGCAAGCGTGATTCGTCTTTTTAAGTCATCTAAGTTGAGGGGTTTAGTTTTGTATACAAGACTTTTGACATATCCCCACAAAAAGCAGTCTAATGGCGTCAGATCAGGAGATCGTGCTGGCCATTCTATCGATCCGCGCCTCCCTATCCACCGATTTGGAAGAATTTGGTTCAGGTACTGCCGGACATTGATTTGGAAATGGGGCGGTGCTCCATCTTGCTGAAACCATACTGTATTGGCAGGAACTTGTGGGTTTGCTGGATTAGGATATAAGTTTGCGAAAGTTGGCACGACATTATTTTGGAGCAGTTCTAAATATTTATCTCCATTCAAGTTACCATCAATGAAAAAGGGACCTACGATGTGATTTCTAACAATTCCTGCCCAAACATTAACTTTTTCAGGATATTGCGTATGTTCCTCTCTCATCCAGTGAGGATTCTCATTACACCAATAGCGGCAATTTTGACGATTAACATGGCCGTGAAGTGTAAATGTGCTCTCATCAGAAAATAAAATATCTTCTAATTGGATCACATTGTTATCTAACATTGCCATCATCTGTTCACAAAAATACGTTCTCCTATCGAAATCGTCTTCCATGAGCTCCTGAGTTGGCATCATTTTATAGGGATGCATTTTACTTTCCTTTAATACTCGAAAAATTGATGTGTGGCTAATGTTGAACAGTGGGGCTGCTTTTCGACCAGAATTATGTGGGCTTTCTTGAAACTCAAGCATAATATCCAATTTCGTATCATCACTTACTGCATTGGCAGCTACTTTTTTAATATGTCTTACATGACCAAGCTCGCAAAACTGTTTTTCTATTTTGCTAATTGTTCCTTGGGATGCAGGCGGCAAATTTGGAAATTTTTTGTGAAATAAGCGAGAAACTTCCATTTGTGTCCGTGTGTTATCTCCATAACCAATCATTTGTAGAATGGTTATTTTGTGAGTTTCTGTTAAATGAACCATTTTTCTGATATTATTACGTACAGTTAACGAAATTCAAACGACAATAGCACTGACACTGATCACTACTGTCATGCAGGCAGAGAACATGTTGCTAAGGCTATGAGTTTTTACGAAAATAAACAAAACGGTCTTTGTATTTTTTTTAATTTCATATCAGTAAAAAGGAACGCAGCAATGGTTTTTGCTTACTTTATCAATATCAAGAGCTAAATGGGAAATAGATTTTTAGTGTAATGTAGCGAATTTGTGAAATAAAATAATTTTCTTTTTTTAATGTTAATTTTTGTAATAAATGTGAAAACACTTAATATTTCCGAAACAGTTGTAGATAGGTATGGGACATTGTACATGAATTATGTCTAGAATTTTCCGAAGAACCCAAAAAATAAATAATATGCAGGGATTTCCATTTAAAATAAGAAAGTTGGTATTGGCCACTGTCACATGACACACCCTGTATAATTTTTTTTTTTTTTTGAAAAAAATGCGCATTTAAAAATATAAATCGACGTGTCCAAGCGTTTTTCCCAATACACCCTCATTTATTTGTTATCGAATTTATTCCATTTGGCTGTTCCACACTGTATACATATATGCTATGAAATGAACGATTTTTAGAATACATTCTCACAATGCTGATTTTTAATGAACTATTCTTTCGAGTTTAACACAAGTTTAAAAATATTTGATTATACAAACAGAAGAGAGTTCGATTATATCCCCTTCACTTTCTAAATAAGCCTTAAACATCATGGATATAAAAGAAATAACTATCAACACGTTCATTTCATTCTACGTAAAAAAATGCAAGTGAACACAAACTTACTCGAAAATCTCGAGTCAACCATATGGAAAGAAACTCAAATAAATCTTTTAAAAAAATTTCGAAGATTTTTGATACGTTTCTGCTGGTGAGCATTAATGCTGAAATATGTTTCTGGTAGTCTGACAGACTGGGGGGATGTATAATAATAAATAAATAAGGGATTTGGTTTGTGAGCAATAATTCTGAAAGCATCTCGGAGAAAGAGAGCGCGGTAGAATGCCGGCGCGCGAGTACAGTGAAGCGAGTAGAGGGTAAAGCGGGAGGAGAGGGAACGAAAAGAGAGAATGTGGAAGAGAGCAGAAACTCGGGCTATAGGAGGGTGGCGTGGCGGTGGGTTGTGTACCGCTTCTGGAGCGAAGTTGTTTTCCATTCCATTCCGCAAGCTATTAGCGCGAAGTCAGAAAGAAGAAGATGCGCCCGAGCACTTCTGTTTAAATAAGTTCCATTAGCGGGTACGGCGTCGCCTAAAGGGGTGAGAGATAAGATAAACTGCCACAGACCGTCACAGATAACAATCGCATTACGGGCATTAGTATTCCTATGTTTTAAAGGTCTACTTCCTTACACCGTTCCTTCTTTAATACATTAGCGAATCTAACGAAAACTATAATAATTTCTATACATAAACATTTTTTTGAAAGAAAGAAGTATGTTTCATTTGTAAAATAAGATTCCTGTTTAACAAAACCCTTATTGTTACCTACTCTTATTTGTGGAAGTGTAAACTTTTTTGAGTATCTAGCGAAAAGTAATGCAATAATTATCTGATAGACAGCGCTATTCCATAATATATCTACTTAAATCATTAAGTTTTAGGTAGTATTTGTATGTATATACTATATCAGTCTATGATTATTATACCGCACAATTGGTATTATGTTTAGAAAATGTGAGAGATTGAGTAGTCTTAAGAAATGTATACTGAATTTTTCATAGTATTTCCATGGGATTTTAAAAAGATCAATGTGTATGTTCAACAAATGAATTAAAAGATTATTTTCTCGTATACTGTGATAGTTATAATTAAATTGAATTATATAGACAAACATTACTTTTACCGAAAATTAAAATTAATAAATAGAGAAACTCATGGTGTTTCTTGAGTTTGCTGGAATACTATAGTCTATTTTTAAAGTAGAGAGACGAATTTGTGAACAGACCACTTTGACAGTGAATTCTCATTGGTTGAAAGCAAGGCCAATTTACACTGTATAATTTTCTAGTCTTGTTGTTGTTTCTATTATTTCTCCGTTATTTCATTATGCACTCTACCAGTTCTTTTAAGAGCTCTACAGTAACAGTTACCAAATATATACACCCAATCTCAAGAAACTGGACATGATAAAACAAATTTCTGATGTAGTAGGCAAGTGATTTCACTTTATTACATATGCAAGTGATTTTCAAGAGCAACAGCATACCGGGTAATCAAAAGTATACAGTCTCTGGAAAATGTATGGATCCTAAAAAGATGACTGGTAGGCCATCTTTACTGAAATCCTTTGATGAGACTGTGAAAACTGCTACGCGGCAAATAGTTCACAATATGTTGCGGGAAAATAAACCTCCCACATTAGATAAGGTGCTGGTGCAAGTAAAAAATAATGAAGATTTGCCAAACATGAGTCGATCAACATTGTATTTGCTAATGAAGCAAATGAACTTGAAGTAAGAATTATTTATTATATAGACATACATGTATCTATATATAATTGTGCTATGTCCTCTAGATACTTAAAAAGGAGCAGAAACAGCATTTTGACCGAAAGAGATGACATTGTAAGATGGAGGCGACAATATTTCAGAGATATTTCACGATATAGAGCTCAGGGCAGATCCATTTGCTATTTGGATGAAACTTAGGTAAATGAGGGCCATACAGTACAGAAAGTATGGACTGACACAAGGATTCACAGTCGTAGACAAGCATTTAACGAAGGACTTACACAACGGGATTAAAAAATCTAGCTGGAAAAGGACGTCGTCTTATTTTGTTACACATTGGAAGTTATGATGGCTTTGTAAAAGATGGCTTCTTATTGTTTGAAGGAAAGAAAACCACTGATTATCATGATGAAATCAATGCTACTGTTTTTGAAGAATGGTTCTCTCGAATATTAAACTATTTACCTGACCGTGCTGTTATAGTTACAGATAATACATCATATCATAGTCGAAAAATTGAAAAACCACCATCAACGTCATGGAGAAAGGTGGATATTCAAAATTGGCTAACAAGCAAGGAAATACAGTATGATGAGGATACGGTCAGAGCTGAATTGTTAAACTTGGTTAAAATTCATAAGAATAATTATAATTCCTATGTAATGATGAAATCACAAAATAAAACTGTATTAAGATTACTTCCTTACCACTGCGAACTGCATCCCATCGAGTTTGTTTGGGCCCAAATAAAAAATGAAGTGGCTGCGAAGAAAAAATATTTAAATTATCTGAAGTCAGACAATTATTACTTGATGCCTTGGAAAATGTAACTGATACTACTTGGCAAAAATGTGTAAACCATGTTATAAAAGAAAAACCTCGTATGAAAGATTTTGATACAATCATTGACGATGTAATAGAACTATTCATCATTAGAGTTGGAGAGGATAGTGAAAGTGAAGATTTTGATTGTAGTTCGATATCATCATCATAATGTACGATATGTATGACTTATTTCTAAGAGTTATGAGCAGCTCGTAAGTTTATGATAAATATTTTTATTACATTTGCATTACTGTAAATAAATATTTGAATGTAATTTTTGCAGAACCTGTAAGTTTACAATAGATGTATTATGATTGTATATTTTGTAATAAATAAATGTTATGTATCTTATCTATCCTCCGTTTACACTTTCCCATATTTAAATTCTTTCCTCTTGAGAATTCTGACGGTGAGCCTATAAATTTAACATCAGAAAATAAACTTCAGTCTAAGCAGAGGTCTATACTTAATATACATATATATGAATTATTTGAATTTTGCCGCGTACAATTTGTTTTCAAGATTTTCGTGCGTGTAATTTGGGCCTGGGGTATGTTCAGAAATTCGTCCCTCTACTTTAAAAATAGACTATAGCTCAACAGTTCTGCATAAATCATTAAAAAACTAGGTTTATACACTTTATTTTTATCATACAAAATATACATCATATAAAATAAAGTAAAAATGATTAACTCCTGATATTTGACTGTTCAGAGATATATTGAATATCAATTTATTTGCCTTTAAATTACTTGTCAAGGTATTCTCTCGCCAGTAAAGTATTTATTCTTTATAGAGAAGTACAAATTATTTCGTCATAAACTAAACTGCTTTTAAATCGATTAAAAGAAGATAAATCGCGTGAATGCAATATATTTAACGGAGTATTCCTGTTTAGAATATATGTATATAGAAACGCATAATTCGCGGAATTATATTAATCTTTCCATGAAATTGTTTGTGACACAGGACAAAACGTAGCATGTAGACATGAATATTAATGTCATCTACTTAGGAGCCTATAAACTGGCATTTCTTTTTGGTTAACATGCGCACACATCGCATGTATGGTCGTCTGCCTGCCCGTATATGTAGAGACGTTCACCTACAATATAACATAGCAAGACCAACAACAACAATGCAAAGTTGCAGCCTGTCTCTGCGGACACGTGGTGCAATCGTAAACTTTCATTAGACGGCACTGAATTAAACTAAATGTCACCACAATGTGTAATTGTGCGCCCAACACCTCTGTCCGGTAAATGTGATTCGATATTCGAAAACATACTCGCACACACGTCCACATAAACGTATACTTCTCGCATAGTTCGTACACGCGGATAATACACATACACGCAAACACAGACATACACATTTACAAACCATAGCATGTATCTGACGCACAAATCTCAATTTATAGCGACCGCATTAATGCACGTCATCGCTCGCTCATAACTAACACGCATTTTTGATTCCCAACTGATACCAATCGTAAAATATCGAATCCCTAGCGTCGGGACACTACGCGCGCATAACATAACGAACAATTAGCAACGCGAGAATTATTGACGAAAATGAATGAACTCTTCTTTTTAATTAAAATATCGGACTTTATTTTTGGCACGTATTTTTGACATATTTCTGTTGACAACGTTAAACGAAACACCCATCTATAGATAGGTATATACATATGTACCATCTTTGGCAAATTAAATGCGAATTTTACAGTGAGGAATTTCCATTTACTAAATAAAGGATATACTTTGAAGCAAATTTAATTTCTCTAAAAGAGAGTAGCTACTGCTTTGATGAAATTCTTTAGAGTAATTAAATTCACTTTAAAGCAAAGCCTTTATTTACAAAATCAACATTCCCCGATAAAAAAATCGCATTTAAATTGGCAAAGATGGTACATACATATTATAAATCTTGGTCATTTAAAAACGGTTAGGTGTTTTCTACTTATGAAGGTGTTATCACTAATTATGTAAAGAATCAAGGTACTTACTTCTTCCATAAAAATTCGCGAGGGTGTAAGTATTACATTTTATATGCTGATGAAGGGATGGTCGAGTGGATAGAGAAATCGAGTACCTACCGAATTTTACGATTTTTTGCTGGTATATCTCTCAAGTGGTATTATAATTTATGGCGATACACCACTTGTATGTAATAAAGCCATGAAACATTTTACACACAAATTGAGAAATACAGCTTGTGCTGCATACGTCACGAAATTCTATAATTTAGATCATTCTGAAGTAAGTCATCAATTCAAGGTGGCTTCAGCCTCTACATATTAACAGTGTGAGCGTTATAAATACAGTAGCCGCCAGTAGAAAGGGGATATTGTTCCTATTTACCTCTTTCTACCTTATATATACATACAGTCTAATGCTTGCACACCAATGTAAAAGAAGAATAACTACAGCTTTGAGTTTTCTAAGTTGTTGAAACTGCCATACATGCGATAGATCAGAATTAATGTTTTTGCTAGAATGATCATGTAAACATGTATTACTCATAGCGCTGAGCAGATGCTGCGAACCAAATTTTTGAGGCTGTAAACTTGTGTATAGTAGAAAAATAACTTAGATAAATAAAAAAAAGATCGGACAGACTACAAGGTAGTATTTAATGTACACGACACTTGTACGAAGCGAGAATTGTGCGTTTATATTTGAAGCTTTAGTTATGACATAAAAGTAGTAGTGTCAGTTATACTACTAAAATTAAATCAAAGCCGCTATAAGAGTCGTCTAGTGTTTACTATCAATGACTGTACCATTCTGCTTTAATGATTGTTTTGATTTTTAATTTTGTCGTCCGATTTTAGGGTACAGTCTTTTAGTTGGTAAGGGTTGCATTCCGAGGTCCTGTGAATAAGCTGTTCTCCTTGTATCAAGATAAAAATTTGAATTTTTGCATTCCCAGGTTTCTCTTATTAGTGACAATCGCAAGAACCTGTTGTTTTCCGACTTTCATTTTTTTAGTTAGATCTTTTATCGAAATCTAACTGTAATAATTCTTAGTGATACTAATTCAGTAAGGATCAACAGCTAGCCATGCCATTATTATGCCCGGGATCAATTTTAGATGTTGCCTTGACGAATTTGTCGAGAATAACAGAAAACCAAACTAAAGCCAGGTTCGAACACAGTACACCCAGGTTAGAGAGTAAATTTTATGCTAAGAACTAAGAATTGGAGAACTGAAGTGTGTTCACCACGTTATCGCTTTCTGATTGGTCAATCAAATATAAACATCATGGGAAAAAATTCTTTGTAACGCTGACCACTTTTCACATATATATTTGATAGTGATTTGTTCATTTCTTGGTTGAACGAAGCTAGTAACTGACCCTACAGATATAATTTTACATTTATATTGTTTCATTCGCTACATCTCTGTAATATTTCATTCATAAAAAATTACCATAATGTTTTTAAGCTGTCAATCAAGCTAACTATCAAACGGTATTTTAGTATTCATATAGTCCGAACCGTAATATATCTTAAGTATATGTCAGTTTGTAGATTATTAAACGATTTCTGGAATTAATTGCAATGCAGAATGTAAACAAATTTTAATTTTAATATGAACTCTTATTAAATTTTTAAATTACGCGAACCGTAAAATGTTTATTTCCGAATATAATCAAAAGAAATTATATATATTAAGTTATAAACATCAACAAGCATGCTACAAACAGGTGTAATTTATACTTAAATCCGTAAAATTACTGCACGTCAGTGCATTTATGATGATATCGTATTAAGAAAAAGGTAACATTAAAAGGAGAACTCAAACAAAACAAAATTACAAATTCAGAAAAGTGTAGATAGGAATATATGCAAAATTTGCCAAAAACGATTCATCAGTACATTGACCCTTTTAGAGCATCCCACCAAATAAGTCTGCTTATTATCTTTTCGGTATATCTTACATTAAAAGAAGGCTGTATGATATATGCAAATAACCGCATTTTTTATATTTCATACAAAATAACAAGAAAAGTTGCGCTATTACGCAACCGTGTCTAATTAATACAAATTAATGTTATCATATTTCACTTTCGATGATTGTTGCAGTGGCCTTTGCATATTGTTATATAATTTTATGGAGGTTGTTTGTTAAAATGGTTTTTGCAACAAATACCAATATATATTTGTATATGTACTTGAATAGAGTGGATGATGTTTACAGTAAAAAATAATTTTTTTAGCCTATAATCCTAGAATATAGTACCTACCTATATAGTTGAATTTGAAAACTGAAAAGTCAAGTAAATTTCTATTCCTTTCTTTATTTAGGTCGTTGGTATGTTAAACCTCTTCTATTAAAATATTAGTCGTTTATCCAGGTAATCATTAATCAAATAGTTTATCAACATATTAAATACATTTCTCCACATACAAATCTAATTATTTCATTCGCTTTTAATTAGGTTCTATTTAATTGGAACAAGAGACATGCACGATTATCGGGATTTGTGTGGAAATACATAGGTTTCTATCACGCAATAAATACTCATATTACAGACTGGTTTCATAAAAACTAAATTAGAATGCGTGTGCAAGATGCAATTATCGTATTCATCGGTGATCGTCGGTAATTAGCGATAAAGATAGTAATTTTACTCGGCCGCGTCAATACAAATACACGGCATACTACTACTAGCAATAAGAGAAGATGTGATAAGTAAAAGTAGGAGCAATTTATGTAATGAGAGAATACATTTTAGACGTAATTTTAGTTACTTTACAAAGTATATGTTGTAATCACGAAAGATGATCCCTGCGTCATCAATTAGATTTGTATGAATCAAATCAGTACTTCGGCGTCGTGTTAAATACTGTAAATATCAAAATGAATATGGCAGCTATGACATTTTCATTTTTGGGTTAAGTGCGTGGGGATTTATTGACAGGTCGTAAAAATTTAAAACAAGTTATTGCAATTGTACCTATCGTAATGTTCTACTATGTATTGTCACTATAGTTAAAAAAATAAATGTCTTCAAAAAATTGTTAAACGAATACGTATTTGTAAGGACGAAATCAATGACAGTTCCATCAAATGTCTACGGAGATGCATTGTCAAATGTATGTCAAATTTTTAAGTCAAGAAGCGGAAATATATAGCTTAAGCGCAGACAACGAACTAATCTCGTCTTTGTCGTATTCAAGTGAATTGCACGAGCCGTACGTCTTTGCTAGGCAAAGTTTCAAAATACAAACTGTCATCCAGGCTGTCCTTGTCATACAAATAGATATTTGGATATGAAAATTATTCTTTGAATGTCGTTGATTGAGTTATATGTAAGTGACGCAGGGATCATCTTTCGTGATTACAACTGTATGTTTACATGTTCATGAGTGACTTCACATATTCCGGAGATTATCTTTAATCACATTTCTTACCCAAATATGTGTGTAAATTCTACCAAACGTCTTTGCGAACCTAAAATATTTTGATCAGAATGTGAAGTATATTATAAAAAACATGCTGATTATCTGTACATTTTATAAATGAATTAGGAAGAGTTTCAGAACATTCATAAATATATATTCTACATTGATATCAATGTTGAAACATATACATACATATATAAACAATTGCTGAAAATTATTCTGTTCTTTAAGATAGTAATTTATCTGTATTCGAGTTAGTAAATACAGACAATCAGAAATGCATTTTGGAAAATTTTTCACATATGTTAGACTTTTAGCCCCCAGTCTGTGTTATCGTATCAATTAATTAGCAACAAATACATAATTACTAAATTTTGCTTAAGCAATTACTCCATTGATATTTCAATCTCTACGCTATTGCATCGAACTCGTTTAACTTCACAATGTTATTTTTCTTTCTTGGTTATGTACACTCAGCAACTCGGCTATATGATCTGGCCTTTCGTGTGTGAGTTTAGGTCTAATAAAAGTTTTAAAGCTACTATGGCAATTCTCACTCGTTGATTCAGGACCTGCGAATAATCGCTGGAGTCTTTTGCTAACAAATTAGGTATTTCATTTCCTGTGACCCCTGAGTGGTTTGGTTATCTTAACGTGACGCGTTCCACCACCTATGCTATCCCAATACTATATCCTGTTTCAGATAAGACTTCAACTGATTCAGTTTTATGCAAGCAGTTCAGAATATTCTGCGCGCAAGTCTGGATGACATTTACTTCAGTATGAAAAATGGCGGCAGCTGATGGAGTCGCAGTTCGGTTCGCCTTCCCTTCAAACATGACGGCATTCACAAGTTAGTGGCAAATTCCTCGGCCCAATTTGCGACGCATGCCCTTGCTGTATCGGTACTATGAATAACTACATTATATTCACCAGTGAAAGTCTGGCAGGATCCTTCCCGCCCTCATAGATAGGGGTGGTACCATCTGCGTTATGTAGTTGTAGATACTGGTATGGTTCTTGCCAGAGAATCCTGTGTCCTATTGTATCTATTGTATTTTACTCTCTAGGCGCTTAAGGTTGCTTCTGACCGCAATACTAATTGTAACAAAGCAAGCCCAAGAATGGTGTCCATCTCTGTCAAGGGTGCCGGTTGCAGATGACACTATAAATTTTGTGTATAGTCAGTTATTCTAAGTTTCAGATCTCACCTTTTGCCAAATATTTCCTTAAAAACCCAAAAGGCGCTTACGAGTTGATCATGTATTCAAAAATAATATATGACCAAATATAGTTTTGAGACTAAAAATGGACGAATCCAGATTTTTGGAAACTTCCAGCTACATGTGAACTAAACCATAGTCATTTTTCTAGATTGATATGAAGTAATAACGATGTCATCACCGTTCAATAGTCGCACAACAAGTCATTCATTACAAAGCCGCATACAGAGGTACTTTCAACCTGTAGGCAGCCAACTGCTTGGCTTAGTAATAAAAAAATCATGGACAAGTAAATCATTGTGTTTTTTATTATAATCTCGATTTACCACCTATAGTTGGTTCAATGGCACGTTTCCGCAAGGCCCTCTTTATCGACAGAAAGGACGATCTGTTAGGTTTTTAATGTCCGGTAGGGTAACTAGAAGCAATTTCTGCTAGTCGAGTAAGAATCTTGTGAATAGTCTTACTCATGTTAGTTTTCGTTTAGAGGCAATTTTCCTAAAACCAAGTATCTTAAATGCTTACCGATAATTTTCTCTAAGGCTCTCAGAAAAAATGAGGCGAGGGACTGTCATATATTTCTTTCATTCTTTCAAGTCTAGCGATACATTACATTTTCATGTTTTGCATACAATTTCTTCTATTTCTTCCATTATTTTACACCAATTCTTCCTCAGTTTACGTTTATATTATTTGCTTTCTTTATTTTTTTTTGTGAGTTTATTAAAAAGAGTGTAGATAACTTCGGATATATTCATTTGGACAATATGCATGAATTTTTCAACCGCTGCGGTTGTATTTGTTTTATATAGGTACACACATTTCGATCATGTCATGCAGTTTGTTTGATTCTGTTCAACAACGCTAAATTTCTAAGCAATGCTAAACAAGTTCAGACACATGAAGTACCAATGATTGTATTTCTGCGAGCAATTTGCATAATGTAAGTTATATCTTTGCATATACTTTTAAAATGTATCTGGTGTTATTAGCTATCTATATACATATATGTAATAAACATTTATACTGGAGATCAAGATAGCTAGCTTGAAAATTACGATCTTGGTACATTTCTGCCACCTGTTCGAATTAAAATAACAATAACGGCCATTATCACATTTGTATACAAAACGATGTAGAATTTATGAAGTACTACTACGGGCTCGTATATACTCATACTCACATTAAATGTTAAAATCAAGATTATTTTTCCAACATAAGGCGAAAGCAGGTGCAAAAATGCATAATCAACCTGCACTATACACATTAGGACATAGTTGCGGGTAAAAACTCGTTTAGCATACTGGGAAATTCTTTCACGTACAAGTAAAAAGAGTACAGACATTCAAACACGTTGGGAGAATTATTTTTATATTCGTAAACTTAGGTATTGGAATTTTAAATGGGGTTTGTTGCATAAATAAAATTATAATTTCCAACTACTATCCAGGAATAAAATAATGAATTAATAAAAAAAAAATTAATTTCGTACTTCTCTTCAATGACACCCTAGACTCATAATTGTTATATCGTTACAATATGGCAATTTCTTAACGGGTAAATATCGATGAGGAGTACTTGGAAACATCTTACTAACTTTATTACTATTTCATGTGTTTGTTATCTGTACAATATTTTTCTAGATTGAACCGTCGATCTTCTATATTACCTATCGAGTTCAAAACTACTTTTTTAAATCCAAAAAACTACGTATATGGTTAATGCAGCAAAGTAAATTCTTGTTTATACGTATATGTATGTATCATTGAAGGAGTCGAGTTATATTCACTGTTTGTGTACTAGCCGCTTTGGATCGGTGTACATGTATGAACTGTCTGCGTCACTTGTATGTGTGTATACAGGACCGTGAAGTGTAAGCTAATGCTGCGATGTTAATTCATGAAATATTCATACCCCGATGTTCGTCACGAATTGTTTATTATAAATAAATTGTTCGCTAACTTTGTCGGAGGGACGTGTTTGTCATGCTAATGCCTCTCCTGTCTACGCGAAATAGCAGCACCAGCAGCAGAAACCGCCCTTTCGCCGCCTCCCTTTTCGCCGACACCTCTCCTTCGACGCCAACCCCTTCTTGTACCTACACCAGCGCTTACTGCCGTTCAGTCATTATACCGGTCCTATTAATGGCCAATTGTAATTTCGTGTAAGCAAATGAACAATTATCGATTTAACCATTAGCGTTATCGAAGCTAATGCATCTGAAGAAGCGCGAACTCTTCATTAGTGTTCGTCCGCCGCGTCGACTTTCAATTACATCATAGCTTTTATTAGATCATCAGAGAGAGAGACATTTCATTACGACATCCCTCGTGATCAACTGTTATGTTAGTTGTTCCCTTCGAACGGTAAAAAATCGTTTTGCTTATTATTCACCGTAGGTAGTAGATACATGACATGCGATTACCGTTTATGGGTAAGTAAGCATACATAAAACAATAAAATAATCTACTTCCCCATTTCTCGACGATTACCATATATAGTACTATTCTTGCCTAAATATCGATTCGATAACTTAAATACCATAAGAATTAATAGTGCTCTCGCAGACTTTTTCGGTGAAGATTTCACGTTTTTTTGATATCTTCTGTTGTTAAGCCTACGTCTGCAAAGAAAGGGACAATTAGGGTTATTTTTGCGATATTTTCCGTTTTTTTGTGAATCTGTTTAACCGTATAAGATATCAAGAAAACCAATGTCATGAGAACGTTCATTCTCGAGCATATTACTCCATAGTATAAATACCTAAATATCGATATTACGAGAGTTCACTGTTCTCTATTCAAGTTTTATTGCCAATGTCTGAGAACGTTCCAGCATAACTCGTAGAAATACTATTATTGAGTATGTCAATTTGATTTTCTATAGTTGCTTATTTTCTTTTAAAACTGCTACTCTAAAATGTTGTATTTATGCGTGTTTCATCTATTATTCTGTATCAGTTTGAAGTGAGGTATTTTTTTAAATTTGAGCAAAGACTATATAACTATGTATATATATATATTTTTGATAGTTTCTAATCATGTTCCTTATAAAGACAGTGCTCTAGCAATATACACAGTGAGTCGTTAAGAATGGGAAATCTGAAAACTGGGAATAGTAGAGCCTAAAATATGACGATTGACCGCGGCATGCCTTATACAAATGTTGCTCGTTTAAGAGATACAGGGTGTTCAAGTTAATAATTTCATTTCTAAATTTTCCAATAACTCAGCAAGTTTTTATAGGATCAACTTGAAAATTGGTATTATTATGTTTTTCAGCACGACGAATAAGAATTTGACATCAATTTTAACGTTGCTCAGGTGGCGCTGATTACACACTGCTAAATAGATAAATCGATGCTTATCTTTTTTGTGCGTGTAGAATCACATAAACTGAATCGAAAATTTGAAAGAGCAACCTTTTTTACATGAAAAATACATATGTTTGATGTTGATATCTTGATCCGTTTTCGAGATATTTGCCTTCTAAAGTTTCAATGCAGTTCGGCCTATTAATACAATTTTTGATTTTTAAATACGAAGCTCAAGTATATAATAAATAATAATAAGAAATAATGCATAGGTATACACTAAATCATAGTTTATTAGAAAAAAAATTAAAAATTTAGAAATGAAATTATTAACTTGGACCCCATCTCTTAAATGAGCAACATTTGTATAAGGCATGCCGCAGTCAATCCTCATATTTTAGGCTCTACTATTCCCAGTTTCCAGATTTCCCATTCTTAACGACTCATTGTGTATAAAAATTCTAGATGAGTGAACTATAATTATCCGAATACGGATTATTGTTTAGATTGTTTCGAATATATGAGCACGGTCAAAACCATCTACAACTTATAAAAAAATAATAGTTAAGAAACAACCTATTTCCCAAGGTAAGATTTAAAACTTAAACACAAATATTTTAATTATAGTTGTATAAAAAGGTTGTATGCATTTCTTTGCTTCGGGTACTTTTGCGCTAGTTTCTTTATATAATACGCCAGACACATCACGTTCGCAATTTGGGCTGATGTGTAGGTTAACAGCAAACAAACATATTGCATAATAATATAATATTATACAGGGCGCTTGTAATGGTCACCGCTGATTATAAATTTATGGGGGTTTTCTCAAATAAAAAATTGACTTTATCTATCTACTCGTTTTAAACATTTTTAGTAATCTATCACTTCCAGTTAAACCGGATGTTGTATAAGCTTTATTATGTCAAGAATACATTTTGTAATTTTGCAATTATTGCAGCTATGAATATTTTTTTATGAACATCTTATCTCTTCCTATGTTGGTAACAAAAATTTTAAAATGTTGACAAATAAATAATGTATAAATATAAAGTTGAAAATTAAATCAGTTTGTGACTCATAAATGCTTTGGGAATTATTAAAAAACTGAATTCTTTTCATACCAAATATTTGAAAATGAATACCTTTTCAACGCAAGTTAAGTATGATGATATCTGAAAATGATTTTTCATTAATGCGGAAAATGTAATCTTAAATAGCTATCCAGTCTAGCTATGTGGTCATTGTTGTCATGTATAGACGTGGTATTTATTAACTGTCACTTTGTTGGTTTGTTGGTGGTTGCGACTTTAGCTTAGACATTTAATAATTCTACAAAAATGAAAATGTAATAATTAATTCTATATCAATCAATCATTTTTCAATTCATATAGATGACCTGAAAATAAATTTAGAGCACTTTTCAAAACACAAGTGTGATGATTTCTTAATAAGAGGTACTTATTGTTGTTACTGTACTCTAAAAAAATGTAACGTTCCAATTAAAATAACAAGGCTTTATTTTAGTTTTCGTAGTCTTAAAAAGCTTCTAGACTTCGGGTCTATCGATGTGTTCATCGATGCAACTAATGTGAAAGCAAGGGAAGTAAACATTAATAACCCCATCACTTCCAACATGGCTGAAAATGTGTTTATTTCTATATGTAAATGTCATCTACAGATTCCTAGTAAATAGTGTAAAAATTATATTTGGGTACAAACACTATTTACATATTACGTTCAAGATTACGGCCAAAATTCGTACCAAAAAAGAAAGGAACTATTTTTTTGTTATCAACTTAAGAAAAGTAAAAGTCATTCTTTCCTGGTAGATAACTATAAGGAGAATGTTCTGTGTAAAACAACGTGCAGACATTAGGTTGAACGATTCTAAACAACGATTTTAATGCGAATAATAGATAGCACAAAACAGTTTAAACGTTAAATGTTAAAAAGTCAATTATTATCACGTTTCAATGAAGATTTCAAGGTTTTTAGATTAAAATGTGATGACGCGTTACGACAATTTTAACCCTATGCTTCCTGGAAATCCTCGTTTCTTGATTTGAAACGCGACATATGCAGAGTATTAAGAATTTTGCTGCTTGTGTATGGATCTTATATAATATAATATTTTATTAAAACTTGTTAATAGTAATTAGGAGAAACACGGTTTCTTATTCAAAATCACCTAGGAAATAACATTGAAGCGAAAAATCGAGTTTTGGCGGTGTAAGTAACCAGAAAGCAGTTTAGCTGGTTGAAATCTGGTTTTGAAAGCAGCTCCAAATCAATTTATCTGATTTAGGCCAGGGTTTGAAAACTTAGCAGCTTAGTCGAGAACTGGTTCTCAGCTAGCTCTCAACCAGCTAAGCTGCTTTCAGAACCGGCTAAGCTTGTTTCTGATCCCTCCTCCCCCCAAACTAGAATTTTTGACGCAAAGTTATTTCTTATGAGAAGAGGTCGAAGGCCAATTTTTCCACCTACTATAGTACTCTTACGTATACCAATAACTAATTTGGGTCATGTTGAAGCGGCACTAGTATACATCTATTTTAGTCAGTAACGAGAATTAGTTCAGCATAAAAATGTATACATCGATTTACCATTTACATTTAGATACCAATTAAATGAGAACACAAATTTAAGTACTGTCCCCTTTAATGATTACAAATACACCTGTGTTCTATTATGTATTAAAAGTAGTAGTATATTTCTAAAGAGACATTGTATATGTTACTGTTAAAGCTATAAAAATAAGAAATATAAATTTAAAAAGCTATTCAGAAAATTAAAATAACAAATTCTGGGGCAGAATCAATTTTCTGGATATATTAGAAGGTGCATGTAGCTCTACACTTATTTAGATTAGTCAATTAGTCAAGGATAGAATGTTTGACATTTGGTCTCCTTAGTTAGTAACGTGTTAGATCTTCAAACGTGTGCATTAAAATTATGTTTACAAACATCGGTTATATTTGCATTTTGTATACCTTTTTTGTATCACTTATAATATACTTTACTCATGTACATGCATAAAATGTGTGACAACTTCAACGAAGGTGTTCTAAGTAATGAGCTTAAAATTATTTGTTGTAATTAGCGGGCACCTTTTTTCAATTAGTTTTATGTAACCTCCAAATAGAGTAAAGCTTATTACACTTATACCCTATGCAAACATTTCATGATTTTTGACGCAATTATGAAATATCAACTCAACATGTCGAAAGTTTCTTTTGAGACATAGAACTACTCCAAATAGCTATGCACTTATTATATTGCATCAGTTAGGCAACATTGCCGTACGTCTCTCATCATCTCTTACCTGGATCCGATCCGTCAATGCTCTGTTGCGAGGCGGGGGGCTGAGATAGGGGGCCCGGAGTGCCCGGCGACCTTACGTCGTCGTTCACGGGGCCCCCGTACGATAGTGACGAAGAGGGCGGCCTCTGTAATCAAAAATAATACTGGATGACACATAGTCTCATCTAAACATTTCTCTGCCTAACCTAATGGACAAAAACACATACATACACATATATATATATACAGTATACATTTAATCAGATAAATAAATTAACGACAACGAGATCGGCGAGTCTCCATTCGCAGAGTGCAGTGACATTTTTATGCTTCACTGAGTTCAATAAGAGCGCACAACAATTCTGCAAGGTTTTTATTTTCCTGTCGCTTGCAAATAATTACGAGAGTGTATCGCGAAGTTATTTTATAACTGCTTCAAAATAAACGTCAATTACATCGGCAATTTTATTATCAAAATGAATTTTAACATTTCCAGCGTTTATAGACATTACCATTATGTAGGTTTGAGGATGTATTAAAAACAACCAAATAAATCAAAAAATAATTCTTTTGAAGAATTCCTGAAAACTATAACAAATAGTGAAGGAGATACAAGTTCATCAATCCAAATTTACTTCAAACTTGCTATTCGAGGTTTACAATTAGCTAGTTGCTATAAAAATAAAGGAGTAAATTTTTATCTTGTTTATTAAGTTACGTGGAATAGATATAGAAAAAACCATTGCGTTAAGAAAATGTACCAAAATTTTACTAAAAAAAACTGCTAACACGTACATTGCATATCTTGTACGTTGATAAAATAGTACAATAAATAGAGTTTCGCAAATTAAGTTTCTGACTCCGCATGTAAATTTGTTTGCCTGGGCAAGGTCGGATATAATTCAATAGGCGTTTAGATTTATATTCACTACACGATTCAACTTTCACTGTTGTCTTATCTAGAAGAATTTAATTTTAATCGTATTAATGGATAACTTATATATTCAGATATCATATAAATAACTCGGTTCTTTACGAACTTAATATTACAAATAAAATATTATATGTCTCTTTACCGATATTGGCGTGATAACTTGAAACGTCTTATCTGATATTGATAAATTAAGATTTTTAACCTAAGTGTATTTTCTGATAGTACAGAATTGTTTATCATTTCCTTAAAAGCATACAATTTGTCTTATGATCGATATAAAAATTTAGAACCGGCAAATATCTTCAACAATCCGAAAATGCATTATTTGTTGAAATAACAAACATTAAATATGTTTGAAACCACGTATTAAAGAAAATTACCACCTTGGCTAAACCTTTTTTTTTATTAAGTTAACCACTGGTGAAAATATAAAATGAAATAAATCCTAATCATTCAACTACACATTAAGTGAAGCCATGAAAACACTTACATTTTTAACTTGCTGCTCGTGAAGTTGATAAATAATAGTTTAGAAATAGCTACTTTGTAAATATCCAATACTTGAAGAAGTATACTTCACGCATAGAATGCACATTACCGCCTCAACGTGTATTTTATTGAAGCACCTTTAATAATGAATGTCGGAAATTCAGGTGTGTATATAATGTCGGAATTTATTTAAACTAACCTTTCAAATATGTTACAGGTTACGTATAGCTGACGTGTCATATGTTATCGACAGGATCTCTTATTTACGGATTGTCAACATTATGCTTATTTCATATAATTGTTTCTGTAGTTATATAGTCCAGACTCAAAAATGAGTTGTAGTGTTTCTTCATAGCGACCTCGTTCAACATAACGTTTTGCATAACTCTAACACGTCTGCAACACCCATATCATAGCAACACGACGAAGTAGAGTCCAACAATCGTTGTATGGCACGTGGAAGGATGGCAAACAATTCCGCTGCAACTCGTCTCTTCAGTGTGAGACGAGAGAAACGGATAACGTTTGAAGTCTCCGACCGATAATGTGCCAGATATGTTTAATCGTATTTAAATTTGGAGAACAAGCCGGCCAGGGAAGCATGTGGCACCGTAAAGGTTCGTATTATACAAACCACATTTGGTCGCAGTCCGCTATTTATTAAGTGCCACTGTACAGTTGGTGTACTTAGTGCTCTTTGCATACTCGCAGGTTATACTTGCAACAGTTACCGAAAAGACGACGTATGCGACGTTATTGCAGTCATGTGAGCTTTCATTCTTCGACATTTCACTCTCGCCATATCCGCTGAATACTACAAAGCGCTCGCTCCACCGCGCAATATATTGGAAGGACAAATCTGTTAAATACATTCTAAGATCCTTGGTCGGATTCGAATTCGCTTAGGTAACACTAACACCTCTCCACTGTACAGGAAGCATATACAGATTGGCGTAGTGAACGGTCCCCATTCCACTTCAAATGCATGGATATAGACATGTACTATGTATGCGATACAGAGTGCTCGCTTTTGTAAAGTTCATTATAGAATTTTGTTTCGTTTTGAATATAAGAAGTTTATTTTAGTTATAATTTTTATAGAGTTTTGTTTCAGTTCAATGTTATTGCATAGATACATCATTTGGAAAACTAGATAATCAAGCTACGCGTACCAATTTCTAAAAGCAAACATGTACACCCTAAGGACACTCCTGCCGCACTAATACGATTGAAAGTCGAAAACCCTTACGAATGTCTCCCCATTATCGTAACAGATGATACGTACATGTAAAATATGCGTTGGCTAGTGTGTGTAATATGTACGGTACATATAAATCTATATCTCCAGCAATCTGTATACACTCCACCTCGTGAAAGTGTATTAAGATCTGTCGATTCTAACAACGTGCTGTGTCCACCACTTCGTTAGTAGTGACAGCCTTTCCAGACCACAATCGACTGCAACAACATTATGTATAATGAAAAAGTTCAATTAACACATTAACGCTAATAGACAATAGATCTAAAATTACTTATATTTGTGATACCCAGACCAGTAGCGTATACATGAATCTAGGGTATTTCTGAACATATGAGTAAGGAACCATCTGCAGTACTAAATACGCAGAATCGTACGGAAAAGCGATAGTTGCATACTGATAATGGAGTAACGACATTCACTGTTGGAATCGATTACTTTTTCTTTTTTAGTTAGGGATGATAATAATTACGTTTGAACTATTTAATGCATATTCTTAAAAAGCTCGCACAATGCCGTTTATATCAAATAATATTATTATATCGTATCTCTAAATGTACACAAACACAGTCGCCGCTCATTTACAAATACGACCGATCAACATATACCTACACATTTGTAGGTGTATACAAAAGCCGCTTCGCTTCCTGTATATTCAATACAATGTTGGTAATTTAGAAAATTGTTTTGGTTACATGCAGAATTGATTGCGTACAAAAATATCCTCGCGTACAAACAAAGATTGTCCTGCAATTAACAAGAACTTGACATTTTATTAGTAACATTTTCCAGTGAAGCCCTAGAATTGACTTCGAATTCCTTAAATATAGAAATAAATGAACGATTGTCAAATAACAACGACGAAGAGATAATTTGCTTTTTTAACATTTTGATCCACAAAATTATATTAACATTTTTTATCGGCATAAAATGACTAGAACTAATAGGATTGGCATGGTTGATTGATTGATGCGGTTATAACTCATTCTTGAATTACTAATTGAATTGTCATTGCATTCTATGAGAACCTGTTATTACGAAGGAGTAGTATTTGTAATAAATTCAATTATTACTTTATTAGGTAAATACTTTCAATAAAAACTACATAGAAACAACTCACTATAGAAACCATTATTAAAAAGCGGAGCACTTAAGTTTCAAGGTAAAGTAAACTTCTTCAGATTATTTGAAAATAAAGTGTCGTATTAACTGCAGAGGTCAGTTCTATGTGCATGATAAGTTGCGAATATGTTTATCTCTGAAGGAATTATGGAGATAAGTAAGGAAGTAAGTAGTAGGCGTAATTTAGGTCGTAAATATTGCTCGCCAAAATATATACACGCACACATGTATGAAATTTTATTACTTTCTCGTTGACGTTAATGTGTAAGTAGTAAACGCCTACCACATGCGTTACAGCGTGAACACACAACAAAGAATATTCCGTAAACAGACAAATACGCGATTCTTTACGATAATATCTGACGATTTTGGCATGCAAAACCTTAATCATTATGCAGTAATAAAAAATAATTTTTCTTTGAACATTTTATGTGTATGTATCGTACATATATAAATTCTATGTATCTGAATAGATAGGAGGAATATAATCGGAGTATGTAGGTAGCCATGGCAATAACTTAAACATAGGTACACCAACTGATTATGCGAGAATGGAACCAAGGATCACATTTTATCAAATATGTCTCGAAGGAATAGAAATGAGGTCTATTTCATTTAGAAGATGGGTCCAGGTATGTGTTTAATATAAATTTCAAATGTAGAATCATTCAAAAGTTTTACATCGATGAATCTACTTAAACCGCATTTATGTCACAATGGTTTGTGTTTGATGATTTATCACTATCGAAATCGTAATCGAAAAATCGATTTTCTCCAATTTATTGTAAAAACTGGTTTTAAAGCCGGTTTCACATCAATTGAAAGTTGATCTGTAACATGTTTTTAAAACTGGTTTCGATTCCAAACCGCTTAAAACTAATGGATGATATGAAACGGGTTGGAATGAAAATCGGATAGTCGATTTCTAATACATATTTGGTGATTTTCGCAATTCTAATAGATAGTAATAGTTCGAAACAAATATTAGTTGAAACGCTAATAAGCTAAAGAGATTAACGGGGAATATTTGATAATAAATACTGAACATGTATGTAGATGTATGCGCTACGATATCCTAATCTACTACGTATAATGTTCTATATATTTAGTAGAATAGAAAATGACTAGAATATGCACTTTCCCTGCTCCATTATATACAGAGATAACCCAAAAATAATGCAAGGACAGCTTTTTATTTTAAGTTCTAGTACCCACACAAAAATATTTATTGATGTTATAATCAGAAAATAAGTACTGTATAGTCTTATACATACAGTTTCAGTAGAAGTTCGAATCATCAACAAAGACTAAACATTAACAAGAAATATTAAGGTCGTCCACAATAATTAAGGAATTATTTGCGTACAATTATCAGTATCGAATTAAATTTACCTGTACATACATATGTAAAACCAACAAAAACTAAAACAGCGTTGTTAAAAAAATATACTTGTGTACATAACATTTTGATGCTTTAAGTATTTCCTCTGTGGAATATTAATTCGTTTCATGAAAAAAGGAAGTAAGAGCGTACAAAAAATTACAAGACATTGAACTTTAATAAGTACAGAGTAAGTATAATATAGTTATTAATAATTTATTCATGCACAAAATCGTGGCAAGTACTGTCAATGATTATACATTTCAAAATGGAAATATGTACCTATGTATATTAAGTGCATACATATGTACATACATAGGTATCTATACAGTTATGTGCTGTTTATTATGTTAATTCCTTATTTAAAAATTTTATTAATAATGTGACTTGCATAAAACATTTGCTCTAGAAATAGTTTTGTTTCACTATGATACACATTATTTGAAAATTAGTACATGTTATGAAAGTTTGGATGTGAAAATATAATCGAAAACAAAAAAAAATGTAGAAAACATATTTTTCATCATAGAACTTAAAAAATACGGCTATATTACCAGATGTTGTTTATATTCCTTCTTTTTTCAATTAGTATCCTTGTTAATATTAAGCAAATACCTATAAGACTTTTTATAATATGATATCTCATACAATAATAACAGTGGCACTAGTGACATTTCTAAATAAACCCAAGTTTAAAAAGCACGAATTCTTTTTGCTTTAGACCGTAGTAAATCTTAATTTTCAACCATGCGAACGTTATCTTCTTGACCTTACATCATTGTCCTGCTTACATTTGTTGAAGTTGTAATTTTTCCAATGTAATTTGTTACTATCAAAATTTAAATATTTTGGCAATTATACACTGTCTAATTAGAAAAATATTTAAAAAACTTGTCATATTTTTTGTGGGCCAATATATGTAAAAGAAAAGTATATCCCAGTTGGCATACAGGTCTATAAAAAGATGAAATATGATACATGTTCTCTGCTGTTCTTAAACATACGTAGATTTTAATTACAAAGGCAAGTTTCTCAAGCAGCGCGTTGAAGTTTAGTTAATTGCGTAGTCACGATTATTATATAATAAATAAGAAGAACATACCTACATCTAGCTGTATTTGGGTTAAAGAATCAAGTTATTTAGTTATTTCTTTTGTTATAACTATCAGAATAAAACGTTAAGTACTTCATCACGAACACATACGGAGACATACCAGTTAATTAATTACTTAGTACATGTATATCCTACTCGTACATTCTATTGATTATAATTACATATTTGTAAATGCTATTGCGTACTAGATTCAATTTTCATAATTAGGAGAGGAACTAAATTTTGTAGCTAAGTGCATGTCATCTATTATGATATAAAAACATTTTTGAATACAGAACCTTTTGAAAGATTAGCCCATGTATGGGTGCTAGATCACAATATCTAAAAATGCTATTAAAGAGAAGAAAGTCCAACAATAAAGAAATATGTAAATGTTGAAAATAATGAATAATAGCTTACATAAACGCTATAAATGTCCGTGTGGAAAACTTTTGTATTGCTGATTGTATATGATGTAAAGCCAATAACATATTTTCCCAATATTCAAGCAGTGTTAGTGGCTAACGTTACTATTACACAACAGCTGAGAATTTGTGGTAGTATGACTTATGATACATGGATACGTCAGCAGATGCCCATAAGAAATGTGCTGAAGCAAATCTTAAGCGTTTACTGAACCCACACAGTAAGTATTTTTTCGCGAGAGACCGTGTTATCAACGGTCTTCAGCGGTAACATGACCGAAACGTTTTGGCGAGATATATTAGTCAGGGTAGTCACAGCTGTGACGTCACAGTTTGTAACCGTTGAACAATGTGTGTTACCGTCCTCGAGAGGTATGTTATCAGCGGTATAACCCAGTAAAACCTAAAAGAAAACCAGATGAAAATGGTGGCTAGTAATGAAGCTAAACACGAAACAATGCAAATAATATTGAACGATGGAGGTATAGATAATATGGTGCAAACAGACATGGAAACGGCAGAAATGTTACTAAATGGTGATGATTAAATAACATTAATAAACGTTAATTTTTATTTTCTACAATGTTCTTCAGATGCCTATACAGTAATATTTGCTTAAATTAAACATGTGTTATTTATTATTTATTTAGTACTGAACAATAATTATTATTCTACTTTTGTTATACTTGTTGCTGTCAATTAAATCACGTACCAGTCTACAAACGTCAAAATGTTTTGAATTTTATGTTTTCTGTCACTGGGTAACCGTTCTAATTTTCGTGTCGAAATTTGTTTATTGGATACCGGTTGTAACTGGTGACGTCATCACGGTTACCGCGATCGGTTCAACGGTTACTCGCGAAAATATGCTTAGTGCTTCTGAAACGTTTATTCAAAATTATGATTGATTACTGTTTAATTTTTATTATTTATTTTTTGTCACATTTTTTTTATTTGTCAAATGTTTGGTTTGTTGTTGTGGTTTTGAAGGTGCTCTTTGTTTTCCTTCCATATATGTCGCTTTTTCATCCTCTAAGAGTGACTCCACCTGTTTTCGCATTCGTATCTCTACAATTCTAATGTAAACTTTATATTCCAGTGACGACAAGCATATCCCTCCTTCTTTACGGGGCCTTATCAAGGCACCATAAAGATAAAGCAGGCAAAACAAATTCTGAGCGAATGAAGTTAAAACAACGTAGTTCATGATTAAGAAATTAATCGATTAATTTTAAGGCGAATGTATTAAATCGCAATTTATTTCTATTAAAGTTGTGTTAATTCCTCCGTAAATTAAGTACAGTGAAATGCGCTTAACACGAAACTGACTGGACCGAAATATTTTTTCGTGTTAAAAGATTTTCATGTTAAAGGATATTACAAAAAGTGTACTTATATATATGTATATATACTCAACAAAATTTCGTTTAGTACATTTTATTTACATAGATATGTATGCATGCTTTTAACAAAAATCAATAAAACAAAAATATTCACAAGAAGTTATTGAAATTTAATACATAATTTGCAATTAAAAAAAAAACAAATAAAACGTTTATAACTTTTTTGAAAAATAATCTGATATATTTTTTGTATTGTCTTTTTAGATAAACAACATTGTCTCATTGGCTCATTGGCTTTGGATTTCAAACCTCTTTTAATTCTCGCCGACGTTATTGGTGTTTTCATATTTTGATCATTCCGAGGAACGATATCTTTTGGTGTTCAACGATTTTTGTTTCGTGTTAAGAGAAAAAAATGTATGCAAATACATAGTACTTTTTCCGGACCGCTTTATTGTTTCGTGTTAACCGATATTTCTTCTTAAGCGTTTTCGTGTTAAGCATATTTCACTGTACTTTATTATTGAATAATGTCCAAATTTACTTTAAAACATATTCGTACGCATAGGTTGAATGTACTTGTTTTTTTTAAATATGTATAACAATGGTTCTACTGCGCCTTGATACAATTAACGAAATTAAAACGTTGATTTAAATTCTGCATTGAAATGTTGCTTTACAAATGTGGTGTTTGTACGAAGTTTACACCTTGCCCCAACTGTATTTTATGTTAAATAACGCTCTTGTTTTGTTAGCGTTCGAAAACACATACACATATTTTACGCTGGCAATGTGGAAAATGACGATTCCTTTCTGTATTTGGGTGTTCAACTTATGGTTCTGTCTGTGTGTGTTTACGAACATTAATACGGAGAGCAGTGAGTGTAGGACGAGGCAAAATGTATACCGTGTGGGTCTCATTAAGCGACGGACCGGTCTCCCGAAGTATCGGTTTCATATTTCGGTATTTTTTGCATTCGCCAGAACCTAACGCAGCCCCCGCAAAGTGAAGTGTCGTGTCGCGAGGCCCCCGGGACCAGTCCAATGCGTCAGACACGCATGCTACCTCTCACTCATATAATATTTATCTTCTTAGTTGCAATGTGGCGTTTTCAGTTTCCATTCCACTATTGATATGATGGGCCTACGATGCTATAGGCAGCGGGCCGGGTCGAGTAAGTAATCCCATGTGTCATCTGCATGATGCGTAAGGATGACGTCATCAGATTGTGACGGAGAGGTAACCTTAAAGGAAGAATACAGGAACGTATCATGGAAAATGATTATATTTCGTGCTCTCAGTCGTTGCGAAACACCCTGTGCAAGGATATAGTCCTTGTTCTTTGTGTATAGTCCAATGTATACAGACGACTGAGTAAGGAGGCTAAGTTAACAAGTTACGTGAGAATGACGGTGCATAATAGCAACGTTTATTGATCGTGCTTCATTATACTCGCTTGATTTTGTAATATTCATGTTGAGTCCGTGACAACACGACAATGGTCACTTTTCTTTTTTAATATACTTGCCTTAAATTACATCGAAAATCGTATAAAAACGGTGACTAGTAGTATTGAATGTAATGTATTAAATTGCTATATTGATTGATATATTTTTAATAAAATACACGTATACAAAAGACTTTTCTTGGTTCAAATGCAAGTATTTTCTTGATTAAATTAGTTAGAAGTTATTAACTTAATTTGCAACTATATATATTTAACTACAAGAGATAAATACCAAGGCGAAAAAATTGCAAACCTCATGTTTGAGTGGATTGTTTTTGACGTCTATCTAAGTGCCTTTGAATACACTGAGCATTTGAAAATTTTTAAAAGAAAACCTTTGGTTATATAGCCGAAAGGAATGTATGAAAAGAAAGTGACATTAATACATATGTTCCAAATAGTAAGCATACATACAGGGTGTAAGGAGTTTGACTGCCAACATTTTCCCATCATGTAGAGCAAGTAAATAGGATTGAAAAAGTTTATTATGAAGTAGCCGTTAAAATAAATAGTTTTCCAGAAAAACAAAAGCAAAGTTCCAACTTTTAAATCGCGCTATCTTAGGCAGTTATAAGTTTTTTAAAGTGCGAATTTTACAACGGAGTCATCACGTAAATACAAACGAAAAATTGTTATAGAAGTTTGTTCTACAATCTAAGGTAAGGTAAAAAAAGTAGAAATCGAAGTACATGTAAAACGTCTATAGCTTTGGCAACGCTGAAACATGACCTACCATAACTTTATACAAACAAATGTGTTTCAAATCAGTTGAAAGCTGCGGCATCGATAAGAAAATTGCAGACGTTGCACTTTTAAAGAATAAAGTGCCTAATACAATTAAGTCGTATGATTCCTGTCGTTTATTTCGTTTCAGTATGAATACAAATGCTCGAAGTTACATCACACGATATTTTAGTGAATTATTTGACAAAATACATTAGTACTGTATAAAGTGTTGGTGTTAGCACGATGGAGCGCTATACTACACGGTATATTATTGTAATCGCGGCAAGTCCTCCGTCTACGGACATTTAACGCGGCGTTGCCAACTTCTGGTAACTAAGTATTTACTTATCTTGGAAACCGTAGGTGACAGGCTAAAAATTTATCAAGGTATTATGTTCAGTTTCATTCAGTTTACAGTACGTTATAATTATGGCACTCAAACCACTTACACCCTGTATATCTAGGCTCGAACATAAACGAGAGTACAGTAAGCACATAAACAAGCTATCATGTGCAACTTTAATAGTAAAAGGAGGTATAATAATACGAACGGTAATGATAAATAGAACATAGAAAACAAAGAACAAATAAAAACTCAACTTTCAGGGATTGGCATTATGTTTAGTTGAGTCACTGAGTCAACAGGATCTTTCACAATAGGTATATGTCAAAAATACACGGAAAAGTAAGGTTTTTCAAAATATACAAGTTGTTATTAGATACAAAATATGCTCACTATTGCTGCTACATATGTTCTACTAGTACTGTTTATGACGATTGTGAACTATATTAGTAAACATCGACTACTATAATACATTATTGTAATCTTTTCATCAAATTATTGAATTGTTGCCGATGGATTTCACAGACCAGCAAAGCACTTCTTCTCTGAATTTCAGTGATTAGAAAACCGTAATGGACTTTCAATACGTTAAACCTATCGAAAATGATTCTAATCGATTAACGTTGAAGGGTGGTAAGTTGCATTTTCAGAAAAATATTTGCCACGATCTTCGCCCGCTCTATCAACAATAACATTTCGTACTTGATTTATATGTGTCGAAAGTGTAAAATAATTTGTATGCTCAATGCTATTAATCCAATTTAAGGATGCTGAAAGGTAAACATTGTTGACTTAAATTTCAACACAAACAATTCGTTGAAAGCTTTAACTGAATTTACTTATACAATAGAACATAAACAAAAACAAGCTTAGGAAGTTTTGTATTAACATTTTTTGTACTTTTATTTTGTTTTATTTTTGTTTGCTTATTTTTGTATCGTACATATTTACTCTACTATGACGCGGTCAAAAGCCGGAAGCCCTCATAACAGAGACTCAAATCGTGAAAGCCTTCGATATCATTTAACTTACTTTTCTTTTTCATGTTGAGTTTATTTTTTTTTTCTCTCAAGAATAGGTTGATTCAATATTCCCTTTTTATCCCTTTATTGTGGTCGGCCATATTTCCGAAGTAGCAGTAGTCAACCACTACTATTTTTGCAACTCTGCATTTCATAGAAATTGTTATCAAAATAAACAATTTAACGTTACGGATATTGTGTTTGCAGGCATCTTTAAATTGTATACATTAATAATTCACTTATTTGTCTTGTTTTTATTTTTATCAGGTCATGCAATCGTGTACGAGTGTGTACGAGTATTTTCCAGAATACCGGTATATTTTCAGAATCCACTTGCTTAAATGCACTGTTTTTATAACTATTTTTGAATGGTACTTGATTAATCGTTTATCTTTGTTTATTCTTAGAATGTATGTTTGGAATATTTATACTCGTTTCCACCATGTAAACAATATTTCGGTCAGTTTATCTTTTATGCGTTGATCAATACAAACATTTCCAAGAAAATAACTTTATACGCAAACAAAATTTGTTCGTTTAGCAATATGAATAAGTGGAAGAGAAATAAGTATAAGAATGCAAATATTTCTAAAGCCAGTCTGTAGCTGCTAAACGAAAAACGAAAGCATACGTTTAGATGCCTCCTAACATTACCATAGTGTGAGTGGTAGATGCTAAGTATATTTAGGTATCGGCATAATAGGCTTTTAATTGAGCTTACAATAAAAACAGAACAACTTCTGTTCGTGCACGTCACCACAGCCTCATTACCTAAAAGGGGAGTGCTTGCTCTGTTGATGTATGTACGCGTTTGTACGTGAATGTGTGTGTGTTTGTGATTATCATTGTTCATTAAAGGACTCCTACAACATATCCGGTGAAAATGGGTCTCGGAACAGCATTTGTTCGCCAACTATAAAAACATTACGATTCCGGGGACGGTTGTAACTGCACGCCAGACACCAACTGGACGAGAGATGCGCGATGGTATATTTGCTTGTTGTTGCTGTTGGTGGTTGTACGATGGCGAATAGCCCATAGTGGTGGCTGCGGTTCGCAAGAGAGCGTCCAGCAGAGTTCTCTGGTGCAGCACTTTACGACGGTAATTGTGTTGTCAAAATGTGCACCGGTGCAATTTTACGCTCGTATATCGTCTTTGAAAAGTGTGAAACGTGCGCATAGGCCAACAAAACCACTATGCACACATATCACCGCAGGGGTCCGTTCTTTTATTCACATATACAGGAAGTGGTATGAAAGGGAATTGTAATTTTGTCGATGTCAAAATTTACTAATGGAAACTTAAAAGCATTAAGTAGTAAACTTTAAAATACATCTGAAACAAAAAGGTGTCGATGTTAAATACATACTGCTTGGTATCACAGTATTTAATACAATTTTTATTAAAGTTATTAGACTGGAATTTGCTACATTAGTAACCAAAAATGCGTATTATGCGTTGTTTATAAATTTCCGTACCATGAGTAGCAACAGATAACAACATTTACAGAGAGCAAGTTTCGGGCCAATTAAACTGGTAGCGTCGCCGTTTCAAGGCTCCTGCTTTTCGTTCGCCTTTGACCTTGCTGTGATCGCGGTCTATTCCTTAAGCTACCTTGTGTCCATCAATTCATGTTGTTATAGAGTAGTACATTTACAGTATAGCTCCTCGCAATAAAGCATTATCAACAACATCGTCTTTCACCGTTCGAAATTTTTGACAACAGACGCAGTCGAAACAACAACAATAGGCGGTTAAAGGAGTGATGGCGAACAACGTACAATAAACTAATATAGCTGTGAACAGAGACCGTCGATCGGTCTCTCCAGACTAAATAATTTGGTAACAGAAATGAAACGTTTACGTTACGCGACCGGGTTCGTGAAATTTTATTAACGGCCGTCACATTTTTTATTATTCTTTCGAGGCGGCCGCGCGTTCGGTTTTAACGAGCTCTTCGTTTGTCTTTTTTCCTCCTTCGGGAGGCGTTCGACATAATCATAACGTGTTCTACATAATTAGCTACAATGTCGCACCGAGTAATACGTACGATCACCTATGAGGTATACCTAATATAGCTTTCGTGTTGTATCTAATCGAAAAATATTTTTTACAAGAGACTGTATCGGCCAAACAAATTGTCACAAAAGCAACTCGTAGATACTTATCAAAAGAATATATTTAATTGTAAAATTGTGGTTAAAATAATCGTTTGATGAACTACTTGCGCGTTTTAGACTTTTTCAGTTTACGGGAATTTCCGACCTTTGAGTGTAAATTGTGAGAATATTCCATTATCTATGTTGTACACTCCAAAAGATTTGTTTTTTAGATACACGATTTCTACGAATTTCTCGAACCTAGATGTTAAATATTTAGATTTTAAACTCTGCATTCCTATCTGTGTTTAGCGTTTATGCAAATAGCGAATTATGATTCTGTACTAGTTATAACAACATTTCAAAACATTTTCACTGAGCTTCACTTTTCTTTGTCTCGCAATATGGTGCTGGAGAGAAGGAGATGCTACTTAATTTTTACCGCCCAAAAATAAAAATTTTTGTGTGAGACACTTCTCGATTATATCAAACTCTCCATTTACAATTCTGTTAGTAATAAGTTAGATCTTCCAAATATCACTTCAATCTTTGTGAATGTTATAATAACTATAAGGAAATAGAAATGAAAATTTCTAAATATTTTACAAACCATTTTTAACGACGTCACTACCGCTGTGTGTATTCCGTGTTGATGCTGAGCTAGTTCATGACCAATGTTGAGGGATCGATGGGAAGTAAATGCCAGTTCCTGATGTACGTCATCCATTCTATACTGCGTATGGATGCGAACTCTAGGCTGACGTTCTGAAGAAGGAGAAGTACAGGAAGTAGTTGGCGGCCGTGCATAGAGCAGCTCTCAGGATCGCGTGCTCATACCGCACGGTTTCCAAATCGATGGTGCTAATGATTGTAGGAGAATTACCTGGCCCAAGAAAAAAGAGAATGTACAAAATAAGAGAAGTCGGAGCAACACAAGCGATGGTAGTTAAAGCATTCACCACCTAAAACTGGCAAGAGCGTTAGAAAAATGAAACAAGAAGATGGACCGCCAGATTTCATCCGCAATATCACAGTGTGGATGAATCAAGACGAAAGAAGAAAATTACTTCTCTGAAGGATACTTAAATTGAACTAGGTATACAATCTATCTAGATCGGGACTCAAGATGATGCTCGCCACACTTTCTTGGAGAGCGAGAAGTGTTACAATAGCAGAAGTCGATTTTTTTAGGTCTTGCAACTACATCGATGCTATCTAGAAATGAATAGGGGTATTTATCCATTTATATGTAACTGCTTAACCGATTCTCATAACATTTGAGATGATTACACGTATTATACCTGTGTATTTATGTATATACCATATACATAAATACAATACATACACAAATACAATACATACAATACATATACATTATCGAAATGAGTCAAATAGTATTGCACTATCTCAAGAACATTATTTCAATATCCTATTCTGAATTATTAAATATCTTTCTCGCATGAATCAGATCGTTGCGTTGTACAAATATCTCACGTAAGTTTAAGTAGTTAAAATTAATTAATTTTTACAATGTCGCACATTCTAATATACATAGAACTACATAATTAATTTGAAGGCCAAATTAAATACAAAACACAATCTTCATTATTTCAATATTGAAGATTCAATGTGTTTCACGTTACAGCGATACAACATTAAAACTAATACAGCGATATTTTTACTAGTAATATAATGGAATTACTTTTAATTTCTAATTAATTCAGCTGATCATTTCAATGTGTTGGGGATTTTTAGCTTTCTTTCTGGGAAAATTAAAATTAGTAATCTAAGAAAATACAATCACTTTGTGTACGACTATATAATTGTATATCGTTAAAAACTATTTACACATAACAAGAAATAACTGTACAGTATGTAGTAATTTACACAGCAGTCTCACAGCTGATAATTGTATCAGGAAAAAGATAATTAAATAAAAATAACGCAATATATAGATTTACGATTACCGATTCATATATTTTTGCCATTAATTTACCTTACTAAACTGTATAATTTAAAATATGTTATTAGAACAAAGTTATACCTAGAGTTTAACCTTAAATGCTAATAGAGATATAAAAAATGTAATTTAGACAAACTAAATTCTGTAGTTTTAATGCGTATAATAAAAAATTGTAATACCACCTCTAACCGATATATATTTGGCATATTAATTGGTTTGTACGTTTGTGTTTGTTTAGTTTGCAAATGCCATATTATGTAACGGTATAATTGGTTTGAATATCCGTCCGAAAACCATACCAATTCCGGTTTCGAACAAAACAAAAAATACCTGTTTTCAACACGCATGATTTCTTCGGCCAGTTGGAGTATCAATTATCGTCGTAGAAACGGTGTGTTTTATTAAATATGTGCTAGGAAAAAAGCGCGAACTCGTTATTTTGTAATGCAGTTAAACATGGGGTTCGCTCAAGTGATCCATGACTGACTTCCGCTTTAGTGGAAGTAACATATGTAAAATAACGTAGTTCTTGATGATTCGTTAGCACCTTTTGGCTTAACGTCAGAATACCACATCGATGAGTTGTACCGTGAAAGGTGTTCGAAATTATATATCTCACCGTATTCGATAATTTTAATGTGCTATTTAGCGAAAATTTTCATTCTAACAGAAACACGCCCGGTGCAGACACATGTACAGATTATTCAAATTTACAGACACTATTTACATTTACATACATCACAATATTTATGTTATGATTTATGACGGAATGATTTATTAACTGTTAAAAACTAATTAATAGTGTTATTGTGTTGAAAGTTAGATATTAAGATAAATATTTACAATTTTATTCTTTAAAACTATTGGAACTGTTTATCTCTAAATTAAAGTATTGTGAAACTACTGATTATAACATTATGCGTTATTCACTTGCTAATAATTTTACTGATAGTAACACTCAATATACTCGCGTAGAAATTACATTGATTCATTCTGGAATTGAGAATTTTTTTAATTTAAATACATACTCTCTTAAGTTTGAATGTTACTTGTTCCATACTTTTTTTTCAATTTTGTTTCCGTTCGTGGCTAGCTTACTTCATAAATCTTAATCTGGATCTGTCTATCTATTACTTGGTCTGTCATCTAAAGAAAGGAGATTGTAACCAAAGCTTTATAATTAGGCATTTGATGGATTTTTTTTCTCATTATACATATGCATGAATCCCATTTTTCATCGATTTCATTAGTTTACATAAATAAATATTGCATCGCTTATATCTCAAGGTTCTCTGAATTTCATTCATGGTATATTGTCTGTTTAATAGCATCATTCTGATCTAATGAGAACCAAAATGGAAACAATATACTTACATGTATTAACACACATTGTTTGCTTTTACTACTCTCTTTTTTATTTATATTTCTCCTCAAATGTCGCATATAATTTAACTCTATGTTTTCCGTTAATCTTCAGATGTATGAAACACATATGAATATCTGTGTTTCTAATTATCCTTTTTCACGGATTTAAAACATTAAATATATTTAAACATTCCTGTGTTGGCACTTTCTGATATCGCTAGTTTTTCAATATATTACTATACTCTATATATATCTGCGTTCATAAGTTTGTTTTTGAATAATTCAGTTTCAATAATTTATCAATTCATTATTACTAGTAAGCATTCGTTCAGTTGTAATACTTTTCCAATTATCGTAAATTTTATTTCAAAACTGCACCGTGCTCTGTAATATTAGTGCTGCTAAGATTAAAAGTTTTGAATCTATGACAGGCGTAATGAACTTGAATTATAATGAAAACGATATTGTACAGTAAAAAATAATTTACATTAAACAAATTTAAATAAAATAACTTCTTACACTTGATAGTTAATTTAAGCATTTCTTGTTTCAGTTACATGTGAGACGACTTACATCAAAATAATACAATCTTCACAGAAAAATTTTAAATTCGATTTGAATAGGTTTTTAAAAATTACTCTAGATATGTAAAAAGTACAAGTATTAGTTAATTAGTAGTGAGATATAGTCTCCGACATTATTCTGAGTTACTTAATCTCTGCCATTGTATTTAATAGCCGCATATACTGTTGCACGCACATTAGTAGAACAAAACAATCTATTAGCTTAGGTGCACTTTAAACCATAGACAGGAACCTACAAATTAATAGCGCGCAAAAGTAACCAAACCAATCGCATTCCATCGTGCAAATGTGTGGCAACAATATAATCATTAAGGTAATGGATAACAATGTAGTTACTGAGAGTTATATTGGGATTTCCTAGATCTTACTTTTTGATATATTATTTGAGATATATTTTTATTACGTATCAAGTAATATAGTAACAACGTTAACTTGAACATTTTATTCTATTAATAATAAAACTTCATGAATAATTGCCAATTATAAGAAGTAACGATATTCAAGTCAAACGATTATTAAGTCATTTGTCTTTAGTCAATTAATATAATTGAAGCAAAACGTGTAATTGCTAACAGTAATTATTCTAATTTAATGTTATTTTTTTTGCACCAGCATTTGATTAATTAATATCTGCCTGTTTATGAAATATATTATTTTCATATACTATTCACTTTTTTCGCAGCTTGTAATTATTAGCTATTTCTTGAAATATATTTCTTATCTGGTTAAAAAATCCAGCAGCTGGAACAATTTTGAGTTATGACTGTAATTATATTGGTGATATAAGTATTTGAAATTACTCTAATAAGTCCATAAATAAAGTTTATTTTCTATTTATTCGAAAACCTGGGAATTATTGTCGTGATTTTTAAAACTAGTCACTGCTATTCTAAAGTTGTTGATTTTATATAAATTGGCTCAGGTTATTCAGTTTTCATACCAAAATAGTTTAATATCTAAGCTTACTTGAGTACAATCTTTGCTATTGGTTAGAGGAGGACAATGTTGCTTGCACTTTTTTAGCGCTGTTCCTTTCGCAAGAATTTCGACTCTTTCGTCACTCTTCTATCAAATAGTAAAGGTTTTATAAATAAATAGAATTTGCATAATAATAATTTGCAGACTTAAATTGAAGACATTTTCCATGAATATTTTGATAGATTATTAAATTATATGGATTTACATGAGCACTCAATTGTAAAATTTGAAAATTTATTAATAAACACAATCTACTCGGATATTAAGTATAATATAAACATTTTACTTCTTTCCTCTTTAGCTATTATAATATTGGGCTACAATAGCGTAATACATTATAATTGTATGAATGTTTATCGCAACTTAATGCACCTATTTGTAGTATTCACACAAATATTTAGTACATTAATGGATACGTACTGCAAGGCCGATATATTTATCTATCGGATTTCAGCTTCAAATTCAAATATAATGCTGTTTACATCAGGTCGAAAATTGCGCTTTGAACAACACGCCAAAATTTAATTTAAACAACAACATGTTTGCAAACTGTACATCACCTATGATCGTTTTTTTTATAATAAAGGTATCATAATTAAACTTTTTCTGAATAATTTGTGCCTTGGAATATTCCACACACATCATAATGCTCTTTCCAGGTAGTATTAATATTTAAACGGTGAACCGTCTGTAGATATGTGATGGAAATGTACAGAACTGAATTACTGTCAAAGAAAATATTTACTCCTTCAATGCACGCTTTTACATAATAAAGTAGCAAAGCACGATACTGGTGTTACATCTAAATATCTGCATCTATTTGCTCGGCTAACCAGATCTTAAGTTTCATTCTAAAAATTTTTAATGAGATTGTTGTATTGTATGCGCATACAAGAGAGTAGTGGCAATTAGGGAACCTAGAGAGAAACTACAATTTGCAAACATACTGCTTCGAAAGTAGCGAGAAGCTTGCAGATAAACTAATTCGTTCGAATTTTATTATGACAAGAAATAGAAATGACGTAAGAATGAAAGCTACTTGATATTTTGAATTATTTTGAAAATTCCAGTCGCAAACTCTTTTATTTTCATTTGACTGATGCAATTTGTTCGCCAAATCATCTCCCTTTGTGACAGGACTTCTTGTCTTTCTTTACACAGAGTTAATTTTACATAGCACGAAGAAACCCATATATATAATATCTGTGTTTTTTTTTTGATTTTTAATTTTGAAGGCAAAATATTACAATCTTTGAATTACGGTAATTCACTTAAAGACTTCTTTTGCGAGTTTGTAACATATAATCCACAAACATATGCTGGGCGCTTTTCCATTCTTGAAAATCACACATAAGACAACTTGTTGAATACTACTTTCTTAACTAAATGACAGCTGAGTGACATTTCATTTGTCTCTTACCGGGCCGCGTCAACAACTAAACAATAAATGAATCACTACGCCGGTTGCAACCTTTATATCTGCAGGTATGGATTCCAGATATTTCTATTTTAGTATACATATTCCTTCATTCATTACTTCTCTCTGGAATGCGTGACGTCGTATCGTGTGTAGGTGTCACCGCCCTTCGCGGAAGAGTCGCGAACATCCTCGAACTTGTTACAATACTTTTTTAATTTAAAACTTTACGTTGATGTAAATGAAAACAGATAAAAATATTATTTTAAAAATGTAATGTGATACTCTATGTTCGAATACAGTTTTTATGCTTAAAACAATGAAAAAGATTAAAATTTTAGATTAAGTCAGTTATAAAAATCATGCCGGTTAGTGTTATTGATAAATACATTAAAGTAAACAATATTTATACCATATTACATATTATAATACAAAATTAATATTTTGTAGTAGTTATAATTTTAGTGCTATTAAAAGTAAATATACACACGCTTTTTAAACTCGAAAAGGGGCGTGTCAAAAGACGCCTGAAGGATTTTTCTGTGCCTTAGGCTAGGTTTCCTTGCGATTAGATGCTAAATTTTCCCGATGTTTTCAGATTAGTCGGAAATTCGCGTTTATCTCCCGAACGGTTGACGCTACGCCAAAATTATCTATGTCCGAATATATTCTTCTCGGCGAGTACTTGGATATTTTCGGGAAATTTTTTTTTCCGATTAAAACTAAAATCTTTTTGCGTCGCGGCGGCGGCGTCCGATTTAGCGTCGCCTTGCAGGTCGTCTCCAGCGAATTGCCCATGTGAACAATATCGATCGTCAAAATTTCAAAATTCCAACGCCCTTCTAAACGGCTTATTTTTTTGATTTTCCTCTGCCAAACTCGATTTTAGAAAATATATTATTCATATACGCGTATATAAGATACCCTTTCATACGAGCGCCGGTGGCGCATGCTTAGGTATTCGTCTTCGAATCGGATGGTACTAGGTTCAAACCCCCTTCTACGACGTATCTGTTTTTTTTTTTTATTTTGTTTATAGAGGAATATAGTTAAAATTTATTTTTCATTTACGACAAGGAACAAAAAATAAAAAAATAGGAGTTACTGCGAAAATATTCTATTTTTAATTAAATGTATAATTAAATAATATTTCATTATTTGTTTTACTTTAACCTACACATGCTCACAGAGGTAAGGGAGTCTTCTTTGATACCATCTTTTTATTTCCACAAATATATATTTACGAAAACAATAATGTACAAACAAGAAATGAAATAATAAATTATTACGACGATTTCCAAAATTTCAATGTTCCAACGCCTTTCTAAACCGCTTATTATTTTTTGATAATTCTCATCGTTACTTATACTAAAATCGTATATAGTTCAGTGTATTATCGAGATTATACTACATATATATATATCTACATATTTTCGAAAGAGTCAAAAAGTCTTTTTTGCATACATTTTTTTTATTTCTCTCCAGCGCGTCTTTAAGGGGGTCAATTTTTTTCTCCGCTCTCCAATGTACAGGGGAAATTGAATGTCAATATTTTAGGGAACGATTTTTTAGTCTATTTTAAAAACAAAACTTCATATGAACGTGTGACCTAAACGTCTGTCAAAGTAGGCAGCTGAAATTCCGTACGAACGCCACTGGCGGAATTAAAAAAAATGTGGAACAGTCAATAATGCCTCTTGATACATACATAGTTTTACAGGAATTAATGTAAAACTATTTATTTTCTCGAAAAACTTTATCACCCTGTATCTCAAAAGTTAAGACCTTTAGGTCATATGTTCATATGAAGTTTTCTTTTTATCATGACGAGTAGTATGCGATCCCGCTACGTCAGCAAAAAAAAAATCGTTCCCTGAAATATGGACATTCATTTTGGAAAGAGCCTGTATAGCGGGTTTTATTAAATCAAGACGGCCATACTCCGCTCTTTTACTTATAATAATTGGTGATTGTAGAGGTAAACGGGGCTCCCTCCTGGGACCTTACGGAAGGACTAAACTCGAAAAGGGGCGTGTCAAAAGACGCCTGAAGGATTTTTCTGTGCCTTAGGCTAGGTTTCCTTGCGATTAGATGCTAAATTTTCCCGATGTTTTCAGATTAGTCGGAAATTCGCGTTTATCTCCCGAACGGTTGACGCTACGCCAAAATTATCTATGTCCGAATATATTCTTCTCGGCGAGTACTTGGATATTTTCGGGAAATTTTTTTTCCGATTAAAACTAAAATCTTTTTGCGTCGCGGCGGCGGCGTCCGATTTAGCGTCGCCTTGCAGGTCGTCTCCAGCGAATTGCCCATGTGAACAATATCGATCGTCAAAATTTCAAAATTCCAACGCCCTTCTAAACGGCTTATTTTTTGATTTTCCTCTGCCAAACTCGATTTTAGAAAATATATTATTCATATACGCGTATATAAGATACCCTTTCATACGAGCGCCGGTGGCGCGTGATGCTTAGGTATTCGTCTTCGAATCGGATGGTACTAGGTTCAAACCCCTTCTACGACGTATCTGTTTTTTTTTATTTTGTTTATAGAGGAATATAGTTAAAATTTATTTTCATTTACGACAAGGAACAAAAAATAAAAAAATAGGAGTTACTGCGAAAATATTCTATTTTTAATTAAATGTATAATTAAATAATATTTCATTATTTGTTTTACTTTAACCTACACATGCTCACAGAGGTAAAGGGAGTCTTCTTTGATACCATCTTTTTATTTCCACAAATATATATTTACGAAAACAATAATGTACAAACAAGAAATGAAATAATAAATTATTACGACGATTTCCAAAATTTCAATGTTCCAACGCCTTTCTAAACCGCTTATTATTTTTTGATAATTCTCATCGTTACTTATACTAAAATCGTATATAGTTCAGTGTATTATCGAGATTATACTATATATATATCTACATTAGGTCATATGTTCATATGAAGTTTTCTTTTTATCATGACGAGTAGTATGCGATGCCGCTACGTCAGCAAAAAAAAAAAAAAAAAAAAAAAAGAAGTCCACTCAACGACTTTGACAGGTAAACATTGAAATTCCTAACAAATTTCCTCTCTTCTAAAAATTACGAGATTTATTTAATATTTGTACCTTAACACCTATACAGTTACCCGTAAGGACGTATTTGTTACTGTAATACGTAATCCGACAGCTTTTTAATATACCTAATCAAGGCCGTTAGAAATTTTTTCTTTTAAACTATTTACACTGCGAGAAAGCGCGCAATTTGAATATTATGGAATAACTTAAAACATGCTGCCTCTCTAAATATACAGATATATATGTCATGATAAACACATTTGTCAATATTCTATTAGATACACATTTCACCTATAAATAATATATTCCGTTATTATTAAATAAAAAACTTGAAAGAAATATTGAATTTTAAGCGTTCAACGTAAAATAAGTAAAGAAATACTACAAAATTTGAACTGTCAAGACGGACTTTTTGTTCTGCGTTTACATCGAGATCATGAGTTGTTGATTTTTCGGTAAAACATTTTGTGATTGTCATTAAGATAATATATACATATAGTATTGAGATTAATTAAATAATCGTAGATATAACTGCACTTTACCAAATAACTTCATTGTATCTTAATAGATGGCAGCATATCTGAGGTATACATGTTTAGTGCAATGTATCAAGCGCTCAATTTGAATATTATGGTATTTCTGAACACATGTTATCTCTTCAAAAATATAAGTATATACGTCATGTTAAAAACGTTTGTCAATATACTAATAGATACACATTTTACCTATAAATAATATATTCCGTTATTATTAATAAAAATAGTTGAAAAAATACATCTAACGCGAAACGCGAAAAGTCAAATTGTAATCGTCAAAACCTCATTACGTAATATAATGGAAAAAATACTACGTGACGTCATTTACTTATTACCAAAAAATATATTTCAAAATTAAATACGTTAAAATACGTCTACGTACAAAATACCATCTTTAATAACTAGAGCAATAATCATTAGGCGGCCCTCATAATAAATCGTTGACGTTAGCGCGTCTGCGATCAAAATTTGAACTGTCAAGACGGATTTTTACACTTAGAAGGTTATAGTTATACTATACTAATTGGTGATTGTAGAGGTAAACGGGGCTCCCTCCTGGGACCTTACGGAAGGACTAAACTCGAAAAGGGGGTGTCGATCGACGCCTAAAGGATTTTTCTAATCAACTGTCTAGGTTTCCCGGCGAACCGACCTTGACTTTTCCGGATGTTTTCAGATTAGTCGGAAATTCGCGTTTATCTCCCGAACGGTTGACGCTACGCCAAAACTATCTATGTCCGAATATATTCTTCTCGGCGAGTACTTGGATATTTTCGGGAAATTTTTTTTTCCGATTAAAACTAAAATCTTTTTGCGTCGCGGCGGCGGCGTCCGATTTAGCGTCGCCTTGCAGGTCGTCTCCAGCGAATTGCCCATGTGAACAATATCGATCGTCAAAATTTCAAAATTCCAACGCCCTTCTAAACGGCTTATTTTTTTGATTTTCCTCTGCCAAACTCGATTTTAGAAAATATATTATTCATATACGCGTATATAAAATACCCTTTCATACGAGCGCTGGTGGCGTGATGCTTAGGTCTTCGGCTTCGAATCGGATGGTACTAGGTTCAAACCCCTTCTACGACGTATCTGTTTTTTTTTTTAATTTTGTTTATAGAGGAATATAGTTAAAATTAATTTTTCATTTACGACAAGGAACAAAAAATAAAAAAATAGGAGTTACTGCGAAAATATTCTATTTTTAATTAAATGTAGGTATAATTAAATAATATTTCATTATTTGTTTTACTTTAACCTACACATGCTCACAGAGGTAAGGGACTCTTCTTTGATACCATCTTTTTATTTCCACAAATATATATTTACGAAAACAATAATGTACAAACAAGGAATGAAATAATAAATTATTACGACGATTTCCAAAATTTCAATGTTCCAACGCCTTTCTAAACCGCTTATTATTTTTTGATAATTCTCATCGTTACTTATACTAAAATCGTATATAGTTCAGTGTATTATCGAGATTATACTAAGTATATATCTACATATTTTCGAAAGAGCCAAAAAGTCTTTTTTGCATACATTTTTTTTTATTTCTCTCCAGCGCGTCTTTAAGGGGGTCAATTTTTTCTTCTCCGCTCTCCAATGTACAGGGGAAATTGAATGTCAATATTTCAGGGAACGATTTTTTAGTCTATTTTAAAAACAAAACTTCATATGAACGTGTGACCTAAACGTCTGTCAAAGTAGGTAGCTGAAATTCCGTACGAACGCCACTGGTGGAATTAAAACAAAAATGTGGAACACTCAATAATGCCTCTTGATACATACATAGTTTTACAGGAATTAATGTAAAACTATTTATTTTCGAAAACTTTATCACCCTGTATCTCAAAAGTTAAGACCTTTAGGTCATATGTTCATATGAAGTTTTCTTTTTATCATGACGAGTAGTATGCGATGCCGCTACGTCAGCAAAAAAAAAAAAAAAAAAAAAAAAAAAAGAAGTCCACTCAACGACTTTGACAGGTAAACATTGAAATTCCTAACAAATTTCCTCTCTTCTAAAAATTACGAGATTTATTTAATATTTGTACCTTAACACCTATACAGTTACCCGTAAGGACGTATTTGTTACTGTAATACGTAATCCGACAGCTTTTTAATATACCTAATCAAGGCCGTTAGAAATTTTTTCTTTTAAACTATTTACACTGCGAGAAAGCGCGCAATTTGAATATTATGGAATAACTTAAAACATGCTGCCTCTCTAAATATACAGATATATATGTCATGATAAACACATTTGTCAATATTCTATTAGATACACATTTCACCTATAAATAATATATTCCGTTATTATTAAATAAAAAACTTGAAAGAAATATTGAATTTTAAGCGTTCATAACTTCATTACGTAAAATAAGTAAAGAAATACTACAAAATTTGAACTGTCAAGACGGACTTTTTGTTCTGCGTTTACATCGAGATCATGAGTTGTTGATTTTTCGGTAAAACATTTTGTGATTGTCATTAAGATAATATATACATATAGTATTGAGATTAATTAAATAATCGTAGATATAACTGCACTTTACCAAATAACTTCATTGTATCTTAATAGATGGCAGCATATCTGAGGTATACATGTTTAGTGCAATGTATCAAGCGCTCAATTTGAATATTATGGTATTTCTGAACACATGTTATCTCTTCAAAAATATAAGTATATACGTCATGTTAAAAACGTTTGTCAATATACTAATAGATACACATTTTACCTATAAATAATATATTCCGTTATTATTAATAAAAATAGTTGAAAAAATACATCTAACGCGAAACGCGAAAAGTCAAATTGTAATCGTCAAAACCTCATTACGTAATATAATGGAAAAAATACTACGTGACGTCATTTACTTATTACCAAAAAAATATATTTCAAAATTAAATACGTTAAAATACGTCTACGTACAAAATACCATCTTTAATAACTAGAGCAATAATCATTAGGCGGCCCTCATAATAAATCGTTGACGTTAGCGCGTCTGCGATCAAAATTTGAACTGTCAAGACGGATTTTTACACTTAGAAGGTTATAGTTATACTATACTAATTGGTGATTGTAGAGGTAAACGGGGCTCCCTCCTGGGACCTTACGGAAGGACTAAACTCGAAAAGGGGGGTGTCGATCGACGCCTAAAGGATTTTTCTAATCAACTGTCTAGGTTTCCCGGCGAACCGACCTTGACTTTTCCGGATGTTTTCAGATTAGTCGGAAATTCGCGTTTATCTCCCGAACGGTTGACGCTACGCCAAAACTATCTATGTCCGAATATATTCTTCTCGGCGAGTACTTGGATATTTTCGGGAAATTTTTTTTTTCCGATTAAAACTAAAATCTTTTTGCGTCGCGGCGGCGGCGTCCGATTTAGCGTCGCCTTGCAGGTCGTCTCCAGCGAATTGCCCATGTGAACAATATCGATCGTCAAAATTTCAAAATTCCAACGCCCTTCTAAACGGCTTATTTTTTTGATTTTCCTCTGCCAAACTCGATTTTAGAAAATATATTATTCATATACGCGTATATAAAAATACCCTTTCATACGAGCGCTGGTGGCGTGATGCTTAGGTCTTCGGCTTCGAATCGGATGGTACTAGGTTCAAACCCCCTTCTACGACGTATCTGTTTTTTTTTTTAATTTTGTTTATAGAGGAATATAGTTAAAATTAATTTTTCATTTACGACAAGGAACAAAAAATAAAAAAATAGGAGTTACTGCGAAAATATTCTATTTTTAATTAAATGTAGGTATAATTAAATAATATTTCATTATTTGTTTTACTTTAACCTACACATGCTCACAGAGGTAAGGGACTCTTCTTTGATACCATCTTTTTATTTCCACAAATATATATTTACGAAAACAATAATGTACAAACAAGGAATGAAATAATAAATTATTACGACGATTTCCAAAATTTCAATGTTCCAACGCCTTTCTAAACCGCTTATTATTTTTTGATAATTCTCATCGTTACTTATACTAAAATCGTATATAGTTCAGTGTATTATCGAGATTATACTAAGTATATATCTACATATTTTCGAAAGAGCCAAAAAGTCTTTTTTGCATACATTTTTTTTTATTTCTCTCCAGCGCGTCTTTAAGGGGGTCAATTTTTTCTTCTCCGCTCTCCAATGTACAGGGGAAATTGAATGTCAATATTTCAGGGAACGATTTTTTAGTCTATTTTAAAAACAAAACTTCATATGAACGTGTGACCTAAACGTCTGTCAAAGTAGGTAGCTGAAATTCCGTACGAACGCCACTGGTGGAATTAAAACAAAAATGTGGAACACTCAATAATGCCTCTTGATACATACATAGTTTTACAGGAATTAATGTAAAACTATTTATTTTCGAAAACTTTATCACCCTGTATCTCAAAAGTTAAGACCTTTAGGTCATATGTTCATATGAAGTTTTCTTTTTATCATGACGAGTAGTATGCGATGCCGCTACGTCAGCAAAAAAAAAAAAAAAAAAAAAAAAAAAAGTCCACTCAACGACTTTGACAGGTAAACATTGAAATTCCTAACAAATTTCCTCTCTTCTAAAAATTACGAGATTTATTTAATATTTGTACCTTAACACCTATACAGTTACCCGTAAGGACGTATTTGTTACTGTAATACGTAATCCGACAGCTTTTTAATATACCTAATCAAGGCCGTTAGAAATTTTTTCTTTTAAACTATTTACACTGCGAGAAAGCGCGCAATTTGAATATTATGGAATAACTTAAAACATGCTGCCTCTCTAAATATACAGATATATATGTCATGATAAACACATTTGTCAATATTCTATTAGATACACATTTCACCTATAAATAATATATTCCGTTATTATTAAATAAAAAACTTGAAAGAAATATTGAATTTTAAGCGTTCATAACTTCATTACGTAAAATAAGTAAAGAAATACTACAAAATTTGAACTGTCAAGACGGACTTTTTGTTCTGCGTTTACATCGAGATCATGAGTTGTTGATTTTTCGGTAAAACATTTTGTGATTGTCATTAAGATAATATATACATATAGTATTGAGATTAATTAAATAATCGTAGATATAACTGCACTTTACCAAATAACTTCATTGTATCTTAATAGATGGCAGCATATCTGAGGTATACATGTTTAGTGCAATGTATCAAGCGCTCAATTTGAATATTATGGTATTTCTGAACACATGTTATCTCTTCAAAAATATAAGTATATACGTCATGTTAAAAACGTTTGTCAATATACTAATAGATACACATTTTACCTATAAATAATATATTCCGTTATTATTAATAAAAATAGTTGAAAAAATACATCTAACGCGAAACGCGAAAAGTCAAATTGTAATCGTCAAAACCTCATTACGTAATATAATGGAAAAAATACTACGTGACGTCATTTACTTATTACCAAAAAAATATATTTCAAAATTAAATAGGCTAACTGCTAATGAAGAGTCGCGAACATCCTCGAACTTGTTACAATACTTTTTTAATTTAAAACTTTACGTTGATTTAAATGAAAACAGATAAAAATATTATTTTAAAAATGTAATGTGATACTCTATGTTCGAATACAGTTTTTATGCTTAAAACAATGAAAAAGATTAAAATTTTAGATTAAGTCAGTTATAAAAATCATGCCGGTTAGTGTTATTGATAAATACATTAAAGTAAACAATATTTATACCATATTACATATTATAATACAAAATTAATATTTTGTAGTAGTTATAATTTTAGTGCTATTAAAAGTAAATATACACACGCTTTTACCACTCATAAAATACGATACATTATTTCCAGTTTGCATCTTTCAGTGTAACAGTATATTTAAAGAAATGATTCGTCCGATAAAGTGACTCTTCTACTCGACATCCTTCTACATATGTACCGTCAGGATTTGATCAGCATAATTGACTTTTAACAGAACGCCAAGTAAAATGGATAAGTCGTGTTTTGTAGGGACAGGATCCGTCAGTAAATCTAATCAGCGCGTCAAGCGAATTAAGGGGGAATGCAAATAGCAATTGGCCACTTGAAAACGGCTAATGTGTATGCAGATCAACCCTTGATCCGATTTGGGGGCGGAAACTGACGCTATTTGCATTCTAAACTCGCTTAAAAATGACCTACAGAGAGGACCGTGCACTCGACGAGACTTGATTCAATTTCCGGAATCTAATGAACGACAGCCGTCGTGTCACTGAACAATCTCTGCGTGAATTATGCGGGTGAGACTGTCAAATCGTGGCCTGCATTTATTTATTTGAGCTGCTATACATGTAAATGTGTCGCGATGTATAAACCAGTTGCCACATTGACATCGGCACAGAATGCATCAGAAATATGTAGCTTACTGGTTTTTGATGGACGTATAGAGTTGAAGGACAGACTTAATATATCGCGTTATTTTGATTGTCAGTTGATATTCAGTAAATCATGTGTTTATATTCGTTACACAGGCACTTCTTTTTGAAATGCAGGGTTTGTGCAAATAATTCTCACGTATTTATGTTGTTAGAGTTATCAATAGCGTTAAAAACTTACCAGTTACGTATAGTACATACTTTGTTCCTTCCCTTCTCTTTATAGTTAGTAATACAAAACCGCAAACGAGTAATGAAAATTCAGGTAATTATATTCTTTCAATTAATTACTGTAACAAAATATATTCTAGAATTACTCTTAATTATTTAGTAATTCCTGTAAATGGAATATGTTTTATGATAAGAAGACTAAATAAAAAGTTTTGAATCAACACCTTTAATAGTAACCGTTTCTTGGTATACAAAGCTGTATGCTGTTTTCTGTTTTTATTAATAAATTCACACACTACGATACTCTGTGCCAGAGATCTTGCACTTAAGCGGCCTACAGACGAAACGATCGGCTGTACTACTAGTCGTACTACAAATTGAAAATAATATCGTAGAGACAAGTCAATCAATATTGGCAATATGTCACACTTGAAAGGCCATGAAAGAATATTGCGCTTGAAAAATCAACTACAAGAAATTTTATTGCTTGTGTCATATTTTGTAGCATGCAAAGCAACTTCATTTATTTAAGTGGAACTGCAAGCCTCTCTGGGTCCTGGATTTCTGCCATGGTCAAATACAAAAGCGTTATGCAGCATGCGAATTATTGCTATACACAAATTACTTCAAATCTTGTATTTGTCTGTAATCAATTCTAAATTCAAAAGAATTCTAAAATCTACGACATTTTTGCGGGTGTTCTAATTAATATAAACAGTAGAGTACATGATTAGCTAAATATTTAGTTTAAAAATCCTTTGTATAAATTTGAAATTAGTAAATAGGGCGGGGGATATCAATAGGAATAAATCTGTCCTGTTTGAATTGAAATGGTGACAACAAATGTCCGCATTGTTTGAACTTAACTAACATTAATTTATTTAGGAAATACTAAATTGGATTACATTTTTACAGCTCCTATAAAAGTCTATGTTTACAGCGATTTTAGAATTAACTACATAGTCAACTTTTTTATTTGTAATCGCTGGCTTTCCATTCTAGAAATTAAAAACAGTTGTTCTGAAGTAATTTTTTTATCACAGACTGAACTTCATTATCTCTTTGTTCGTGTCATCGAGGTTCTTAGTTATTAATATAATAACCTCTATTTAATTATAAATGCACACACTGAAACATTCTAATTTCGTTTACCTGAAACGCATATTGTAATTTCCTGTCATTAGATGTTAACAGACTTTCTGTAAATGATTCACTACGCTTAAAGACCATAGCATTTCACATTTGAAGAGCATGCGATCTGTATACGTTTCATATTATTTTCAATTTACTGCACAGATATAATTATAATTGCTGCGCTTGGCATCAAAAGATTGAGTGTATATATTGCATGTTACAAATTAAAATAGGACAACTTTGAATGTTGTACGTGGCATGAAATGACAATTTGTTTTTGCTCGTTATGTAAATAACAAATTGTATGATATTCAAGTATTAGAGGATATCATGATATTTGCCATTAGAGTAGTAAGTTCCTTTATATATTGTTATATACATATTTTATCATCTATATCTGTGCATATTTATATGTGACGTGTTTTTCTGATCCATCGGAGACATTTCAAAAACTAAAGCGAAAGTTTACATCTGTGCTTCCAGAGATCTCCCTACCTCTCGTAATTATAAATAGAATGACCTATCGTGTGGTACCTTAAATAAGAACTCCAGCTATTCTCTAAATACAGGGCTAATGTATCTCTTTGCAAGAAAAATGTATTTAGGAACTAGAAATTTAACAGTTTTTAAAGTACTTGATTATAATTACAATAAAGACAAAAAGACTAAACCTGAATATTCACAAGTCAAGTCCCGTGATTTCACAAAATTCTAGTCGTTGGTCATAATCGGACTTACTAACTTGTTGGTGACTTACAACGTGGGACATCGAGTTGGCTGAATCCGTGGTAAAATTTCCTCTATTTCATCTATTATTTCATTACTATATCAGTTCCTGTTCACTGGTGATTGAATTGCTTCAAAAGTTTTGCACTAGCTTTTTTGTGGTGCGCGCACCTAAAGTTATCATACTCCTGCTTTATTTTATTTCAAAGCATTATATAAAAAAATGAGTGTAAGTGATACATTCATATAATTATAAAGAGAGTTGTGTAAAATGTTTGTTTGCGTATTTCTTGTTACTTGTTGATACTTTTCGGTTAGTTGCATTGCTTTTACACAAATTATAAAAATAAACTACCTTCCTAGTTTATGAATTGCCGGTCTGTATATGTGTTCGTAAAGGTGATGCCACTATTAATAAAGTATCAAAATAAAAAAAAATACACAAACTTTTAAAACTACTCTAATCATAATAATTAGATAAGGTTTCATTAGTAATATCACATGACAAAATAATTCTATTTAATTTGGGTAGGGCGCTCATTGAGGCGCAGTTGCAAGCGTCATAGTGTGGCTCACAGGTCAAGGCATACAATGGAAGAATATAACGTTTTAGAAACTGTTCTTTTAGTTTGAGAAATATTTCAACTGGATCGATCAATGTTTGTATCTTCTGCAAATAGAAGTGAATTCCCAGGGAATATCTTGATAAACCGTGAAATAAGTAGGTAACTACAATCTTCTATCAGAAAAAATCGAAATAAAAGTGTCATTGAATATAAACTAATAAGCAAGAAATATGTGTGTGTATATAGTTTAGGTTCGATAACTTGATAGACGACAACATTTTGATTTCAAAAATATTTTCGATTTCGAAAAGATTTTGAAAAAGGAACAAACTTATAAAATAAGATTAAATTATAAAGTGATATAAAAGAAAACAACGCGATCACTTTTAGAACCGATATTTATAATTTAAGCGTCATTTATAATACTTTAATTTAGTAGGTTAACTAGGTTTATTGTCATGTTTCTCTCTAGTCCTTAAACAAAATTGGTAGAGCTTGACAAAAATACATTGATATATAGATAATTTCAACCATTTTTATTTTTGTAACTATATTAAATTTACATTAATAAGTGCTTCAATATTGTTTCAGGACGTAATCGTAATTTGATATATCAATGATTTCTTTGTTTTTAGAAATTTTTGTTATAGGCATGGCTATATGTTTTAATATTATTTGAGACATATTAAATGTCAATTTCTACCACTGAAGAAGTATGTATTTTAAACGAAAACAATAATGTATGTTCTGGAAATAATTGATTTGTAATTAATTTCTGTCTTATTTGACCTACAAGTAGAAATATACCCGGGAATAAAAGATAAGTACTTATATAGATATATTAATTGTTCTCGATCATATTTGGCTTTAGCAAAAACCGATTCTAATAATATATGTACATTAGAATCAGTTTCTTATTGTATCGTAACATGACTTATTAAGATTAAAATAGATACAAAATACACCGGTACAATTTTTAGTAATTTTCAGTAGAACCACATAGAAGTCACGTCATATGCGGTTCACGAATAAATTTTAAAGCAAAAGATCAAAACATTCTTTGTAGGTATCCTACGAAATACAAGCATTTGATTATATTTCGTAGCTCTGACGTTCTATTAAAAACACTATTGCGTGTTTACTAGACCGCATACGTAATGAATCAAGGCTTATTAAGTTTTCTATACTCTCTTAACACGTGCGAATAGAAAAAAATCATATACGGATTATATTTATTATAATGATTGTTTCGTTAATGAATTTAATCAAGAAAATTTCGTAATGATAATATGAGTGAGATATCTTTACCACAATTAGCCAATTGTCACAGGTATCCACTCGAGTTAATCCCTTTAAAATATATTTATCGGTCCATGTGTTGGTGTTTGCGTGTCCATTAGGCAGGATTAATTTGTCAGTCTTATCTATTTCACAGATGTTCGCAAGTGCTACCGACGCGCCAATGTCCACATGCTAAAAACCACCTCTTATTGTACAGTCTTTTTGTGTAGTCTCCACACGCATAAGTTGGCCCGTATTACTCAGTAATCACTCAAATTACGCGAAAATAAAAATATAAGATTAATAATCTAGTACAGTGTAGTTTTTATTTTTACTTTCAGACGACAGGAATAGAATATGATAGACATTAGAATTGTTGAAATAAAACAAATTCAATGAAAATGTCTTTAAAAGAAATCAAAAAAAAAAGTATAGTATGGAATATTCTAGATATAATTTTAGCAAACAATACGTAAATTATTTCTGAAATAAATTATAGAATAGTGTATTCTAAAAATAGTAAGCAAAACTTTCTCTAAGAAGAGGCAGCCCAAAAAGTTGAACATAACTGACAGGCAAATTATGCGATCGAGACTGTACGAATATAAATATACAAATTTGTAACACGCGATCTCCGAGAGATGAGGTTGCTGAACGATTTTATTAAATATGCTTAAGTAAATACAATAACCTTTTTCGCTTAGTATTTTCTAGCTGTATCACAACCACACTTAAAGCAACATCCTGTATAATATTCAACCATACGTTCAGATTCAAATCAGGCTAAATAGTTAAGACATAAATAGGCGACATTCATTGAGAAATATCGTTGCATACTTCGCTTTATTCTAAATGCATACATAATGTTGTACATGCAGACACAGACACAGCGATTATATCGGATTCGGAGTAACGAGGGATGGGATCAAGTCTTTATGTGTCCGTCCGGATCCATTTCGTAATTTTCCCGTTCCCAATTATTTGTGGTCCTTCGACGGACAAACGGTCCCCCATCGGGTCGTACATGTATCCGAATGTAGAGTCGAAAATGCCTTCATAAATCCGTGATGAGGGATTTTCAGAAATTCGTCGAAAAGAATTGAACGGTGCGTCTCCTGACAGCGGGTGGCCACAACCCGAATGTGACTTTCCGACCGAACAGCGGGGGTTCCCACTAGGAATTCAAAGTGACCTGAACAAACGAAGTCAGAGGGCCGATCCAACACAAATTTCGCCAATGCGGGTCCATCCGGCGGTGCGGCGATCCGTTTGCCGATGTATAAATAAATACACACAAGAGCGAGGGAGTAAAGTAGAAAGTGTGTATGTATGTAGTACATGTTTCCTTTCTTTCTGTTTTTTCTTCTTTTCTTTCTGTGTTGTTGCTGTCAGTCGTCTATTACAAGCGCATACAGCTGATTGAAGTCTGGCGACGGTGACGTCACTTTAGAACGTAGCAATCGCTCATATTTGACAGCCAAGGTCATAAGCTCTGTGAGTGTATGTGAAAAATCTCAATTGTTACGACAGACTTTAGGAACTCGACTTTTCTCTCTCGTCTATTAACCATTCTTATACTACGAAACCGTTCTCGGGTTACAGCCAATGAATTTACAAGCCTGTAAGAACAATAAGTTAAGTTTTTGCAGTAATGGGATTACGACAGCGCAACGGAAAGGTTGTTCTGAACACTTTTATAGTACATGAAAGCATACTGCATATGTTTTGACACAAGAAATATGAAACTTCAAATTTATGGCCATATTTTCCGCAAATCGACTTTCAATTGATCGGTAAGACATCATTTCAACAAGTTTAATAATATATTTATTTTAATTATAGAGACCGATTAGCTTTAATGTAATCGTCGTTTTATTATTTACAATTGATGAGTAAGGTAATGTAATTCAGATTAGATATTTTTCGTTATCCATCTACTATTTATTACGGATATTATGCTTGTAATTTATGTATTTGATAAATTTTTAACTGCAGGTATATGGCGGCAGAAACACATAGATAGATAGAAAATGTATCGATAATTAATTATTACTTCTGCTTGGGTTATATAATGATGATAAATTGTAAAATTCATTCAACCCTAACAAGTTGTATCATAAATATTGCACAAAGAGGTTAAAATTATACAGAACACTGCAAATCTCTATATCCTGCGCGACAGAGTTTTCTTATTCAATTCCCCAAAACGCTACACCTAAAATACACTTTAAATATTTTTTTAAAGGAAACGTTTATTCAAATGAATTCCAGTGAAAGAATAAACTAAAATATTATCATATCTTTCATAGAAGCTGAGAGGTTCTCAAGTAATTTACAAAAAATTATCTTGGTAACCACGCTGCCATTAGAATACAAATTACTTTTTGACATTTTCAGAAGAAAACCAACCAAAAACAAAAAAATGCAAAAAGGAACGAAATTGAAGAAAACACCTTACATCTTCAAACAATACCGTTTTATAGCATTTCCAATAATCATTTACAAAGTCAACTCTTCGTATTCCGTTAATTAATGTGTCAATGACACATTTTGACTGTTTAAATTTAAATGTCAGTTAAACCAGAATAGCTAGAATAGAATAGAATGGTGAAACAATCTACACTGTATGATTACTTCCAAATAACTTCCATTCCAGTTTCCATTCATTTCATTTAATTTTTTCGCAGAAATTCATTTTAAATGCCTACACAATGTGGGAATTTCTATAAAAAGATTTTTTTGTTTACAAAGTTTGAATCGGGTGATGGAAAACCCTATGTTACATTTCGACAACTTTTTTTGTTAATAAACTTGTGAAAAATTACAAAATAAAGAGCAACGAGATTTTCAAAAATGTAAAAAATACATAGGGCGTTTCATTTGAAAAAAGCAAATTAAATACAAATTCTATAATACAAGTGACGTCTAGATTAGATATAAGTTTCAAAAATTTAAAAAGTGTTAATATATACAGGATGGTCCATTTAAAGTGTAACACTGTAATGTCTGCAAAACAATCCGATGGCGCTACTGTTGTCACTATAAAGAAATACACAAAGGTCATAGCAAGGTCAAATCTTTTTTTTTCAAATAGCATGTGGTATTTTTTTTATCAAATTCTAAAAGAGCAATAAGTTGTGAATAGAAAAATAATAAACCACATATGACCTCAAATTAATATTAATCGAAAAATTGTAAAAATGGGGACATTATAAAAATCAGCGCAGCAATGTCTTTCCTTCGTTTTTTAAATGTAAAAGTAGAAAATAAATGTTAATAGTAGCTACAAATTGTTTACATAAGGTAAATAGTGGAAGAACGCAGACGGCTATCGAATTAGACGTTCAAATTAGCGGCCACCAGCACTTTTGTATTCGCGCAGAAGAATCGCGAATACATGTGCGCGAATTTTAAGTGTACAATATCGACTTGTTGCATATGACACGGAACCAACAACACCAGAAAAAAATGTAAACAATTTGTAGCTACTATTAACATTTACTTTCTACTTTTACATTTAACCAAAAATGTCCTCATTCTTTCGAAATATCGCGATTAATATTAATTTGAGGTCATATGTCGTTTACGATTTTTCTATTCACAACTTATTACTCTTTTAGAATTTGATAAATAAATACCATATGCTATTTGAAAAAAAAAAAGAGTTGACCTTTGTGTCTTTCTTTATAGTGACAATAGTAGCGCCATCGAATGAGCCCCTTCATATAGTTAAACTTTTGTCTAATACTTTACTTCATAACACTAATTGTTTCGAAGATTTTACAGTGTTACACTTTAAATGGACCATCATTTGAAGGAGGTCTGAAACACTTTTTGAGTAATCATTGCTTTTACTCCATAGAAGAGTTCTTGAATCTCGAGTAGCAGAAATTATGGGCTTCGGTGTGTGTTTCGGATTAGCTTTCTGCGGGACCACTGGTTGTTCTAAGATTTTATTTTTCTTTATAATGTGTTTTACTGTTTGTATTTTATTTGTTCAACTCAATTTTTAGTTGTATTGACACTAATATTTAATTTTATTGTATTTTGTTCAACACCAATGGTATACAGAATAAATCTATCTACATCTAATTGTGTACAGCAGAATAACTAGGAATATATGGGCGTGTTTAAACTTGTGCGCATTCCTTTTCATTGGTTTCTTTATTTTATTGCATGTTAACCTCTGCTGCCATCATCAAGATCGCACGGTCTCTGTCCAGAAATGGTACTTTAACTGTAAATGCTATTCCATAACACTATTACATTGAACAACGATACAGTTTAATGACTGATACAAAACTAGAGAGATTATGAACAGGTGGCGATATAGAGGTAAAAATGAATATTATAACGAAGTAATGCAATCTTCGCGAAATACTAGTTTAGACTTGCCAAATACAACGAATTTAGATACCTATGATACGCTTCCAAATTAAACTAAACTTAGCTTTAAAGAAAACCATCCATGTTAAAATTCTGTCACATTTACATCTATAACTTATAATTAAAATTTATTAAAACCAAATTTAGATGTACAATAAAAATTAACGGCACTACGCCTGTTGTGCGGCACCTGTTAATGCGTCGATACGCGTTTAACAGGTGTTACTCGACCTACATAGGTACAGTTATCTTACAAATCTCGAGAAGTATCTCCAATTTCATCGACTAAAAATGCGGTGTTGTTTTGAATATGATATAGTGGTAGGTACCGTCCTCACATAACAACATAAGTCCAATGTTAAGGCAAACAGTAACGCGCGGAATAACTGATTAGATCGATTAAATTAATCTATTAAATATCATTAAAATATTGTATCTAGTTGGTAAAAAATCATTCGTATTCATATGATCTATAAAACGCATTGGTACAGATGGACTATAATTACAAAATGTTAGAGATCTACCAATAATTAGCCTATGTTAGTGGATTACTTACAAGTAAAACAGTGGAATGTGTAACTGTCGTGGAATGTAACATAGCTAAGTATAGAATGACAACAGTATCATAATTTCTATATTATTTTACCGCAGACGCCGCTAACTTCAAACAAGTTTTTGTTAATCGTTAATATCAGATTTTTATCAATTCTCCATTCCTTAATGATACCAATTAAAATGAGCAAGGACGTTACTGGATATGTATAATATCATTTAGTAAATATTGAAGTAATATATACCTAATTAGTGTTTGATCCCACAAAACAGCATCTAACCACAATAACCAAAGATGAATATGATGTGTTGTACATATATATACTTTTCTAGATTTACCTATTTTTATTATCAATAGATTTTCAAAACGTATTTAATAGTATCCATTGTACATATTTAAAACATTTGACAGTAAGAATATCAAAAAAAAATCTAGGAAGATGGTAATATTTGAATATCATCAGTTATGCCAACACACATTTTAATAAGTTCAGTCGTATATTAGCACATAAACTATCTGTCAACACTAACCTGTACACATTATTACCTTTATTATTTGATAATGATGTGTTAATGTATAATTATAAAAGCTAATTTTATTTTATGGCTGCAAAAGTAACGAAGTTGTGGATAATAAGAAATTATCTATTATATTTGAACGTTTATCCACGTGTTTAGCTGCTATAAATTGCCCGCATTTATATTCAATAACTTATTACAGAATTCAGTAATTATGTATAATTTAGCAAAATGTATGTATAATAAGTTCTTTTAAAATTTAATGATTCTGTTACTTAACTTAGAATGTTCAATATAATATGTACCATTTTCGAATAGAAACCGTTGTAAAATTTGTAATATTTTTGAAACATACCTATTACTCTTTCGCAATTGTATATATCTAAGGTTGCATACAGAAATAGGGAACAACGTAATACAGTGCATATACCGGGTCGGTCTCATCATGGGCGAGTGTGTGTGAGACATAAAACGTGTAATAGTATGCGGTTGCATGAGATGCGGCCCGTTTTCATGCCGACCACGGCTCTCTCCGTTTGTAAACAGGATAATCGAGTCATGTGTGGAATAAGCAATGCACCAGAACGCACTACTTTCAATAATGCATCTGCGACCACGGCTGATTTAATAAAGTGTCGGTGCTCTTCCGATCTGCGATATTAACAAGGCGTGACACATTAATGCTTGTAATTTTGTTATCGATGCCGTTCGCCCAGACGCCAGACTAATAGCTGTCATTTTTTTCGATTTTGTCGGTTTTTCGCGTTTTATTTTTTACAACAGTCAAGATCTTTAAGAATATTGAAACTTCCACAACATACTGTTAGTTGCTTCTTAATGTGGATACTTCTAAAGATGTTATAACCAGAGAACTCCTCATCCCAAGCCATCAAGTATCAAAACTTGACAACTTCACTAGAAATGGGTTTCTAAGAGGTTTAGTATTCTATTCTTCAGTAGTCGAAATTCAGAAGATAAATCCACTATTTAAATTAAAAATTTAACCGTAATCATATTTTATCTCGGGATTATCTCAAGATTAATAGAAATCAATCAATTACTTCGTATTATCCCATTAAGTTTTTCTGTTGTGTTTCTCGAAATTGGGTTTCAACTCCTAAGCATTAACGAAGTACCTAACTATTGTATTATACTTATTAAGTTGGATTTTCAGTATTCAAAATATGTAGTTGATTTGTTGGTATCCATACCCCGGTTATAATAACTGGCTTCTTGGTATACACGCTTTGATATGCGTGCCTTGATATCGATATCCCATCAGTATTTTTTTGTATCGTTACCATTGATTCCTAGATATCGATACGTTCGTTATCTGAAGTATCGGGGAATGTACCGATATTTCGCCCTGCCCTAACGCACACTATTTACTGCTGTACAACTACGTCGCAAATGTACACAGACCAAAAAATATTTCAGTAAAACTGAGAAATATATTTTATAATTAAGTACAAGTTGTGGAACTACGGTGCCAATAAATCTCACTCGTAAGAAATATCAGTTCCTTTGTTACAGATACTACCTTTCCTGTTCGCCATTTTATAGAAGCTGTTCGTTTCTTTTCCCTATAAATTGTTAAAGCAATTAGCATCGTCTTAAAGAGCTATTTACTGTTAAAAGGTAGAAACAACGATTATTGCTAACAATGTGGAGTAGCTGCTTTCTATTTATATAGCAATTTGCTAGAATATAAGCGGTTCATTTGTTGAAGATGCCACGCGAGATTTGTCTTGCTCTAGTAGTTATACAACAATATATTTATATGTATACACAAAGCTTAATTATTAAAGAATTATAGACACTATCAAGAAAGAATATCCGTCGATCGTTTAAAGAATAGCAGATTAAAATTTCATCACTAATCCAGTTAAGACTCTCTTTGTTAGTTTACATAGATATACCTTTTCCGTTCTAAATTAATTTGTAAGCTGACGTCTTGATATCCCATCAGCGTAAATTTAATTTTGTGCTCTAATTCATACTATTGCACGTTGACAGATACTGTCGGCTGTGTTGTTTTATTTAAACGATAACAAAAAAGAAATCAATAGGGTGCCAATTTTTTGTTCAAGCTGTGCACTTATTGTTAACGCTAAAAACCAACCTCCAAGCTTTCCCAATTTTATGTAAATATTTCTGTTACCAAAAAATAACATCGCCGATAACATATTTGGAAAGTGTGTTTTGAAAAAGGAAGGAAAAGTTTACTTATAACCGGGAAGTTAAGTAAACAGAGAATGATTTGGATACATAATACAAAGAACTGTTAGTTTTGGCATTCATTGTTAAATTTAGGATAAACATATAACGATGGCGATTAAAAATCTATGTACTGTGTGATACAGATATTTACTATTTATTGTAAGCAGAAATAGAAGTCTAGTACTAAATGAATATAAGAACCAAATGAAGTGGTTGTGTGTGTAGAAATTGTAACTAGGTTAGGTGAAGATACACTGTTGGACATAATTCACGAGCACACTCTGAATAGTTCAAACGTATGAATACAATGCAATAAAATACAGCTTAAATCTGTATACAGTGCTGCCAATGTAAATTCTAAAAATTATTCAAATGTTGAAATCAAATTATCCGATATTAGACATGTTGGATCAGCTAAGTCCGGAAATCGAGGTGGTTAACCTCATGTGGACGAAGGTAAGAGAATTCGATAGAACGCAGCATTCACTCTATATAACGGCGACCCACCATTATCTGGTCTACATGCTCGCGTGTACGTCTCCAATATGCAACAATACCCCGCCGTGGACATGGTAAGGTTTAAGCATGCATCGATTAGACCCGCACTAGGAAAGGTTAAGAGGCGGCGTTGCCTACCATTGCAATACTTTCTCTGTTTACGACGGTCTTTCCGCTATCTTTCGTAAACTATCATCTACCACAAACTACCATAACAGTTCCCGTATTTAATGCTTCGTCCATACCCGCATTTGCTGAGAAGACGAAGTACGCGACGCTATCGTAGCATGAACTAAGGTGCGATCCTTATGCTCTAGTAGCGTCTCAGCCGATATAACACATTCTCATTTTGTTATTAAATGATTGTGTACAACTCAAGCTTTAAAAGGATTGCATATACTTATAAATCGAAAACTAATGGAGTATACAAGAAATACAGTTACGATTTTTAAGTCATCAACCAGGATTAGTAATTAATATGGATATGACTTGACTATCTACCAATTGCTCAAGAAGATTAAATTAAAACTTACAATAATGTCCAATGATTTAGTGGTTATTATAGACAGCAATGGTCGTTTTTTCCTAATTGTAATAACCATATTTTTAAAGTAGTATGGTTATATTATGTATACTTATAAAAGTACCTTAGAATAGATTTCATCTAACGTATGTATGTATATATTTTTAACACCCCATATATTTGCTTAACTCCCCATATATTTGTTATATCGTGCGTTATATTTGAATTACGTACAGTGTGTGATGCATGTTACGTCTTAGCGTTAGGTTCAGGAAGTAATAATAAAAGCGAAGATTTTGACAACACGCTATGGAAATTCGTTAAATACGAGTACAATTGAATCGGGGGAGAGATTCGAACGTATACCGGAGAACAAATAGCCACCAAATTGAAAACATCTGGTCATGACACTCGAACAAAGACGACGTGCGGCTGGCCGGCGCTAGCCTGACGAAGACAGCTCTAAATGAGTGGCTTAAAAACGGCTCTCTCTATATAAAATACACAGACGGAATATACATATATGTATACATAGACCCTAGCACACTCGCACACGTATAGTAAGAGAATACGTCGTTGTGTGTACGACCATGTATGTGCAAGCATTACCAGTACAGCGCGTAATACGCGTTTGTTGATAAAGCTATTATCTGTAGAATTCGCAACCCTTCGAGAGAGCTTACCCTCCACTATGTCCTAAACAATATTCTTTTGTCTTGTGGAAAAGAACACCTAGTAGACACGAGTACGTATGTAGTATATAATCAATGTTGTCAAAATCTGACTTTATGTGTTCCCTGGGGACCTAACAATAATCGAGTTGTGTGTTTGTGGTCGTTTTGTTTTAATCTCTAAGCAAAAATAATCATCCTATAACTTGAAACTGAGAAATAATCCACTATGTTTAGGTTTGGTTTTGAAATTATACAACATTTTGCTGCTAGTATACTATAATAATTACCTTACCTGCTATGAAATTCATAACTAATGTGATTAATTGTGAATAAATTGATACGCAGCACCTCCTAACTGGAAAAGTAATACTGACGATTTACGCATAGAAACAACAAATACAGGTAAGAGCAACTGGGTGAGTTAAATCAAGTCAATGAGCTTTCACAACGATATGTTATTTATACCGTAATTGGAGAAATTACATATTTCGGATACTTTTGCATTATACGCATCGCTTTCATGAAGGCAATGTCGGCATAAGTCCGACTTTATAAACTTGATATCTACAATGCACCTTTCTGTGATTTCCTGAGAGGTACGGCATTTGACTCTGGGGGAACTACATATTTTACTTGGATGAATTCTCAACTTATGTTTACTTCAATGTGTTGATTATAATAGACTCATATTTTATATTTTAATCCAGTTATTATTTTTCTTTAGTACTATTATGTTAAAGATAATCCAACGATATTGTTTTATTAGTAAAACAAACCGCTGTATGACCTTATTCATATTCCTTCTGTGCAAAGTGATGGTCTTATCCCAAATTCATCCTATCGATGACAGACATTATAAATGTTGAAAGAATCTTTTATCTACGTTTAAAATATTTCATCTTGTTTAACTTACACGTTTGCCATTGAGCGCGATAAACAAGCATTAGTTATTAAGCAAAAAAGCCATATGGCCCAAATATTTTGTTCTGTAGAATTTATAAACAATATAAACGTTTATATAACGTTTAGGAAACGTCTTAATGTCACAAAAATGAAACGTTATAATTTAACGTTCCATAAACGTTCTGTAAACGTTACACGAGAAACATTTTATTAACGTTGGAAAATGCAAAAATATTTTTATAAAGGAACACAATACATTAAATTTTGACGTCAAATTGCCATAGCTTAGTTGCTGATAACAATGAAACTACAAAAATATGTAACATGTCTGAAATAAGTGAATAGCAGTAAAGTGAAGAATATGACGTAAATTCGTATTTCATCAAAAAAAATAGGAAGGTAAAAAAAATAAGTTAATTTTCTAATAAATCTACAACGCAAACACCGTATCATTATTCATTATCTCTTAAAAAGTTTATACGTATCAAACATGTGTTAACACGTTATATTTTCACTGTCAAAGTAACCAAATATAACGATCTTTTTAACGTTACATTAACGTTTAGTGAGTAACGTTTAGGCAAAGTTATTTTAACGCTTATAAACGTTGAACGTTGCAAGCAATCTTTATTTAACGTTTTCGTGCTACCTGGGACTTTAAATAAATCTAAACACGATGTAGACTAATGTAGATCAAGTCAGATTATATAAAAAAAACAACCAAATTGTGCTAATGTATTATTGATTCTTAATTAGTAATACCCTACTTATGCTGTAACTGTATGGATCTTTAGCGTAGTATGAATGTAAACCACATAGAGCATTTGTACTATTTTACGGAATTTTCTTATTGTATATACCATATATAGCAACGGCGATCATCCAGAAGCGTAGCAAAAACAGCAATAATAACGGGAGTAACAAAAGCTCCCACCGTTTCCGCATGTTGGGCAGGTATAGGCGGCGGCCTCGCGGAAAACACAATCGTGAATCCAGCGTTCCTGAAGGATTACCGTAGACGCGGTGGGTTTTCCTCGCCCGGCGTCTTATCGCAGACAGCAGGATAATTAAATTTGTCCCGGTGATTTATCGCCGGAGTACAGAGAGAGTGCCCGGCCTCATATCCTGCTTTCCCGGCTGCTCCTATCCGATGCGCGTGATGTATGGCTCCCCACGGCTCAGATGCCGCCACCCCCGTAATCCACCCCGCGCCTAGCCTTCTCTTCCCCGCATTCCCCTCTTGCTCTTCTGAAAACGATAAGGGCGACAATTACACATTCATCACACCTGCAGCCCGCGGTCGGAATATTAAAATCAATACCCGACATTACCTATTCATAAAGTTGGTACGGTGCGTGGCTCAGATAAGACGGGGTGCTAAGAGGGTGATATTCGGGTGTGCATATTTTGCCACCACACTAGAGCCCATGTTTTTGGAAGGTTCGTTCACTCACACATACACGAACGCGCGCGCATATGTAGATATCGCCATCGTGCCACATAAAAATGGAAAAGCATCAGATAGACAGAAAAAAAAAACGAGATTATGTTTCGTAATGGAAATCTTGTAGATACATTCTATTAAACACAAGTTTATTTTGCACAAAAAGTAAACGCATTTAAATAAGCCGGGAAATTGCTAGGAAGTATAGATATAAATGTACATAGATGATTCATGTAAATTTTAAAATATACATCTTTTACAAAGATTTACTAGTATGCATGCCGCCTGATAGTAAGCGAAATAAACATTTCGTTCGCCAATCTAGGACATAAGGACGTATGTACACTCGGTATGTTCAATGCCTTGACATTAATATGTACTATTACTACATTTCCTAAGAAACGAGGAGACATCGTGCTTGTCACTACAGTACTTGGAACTATAGTGACGTTACCGTGAAAAGTATTTGAGTGATAGGTACCATGTCACTGTTATTTTTTGGGAAATATAGTAATAGAGAGCACTTCTGTCCAAGCATTAAATAGGAATAATATATGTATACGTAAAACATATGATTTTCACTAGAATAACAGAGATACAAAATGTTGGTACAACTTTCCTAGAATAACATAGATACTACAAATGATATAATACTGCGAGCGGAAATTATTTGATGCTAATTAATAATCAAATACATAATTATTTGCTAACATTGACAGTTCAAACAATTACAAATTTAACAGCTTAAGCATTAAATAAAAAACACATGTAATTTTTATTTTTCGTACAATTAGCAATATCAAGTTAATAAAACAAATACAAAGGTATCTATGAGACTTATAATTTCAAATAGAATTTACCATCAATTTAGAAGTGCAGTGTGACAATCAATTTTTCAAGGAATCGATGGTGCTTTGACTTTGTTCAACATTATTTGAATATCAAAGTTTACTCTAACAGTTTTGTTAACAATTTAAAGTTTTGAGATTTAAAAAGTCTTAATAAATTTTACTTGTACCTAAGTGTATAAAAATAGGGAAAAAATTAAAATTAACATTTCTGGTTAGCCGTCTAAGTTCTAAACTACACCTTCATACAAGGAATACCAAACGCAATGTGTTACTTCACAATAGTAAACCTTATTTATCACATGACTGCTTTTATTATGACGTCTTTTTTAGAACAATTGATGGTTATTTAACTAAATTATACAGTAATGAACACATCATTTTATAACAGGCTTTAAAGCTGTTCCAACACTCTATTCTTCCTTTTAAGAAAGTCACAATTCATTATTATTGTACGTATACCTACTTATTTTGTACATTTCGTTGAAACCTTTAATTTTCGTATCTTTTCACTAAGCCGCTTGTTTATTTGTATATCCAATAATGCCGAGTTCCAGGGCGATAAGTATCTTACCACGTGCACCATACGAACAACTAGTAACAGTTGTTTTGTGACTTACATTTACTTCCAGCTACAGACACTGTTGTTTTTTTTAATAAATCACTTCATTACTATAATAACTTTTATTAACTAGTTTCATTTTCTAATTACTAACACTATCACTAGGTTGATAATAAAACCAGGGAATTATAATATTTGAAACCATTGTTTAGTAGTAGTAGACGTTCAATAGAAAAATTGAAAAATTAAGTGAATCTTTGAAATATATTTTCAAACTTTTAATCAAGATTTGATTGAACAAAAAATTGAAAATCGAATTAAATATTTGCATAATCAGAGAATCTGTCTATTTCACTAAACAACGCAGCAAGAAGAATAAAATAAATAGAAAATAAAGTAAAATGACAGTGCAAAGAGAAACGAAATCTACTAACTCAGTACTTTGCCATTAATGTAAGTGATTTCTTCAAGAGCAAAAATTGGGACACGATTTGACGTGGTCAAAATCAGGAAGTCCTTATAATACAGACTCCGACCGTGAAAGCCTTCGATATCATGCAATAATGAACAGTATTTACAATTCAATATAATTTATGACAGACAACAATTCTAAATAAAGGAAATCAAATCGTTCTCAAAGTAGTCTTTAGTCCTTAGTAAAGGAGTCATTGCCAAGATGGAGATATGGTTTGTGGAAGAGGAAACAAATACCAGGTTACGCTTCTTTAAAAAAATGAGTTTTTGAGAAAACAATAGAAGTACTAAGTTGAAGACCTAACTATGTATGTATATTTCAATAAGTTTGCCACTTGACAAGTCAACAACGTAAAAAGCAGTAGACTTCCACAAAGATTCTTAAATGTCAAGATGTTTGCTGTGTGCCTAGTAATGTCAGAGTGTAATTTTACCCATATATAATTTAGTGTGGTATTTGATTGCTATTTTTGATGGCTGCTTCTAACCTCATTGCTATAAATTATCCAACAAGTTGTAATCAGGAATACATTGATAATATATTCGTACGTCATGTGCATTCTTTTAAAATGTAATGTTTGTTTCTGATTTATTTAGTTGGTTTCTTCAAGATACGAAAAATATTTTCACTTTTGGTATTTTTAATTACTTAAGTAGTTCTTCCATTTAGTATTATAGGTAACTACAAATATAAGATGTTACTCTATTTTTTTACTTTATTTCCAAAGAAACAAATCATTAGAAACCAAACTCTTTCCACTTCTATTGCATATTTGCATAACATATCTGTTTCAATATTAATTCATTGTAAAGTGATGTAAAATTTATGAATGTACGACAATTTTTCCAAGGTATTGTATGCGTACATTGATAAAGCGATTAGATGATCAAAGTAAAATGTTGATTACCAAATGAATAAAATAGGAACGCGTTCTTAGTTTTGTATTAACAAGTTATTTCAGTGTTTGAATCTCAATATACACGATACTGAACTATCACCATATTTTTATATAAAGCTAGGATAAACTCGATGCTTTTTTCCTTGCGTATATTATGAGCTGATCGCTTTTTAACTTAAGATCTTATCATCCGGTCCGATGGCAGCGGCGGCGGTGGCGGTCGAGGCGATAGTAACGGTGGCATCAGCGTTAGCCGTACTCAGTGATGTATGTACTGCGGAGTTGGCAGAAGGCACACAAAGGAGGCCATCAATCCTCTCCGGATTGTTTCCTGCTGCATCAAACTAATGGTCCCAGTGGCAAAAGTAAACTTACGGGAGAGAAACAGTTTAATGGAATCCGGGGCCGCGGGGACCATTAAAATGAAATAGTGGCCGGTCCACCTCTCGCTATCGAATCAATCTCTCTAAGCAGGACGGATGGTCATTGTCGGGTCGGTCCATTACTGACGCAACTTGTGGTAATGGACCGTAATGGCGGTACAAGAGTCGCCGTCGCGACGTTCGTACGTCAATTGGCAGAAAATCGAAAGAGAATAGACAATACCACATGAGCGCATACCAAAGAGTACATACGTACATACTTGCCATCTATATCTTAAATTAAGTTACACGATAGTTCAAGCAATAATATTAGCAGAATTTCTACAGTGAAGACGAACAGTCTGCATGTTTTTTTCACAGTTGAGTGTCAAAAAGTAATGAGTAAATTTGCACACAAGAGTCTCTAGGTGACTTTAAGTGCACACTTTTAATTGTAAATTGTTTAAAAACTCAATGTATTAGTAATAATGAAAATCATATTAACACAAGTCCTTGCTTTGAAGTAAATTTAATGAAAGGAAGTAATAAAACAGATTGCAATATATCGCACGATAAAATACACTTTGTTAATAAAGACAAAAGAAAGACATCGATTGTATTTCAAAACGTTACTGGTGATAGAAATATATGTACATTATACTATCGTCTCTCAGCATGTTGTTGTGTAGCTCGTGATTGCAATAATTACTTTACATCTCCTCAGTTTGAAGTTAATAAAGACCTAACAACATTTATGATATTCGCTCTTAATAATATCCTCTAGTTATTTTTTGATATTGATCCATCTACAAATGTTTCGAGCTTACGCGATATCTGACCATGGCTTTCTTGGAGTCGAGCTTTAGTGTTTAGATTGGGCCCCATCAGAAGTTTGGAGTTTTTAGTCATAATAATAAAAGTAGATGCAGTGCAATCTTCTATGGCATAAGGCACTCTAACTGTGTCTAAAACCTACCTTTAGGACTTGTTGGCCCACATTAGCTTTGATCCACAACTTATCCGATAATATGTATATTCGCGTAACTGACACCTGCATGAACCAGAGTTTTTCTGAACCATCCTTCTTATCTAACGTTTTCATAAGCCGTTTGGCAAATACCTAGAGTATGACGGTGAATGCTTTCCTAAAGCGTGGTTAAGGGCGTGTGGATGTTGATACCAACAAATTTAATTACTCAAGGTTTTCGTTAAAAATTAAATAAGGTAACTTGAAGAAAAGTAACAACTTTAGACTTTCTATCAACTTAGCCATTTTTGCAGAATTATTAGCTTAACAATTTAATAAATTAAATAACATTTCGAAAGAGCTAATAATATTTTAAAATTTGTTGTGTACAGGAAAGAAACCACTACACTTCAATATATGTTTTCCGATTCCCATTATTATATGCAGCACAAGATGGCAGATTTGATCTTTTTCGTTTGCAGAATTCTCATGTTTCCTTCCTTTTTTAATGGTTGAACCTTATCAATAAGGAACTAAAAAAAAATCAATTACAAGAGTTTCGAAGAATCTAATACTTTTCGTAGAGATCTGAACGGCTATTTCGCTCATATATGCTCGCTTTGTTGCCCAAGGTTTGAGAAAAATCTTCAAAGAATCAAATTTACGATTGGTTTAAGTTTCCGAATCATGTTGTCGTAGTCTCATCAGTAATCCAGAAGATAAAGTTGAAGCTTTAGAAAAGTTCGTAATTTACAAAGTACAGAATCATTTGATTCAGTTTGAATACAAATAGATTGAAAGGCCTAGTGTCGTATGTTTGTTATTAATTAGATATGTTTATAATTGTAACACCTTAGACATTTTCGACAGAAATGTACAAAAAGTGGTTGATGAACCGTGATTCCAGATAGCTAGATAGATAAGATTTGAAGTGTTCTTTGTTTAAATTTAGGTGAATTAAGATAGGCGAAATAGTGTCTTTTTCTGTGTTTTTCTTCCCCTGCACCTTTCCCCTGTTTCCTTCATGTCGCTTTAAACTTTTATATCTTATTATCACCGTAACACTTAATATCCTGCCAATTTATTCATAGCCATGCCATGGGCATCATGTGCACCGCGTCAGGTCTTTGTGAATTGATAGGAATTTTCGTCAATAGTCAAGTTGCGCTAGGCTCGCTAGAAATTAAGAAACTTAGCGTCCAGATGGTACTTGGCCGCTACAGGTGATTTGAACGATTGGACCACCATGCACAGGTCTAGAATCAATGCGTGATAGTTCCTACAACGAGATTAAAACGTTTGTTTGGATTGAGTCCGATAGCTGGTATAGCATCCATTGGAACGAATTCTTGGTATTCATCCAAAGAAAAAAAGAATGTGCAAGACTGTCCTTGTGACTAAGAGTTAACTGAGATTTTTTTGTCGGTATCTTAACTACTACGCACTCAATAAGCACACACAGCTACACAGGCAAAGTAGATTCACTGCAATGAAAAAATTGTTGGAATGAAGAGAAAACTACTACGTATTTGCTTGTCGGCTGTTGTAGTAATAGAGACGAAAAGACGAATTTTCCTTAGGATTATCAAGCTAGGCGAACCTAAAATAAGAGAATTTACTCTCCACTTGACTGTAGCTTTCGTCGTTGGGATAAACTTAACCGGGAGAACTAAGATTGCATAAGGTACAATGGTGGCCAAGTAATGATTCTCCGTTTATGGGAGAAATGACAATATTTTATTTTATTTATTTTTACGTGATACTTATTATAATTTTCTCACAAAGCTGTATAATAGAACGAACACACTTCCAAAATCAAATATAAGCATATTACACAATAATTATGTTCACCTAAATAATAAAATTTATGAAGCATCTGTCAACATTGCTAAAATTACATGCGCGGCCCCTTTCTTAGTAATCACTTTAAGAAGCAAACGCTTTAGTTCAAATTTTCGTAATGGCATAAATGCGTAAAAATATTCAATTATATTAAAGTAGGCTGGGCCCGCAAGTAAAGAGCATTTTTCCTTATGACGGCTTCCAATTTCATTTACCATCGACTGTGGTGCGGTGCCGCGTCGCTGTATTAGTATTAAGTGTGCACTCCTTGTGATTATTGAAAGTGGGAACGACCGACCGTTCGTTCGGGAGAGTCAAGTTGCGCCACATCTCTCCACCGTCGCCCGCCACTGTATTAGCTCATTCTCGGATGCTGTTTGTTGGGGGAATGCCGGAGTTTTACTGGTAATTGGTGTCAATTTAGACTGACGCATCACTCATGCGAACGCGGGGGATATAGAATTTCACCCTAAGCCACAAGCTCTTATCTGTACGAATGACGAATGGCCGATCTTACTGCGATCCGTTCTCTGTACCTGAATATTTAATGCAGAAACAACCATGACGAGGCGTGCTATCTGATATCTTTCAATGTATTCTAGAGTTAGTCTATTGGTTTTTTCTTTTAAAGTTTTACAAGTACACGTTCAGATACACAAAGATAAATATTTGGAAGACAATTTAAATACGATTTATTTGATTTGGTAAACACTTCAAAATTCTGAATGTATTTTTAATATACTATTTTATTGAGAGGTATAAACATCTTAAATAGTTATAACACAGGCAACAATTTATACCTACATAAAATATGAAAAGTACATACGCACAGCCTAAATGCATATTAAACCTAAACACACCATACTAAAATTCAATTAATTGGTACGGTAGTACTTCTATATACATTATTAAATTTAAAGTAACATCCAATCACTGATCACCTGACTTTGATTACCTAAGCTGCCTGTCAACTTTCTCAACATGATAACGATAGCAATTCCATATTTCCAATTCAGAATGAGTTATGCAGATATACAATAACAGTTATTACGAAACTTCATAATTTGCACAAGAATTTTCCACCTGGTAATCCTTCCCCTATATCTTCTAAAAAATATGTGGATGTTGTTTAGTCATGGTGTTGGCAATTTTTATCCTTATCGATTCTAGTATTTTATATTTATGGACTCTTCACCTATTCTCTCTAACTGTGTAGACTTTAAGTGACTTACTCCCTACTATCGATTTTGTGGTTTTCGTCTTCAATTTTTCTTTCGATGTGATAATTTAATTTTGTTAGTTTTCTCGTTTGATTGTTTTAAAAGTCTCATTTCGACCACTTTCACTTTCCTTTTCCGCTTTTAATTGATCAAAATGTCGAATCAGGTGTAATTATGATGGATACACACACTTCATGAAAGTTTGTTGGTTTTTCTTCTTTATTTTGAGTGACACTAATATGTACTATATTTGTTTGACATATTTTTATGTACTTGAAAGTTATCGGGTCATATTTTTTTGATATGATTACATTTCCTTAGTTTTTGCTTAAAATATTACTGATTGATTACTGTAGAGCTATCAAATTTTCATTTTTAATTTAATTTATGTGATAAACTGATATTAAAAACGTTCCATCAACAAGCTAGTACCTTATGGATAACAAAATAATATTTTTATCTTTTATCGAGTAATATATTTATTTCGTCTTTTACAAGAACTGCTAGAAAGTCTTCACTGCGTGCATACCTAATTTTCTATTTGAATTATATTAAATTATTTGCAACAATGTAGATTATCAACATAATTCTCATTTTATCTTCTACCAGGGTTTGCTTTATGACTAAGACCATACAATTATAGAACAAAAGTGTTCAAAATAATCTAATCAGAAATATGTTAACGTCTGAAAATGTCTTCTATATAAATTTTTACAATACAGCATACAGATGAAGCATTGTATCGCTTTTTACAATAATGGATGCTTTCAGCATGACATTAAAAAAATGAGTACTTTGTTTCAGTGCTTAAACATTATAAGGGACGGGAGAGCAACAGATATTTCTAATTTATTCGACTAGCCGTTATAAAGATGTTTCCAGTTACACTTGTTGTTGGTAACGTTTATGTGAAACGGTCGTGAGCATGGATTTTTTCTCGTTTTCTCTTCCTGTCTTCCGTGTGCGTTCACGATGATGTACTTTTGATAATCGATATTCTTGAAGAGGGGTGTGTCGCTGACAGATATACCGGGGTGACGACTCGCCCACGAACAACGGAGTTGACACGGTCACATCACTCATGTCGGCAACTTGGCTGAGGTATTCGGTCTGTCGATAAAAATAACGAGACCTGCCGGTCGACAGCGGTATGTGCAAAGTGAGTGAAGCCCGGGTTGCTCTTTGGAAGCCACTCAAAATGAGAATATTTCGCTAGTTGGACTGCCAATAGCATCTCTCGCGCGTCTGAGCTGTATAATTACTCAGTGTATTTATAGTGTGCACAAGGGCAACGTTCATAGCCACTGGCCCGCGGCGGACTCGTGCGCCGCTTCAAAACTTCGCGTCGTGGAGAAATCTTTCTTTTCTTCTTCTTCGTCGAAACATACCGTCCACACTGCGACACCATCGCAGTCAAATTAATGTTCCAAATTCCTTAATGTGTGTCATAAAGAACGCATCAAGAGAATACTCTATTTCTGAATTGGGTATCATTAAATAATTCCAATTTCTCTTTAATGTTGTAACAAAGACGTTTTCAGTTATAATGAAAATCATGTATTGACTGCTAGGATAATGAGATTTTCATAAATATATACACTCTGTTAATTTAAATAGAACTAAACAAAATAAGCATAGACAGTAGTAATATATAGCTGCATATTTAAAAGAATTTAAACAGATTCCGAGAGAAATTTTTAGCATTCTCTGCCCATTATGTTATACAAAACGAAGTTTATTTGCTGCCAGATTTGCAGCGCAAACATGATACAGCTATGTTACTACGTTTTGTGTAGAATAAGCTACATCATCCATTACTGTAAATACCATTTCATTATGTAATAAACTCTATTTCTAATTTCCTCCAGAAACAAAAAAATAATCATAAAAAGATGAATTTATGAAATGAAATATATCAAAAAGGAAAACAACGCGGTCAATTTTAGAACCGATTTAATAATTAAATGTTATTTATAAGAATTTAATGCATTACTAAATGTTTAAATTAAGCTCTGGGATAATTCGTTTTTGCTGTGTTTGTCCCTTATTTTTGCTGATAGGCGTTGCTATTTGTGTTAATAGTATTTGACACATATTAAATGTCATGTTGTTACATTGATGAAGTAATTTTACTAAAACATAATTATTGTATTTTAGAATAAACAAATTTTTAGTTGATAAAAGACAAAAGACATTATATATGAACTTGGAGGTCAGAAATATACTGAAATCCAGTTATTTCGCATTGTGTGTATAAAGGCACAATGAATACGGTGATATATTCATATTAATAGAGAATGATTCTGAAAGTAACAACATCGAAGCTTGCATGTAATAGATGAACGACAACAAAAACCAGATGACGATCTAAGAATCATGTATTACAAACTGGAAAAGCAGAAGTAGATAGTAACTAATAGGAAATAAAACTGAAGGTATAGACTCTAAGAAGAGGAAAATGCGGACCGATTCACCGGACAAAACGAAATCTGGAAGAGTTATTAATTCTACAATCGGAGTGACCGTGTGTTCGGGATACAGTTTTACCGTGTAGGACATAGTTCCAATAAACTTCATCAAGTATCCGAAACCTACATAAGAATAAATGTTTCACTATGTAAAACCATTTTCATATTATAAGTGTCATATTAAATGGAGCAAATGTAAAAATCAGTGCAGTTTGTTCTTGCGTAAATAATCGCTACTAAAACTATACATACATATATGTATTACAAAAACTACTTTGTATGTAATCTTATTTTCTCTAATTTTATATATTAATCAAAACTAAGTTTTAAATTGTATAGCTAGGCACACATATCAATATTATCCTATTGAATATAGGACGTGTGGTCTGCGACAGTTTTTCAAATTTTCTCATCTGTTCATCTCGTATTCAACTGAGAACCGAATCGCTTACATGCTCGTTTTCGTCGTCCTGCCGTCGGAATCGTCACAGAGGCATCGTTTTCCTTCCTGATACAATTTGCATCGACTTCGAGAATCACTTAGCCCCATCCGGGGTCCCTTGCTTTTATTGGAGCATTATCATTTTATTGACTTCAAATAGCTTGTAAAACGCGGAACCGGGAGCGAGAGCGGGAAACGATTCCGACGAAACGGCCTAATTCAGGAGACACTGATGGCTTGTAATGGCTTCCCCGACACAAACAGGTGGATTTCTCCTCCGAACTCCATGCCATATCATTACCGGTGGAACAATTTTCATGCGCATGTTATTACCCTTATCGGGGAATAAAAACACCCGAATTTATCTCAATATTTTAATACATACATACGTAACACTAATAATCCCGTCATACTAGAATTTGATAGAAAGCATAACGATACAGCGTTTAACACTATTTGGTGTTTTGTAACGTGTTTTGGTAATTCTACCAAAGCGATAACAAGGAAATTAGTGACATTTAAAGTTCTATAAAAGATCATAATTAAAAAGTGATGAAGATAAACTAATTGCCCGGTACTTTAATTACTATATGGTTTTAGTCAACTTCTCTAATACATAAGGAGATTTGATGCAATACGCTACTATATATTGAGATATACAGTAATCTTTTAACATTTACGCTGCTTACTTATGAGCTATATGATAAAAAACCTAAAATTAAAATTTATATCTACGCATACATTAATATATTGTAAGATAAATTCACATTTTGGTACTGCTTCTTCTCTTGCATTTTTTATCTGCTGCTACATACGTATATCGCGAAACTAAATAAGCTGCTACAATTATTACAATTAAAATGAAATTTAAGTTCTTGTGGTAATAAAATAATTACAAGATGTTTTTGAAAATTACTTTCGAAAGTCTTCTTTTCAACGTTCGCCATCGTTTCTTCTTGTTATTTTTTATTGATTCAATTAAATAGTTATAAAAAATCTTTATTTTCATTCGAAAGACTCTCAATTTTTAAATTTCTGTTCCAAAAATTCTCTTTCATTTGCTTTCGATATCCATACGACAAGATCTTTTCCTTTGAATATGAAAATAATATAGCATTTTAAACACCGCTATGGTGTCGTATGATTCTCTACCTGATTATAAAAACCGAAGTTTTTCAACTCCACAAATAAACAGTATTGCGATTTGTTTAATATAATATATTTAATAAAATGTGTATGAATATTTACTTATCAATGTTATATAGATATCGGTAGATGGAAACAGAATCACTGGGTAGCGTTGTTTCTTATTTAATTCTATTTAAATTTTCAGCATAATCCAAAGTACAAATGGGACTTACTAATGTTATATGTACCAATTAAATAAAATTTGAAGTAAAACACAAATATGAAATACGAAAAAGAAGCTAAAGAACGGCACTTGTCTGTATGCGGATTAATTCAATGTTATCTCCAACTAATGCTTAACCAAATATAGCAAGATAATCTTGTTAAAACTACCACAAACAATATTTGTTCCAAGTTCAGCCAATTATTTTCGCTTGAACCTTTTAAGTATTATTCCTATTGATCTCATATCAGTTTAAGTCAATTAATTCACTTAATTCATTGAACTGGTTGAATTATGTTAAACTAAATGTATTAACCATATCAACAGCCAAAACTATAGTCTAATAGAAGAAGAAGCAGGCAACCCAGATCCTTTGTAACACTATTAGAACTACATACATACCTGTAAGTGCATAGCATTTGGAAAATTTATTGTAAGTCGCAAATCTTCTGAATTTAGTACGAAGCCCATGCAATATAGCTGTATATAAAATGTTAATTTTAGATTAAAAATAACACGCTTTCTCTATAAATAGATAAAACGAAACATCTGACAAAAGGTATTTAGCAAAAAATAGCAGAAGCAAAGAAGCAGATTCAAATAATATTTGCTTATTTTAATACCTGTAGCTAGGTGGTTAGAATCTTGTGATATTTGGAGAAGACCTTAAAATGAATGAAAACTGTAATTATGATAGATTGTCCCATCCACTATTAGAGGATCTACATGTTTGTGCATTAACTACAATGTACGATTTTGTGTATTTTATCTCTACCATTGTAATACACTCCATTTAAATCTCTAAGTACCCGAAACTTTTTATAATTTAGAAACATAACAATATCAATTTGTTATCGGTGCAGTAATGTACACCTATTAGTAGTTGCAGGTAGACAAATATTTGAGATTTTGATGTGTTGATGTACTTCCCATCTAAAACAGTTTGCACAAGAAGCGGTAGCTGATAAGAAGCTGTCAAATTTTTTGCTATAACACAATCTCTACAAGCTATTAGATAGTGTCAGATTCCTCTGGATTGTAAATACTAGATTAAGAACTATTTACTCTCGTTTTTATTATAGATAAATTCCTGTATAACCATTCCGAAATGACCACAAAGAAAAGTCAATTTTAGTAGTTATTTTGATTGAACACCGTTCTTCTAGTCTTTTAAAAAATTATAAATTTCTTACTGCGATTGTCAAGAAACATACTTTATATGTTTCTTTAGGCTTTTGTTATCTAAACAGGAATAGTTCAAGTAAATTTTTCCTTTAAAATAAAATTAGTTTTTTCAATATAAGCAATGGGTCAATGGTACCTAAATTTTATTTTATACTTTAAAAGATAAAGTATTCGGTTCTAATAAGATTCCAAAGGAACAAGTACCAATCTTAATGGAAGACGATGATATAAACATGTCGTCATATCCACTGCTGTATTAGTAAGTGATATAAACTTATTATTCTAGTTGGCATGTTGCAAGGATATCAACTAATTATATATACAGCATGTATCTACAATCAACAATGGCAATTCAGCAGCCATCTGTGATTAACATGGAAACGTGTATACGCACCGATGCTAACAAAAATTTACAAAATAGGTCTGGGGCGTGCATAATTTACTCAAGACATGGATAATTTCGTATCTCAACGCGACCAATACCGACCACTTGGCGGTTTATCTCGAGGGCTGATCGATATCTCGTTTCTGTTCTGACAGGAAAATGGCGCGCGCGGGGTAATTATTCATAGCGCACCGCGATTATGCACGCTTCGATAGTTCCGAAGATCTCTCGCACCAAACAGAAAGTCCTAGTCTCTCTCTAAAACCTACAGCCCGACGGACTTTCCACTTATAGCACAACCTATAGCTCTATATAACAACGGACTACAATACTTACAACATCTGGCGTGCTTGCACCGTCTGTGTGTGATGTAGAGTCTGCGTTACTCCTTGCTCCACCATCTCCATTCGTTGAACCCGTCATCTCAGGAGGTTTTCCACTATCCCGTTCGTCTATCACTAAATCTATAGGCATTTTTCCTTTCAGACAACTGATATACCGGTGGCAGAAATTATCGCATAACTCGTGAACCTATAACAACGAAAACAATATTTTACAAATAAATCCTTAAAATAACTTGCAGAAACTATTCTAAACATTAATCTAAAGTCTTATCTAACATTGCATTTTCGTGGTGGTAATAAATTAACTTTGTTCTACATTAATAAAATAAAATTAATACGAAAGCGCCTTACAAAAGTTATTAGTAAATAATTATTGCTTAAGAACCCCATACTACTGGTTTCTTAAATTTGTGTAGGTATTTTATTTATTATAATTTTCAGCTGCAGCTGAATTATTTACTAACGTAATTACTAAGTGTAATTTTTTGTTTTTTAAGTACCAAATTATCTTTTGGTAAGTATGTGTGCCCTCAAGAGCAGGGTACATTATTCTATAATAAATATTTTTTATATACATTAAGGTGGCCAGGTATTTTTCGTATGTAAGTAATATTTGAAACAATAATGCCTTACTTATTGTTAGTTGCGCATTTAACCTACGACCAAACGCTTTGAAAATGATCTCTCTCGTAAAACATTGCCAAACTATAGTTTTACTTAAAAGCTTAAAGCAAAGTCTGGTAGGTGACGTGCATGATTATATATAGATGTTCTAGAAAAAGATATCAAATATGTTTTTCGAGCAGATTTACATAGCCTTCCTGTACAAATTTCCAAAATAGTGCAAATATTTGTTAGAAATACGTTTTTCTGTAGTTTTCCTGAATAAAATGATGTATAAAAAATCGTATCAATGCCAATAATATTTATGTTCAAGCTTTTTCACGATAAGTTCATTACAAAATTCCAAAATTATACTTGTTTTGTACATATTCGTGACAAAACGAGAATAAAAGAAAAATTTATGAAACAACTTATTGTAGATAGAATGTTAACCAATGGTTGTGGCTTATCAAGATACTATTATAAGTTCGACAAAAACCTAGCACTGCTGGTTTCAGTCAACAACTCGCCACGAAATGAAATCGTCAGTAGTAATATATTAGTACAAATATCTACTACTGAAAGCTTGAAATAATACCATAAAGATGTTACTGCAAACGACTAAAATAATTACAAAAATTAGAATGTCCTTAAAAGACATAGCAACTTGTAATTATAAAGTTCTCTCCACGAATTAATTTTCATGTTTATAGTTCTTGAAGGGATATTCATTGATGCCTATCATGGATGTGACGTTAAGATCCACTTCATAATCAACAAAGTAGTTATCGACAATTATGATTGCTTTGTAAGCTACATTGCAAGGAAAAGTAGTAATAAATCTTCTTCCTTTGCTACTAATAAGCGATCGTTGGCTTAAAAGACAATTCGCGATCTTGGTGTAACGTTAAGATTAAGATTAATCTTCTGCATTTGTAGTTAGTACCTAAGCACATGTGTGTCGCAATATAATATCTAATCTAAGATATTTATAATGTTGAAAGAAATTAGCCCAATCTTTTCACCACATATGCCAATTAAATTTCCAAAAGATTATCGCAACCTTAACGTAGAAGACACCTATACAGTATTATACATATGAACTAAGAAGCGAAATAAATTGAATCCGAGCCACTATTACGTTAAGTTTGCTTTAACAAAAGGGAAAAGTAGATCATGATTATATCTTAAGATAAACCAAAGTATCAACTGAAAAAGGTAAATTCAACACTGAAAGATGTATTTTATAGTATTTTTCTGAAAAAAAAACTTGATCTTGTTCATTTATTTATATTAGATTATCAGTTGGCGGATGACTCCTTTAATTTTGGCAGCGATTACTATGAACATATGATGATAAAAACAGTATATACATACATACGGCGCCTACTTACATATATATTTGAATAGATGCTAGGATGTGATGCGAGTTTTAAGATATTGAAATTAAAAATAAATATTACCTGGCGTAAAAAATACTTTTTTAACTATAACAAAATTATTAGTAATATTGTAAGAAGCATACGATGTATGGTTATGGCAGGTTAAATTTGATAACTTTCGCAAACAAATAAACGAATAATATTAAACAAAATTAATATGAAGTTTTAGTATCCTTTTTATACCTATCACCTGTAAGTTTAATTTTTACAGGAACGTAATCTATAACACTATTTTCTGTGATAAACTCTTTCCTGAAGATGTTCATGATTTTATCTTTTCGTTTCATATAAACTGTGGGAATTAGTTGAAGTGAACCTAAACCGTTCTAAATTATTTTAAAATGAAATAAAAAATATTGAGCTCTCAACACCATTTGTAAATATTAACTATGGCCACGCTAATGAGTTTTATATGAAATGTGAGTTATTATTTACATAGTAATAAATAAACTCTATTTGCCAAAATATATCTATGTATAATATTTGAATTATAAAGAGTTAGATGTTAGATAAAACATGGGCGTCTTGTGCTTGTTTCTAATTAGCTATATACTGCTTACGATAGTCACGGAATATGTAGTGTAGTTACAATATTACACGTAAATATGAGGTTGAAATTTAGTGCTGGAATATTTATAGTTTTCACGCTTCTGTGGTACTGCTAATTGAAGTACGCCGTATAGGTTAAAATACAATATGCAATATTGCAGACAAATTTATTGCACAAATCCTTTCTGATCTGGCAAACATTTATCTTAAGTAATTAACATTTATATTTATTGCGTTTTTAACCGATTCGATACACAAACAATTAGCGAAACCACTAAATATAGAAAAATCTATTTAATGACTTTGTGAAACATGTGAAAATTTTTAATTATATACGATAAGGTCAAGACAATTAAATGCTGAAACAAGCAAAAACAGAAGCAATCTACGAACATAACCCTTCTACATATATACACGTATATGTACAATTATGTATGCACATTAAAAAAATATTTCAAACATTAATCATTAATACATACTGCATCTAGAAGGAAATCCTTACGTTTTTAACTAATTAGATTTAGAATTGGCTTAATTAATAGCTATTATGAGCGCTTTTCGTAATCCGTTACAAATAAGCATGTAGTAGGAATATAGTAAGTATGTATGATGTAACAAATATTTGAAAGATTTTCATTTGAAAGTCATCTATTTATATTGTTTTAGTAGAAAATAAGAATATTGGGCAACCATGAATTTGTAATAATAAATATAGATTTATAATACTAATAATAAAGAGGTTGATAAATTTATTGCTCTTTCTCACCGCAAAATTTGTTTCACATAATCATTGCATTTAGTTTTTTAGCATTTATCAAAGTTATAACTAGATCAGGAAAATTACTATTAGACCGGTCCAAGTCGATATATGACAAAGATTGCCAGAACAGATGTAGTTAATTAGTCAGAAACAGACAATTAACGCGACCACTACAAAAATTATGCTCAATTTTCGAAAGGCCAATAGTAATAGTGTATCCCCTATCTGCTGGAACAAAAGCGACTACAGAAGACAAGTTAACTCTGCGAACACAGAAATAAAACAATTGCTGCATGGAATCTCTTCGCAAGTAATTTACCATTTTTTTTCAAGTAAGTTACCAGTTGACAGCAACTGGTTTCAATACTTCTGGAGACAGTTATTATAACAACTCTAATTTTGACTTAGTAAAGAAACTTATGTGATTATGTGATGTATGTGAGATGAGAGATTGCTGTAACGTAGGTGTTTTCTTTAATTTATTCATTGCGTTGGGTCTACTTCATACTAAACTTTGAATCATTGTAATAATTATCACGCCAATATATTTGATGCTTCCGCTCGCATCAATTGTCGTTGTTCGACTGTACACTCTGTACAGGTCATATATACCTTACATAGAACCGATGTTTTGTTGCGTTTTTCCCGTTTTACTCACAATTGAATTCTTAGATTATTATTTAAGACAGTATACCATCTCAGAAAACAATGACAATAACCTACACTCAGAGCATATCTCATACAATTGGGAGGGTGTGTTAAAGCATCAATACTATTGTCGATGGAGTGGTGACAGTTTTTCTGGTTTTAAAACCATAACGTGGGTAAATTGAAAAATTATTTTCGCATAATTAAGAATTTATTGGCATTCAAGCAGCCAACGAAGGTCAATCTTAAGTTTCCATTATGCGACTAAATGTCTTACTGGATATACGAAATATGTTTCATTTAAATTAAAGCACTATTGGATTTGGATTAAATATATCATTATATTCAAATAAGTATATATTAATCTTGATTGACAATTATTGAATTTCTTGAAATAAATATGCAAGAATGTAGCTAAAATAAGTACAAAAATAAGCTGGTTTACGGTTCTCGCGTTATCTGTCGTGTAGAAAATTCCTGGTTCTGACTTTACTTCTAAAAATCATAAGATTAATCACCTGCAACAAAATCAAAATCCTTCTATATGATAGAGAAACCACCGAAAAGCTGCATTCAACGACGATTGTGAAAGCCTGAATACTATTTTAATCACAGGAATTAACATTTCCGGGTATTGAATGTCCCTAATTTTGTACGCTGTTATAAGGTTATAATCACAATACAAAAGCACATGTGCACATATTACGTCTATTGCATAGTTGCATATAGTGGCAGAAGCGCCACCTATAGCATTTTTTGGTTATTTCCATCATCCATTCTTGCCTGTACAAATTATTTCTTGGAACAAATCTGATTTTAAAATTTTCATTTACTGTTCCCAAGATATTCAATTAACTTATAGATAGTAAAATTTCTCTTAACAAATAAAAAATTACTTAGGTTAAGTGGATTTCCTCAAGAGAAAATAATTTCTTAAATAAAGAAATCCTTTTTCTGCGTGCATACTACGACATAAAATTGTTAGTACGTTTCGTAGTCACAAATAAAGTGGAACAATTGTAAATTATATAAACGTATTTTCTTGTTATAAAGAAATAATATTTACTGAAAACTATTTTATGGAAATTTTGTAATTATTTGTCAAAAACATATAGAAAAGTTTTATTCGGTGGTTCATATATTTGTATATTAAGAACAATTTTTAAACGTGAGATTTCATTTGGAATCTTTTGCACACTAATGATACCCCCGTAGTCGTTCTAATTTACATCTGCTGCTAAGAATAAAATTAAAATAATTTCTAAAGCAAAATAAATTCAGAAACCTATTATCCGCATATCGTGATCATTTGAATATTTTTATAATAGCATCAACAGCACGATTTATCCCAGATTGTAATACCGACAGTATTTTCTTTTATTTTTTAGTTTCACTAATATATGCATCTACGTATACAGCGTTCGGTAGAAATACGAAGAAAAAGTCTACAGTTTTATATCGATCAGTAGCAGCAACAATGGGCCCTGCAACTTTCAGAATAATTTACATATTATACGAGCTGGACTCAACCCGAACCAAAAGTGAATTTCTCATTAGCATAAAAAGCAGAGAATAAGAACCATCCAGCTCGGTCTGCCATCGAATTCCTCCCGATGCCGATACACATGCTACCATAAATTATATGATCATTAATATTAAAAATATTTGAACTTTTTCTTTTTCAATTTTACGTTGTAATCCTATAATGTATGTGGAATAAATTTACTATACTCGGCATACTAAAAATGCAGGCGTTTATCGCTGAGACGATTCTTAATGCATATGGTATACGAGTATCCTATTCAACAATGTACTTATAGTTCGCTTGGTTCGTATAAGTATACAGTTAATCATATATCATTGATGCAAGATACATATGTATGCAGACGTGTATCGTAGGTACATAATACGAACCAGAAAACCTGCCTTTTTTCAGTAAAATTAAAATGATTTATCAAGGTGTCAAAATGAAAGATCCAATGAAATAAGGACGTTTCACATTAAGTCCATTATCTAAACTAGTTATGAACATTAACCAACAGTTATTGTTATTGAGAACTTGTTTAAAGTATTCACTCTTACATTAAAAAAAAATACAAAAATAGCTTTTCTTTTATTCGCTTCAGTTATACGATCAAATGTATTATACAGTATTCATTCTCTAAGAAATAAGATCAATTCATACAACAAGTTATTTGTGAATCATATAACGGGATCCATACATACACATTACATTGAAAAAAGAACTACTTAGTTATGTAAATATTTAAACCCAACTTTTGAAACCAAGTTCACAGTATCTATTTTAAATAGAAACAATAAAAAGATCTAATATTGTATTAGCATATTGGAACATCGTCAGATTTTAGCCATTAAACTATTGTTTATTCATTAACGAGGCAATTTTGCATATTATTTGAAGTAAGAAAATTCTATATAAAGATTAAAGATGTATGTATGTATATATTTCAAAGTATTGAGTGATATAATTTTTTATTGTCGTTTCAATTTTACCTGAAGCAAACTAACTAACAGTGACTGTCAGTGGTTGTTAGGTAATTAGAAACAAGAATTTTTGTTTACAATAAGATTTGTAACAGATGATTACACACGACAAATCATTAACTTTATAATGAAAACAAGCTTTAACCTAATAATTCTACAAATCCAAACATAATTATTAGAGTAGAATACTAGGTCTTAATAGAGTAGAGATTCGTTTGAAAACTTACGATAATAAGAAAAATAGTACAATATAAAAATGTATACACCTCAAATGTCTGTTGTGTGATTCGAATACTTTTTCGTTTCTCGCATTTACATACATTGTAAAAGCTAGCTATTGAAAGTGCAAAAATGTTTAGAAAATTAGACAAAGGTGCCTTGTAGCTTTCGGTTCGAGATATGATAGTTCACAAATGTCCCGTAAATGCATTGCAACTAATGCATAAGTATCCGAAGCACACAATGCGTACTACTCTAATAATAATTCGGCTACTACAAGTATGCTAATCCATTCTGTCAGAAACTCTACCAATAAATAGTACGTTTAAATTTGGATACCAGTGTATTTTCTCTCTGAATTTCTTAGTGCAGAAGTTAATATTAAAAGCGCAATTTCATCTACAAAACATAGAAAAACTACAAAAATCCGATGATCTAGTATACTCTGCTCTATTAATTACGTTTGCATGGTAGTATTACCAAGACGAATACTAAGGTACTTGTGTGACTTGCTTCACTTAACCAACGAAAACTTCAATGATTTTGGACCTTTACCAGTCTGTTTCAACTTAAAAGATACGAAACGAAGAAAAAAACACAAAAGATGTTACACGACATTTTCCTTAGTTAGATATAATGACTGATCGATGTTACTTTCTGCTTGCTCTAGCCGAATTAATACAGCAATAGAACTTTAAGTTGATTCATACACACAACAAAGTTATTGGCTTCGAATTTGCGTTTACATATATTTCTTGGATTAACCATATACATATACATAGTGCTACAGTTAAGATGGCAAAATTTACAGCACTTTCTGGAGCAATAAAAATTACGATTTGAATAAATGGATTAATCTGTATCGCAAAACTTGTTGAAAATAAATTCTTGCTACATAAGTATTTGCCGCTGCATAGCCCTAACATTGTCAAGTTAATTTAATTTAATATTCACCTATTCACCACATTAATTTCACATTGTTTAAGGTTAAAGTACCTATTACTTCACTTGGACTGCCGATCAGAATTCTATGCAGGGTGACTTGTAATGAAACGGTGACACTTTACAGCGTGTTACAGCGTGTTAGATCATTTCCAATAGATATACCCCAATTTGCCTTATCCAAAAGTCACCCGTTTTCAAGATATTGTGTTTTTTGATTTTTCCATTCACTACTTATTCTCACTCAAACTTAAAATTTACGAAAATAGTGGAACTTTTTCTCAATTTTTCAGTCTGGCTAGAGGATATCTCAACACACATTATTTATCGGTGACAATTACGTTAAGTAAAATTAAAAGAAAATAAAATTAAAACTGCCGCTTTTGATGTTTTGATGAAACTGTAGACACAATCGTTACCTTTGTGACTATTTATTTAGCGATTTTGTGTACAGGTTCATCAAAAACGGAAGTTTTAATTTTTTTTTAATTGTTCCACGTATTTAACGTAATTGTACCGATAAATAATGTGTGTTGAGTGTTGTCTAGCCAGACAAACTGAAAAATTGAGAAAAAGCTCCATTATTTTCGTAAATTTTAAGTTTGAGTGAGAGTAAGTAGTGAACTTCGAAAAAAAAACAATATCTCGAAAACGAGTGACTTTTGGATGAAGCAAATCGGGCTAGGTCGACTTATTGCAAATGATCTTTACTAACACGCTGTAAAGTATGACCGCTTCATTACCAGTCACCTTGTATATTGAAATCTCTAGCCACTGTTTACTTGCACAAACACAGATCAGTAACAAGTCTAGACCTACAGTTCACTTAATTGTACTATTACGTGTGTTAAAGAAAATTTACAGATTTGATCAGTAGTGCTTTTTTTGCTTTCACCGCTCATTCTTGCAATAAAAGGGCTACAGTAACAATTACTAATTTCTTTTTCTGATGTATAATATTCTAATTTATGTTAACAATACACCATTTTGTAATGTCAATATTTTATGGTTAACTGTGCAGTTCGGTATATAATTTATACATGAATAACCAAGTTAATTTTAAACTGAAGACCATATCGTTTTGATAAACTGAATCGTGTGTAATATATAACAGTTTCAGATCTTTAGCTTAAGTTGTGTATTCTTGAGGCCACAGGTCAACTATGCATGACTGTCTGAGACGCATAGTGGTGCAAATTGTTGGTCGATGTTGATGGCATAATTACTTGTAAACGTCCTGTCTTGCTGTTATTATTGTCATAACAGCACGTATTTCCATTTCCTATACGAAATGAAAACGGCATAATAAAATAGGATTGTAACCGATGGAAAAAAGCTTCAAAGCCAAAAGGAATTTAGTTCAACCATAAGAAAATATACTGTGGTGACGTTTCAGTAAATCTTATACATATATTCGGGAATAAAACATTCTCGGTATTTTACGATAGTTGTAAACGTTTCTTTGAACTTTCAGGTAAATAAGACGCGTCATCATTTTTTACAATATGCAATGTTATTTTCTCCATTAAATATTATCTACATCTGTTTTATGATTATTACACAAAACCAAATAGATGAAATAAAAAAAAACGCCGACAACACCTACTTCTGTTTTATTATCTCGTGCTGAAGTGTAAATTGGAAAATTAAGCGAAGTGGTCCGAAGAGACGAAAAACTACCAAACAAATAAAAACGCAATAAAAACACCTAACTGCTTTTACGTGTACGTTCCGATAATAAATTAAAATTTCTTGTTACAGATTAGATAATACATACGATCCGTATCGGCAGATGTCGCACCAGCGGACGCAAGAGGCGCAGGAGCATAGAATAGATGGCGACCTAGCTCGAGATAACCGGTTACGTACATTTGCCTTGCAACAAGATTATAATATCCAGTGCGCGGAGAAAGAGATAACTCCGTGATAGTGTCCCCTTTTAGCAATTTAAATGGGCTGTGCATGCAAAGTGATGGCTGGCTGGCCCGGTTCGCATTTCCATAATTTCGAGTTTTTAATGTGGCCTTGAATGAAGAAGACCAAGCGCATTGTCAATTTCATCTCACGACGCCGTCAACGGAGCTCCCAGTCGTTTTGCCGAACACACGATCGGAGAACATAAGATAAAAAGAGCATCCGCCCATATATGTACTACGTAGCAAAACGCTTGTGTACAAAGGCGTTCTACGCAAGAACGCATGTACAGAGCAGTATGATAAGAATATTCTACCTTATGATTGTTAAGTGTGTGTAAGTTTTCTACGATCATATACACACACGTGAACATCTAACATACCTTACGTATGTAAACTCACTTGTAACTTCCGAGTTGTCCAAATTGCAATATTTATATTTGATATTGGATGCAGTTACTCTTGTAAGTAACATAAGTGTGGATTGTCTAAAAGTATTGATACAGTTCATAATATTTTATGAATATGTACAGATATTTACTATGTGGGTATATTAGATCTTTCGAAGCCCAGATGACAGAATATCATAGATACTGAGATATCAATGAAATTTACTAATGTATGCCAAGTTCAATATGTTATGTACGATTGTATTATATAAGATATACTACAGTTTTTAATGTAATAATTTGACATAGACCTAAACAGTTCGGCTGCTGTATATACATATATAAAAAAATGTTTGTATATGGTTTATTACATTCGCTTATTATTAATCGAGATGTAAATACCACAAAATGTCTTTTGTACCTTTTACCAAGACAATCTTTCTATGATTATGTAGTTAGATCAAACTAATACTATTTCTTTCTATTTAACTATTTGTTCTTAAATATAGCTAGCTTATAAAATTTGTTGCATATGGTTGATCAAATTTACAAATAAAATAATATTTCTTTGAAAAAGTCATTAGTGAGCTAAGGATCACCTAAGCTATCTTTCAGTTACCAGAACGGTATTTCAGCCGTAACTACAAAAGTAGTAATAAGAGACACTATTATTAGTTATTGATGAAAAATTTGAAGTTGTAGACTAGTGAAGAAGCATAAGTGAAGTAAGTAAGATAATCCAGGAAATTTTTCACATGATTTACTGGCTGTGTTTATATTATGCTTATTCCCATATAGTTTTAATGAACAAATCAACTAATAGTTATGGAAATAATACATTTCTAAGGATTATTTTCTTTTTGTTAAACATATTATTTAAGGCAGTAATGTATAACTATATCTTAATATTACGCTAGTGATTTCTTGTTTATAATCAGTCCTTTACAATTACACAGATACTTGAAGCATTGTAAAAGATATCAAAATCACGTGGGATATGTACAGTAACGTGCTTTAGTAACGTGCCATCGAAAAAAAACATAATTGGTGTAGGCTATGAAAATGCTTTTGATCGTTGCTTTAGCCACTACCACATAATGACATTTATTATTTGACATTTTATTGTAACCAAATTTATAACCTCAAATTAAATGTCAAGGAATAAATGTCATTATGTGAAAGTGGCTAAAGTAACAATCCATTCACATAGCCTACTCTAATTACGATTTTTTTTATGTGTCTATACTATATCGTCTATCGTTGTGCATAAAGGTTATATTTATAAAATATTATGACACTTTGTGTCAGTAGATACTAAAGCACATCACTGTACATCGAATGTGACATGTTTAGTATAAATACGTTGCACATATCTAGCGATTAATGAGCCTTGTAACACTACAAAAGAAAACTATGCAAATCTTAATTTATCGTGCAAAATAATAGTATACTTTGCTACCTAGTTGAAAAGTGGATTAAAATTATATATACACAACAAGGTTTGTATTGGATAAAGGTCATTGTACCACAGATTTTATTTATTGCACAAAAATAAAATATTTAAACATACACACAAACGTAAGTACTTACAATGAAATTTTGAATATATTTATAATTTTAGGATGATAATACAAAACTAGCAGGCGGTAGCGTAAGTAGACACAGAATGGTTATAAATAAGATTGAAAACATCCATGTTGGTTCGGCAACAAACAAAATACTGTTATTCGATGAAAGAAAGAATGTTTAAGAAATTTACATCAAAACAACAAGAGATTTATTAGTGAATTAAGCAGCGTGCGAAACTTCTTATAGCATTAATTTGACACTAAATGCTTGATCAAAGGATATACGGATAAACTTCTTTAGTTTTTTTCTCTTGTTACTCTAAACGTGCTTTAATTAATTCAATATTATTTTTCTGCTTTCTATAAAGGAAAACGGTTCCTTTGATAAGCAAGTGTTTAAGTAATACCATTAAATCACGTATATTAAATATAAAACAGTGGCTACTAACCTTTTCCAATTCGAGGAGGTGAAACCGCAGAACTTGTATCGCTTGGACCATCTGGAAAATAGAAAAAAGAACGATGAATTACAGAATACGTTTCCCTTATAAATTTCATCTTCTAGGAGTCTGGTTGGGAATGTTATCGTTAGTGAATGCATCGCCATGAAGTGCTAGGGACCTCTGTAAACATACGTGTCGTTGAATATAGTTGCGATTTTTGGACATGCTCTTTATCTAACACAGGCAGACACCGCAAACACCACTCCCCATGCCCACAGTCACCCTTTTGCGGACATCGAATGAGCGTTCCTCTGCGTATCAATGGAAATTGGTATGCTAATTAGAGTTACTGCATTCGCTTATGCGAAATTTGTTTCTCCGTTCTTTTTTCCGTTCCTAGCCTGTCTCTCCTTTTTGCTCCACGAAGTATTTCGATCGTAAAGAAGGTAGAACTGCGTCAACAACGATATGTAAGCGAATGACTCAAGACCGTCGATTTCATTTACATATCATTAGAAAGCATAAATCTAAACGGTTTTCGTTGTATTTACATATGTGGTAACAGGTACCTGGATTGAATTGCGAAAGTGGTAAAACGCCTTCCTATCATACTAGGATATATAATGTCTATGCAATGTATAGTACTGCGCGAACTAAAATAGCACCTATCTTGTGAGTTTAAAGGCAGTACCAACATTTTGCAACAGTTATCATTAATAATTTGTTTTTCAATATCATATAAGTCTTTTGTGGATGTATGTTTTATGGCAAAACTAATATAAAATTCTTATAATTATGACATTTTTAAAAGAAATTCAAATCCCAAAAAAATAATATTCTCCAAGAAACGTAGGTATTAATTGTCATAGTGAATTTAAAGAAATGACAAACTAGCCTTATGAAGACAGTAAACCTAATATGCCGAAGAAGTTGTGATTAAATATAATTACGTTAACAGTGTAAAGTTTACACAAAATTATTCAGGCTGTGCTTTCTCAAGTTCTTTATTATAACTTTCTCAGACTCAGACTGCTTTGCACAGTTCTGTAAGTATGACAATGCAGTGCTCATATAACTTGACTACTATAGCTTGACTACTATTTACATACATAAAGATCATGTTTCTTAAAAATATGTTATTGCTCTAATATTTCTTAACTACTTGTAAGATTACCGGCTTTTTATTAATTTTTAGGTTTAATAGTGCGTTGTCTTAAAAAGAAATATAAAACTAAACTGAAAGTTGCCCATGAAAACGATTAATGAGCAGCCCAAATATCTATTCCATATAAAGCAAATTTGAATTTGCTGAGCCCATCTTCTACTATAAAGACCTATAATACCGCGATACTATAAGCTAGTCTTGGTCACATTAGGGCTAAAACATCTCATAAGTAAACGATCTGATTTTCGTGATTATAGATCAAATTTTTCGCTCTCTGAAGCAATGAACACGGTAAATAATGATAATGAAGAAACAGTACAAGTTGACAAAATATTTATAACCCCATCTAAAGTGAATGATGTCAATAGTATTCAAATTAAAAAAAAATCCAGGTCTAAATAATATTTAAATAATAAAGTAAAGTTGTAAAGTAAAGATTGCTTTACAACGTACAATATTCACATCGGATTTGCTTTGTTTGGCAAAAAAATAGCAGCAACACATAAATAAAAATAAATATATATCTCAATCGGAATATAAGTTCCTAATCCAAAAGTAATCCTAAAACAATACATAAAAAGATAATGAAAGCTATTGACACAATCATGTCATAATAAATTTTGCGTTTAATAAAATATTGCATGAAGTATATTTGAATCAATCTAAATCAAATTCAGACCTGTATTATAATGTTAATTAAATGCAGTTGGCAGTTGTTTTAATTGCTTGTTTTAGACATATTTGAAATAGTTTCGTATAGAAGCAGGTAATACGTACATATACGTATGTATGAATAATGATTTTGACTTTAAACGGCGTAACAGAAATTTTGCTTTATTTTCATTTCAGAATGCATATAACTAAACAAGTATCTGATTACTATTCATTCGTTAAATTAATTGTTACAAATTATTATCAATGTTAATTAGAATAAATCAGAAAGCCGGTGTATCTACTACAAAGATACACTTATCCAGTTGAGCGTTAATTACTCCATTAATAATACAATTTAAACAGGAAATATGATCGTAATTTTCCTAACAGAGCTTGAAAATTCGCGTGTTTTACAATATCTGCTTAATCAAGGTACTATAGCCTGACACATGTAATAAAAATAACAAGATGTACATAGTAACACACTCACATGTCAGTATTCAAATTAACAATGCAGCAATAAGTTTTACAATAGCGAATGGTCTTAAATTGCTCTTCGTTTAAAAGTTGAACAGAAAAAGCCCACACAACACCAGAAATTCAACACAAAGCCGGCCGGTTTCAACAGGATCGTTATTTTTTTATGTGTGGTGAGTGCACATAAAAAGTTGCAGTGACTTCGTAAGATGTATTACTTGTCTGGCTATCATGCAACTCTCGCGGTGTAGTTTTGTGTGTGTAAATTGTGTTCAAATGGCTTTGTGACATGTCGCCTTTTATAATGCCGCGCTGTTAATCACTTTGCTCCCAACAGCGAACGCTAAGACGATCCGGATTTCAACTCTCTGAAGAAATGTCACCGTCCCTCCAAAGAATCGAAACCCGGCTCCTATCGTCCCGCCACAACGATAGTCAGCCGCCTAACCACTGTGGCTATCACCCCTTTATCAAAGTGGTAATAAAACTGAGAGTATTATGTTTGGTGTTTTATAGGTGAACTAGTGCTCAACAATAGACCTCAACACAAACATCAAATAGCAAAGTGTTGCAATTGCAATTTTGGACAAGACGGTTTTCCGAGAAGAGCTTAAAATGTTGTGGTATGAACTACATCTTCAAATACATAATTTATCATTCAGCATTCGTTCGAATCAAAAAAAATTGTTAATCTGTCAAAACATTATCTTGGAGCCAGTGATTAAGTCCATAAGCGCTTATATACAAGATAAGAATCTACCATTACATTCCAACAATGAAAATTAAGTGTAGTAGATTTCTAAGTTTAATTAAAGTCTAACCAGTAATTTTGCAACCGACAGTTTATTGACAGCATTTAAAAGTGTGAAAATGACAAATGTCCAAACTAATTTGTGATTTATTTCCATAACATTCACCAACAAACTTCACATTTTTTCTAATTTACAGTTCATGTAATTAGAACATATACAGCTTCGGAAAAAATTTTAAATATTAAAAAATTATACAGGTAAATTGAAAACGAACAAGTATACAGGATTATTCAAAGTAAACTTTCATTTTTCAAACAGAATATCCTGTCTACTATTATCTTTTTTAAATCTTCGTGGGATTTGAAAATGTCTGTGTGTATGTAATTATATACCTATCCCTATGCACTTACAAAATTGATTGTAATATGTTCTTTAGATATTTACTCTACTTTGTAATTTGTATTTAGTATCATTATTTCTGGGTCGGTATTAAAGTACAAGCTTGATTTTCCGCAAGTTTATTAACAAATTGTGGGCCAAACGTAAATAAAAAAAGCTTCTGAAATGTTACGTACGATGTCCAAGCAGTCGATTCAAACTTTGAAAATTAAACTCGAAAAGAATTTTTTGAACGAGGTTTATTTATGTAGATAACAACCAAAATTATTGCTATATTTCACGAAAGCTAAAAAACTACCTCATTTTAAGACAGATAATAGTGCACAAATAAAATATTCTATGAAATTAAGGTGCTTAATTGTTATCCAAAATGAATCAGCTAATAGAATACGATAATTTGACTTTGACTAATACCGTTTAGATGTGTAACAAATTTCTTTTAATTTTTTCTGTGAGTTTTTTGCATTATATTATATTCGGTTTATTTTTCAAACGTTGAATCAAATTTTTGGTCGCCCTAACATATCAAAAATCCTCAGAAAGATTTCAAGTTTTACACGTATAAAGGCTGTTCCATTTGAAACAAAAAAATCCGCGACGACACTACCCTGTTAAATGTTTTGAGTTCTACCTTTTAGTATTTTAGATCTGGGAATTATTTGATTTTATTTACATTGTTTGCGCACAGTGGCATGCTACAATTTCGTCTTATACTCACACTCGTGGTTAATAATTTTATTTGATCCTTAATATGCTTTAATGTAAGCAACACAAAGTATCTTTGAAGTGGCACTCGCTCAAAATTTACACTGAATAAAAGTTAACACCAAAAGTACATACATTTTGTATTTATGTGGAAGATAATTGAATAAACTCCAAATACAAAAACCCAACTGCTTCTGTCATATATCGACTGAAACCTTTCCCGGTTCTTATAAAACTTTTTCTTTTAATTGTTCTTTCGAAATACACTTTTTTCTATAACATTTGGAGATGAAGCCACAGGAAAATATTGCCGTCTTTTGTATTTTCTGACAAGGAGCATATTAGCAATATATGCTCCTCTACATATATAACTGACGTCATTCAATCAAAAAATTTTAGCATTGAGAAATATTTTTAAAATTGTTAATAAAGTTATACATATATATTATATTTTTCCTTTCTAATGTTTATAAGAATTATAAAAATGTATATAGAGTGCTCGATACATTTTTCCATAACTGTATATTAAGAAATACAATAGTAAGAACTAGCAAGATACATTTCGGAGACTTAATTAAATGTCCAATCGCAATAAATTCATGGATGGCACAGTAGAAAAAAAGGTATTTGTTCGCTAAAGTCCAGACCACATACGAAGCTCCGTTTCTTACAAGGGCACCCCACACCTGACCTAGCGTTAAATCAAGTGTTTGTACCAACTCTACCGCAAAATCGAATGGGGAAGAGACTAGGGTTACGTTAATCAAAAATTCATTTCTTACACAATCTAAAGAGGAAACAGTACAAGTGGTTTTACAGTTTTACTTTTCCAGATATTAATACCTTCTTATCGACAATTCGTATGTTTTGAAATCATATGGAAATTTGAACACAGGTTAACAAATGCAAAGTAAATCAGTTAGATGCAGTTGTAAGACGTTAATTCGTAAGCCGTACTTGAGAATAGTGTTTCGTACTTAAACTTCAATAAAGAGCAAAACCAATTGACAATTCTGTTCTATAAAGTGCTCCAGTGAAGGAAGCATTACAAAAAAGGATATTATTGCTATTTAACCTAGATCGAACTATAGCACGTAGTATTACTTGAAATTTCTGTGATTCATACTTACGATAGAAAGCAGATGTATTGGGATTCAACACTAACTAGTTTACATTATTGAAAAATATTTACAGTGCAATGTTGTACTATATTCTCGTGGTTGAGTTATAATCATACAATAAACATTCATGTAATAACGATAAAAATGTTACCAATGAGTTAAAATTAATGACACTATGGAACGTTTATTATTTTTGTGAATATTTAATTTAATAAATTGTCCTTTTTAACAAAATGTCAACATTGAAGCGAATAAATATAAAATAAAAAGGTATTGATAACCTACAATATTTAAACATGATGTTGAAAAATTGCATCAATAAAGAACGTATTAATCAACATATGACGGTTTCAATAGGCAATCACCTTTATTTATTTGTATATAAAAAAGAGAAAACACGTTTTTTAATCACTTGGTCAATATTCAAAGAGCCTAAATATTGGGAAACTGGAACTGATTGAAATAATTGCCTATCATCGACATGGATGTAATCATTTTAAATCAAACGATTCATAACTCATGAATAAATAATGCAAGAATGGTGTTATCAATATGGTGTAATTAGCAGAGGGGTATAACTTTGGAAATAATCATAATAAGTTGGTAGTATGTATGTGAGATCGAGCAAACACAAACTAGTAAAAGGGATATTATAATAGTGCAACTTGGAGAGTTTGAAGAGAAGCAGGTTTATAAATTTAAACTAATTTTAAAATTGCAAGGTGAGTTTCGTTAAAACTAAGCAAACTTGATTTTCTAGTATAGAAAATTTAGTAAACTCTTTGTTGAAAATTATTAACTATATATATGTATATGGAAATATTCGACGTATTTACTTCAACAACAAAATGAAAAGAGCAGGGAGAATGAATTACTCATTGCACAAGAGCTTACTCAGTAACATATCTCTTGTAAGTGTCAATATTAACAAAGAGACATGAATTATTAGAGAAGAATGTTAGGAGAGAAAAAAAGTACTGACAAACATAACAATTCAGAAATAAGTAGATGACCCAACATCATTCTTCTCTTGCGAAGAACTGAAGAAAATATCCTGCGATGATTCGGATATCTCTACATAAAGAACATAGACAAAACATTAAGAGATTATGGAAAGCAAGAACTACAAAAGATAAGAACAGAAGAGCTAGACAAAAGTGTATAAAAATTAAAGGAAAGAAATGAATAGCAGAAGCAAAATGACTGGCAAAAAAACAGAAAATAATGCAAAGTATGTATGATATGTTTGACGCCTTATAGTGCAAAGAAGGTTTTGTGTATTTAAATCATCGTTCACTATAGAGAGTATAAAGTATGTGTGTTTCACTACTAATGTTCAGTTATTAGCAAAATTCAATTAACATTTGTAACTGCATGGAATATATAACATAGTTTTAACATAAAAAACCAATGTGGTAATATAGACTATTAAATTATATTTCAACTAATCATTACATCCGTTTTATAAAATTTGTAATCAAATTTAAATGAAAATTCTTCTATTGATAGAATGAACACTACTGTAGTTTTTTCTTTGCATCCAACATACGGAGAAAAATGTTCGTCTCATTACAAAATCTATTAGCAATCTGTGTGCATCCCATACATATCTATAGGTATGCGTAGCATACATGATAGAATCTACCACTATCGTTCCGAAGCGATTGTTTGTATCGTCTCGTACTCAAGAAGCAATTTCGGGCATTGAGCCGTAACATTATCATATGCTAATAACTACTGAGACTAAATACGCGCAACGACGCCATTAACCATTTTAATTATATAGCGAGAGATTAATATCTTGATGGAGTTCCCGAAGCCGGGTTTTAATTTACTGGTAGAGAATGATCGGCCGAATTAATGCGGCGATGACTTTGTGGCTGCTACCGTGCAGATATTCCATCGACCTACACGCTGCGTACTACAAGCCAGAACCCTGTACACCAACGAGTCCATCGACTTTTCGACCCCCTCGGTGTAGAGCCAGCGCGATCCACGTTTCTCCTGATGCTGATGCCCAGGCGTTTGATTTATACCCTACGGGGATCCATTATGCACACATTACACCCGCAACTGCAATCACCGATACGTGCCGGAAGGGTTGGTAATTAAATTTCCGCAATATTTTTCTGGTCTGATTATGCAGTAGACTAGGAAATGATGTCTACGTTCAATAGACGACGAAGCGGTTCTTCCTTTAGAGGTAGACTTAGATCATTAATCCAATTACTTATTTAAACAGCTATTCTCTATGTTAAATACGATTTATACAATTAAAGAGATTAGTTACTCAATCATTTCGCACATATGTTACCTATTACTGTATCCAAATAGAACTGATTTTTATTAAAAATCTTTCATACATGGTGTTGTCATAAAGTAATAGGAGTAAGTAATAGTAGGAGTAAGTACAGATACATCGGCTTTCTAAGCTGTACTGTTTGTTAAGACAAATTTTGCTGTCTAATTTTTATGCGTATAACTGTGCTTTCACGGATTTTTTACAGTATTATCCCATCGTAAGTAATATTGGTTTGTTAATTGCATTCCAACAGCAGATGACAGCTCGACAGAATTTCAATCCTTTGGAATAATGCCACAAGTCGTCCGTAAAAGGATTAGAACTCGTATCCAACGGGCTTCCATTACCGCCAATTAGTTGGTCTTGTAACTACGGCTATCGTGATGTTAGTTACTTTCCTTCCTATTTTTTATGGAATCCTATTTATATAAATGCAAACTTCAACGGTTTGAATTAATTGTAATTGATTTTGTGCAACGTCAAAAAAATCTTTGAAATTGTGAATATGATTCTGGCGGCCGCCCGATTCTGGTATGGTACAAATGACATTACAGAAAAGAAAACCAACGGGAAAAGAAGTTACGCCAATTGGGTAAGGCTCTACACTGAAAGAAATTTGTTGTATTGTAAAAAAAGTACGTACAACGACCAGTGAAATAATACTGCACAAGTGTGCTTTGATACGGACTTGAGTTTCTGTGCCACGCGTTTCCCCCTCTATGCTACTCTCCGCACTGCATTTAAATTTGCTCCTCTTTGCCGACTCTAATTATAACATCAACTTGATGGTAGAAAACAACTCTTTATTCATAATTATATACACTGCGATCGAGTTATATTGCATCCAAAATACTCTATATGACTAATAACATCATTGTTAAATTGCTTAATAATTTACAAAATCTAAAATTAACTTGTAACTTCAATATTAGGAGCATAAGAAAAATTGCTGCGGTCAGATCAAAGAGTATACATGTAAAATCAATTAACTTTATAAAGGAAATTATTAGTAAATTATTATTCTCAAACATAAATCTCTTTTATTTAAACTTTTTATTCTCTATAAGTAAGACTTATAAGTATGACTCACCAACGTGGTAAAACATATTGTGTATAGAGTATGTATAGTATATTCTTTTGCTGCGTTAATGAAAGAAAATGTCTCCCTGTATTGACTAAGGTATACAAAACATTGGGATTCCATAAAATGCTAAAATTGCTAATAAATTTCTGTCAATAAAATCGATAACGATTACATACGTAACACATATAAGTACCTTTAAATGAATCGATATGTAACCTGTGGCTAAATAATTTTATTATGATTTTCTTATATCATAAATATGTATTTTTGAGTAAGTTTTACACCTGTGATTTTCTTCTAATATGTAGGTCCGAATTCGTCCAGGCTTAGTATTTATTTAATTAGAAGTTCCCAGTTTTAAATTCAAACATTAATAAGAAATAAATAGATCTATCAATGTGTTAAAATGGGTAATAATTTCGAATATTTAATGAATTAGGTTAGATAAGTATCCTTTTTCATTCATAACAGGCGAAGTTTAGATGTTCCCGGATCTCTTACTTCTCAAGCAAATAATTCATTATATTGTAAAAGCTAAGTTGAGATGAATGACAAAACTGCTAATACTAAGCTCCTACCAAGGAAAAGAAAAATTCTGGTCCTAGCTTGACTAGAACATGATTGAGTATATAGTTTCAGCAACGATTAGGTTGGAGGGCAGCCTAATTTAGATGGATTAAGCAGTTAGGTCCGCTACTAATGCAAATCAAAGTAAAAACCAACTATCGAATATTCTGGTAACGGACGATAGTCCCATTGACATACAGGGTCATAATCAGTTAGTTATCCACGGACATGCCAAGTTACACTACCGATGAGCTTCCGAAAAGACGATAGTCGCCATCAGAAAGCTTATTTTCCAGAGGCTTTGTTCGATTAGTGAATCAAACTTTACCTGAGAAGAAAAGTTTCTAGTGACTTTAATAATTTCAGGCTTGATACCTGTATTCGCCATGTCAGAGCATGATAAACGTGCGTCCATTCTTGACAGTTTCCGTAATTTTGAAACGTTGATAGTCGAAAGGCTCTCGATAGCAGTGTAAAATCAGAAGAAACAACCAGAAATAGAATTATACAGCGTTAGTACTTAAATTTATTGCGAAATGAGGTTGTTCCAGCACTTGCGGCCCTCTTTCCAAATGCAAATATATGTAGGTGATCACCCTAATGCACATTTTTGGTTTCAACAAGATGGAGCTCCCCCCATTTTGCCCATAATGTCCGCGATTATTTGAATGAAATTTTTCCGGAGCGTTGGATCGGACGTAGAGGAGCAATCGAATAGCCAGCACGTTCGCCAGATCTCTCGCCATTAGATTTTTTCTTTTGGGGTCACTTGAAATGTCAAGTGTACAAAAATCGTCCCCATAATCTTGAACAATTGGAAGAGAGAATAGTTCAAGAAGCCAATCGCATCACTCCAGAACAAATACAAAATTCAATAAGAAATTTTACTGGCCGTTTACATTTTTGTCAAATTATAAATGGAGAGCATTTTGAACAATTATTGTAATCGCAACCTGAATAGACAGGTATCTTGATTTTTCTGTATTAGGACACTTTTTTAATTTTTTAACTGTTTTCTTGTGAATAAAAATAAACATCTTAATACTTCCTGAACGTAGTTTTTATTTTGCATTCAAAAGTGTTAAAAAAATCTGGGCGTTCCGTTTAAAAAAAAAGTTGGACGTATTGCCGATTAAATCGGAAGTGAAAAAAATATAAACTGTATTGCATAAAATGCATTTATATTAACTATACCCCCATACCAAGTTGCAGAAATCATAATTTTCAAATAACAATGTTATTCGACCGTTCTGGGACTTTTTACTAACGCTGTATAGTATATGCGAAGTATTCTCCCTAAAACAATATTGTATTTTATAGCGCCAACGTATCATTGTTGAATTACTAATACCGAGTAAGTTCCCAAATAAAATATAGTTCCCGTTTAAAAATTTTAATGTATAATTTACATTATGTGAATTAAATAGTAATAGCTATGCTGCATTTCAGGAACTTTAGCACAACATATACATATACATACAGGGTGGTGCACCCGAGATGGCGTCGACGATTGTAATTAAATGGCGAGGAGTTTCGAAAAACCTTTCTGAAATTTGAGTGAGGGCTACATGGATTACGTTTTAAAATTATTGTCGTTATACAGGGTGATCGAACCAGTCGGTGACGAACCAAACTTATGTTTTTTTTTTTTAAATGGAACACTCAGCATTAGAATATTCTAATCGATTTTGCTAAGCGTTTAAAATTGAAAAAACGCTCCAATGTCGTGCATTTTATATCAAAACCAGAAATTAATATTAACAAAAATTAACTGCATCATTGAATGTGCCATATTCTTGAGTAAAATAATGGCCTACACTCAACTTGAAATTATTCACCATTATACAGTGTGGTCGAGTTTTGTAAATCCAATTCGGACGTACTTTTTTCAAATGCATATTATTTTCCTATATTAAAGAGAACTTTATCAGTTTTCCAAAAATGCCATACATATTACCCTTTTGACTGACGGTTTTTAAGCAAATTGACTGAAAATGTAATTTTTTGAGATTTGGAATGTCCTTATAAACATCATGTTTAACATTTTCCTACAAAAAAAATCTATTGATGACAGATCGGATGATTTCGGTGGCCACGCAATTGGTCCACCGCGTCCGTTCCAGCGATTTGCTTTTCAGTTATCGAAATAAGCTCTTACGTTACTGTGGTAATGTGGGGGAGCTCCATCGTGTTGGAACCAAAATCTATCTATCGTCAGTTAACCGTTCTTCAAAAAAGAAAGGTCCTATTACACGCGAGCCAATTATTCCACCCCAGACGTGGTTTTCCTACAGAATAATTATGCATGTTATGTCGGTTAACCATTCCATTTCTTTTAAAAATAGCCTCATCAGTAAACATCACATTAGCGATGAAATTTGGATCATTCCAAATCTTATTTAAAAGTAAAATTGAGAATAATTCTCTATTAGCATAGTCGTGATCGTAAAGCTGCTGGTGTACTTCCATATGATATGGATGATATTTATATTTTTTAAAAGCCTTTTAATGCTGGTACGTTCATTGCAGGACACTCTTTCAATTCCAGCGGTACTTTCTTGAAGATTTTCTTCAACTGCTACTAACAACTGGTTTGCTTCATTTGTGACAGGTTTGTTAATTACTTTACGTTTTCTAAATGCAACGTTTCCTGTTTGTTGAAATCTCTCTAATAAACTTCGAAATGCATCAGGTCTTGGCTTTCTTTCGTATTACGGATATCGCGATATCGCCCAGTATAAACACCATATTTACTAATTCTTCTGTAATTAGACTGATTTCTATTGAATAATTAATAATAAATCAAGAATAAATTATAAATAGAGAATTTGACGTTTTGACAGGGATGACAGTAACTGATTCACTTGTTAGTTTGCAGCATCTTTATTGATGTCTAAATCTTTAAACGTAACAAATCTCAAAAAATTACATTTGCGGTCAATTTGCTTAAAAACCGTCAGTCAAAAGGGTAACATGTATGGCATTTTTGGAAAGCTGATAAAGTTCTCTTTAACATAGGAAAATAATATACAGGGTGTTCCATTTTAAAAAGTAAGTCCGAATTGAACTTACAAAACTCGATCACCCTGTATAATGGTGAATAATTTCTAGTTAATTGTAGGTCATTATTTTACTCAAGAATATGGTACATTTAATGATGCACTTAATTTTTTAATATTCATTTCCGGTTTAGGTATAAAATGGACGACATTGGAGGGTTTTTCAACTTTAATAGCTTTTGTCTCCGTAACTATGGGTTTTCGACCGAAGTAATGTTATATCACATTGTTCGTATTATTTAGCAGAATCAATTGGAATATTCTAATACCGAGTGTTCCATTTAAAAAACATAAGTTTGGTTCGTCACCGACTGGTTAGATCACCCTGTATAAAGAAAATATTTTTAAAACGTAGCCCATACAACCATCAATCAAATTCCAGAAAGGTTTTTCGAAATTCCTCATCGTTTAATTGCAATCGTCGACCTCCTATATACTAACTAGAACAGACAAACAGATATCTGGATTCTAATATGCAGATTTTCATAAAATAAATTTGTAAAGGAAATTTACCAAGAGATTAAGAAATTTTACAGTTTATATATTCATTCATGGCGACAGAATAATTTTCTGTTGTTTAAAATGATATATTAGATGCTACTTTAAATATATGGCTGGCAAGTTTCATGAATGTACATATAAATTATGGAGAAAGAGTTAATTTATAGTCTACGTTATATTTCAACAATTCTACCACTAAATGAATAGATGGAATATTCTATTTTCGTTAACTTGTTAATGGAATATCATTGATATTAAATTTAAAATTAGTTAGATACTATAAGATGATTGTGTACGATTTAATTATTTGTATTAGAAATTAGCATTGACTAAATATATTTCGCACAATTTTGACTAAGTCATAAATTTATTTTATTTCATTCGTTTTTTTCACATAACGAATGTTGCTTCATTGCGCCTAACAATTTATCTCTGTTCACGGTAGCATCGTAAGGTTCAGTGTAAATCCTTGACAAACTGATACTTAGCCGTAATAAATTATTAGACGTGTAAATTTATTGAACACGGAAAAACGCCGTTTACCATTTCTTAAATAATATTATTTGTTGATTTATCACTTTACTTGTTGCTTGCATATTTACATGTCATATTCGCAGAAAACGCGAATGGGTCGTTTTTGGAAGCCCTGACATTTAGAGAACCAAAGTTGTCTACTATCTGATATTGATAACTGATAACATTGTTGGAATAACACTCTTCTAGAGATGAATGTATATTTTTTTTCGATGACTCGAATTTCAATAACAATCTAATATCAAATATTCCAGTGTACTCAAATTGTAGTAAGCTGGTATGAAAGTATGAAGTTGAAGAATATCTTAAGTAATAGAAGTGAAAATGCAATGTTAAACAGTTGTAGATGCATAAAATATTACAGATTTTATGGAAAACAATAGAGACTTAAATATGTACTGAAGCAAGTAGAATTACACATTTACTAATGCATCATTACCTGGTGCATTTTTATGAATCGATTTAGTTTTATCCACCACATACTTATATGTATACTAATTTAAACATTTAGAATTAGAAAGTATTCTAGTCTTTACATATTACACCTCTTGTCTTAAAAAATCTGACTTAAAATGATAATATTGAAGGCAAATTCGGAAGTTACTTAATACAATGAAAATAATTTTATTCGTAACCACTTCTAAACATGATTTTAAACAATTGGTAGTGAAGCAGTTTTCCAATGTAAAAGATACCCTCAGCATAAGACATGGTATGGCAGAAAAATATAACGAAAGTTATACATCAAGTATTATACAATGAATGCGCTAGCGCTAATAAAAATGTTAGCGTTTGCATGCATTAATTTTGTATACTGTAGGAATCGACACGAGAATACTTGTTAAAATGAATATAGCTGCATATCTGACAACAAACGAATACACTTCAACCAAAATTTTATCAGCTGAAGCAAGTTTTTCAACAAATATGTATGGTGAATAAAACAAATCTATGACTAAGATATCATATAAAAATAATTTTAAGACTTGAAATATGATTAATAAGTCATTAGAAATATAATATAACTTAATCGAGAGATTAAAATGGAATTTATAGTTCTAAAATTCTTACGCAATAAATACGATGCCCATCAATGTGAACTGGCATCAGAGTGACTTGGCAATACTGATTTTAATATGGTAACATTGAGTAGATTTTACGTTTGCAGTTCAGTTTTTTATAATTTAGTCATGTCATAAATCAAAAAAATACATATACAGCTGAGACCTAAATAAAAAAAATCATCACTCAGTATTAAAAAAAACATGATTTTGTTGGATCTCGCACAATTTAGCCAACGATTTAACTAACTAGAAGGTCTTGTAGTTATATAAATATTTTAACAGCTTTACTGTATGCGTTGGTAGATAAATCTGTAGATATGAATTCTATTCTAGAAGCCTAGAACAAGCTTCCAAAACGGAACTTCAAGCATCTGAAAAGACCTAAAATCTATCACCACCTAGAGATAGTATCTGTCTTGCATTCTTTAGGCTTCTAGTACATGATTTTTAGTTTTAAAAGCTTTTTTTGCGGATAATAAAATATCGGCTAACTATTTTTATAGTTTGTTATACAAAAAAACACAAAAGTTATAGCTTTAACATAAGTTGGTCTTATAGTATAATGCAAAAAAATCAATTATGAAAAATGAGTTCTGAAAATTGCTCGTAAAACAATTTAGCATGCAATAAAAGCATGAATCATTTCTTCAAGCCGTTTCGCCATCACAACGGTGCTACCGTAGTTGCCTTTGTTGAACAACTCTATTTTTCGCCGGCGATTATGGCATTATTGTTTCCTAGATCTGCGTTCGACACTGCTTTAGAACAAAAACAGGTGCAGTCGAGAAAAGTGAGAGGTGGAGTTTCAGAGTAATAAATTTTAATCCGTAAATTTAATGGACTTAATTATAGCTTTTTCTATTAGAATGTTTTCACGTGCACATGTCTTCTATATCTGACGATTTACTTGTACGTTGAAAGGTGTTCTATAATTGAATGTTCCCTTCCAAGTTTTATCGTACCTTTTCTTTTTTCGAATAGTCAATTCCGACGACTAAGGTAAACGTAAACATGCGGTCACCTGGCCACTGTTAATCGGAGTATCATTAAAAATTTAGATTTTTACGTTAGAACGCCCACGATTCTTAATAAAAATTCTTTTCCAGTCCATTTAGTCTAATTTTTATTTGTCTTTTTGAAGAGGGATCATTGTTTAACGTATTCTAGCTTCTCGGCTAGACCTTTACATTTTTCTGTGTATTCATGTTATTTGTAAATATTTAAGTTTAGAGCAAATATAGAGCTTTAATTGATACTGAAATACCGAGGATATACTCTTACAGTAATTGTATTATACACAAGATACTTACTAATTTCTAAATACGCGAAACATTTTTATTCTAGCTAACAGCACGAGAAAATAATCATAGGCTTGTCATGTCAGTAGTTTTATCATTTACTACTTCATTTGACTCATATGTGAAAATAACTAATTACTATTAAATTACGACAAAACCAAGAAAATTAAGCACATTTATCTGTGAATCTTAAGAAACAAGTACTACACGGTCATGTATAATAGCAAGGGTTTAGTGTTCTGGTTTCTACAAAGTAAAAAGAAAACGAATAAATTTAGACAATATAAATCACATTTCTATCATTCTCGGAGAGCTTATTCTAAGCACTCTACAGATAAATGACATCATTTTGATTTTAAACCAGGAATAACCAAATGAAATGATACATATATGATAAAGAGAAAACAACGCGGCCAATTTTAGAAGCGATATTGATAACTTAAATGTAATTTATAATAATTTAATTTATGCCTGTATTTTTAACTTAAACTTTTGACTAAGATTCATCTACTAGTTCCTGAACAGAACTATTAAAGGCTTCATTTGTTCAAATAATTGTAGCAAGTATTTTAATACAATTTATAATATAGCAAACAAAAACTATGGATGATTCTACCAGAATTGTCAGATCTCTCCCAGCTCTGTGATTTGGTTATAATGTTTTAATTTTCTATTTGAGGAATTCAAATAGCAATGTTGTTTTGATTTGTTTTATTTTCAGTTACATAATATGTCTGGAATAATTGGACTAATTATTAAACCGTTTTTATTGACCTATAAGGGGAATATCGGGGAAGAAGATTGTAACAATTCTACATTCCAGCATTTATTTCGCGGTGAACTAATGTCAGATAGCTACTTTTTAAGATGCATAATATTGACCAATATATACTTATAAAATAGATGTCAACATTTATCTTAAATACGGATTAAAGGCAGTTTTGTTAATAATAGAGCTATTGCTTAGCAACGAACTATTCTAACGTTCCATCTAGTTTTTAACAAAATTAAACAATTTTTATCTTGATAATGACATTTTATCAATAATTTAAATGAAATGACCATCTTGAACCTTTTGATCTTTGTTTATACATTAGTTCAAGATTTTTTCATGAAATTAATTAGAGCTTAAACAAATGAAATAACACATATGATTGAACCATGAGAAATAAGTTATACAGGGTGTGCCATGACTTGATTGCCACAGCTTGAGGATATAGTATTGGAGCAATTTAATGGCAAGAAAGTTGAATGAAGATATGTCCAAAACTTTTCCGCAACTGAGCTAGAAGAATTTGAAGTTTTAGATAAACCTACTAAAGCAGGTAGGTACACTGGATTGCAAACAAAAGTAGGACAACTCTTATAACTCATTTCTTATATTAACAGTTGCCAAAAAAACGGGGAAATTAATTTACTCAATGTTAATTTGACAGCTTAATAATGATAAAATAAGATGTATGTATGTATAGCCACATATACAGCACAAATCTTGCACCTATGGTCGAGACTCGGCTTAATTCCGAACAGAATTAGCTCGATAACTTAAAAACCATTACAGTTAGAACATTGTTCTCGCAGACTTTTTGGAGAAGATTTCATGCTCTAGAAAAAAAGACTTAAAAGTTTTGTGCCAAAGCCTACGTCTGCAAAGAAAGGGACAATTAGGGTTATTTTTGCGATATTTTCTCTTTGTTTTTGCGAATCCAGCCTTAACCGTATAAGATATCAAGAAAACTTTAAGACTTTTTTTGTAGAGCATGAAATTTAGTAAAGTTCAAATAAGTTATTTTAGCAGCAATAGTGTTAAATACACTAAAGTATATTAATATAGTAAAACTTGCTGAAATAATTACTTAGATGTATACGTAAAAAAAATGAAGAGCTTAACATTGAATATTATGTGATCAAGTAATAGTAAAAGAAATAATTATTATTTAAACTGCTAACACAATTGCGGCATTACTTATGAATTTTTAGAAGTGACGGTACAAAATTTAAAATGATAACTATAACCCAACAATTAATTTTTTTTTAATTATTTATTATCTGCAATAATATCATGAATTAAAAAAATATATAAAAAACTATTGCGGATTAAATCATTACTAACATCATACCTAAGACTCGGCAAGAGTTTTTTTTTTCATTTTACCCGCAGATTCTATCGATTATAGAGAATAGTGTTGAGTAGTCAACAACAAATACAAACGCCGTAATTATCTAAAATTAACGATATTCACCCTTTCCAAACTCCTCTTATATCTTTTATGTTGTTACAATACAACACACAACACGCACAGATATCCACACACTTATATCTACTAAAAGTAAAAACTTAATTCTACATACTTTGATACTTACTAACGAATCTACTTCCGGGTCTGCTATATAATAAGGTTTTTCTTGTCGAATCTGTAACAAATAGATCTTTTTAATGTTACAAGGCAAAACCTGCAGCCAATAAATCAAAATCAGTACACAAAAAAGGAACATTTAATTCTATCATTCACTTTAAGATTATATAATAAAAACACATACATCTTTTCTGTCGCTGGAAGCAAAACAGAATAAAATAATTTCCCACTAGAGAAATAGTTAGGCTAGGTCGGGTATGTAGAGCTTGTGTGAACAATAAATCATATTTAAGTATAAATATTTATTATACAAATAATCATTTGTTATATTATAGCCATGATAACAGGCTCAGATACTGTCAAATGCGGTTTTGAAAATTGCAATAATTAATTCATAATAAGCTTATCATGAGACATATATGTCTAATAAATTCTGCATCTATTACGTGCATCACTTAAATTGGCATCAATTATTTCTATTTTTTTTAAGCATCAATATCATAAGCTAACCCACAACAACTGTAATGTAGTGCCTTTCTTTTAAACCTTCTTACGTTGTCATCAAAGAACTTGGTTATAAATATTTTACAGTATGTGTGCCAGTTATTGCGGATTTCTCCTTATAATATGATTGATTAATTGTATTTGCGTCAACGAGATATGAGAAATTTGTCTCGAGAAATCATTAACAAACTGCTGGAATGTTAACAACAAAGCTGTGTGTGTTTTTCTTAATTGAAGTTAAGTGTAAGATGGGTGACATTTTCTATACCAGTGGTTTTTTACTTCACATCAATTAACTTGGATACCATTTACTTTTAGTCATTCTTAAAGCAATGGACAATACTTCTGGTTGCACTTAAAACAAAAGTTTCCTAAAATGAGTGATGCAAAAATTAAAGAAGTATTATTTGTTGGCCCACAAATACTATCACTAATGCATAATGTAAAGTTTGAGAAAACACAAGGTACCTCAAGACACATGATATTTAAGAAATCTTTATAAAAATTTGGGTCGTGCTATAGTGTTAAAAGTACACTTCCTACACTCGTACCTAGCTTTAGCGATGAACACTTTCTTAGATTTTAACTATGAAAAAGAGCTATTAAGGGTAATGTCCTAACATGCTAGCCAATCATTGTTGGAACGTCCAGAAGGATGTTCCGCAAGCGAAACATAGCAGAAAATCTTCATTTTTTACTTCCTATATGGGACAGAATGTTTGAATATTGTATAATTACGAAGGTATGAAAATGCTTGAAATTCGGAGTATATTACTGTAAAAATACTGCTGTAGTCGTTGAAAACCGGATTTTGAAGAGGATGTTTTCTCTTAATACATTTAAAAGCAGTGTGGGCTACGTTGGGTAGAGTTCTTTTCATTTAATGGCTTAGTGTGTTATGTCTCTCTCTAGATATTTGACATCAAACTTTTTTGCCTAGTGGGATTGACCTCTCGAGTACTGCCACAGTTAGGACTTCATTTAGATATTTATGTTGAGAAGTTTATAGTTCAGTTTACATTTCCGAAAATGTAAATGAATAAGTATAACAACGAATGCAAACTTATACATCTATAGATATGTATATATGTATTTAAGTAAACGAAATGTATTTACATTGACTGTTTCCGAGAGACTTGCTCTAGTTTGATTCTTCTACGATTCATGTTTTAATAAATTTGCAACGGCTTCTTAAACTGTATAACTTGTTTAGCTACCAAAAGCAACTTTTGCTGTGTAGTTCGTGTGTATATAATTGTGTTCAATGGCCTTACGACGGCACTATCTCCTAAACAGCCACCTAACCAATGCGGCTATCGACCCGTAATTGATTTGTTTAAGTAACTGAGACAATTAATAAACGTCAAATATAAGTGAAAACAAATACCTGTTTTGTTTAACCGTAGTTCGGGAGATATATAATGTTGCTCTTAATGCATACAAGAAACGTTAAAATCTAAAATATCGAAGAAGTCCTTCCGCGAATTAAATAACTTTCTGTATGGGAAATCTCTAAAAATATTAATGTTACACTTAGAATCTACAACATATGCAACAATTCGTAACGTATCGGTAATATACTGTATGTCCCCGGATTGAGTTTACAATAGGTATGATTGACCAAAAATTTTCAAATTGGAATTTCATATTTTGAGATTTCGCCCTGCTTGATCTGAAACTTATTTTTACTTTACCTCCGATTTCTTAAAGTCAAGTAGGCCACGGTCCATTTTTATGGCCCCCAAGGAGCCCAGATTTGACTGTTGCCGATTTTTATTTGTGGGGACGTTTAAAACAAGTAGTGTATGTACAAAATTTACTCAATGATGCCGAGGTACTAAAAAATCGCATAAAAGCCTTAGCAATTCAGGAAATCCGGAACAGCTTTAAGAAACTGCGACGGAGGATTGAATTATGCAGCGACGAAAGTGGAGGGTTAACAGAATAACTTAATACTTGTTTTTTGTTTTAATAATTTCATTAAAAATTTCTAAAATTTTGTTGTTTTTGTGATCGAAGTTGAAAATGAACATTTGCATAATGCTATAAGTTTTAATTCCGAACAAGAAATAAATACATCATTTATGATGATAATTTTAACATTATGGGTAAACTTAGATATCAAATATTTTAAATGTTTGTCAAAGTATTAATACATATCTCTTATTTCCTCAAAAGCAATTTTAAAGTTATCATAGTGAGATGTTTGTTAGTGTAATATAAGTAATAACTAGACTGAGTTTTTGTTTAAAATATAACTACACCACATAAGGTCCGATCAAATTTCACATACCACAAAACTTTAACGACAAATTTTGCTGCATCAGCTGTTATTGCTATCGCAAATTATACGACGAAGGTAAACTGAATGTCAACACCATCATAATTAAAAGTAAATAATATATTACCATTATAATCTTTCTCTTAAAACGATTTTAGCACTGAGTACGTTAAAGGACATTATCGTTTCGATGGGATCATAAAGTACTGATACTTCTCTTTACGTGCATGCATACAACACACATATAAATATCATCAATAGATATTCACTCAAAGTAAATCGCATTATAGTGAGAGCGAGTAAACTTGAAGGCGTTTTTCTGTTTTTGTAATTACGTTCTCTAGCTTATCTCGAATACATTAAAAACCACTTTACCTCATGATTGGTCTGTAATAGATTATTGGATTTTTACATATACCTACATTTGTAAATATGTAATAATTGCACCATTTTATTGCCCATATGTCGACATTCAATGGGTCGAAAATGATAAACAGCATAGCTGCGCCATAAAAACAGCATAATTGCTTTCATCGAGAGTTTCGCAAAATTTTAATGTTGATTGTACCATAGTTTAGCACAATATTCCCCTTTATGTTTATGTTATAATTTTTGATTTTATTGCAACGATAATTGTACGCGTTTACGAGGCATATCACTAAGCTTGTAATTCAAATTGAAATTCCTACTATGCACTTCAATTTCTAAACTTAAATACATCATGGATGGTTATGATACATAATGTTGATATAAAGCATAGATAATATACAAATGATATGAATATCGCTAAACATGGCATTCAAACTTCTTCTGTGTACCATTGTCTCCATAATTTCGAATACAATTAACAAAACACTTTTTTCGACACACTTGGCGGTATGCCAACTTCGCAATAACATGATTTTAATATTTTGTATAGGCCATCATGTTGCGTTTACACCCGTATAAAACTGAAATACATACCTAGTTATAATTATAATTTCACGGACTCAATTATTTTCCACTAACCATGGTCATCGTAAATGGATTTAATTTTAGGGCGGTGCAATAACCCATCTTGCTACTCAACGTATAGAAAGGCGACTTTGAATACAGTGAACACTTCATATAAAAAGGTACTGTTCTACCGACGAATTATGAACGGTAGGAGGAATATTTCTTTAAATACCGATAACAATAAATTGAAACTGTTACTATTACCTAAAATTATATGGTGGTCCACTACCGCACGTATGGTTTAATATTAAACGTAATTTTGCTAGCAATCAACTGTCCGTGTACAACGTAACACAGTAATGAATAAATTCCTGATGGTTAAAAATAAACTTACCAGCTCATATACATGGATAACAGCAGTAAGTGACAATCTTAGGTCTGTTTTTATTTGTTCAATTTGCAAACAATATTATTATTATTATTATTTTAAATAATATGTAAATAACAAATCTCAAACAATCAATGAATGATTACACTACTATTACCAGATCTGAATAACCACCCACATTTTAATTTACGCACCCTACATCTATAACTAAAGTTAGGAACTAGGAAATATCCTTCATTCTAGACTACAGCAATCCCTTGTATTGAACTATAATATTATTTTACAGACATCAAGAAGAGAATATTAACGGACATTTTAATGGAAAAACATATCACAAGAGGCACATAATTAGCGTTTCTTTTTAATAAATCATTCAGTAAAATTACTTTTACCTGACTGATGTAAGTTTATCTCCAACATTTAAAGATTAGTAAAGAGCAGAGCTGTGAAAAGTAACTATGTAGTTACAGTTATAAGCTACTTAATCGTTTTTGTTCCCTGATAATATATAGAAACAGCTGTGCAAAAAGTAACTCCTAATATAACTACATAGCTGCTTTTCACATGCAATCGGCACATCTCTGTCTTGTAAAAGGGCAGTCCACTTGACAAGGTTTGTCACCGTCACATCGCAGAAAGTCAGGCACCTATCAGAAAAGTGACTAGAATCTTAAATATCAGTACATCTCATGTCTAATATTCATTACACTGCTTGTCCGTTAAATGTCTGCTATTGGATGATGGACATTTAACCTACAATTTTCTTAGGTGCATATTATTTGACCAAGTAAACTAATGTATCGGCCGGTGGAGGCTTGAACTTTGTTTTTAATACTAAATTTTGACCTTACACATTATCATGACACTATGTCATTAAATTGCGTTGTATGTATTTATTACAAATGGCTAATTTGTTTTTATTTTCCCTCGTATTAAAATTTTAGCAAACATGTGATGGCAAATACTATTTCGATGCGCTAATATAAATGATCATCAAATCATAAATACCTTCTTTATCATGTTCTTAGAAAATTGTAGGTAAATGTCTTTCAATTAGATCATCACTACTACAGCGACTATTAGTTATGTGCTTAATTTCTAGGATAAATAAGTTACGAACTTCTTTTGCAGCAAAAGTTTGCCAGTTAAATTTTTGATATTTCCAGAAGCTTATTATTACATTAATACATATTCATAGACCTAAAGAAATAATTACAAAAAGGAGAACACTCATTGAATTCCAGTTTTTCTTGTAACAATACTCAACATCACTACACGCACTATTCTAGGAAGTTATATAAAGATTGTGAAAGAGTTTTAGATATATCTCACACTCTCTTGAAGCTGGTTTCGTTTGCACAGTAGTGTACAATATATTTTGCATCCAGATAATCTCTGGCTATTATGATTATGACTAATAAGCATTATGACTGATAAGCAAAAAAAAACACGTAATAAAATTCGGTGTTGAAACTTTGTCATGCGATATGAAATTATTCCATGAAAAGTGAATAGAGGTGTTAAATAATGAGTCTGAAAGAAATAAACATAAAGTTATATATGTAGAAAGTCACTTCAAGCACTTTTATTATAACAATTTTCGTGTAAAGAATGCATTAAGTTGTCGACATGTTGTCTAAAACGCGTCCCTCCGTATCGTCGGGTGTATTGAAAACGAAATTCGACTACTGTAATAAAATCGCCGACCCCACCCGACTACGAAATAGCTATAATTATTATAAAAACTGTATAAAAAGCGGTCTGGGGCACGTGGTCATGGGCGGATCAAGCCTCCGAGTAATTACTAACTGCCAGCACAGCACAGCACAGCGTTAAACTTCTTGGAATAATACGATGGAAGAGATCTCTTTTGGATGCTTTCACAAAGCGACATTCTCCTGATGACCGATCGAGGGGAATAAATGTTTGCCGTCGGCGGCGTTCCCGGTAATTTTCTGGAGCAAAGTGCGAATTATCATAGCTGCACTATATTTGGCACGTTTTCTTTCTCCCTCAAAACCTTTACTTTATTACACCGTACCGTTTAAGTTGAGAAACACCCCGTAATAATATGTTGAAACCTGGTTATTTCGGTCTTCGCGATCATCTGCCACACGTACGGTTCCATACCACATCACCAACCGCACCTTCCCGTTATACTCACGCCTATTGTATGTATGCGTTTCTACGTCTGTATGTATTACGAACGATTGACATAATACGGTTGCATTTTTTGAAAAGTGAATCCTAATTTTCTCCAAGCTATACATATGCATACGTTTATATTAAGTTAAGTGGTATTCGCAATTTGTTTCAACACGTGCCATCCGGTAAACCGAAAACGAACGTACACCATACAATAATTACGATACTACAAATAGCTCGGAATGCGATGTAGCTATAGGAAACATCTAACGTTGAACGTTGTTTAAGTCATTTGGTGAATTGGGAATATGGTGACAAATATATGTAGATTTTATAAACGATTTAAAGAGTACCTATATGTTGGTAATTACCATCACACTTAGAATAGTATATACACATGTTTGCCTACATACTCTTTTTATGGAAGATAGGAAAGAGTTTGATGCAGCTAAGGAAACAGAAGGGCTTAAATAATTAAGCAATTGTGATGAAGAGCAAAATTTTATTGACGTTAATAATGCAAGTTTATTATTATATGTTAAAAAGCAAGTAAATACTAAAGAATTGCAAGAATAAAAAATAACTTATTAAACAGAATTATCTAAATAGTATCCAGTTTAAATAAAAATGTTCTTCAAAACTTTCCTTAATTCTTCTATTGATACGTTATACTTTTTTTTAATGTGTGTGAGTGCTTAGTTGCAGTGACGCCGCAAGCTGTATGACTTGTATGGCTATGACTCCAAATCTCTCTGTGTCTAATTACTCTAATTGTGTTCTAATGGCTTTGTGACAACATCATACCGCCTTTTATAATGCCGCGCTGTTAATCATTTTGTCCCCACCAGCGAACGGTTAGTCGATCGAATTTCAATTCTCCGAAAAAAATGTCATCGTCTTTACGGAGAATTGAATTCCGGCTCTTATTGTTCCAGCACAAGGAGAGTCAGCCCTTACTCGTTAATTATGTTAATGAAAATTATTAGTTCATTATATTAATTGAAAAAACCTTTTCACTATACCAATAATATTTATTGTTTGACAAAACGTACTCAAGTATCATTTTAAACACACATATTAGTTGCCTATCTAACTTGTTACTTTACTAAATATTATGAATAAGATACTACCATATAGATAGGTATATAATAAGATATATTATTTCAAAAATATTTGTGTGTAAATATTGTTCAAGTAAAACGTTATTCACTGTTGGTGATTCACAAAAATGATGTCAGCAACTTTATTGGATCAATGACCAAGAAACTAATTTCTTCGTGAATTGTATCAAAATACTACATTTTGTAATAATTACAAATTGTATAATTATTATACAATAGAGACCACATAGATACATTTCTATCCTTTTGCGTAGCTACTACTCAAAATAATGTTAAACTACAGCTCTATTAATAAATAAATGTTCTTCTCAACAGAAAGCCATTTTAATAATACGATTTTCAAAAATATGGCCAGTATATTTACACTAACTGCACTTATCTTATCTCGCCCTCATTAAGCACTCAACATTTGCCAAATTAAAAATATGTGTTTTTCAATAAGTACACAAGATGTCAAACTATCGAATGCTTGGAAAATGTCAATTTTTAGAATGCTTTATAAGTGAAACTAGCTTCCAAACTTCCAAACGTTTAGATACTATGGACGATACATATGAACATATTGAATTATATTGAAAATATAATTCCTTCCTGTTACTTTTTTCCAAAATATTGCATGAATCATGTCTAGTGATTAATTTTAGATTTCAATTTCTAATTTGGAACAGTTAGAGCTACAGATGCAGATCAATAACTATTAGTAAAGCTACGCTATTTAGATACCATGGCATATACAGTTTATAAACATTTAATTCTTTTTGCTATACACTGTGATTGTTTCATATTGTATATCCAGTGATAATATCTAAATTGACTTCAAAAATAATTCATTGGATAATCATTCCCGTGCCTTTACTAGACTGAAATAACTCCATATGTCTTTAACTGGGCTTACCCCATTTGTACTCAACCAGAAACACTATATATCATATCGTGTCCAAAATTACGTCTTCACTTATTAACTTCCTTATCATTGGAGCTACAAAGTTGGTTAAATTAAAAAGGTGGTTATATTTTTGAATTCTGATTGAGATGGCCAAAATAGAAAAACAAATGAATATTCTGTTACAGAGATATTCACAAAACCCTTTTTTTAGTCAAATGTCTTGTGAATTGTTAGATATTTTTAAATCACCGATGTAAAGTTAAAGTTAAATAAATAAATAGCACTTTCTAATAATTGCCAAATAAAATGTACAAGTCGATAGCCAATGACTGAATATTTTAGAATGACATACAGACACCTTGCTAGTACTTTTGAAATAAATAGCTTTTTGTGATTATCCATTCATCATGAGTAAAATAATGCCTTGAAAATGCCATTTACTCATCTCTAAAAAGGTGATTTGCTGAAAATATATGGAATTTCTAGAAAAACTGCACTAGACTGTATACTAACGTACTAACCAACAGTACATTTGTTCTACAAGCACGTTATTAATAATATACTAATGAAGTAGCTTAATGATAAAATAAGTATGTCTTTGTAGCAATACGAATAACGAACCTATAATAAGTAAGTATCAAAACATTTGAGTCTGTAATCACTACCACCACAACGAAATCTTTCAGTAAAGTACATTAAAGGCTTCATTTGAAATGCAGGTTTATCTTTAATAGCCAAGTAAAACCGCTTTCTATTCTGCTAGGATCACAACCAACATTTCAGCAAATCATCAGATAAGCATGTTGCAGATGACTTTATGTCCGTATTTTTTAAGTATTGGCTGCTTCCATAGGAGAATAAAAACTTCACATAATTACATACTTGATTAACAGATGACAAACTATTTGCGTGTCCGGTAACAGCAGTGCTTCTACGTCGTAATTTTAGATACGTTTCATTTACAACAACGAATAAAAGGATGCACCGGGATTACGCTGGACGATCTCAAGTTTGGACTGGGGCACTGCTTGCATATTTACATTTTATTCCCAAACCATTTAAGGTTACACTAGATACACCGAACGTAACAAACGATTTCGATTGTCCATAAATATGTATGTATGTATATGGTATAAAAAAGATAAACCAAGTAATGTGATAATTTTATATATGTATGTACTTCCATGTTAATGAAATAGCCTGCATTGCAATGACTATTCTATCAATTATAAAATTTAAACATGACTTTTAGGCTGTAGGCTACTAGCGACTCAGAATTCTAATCTAAGTGCAGTATTGTTAAGCATAACTAAACATATACACCAGGTTATAATGTAAACTAATAATTATATCCACTATCGGTAGCGACAGAAGGACGAATAGTTATACAATGGAGGTTCCGATATCAGCCAATCTTAGATAGATAACACGCCCTTGTGTAAATGGTGAGGTTCGAAGGAAATATCTATTCGCTGTTAAGATTTATGATATCTGTTCAATTTATCAGCGGGTCTTTTTATGTCTGTGGAAGAATACAAGGGTTGAGTTGTAGCGAAATCTACTATGGTTGATGAAATACATTAAAAAGATGGAGAATCGATACGTAAACATTATGTTTTTATAACTTTTGAGCATTTTAAAGTGTTTTGATTCTTGAACTGTTTACAAGATTTGGTGAAAAATTTGAATAACATTTACTTGAAGCATTGATTACTAAATTGTTTATCGTCTGCCAAATCCAGTTTTTCGCATACTATTTTCTTGTAGTATAGAACCCTCAGGCATTAAGAAAAAATATCCTATAAGTTCGGAAACTGGTACTACTTTTGCACATGTGGATGATGCGTTAAATAGTCAATGCTTGCAGTACGGTTCGACTACCTGCACTTATATCAAAAAGCGTTATACGTCAGTAGAAACATCCGGTAAAGATAAATAAAATTTTGGCTTAAACTTATTCAAACATTTGTTTCAGTAACAAAACTGTGTAACTACTTTTCTTTATTATGCAGACATTTTGCGAAATAATATATTTATATATAAGTAACAACAATTTTAATTCATGAATACTGGGAACTCCAAATTATAAATAAATTCATCGTTAAAAATATACTCAGATCAAATGGGACAAATACACATTCAGATGGGTGTTAAATAAGTCGTTTACCACAGAATATGTAAATACTGCCTATGGTGCTAGAAACATATCCGGGACAATTAATTAAGCTACACTGACTGTGACTTGTATAGTATAACATATTTTAATATTTGTGTACCAACCAAAGTGATACAACCTTAATACTAAATCATATTTTTTCAAATTTTAGTAAAAAGTTCCAAGTTAAAATGTTTTCTAGAATTCAAATAAGTTTAATCATAAAATCTAGTAGTAAAAACTAACAGGTTACTTTTTACTTTGTTATTTTCTTCCACTCTTTTTTGTTTTGGGCCGTTCGTTTTACATCTTGCTAGGTATATTCGGTCTTTTTTCTACTATTCTGATATGTTTTAACTACACTTATGTTTGCCTTTTCCTAAATCATGTACAGTTATGGTCAAAATAATAGCAGTGCGAAATTAAAAACTGTTTATTAATGATTTTAATCTTCTTTACTTGAATTATTGAAACGGCCATCTATCCATGACGTGCCCAAACTCGTAAGGAACTGTAGTAGTATATAATAGTCAACTATAATCTTACAGCTCGGTGAAGTCCCGTTCTCTTTCGCTGTAACATACATTTGGAAGTGGTCAAAATAATAGCAGTCGTCCGTCAAACAATGTATTAAGTGGATTGAAGGGTTCAATTTATATAAAATAAATTAGTTTGAATTTAGTACCACTTATATAGTACAAGTTTTTTAATTGTTAATGAAAAATATGGGTTGCAAAACGCACTGCAGTGTAGAAACGCGTAAATTAATAATCAGACTAAGAAATGAAGGTAAAACTTATAAATTTATTCAAACCGTTTTAAAGTGTTCGGCTAAAATGATAGTGCACTGCGTTGGCAAGAAAAACCAGAAACCCGGGGCCGTAAGAAGAAAACAACAAATCGCGATGACAAAATGATTTTGCGCCACACAACAAAAAATCCATTCATTTCTGCTACTAAATTGAAACAAGATTTAGAACTAAATATTAGCGCAAGAACAATACGCAGACGCTTACAAAAAAACAATTTACCTGCAAGGAGTCCTAGAAAAGTGCCACTGTTAAAAAAACAACATGTTAGACGTCGGTTAAAATTCGCGCAGGCTCATATGAATTGGACCCCAGAAAAATGGCGTAACATACTTTGGACAGATGAAACCAAAATAGTATTATTTGGTCAGAGAGGCCGTAGATCATTTGTTCGAAGACCAATAAATACAGCTTTTCAACCACGATTCAATTTAAAGACTGTAAAACATGGTGGTTGTAAAATAATGGTTTGGGGGTGCTTCTCGTATTATGGAACCGGGCCAATATACAGGATCCAAGGCATTCTAGACCAACATGGATATGTGGATATCCTAGAAAATATATTGTTACCTTATTCAGAGTGGGATATGCCTTTAAAGTGGATATTAATGCAGGACAATGATCCCAAACATACCAGTCGACGAGCGAAGGATTGGTTCCGTGAAAATAGGATTGAGGTTCTGGAGTGGCCAGCTCAGTCTCCAGACCTCAATCCTATTGAGAACTTATGGGCTGACGTAAAAGAAGGTGTCTTTAAGGCCAACCCTACAACTCAAGACGAATTGTGGGAAATCGTGCGAGAGACTTGATTGTCCATCCCTCATGAACGCTGCCAGAAGTTGGTTGACAGTATGCCCCGAAGGTGCATCGAGGTAGTGAAAAACAAAGGCTACGCCACTAAATATTAATGCTATATTAATTTTAGAATAAATAAAAAATTGTATTATGATACTTATCGCTGTTTTTGTTTCAAATATATAACGCTGCTATTATTTTGACCACCTGATTTACAAATATTATTCTAATTACCAATCGACTTTAATCGATATGCAAATATAACTACGATACTGCATATTTATCTCTTCATTACAACTCAAAACTAGTGCCACTTCCATTAAAAAATCAATAACTTAAAAATAGCATATATTTTCTGTATAAGCAAGTCGTACTGCTATTATTTTGGCCATAACTGTATATGTATAATACTTCATACGATTTTCTAAGAACTGATTTCTGTTTTCATATTTTCTGTTCTGTGTTACTACTACTGAGTGAAAATACTTTAATTTTAAACTTATTCTAGTTCTGTGTCTCCTAATCCTTGGCGACTCTCCTCGTATTTTCTCTCTTGTTTACTGTCATTGTTTTCATCTTCTCTACAATTTTATCATATTCACTGGTTCTAAGTCGTTATTGCATATATGCAAAATGTTGTTCCTTGTGTTTACTGTTTTTTCATCTTTGGCTTATTTCTTTTCTTGTATTTGCCAAGTACTTTCTGCGTATACATAAGGCACAAATACATCCACATACATAATTTTATGAAATGTTGCGGACTATCCCAATTTTGTTGTCAATAGCAGAAACCATTGCTCTGTGGACGAGGCTACCCTCGTCCAAAAACTCCGCGGGCCATATCGTGATTCACAAGTTCGTCAGGTTTAAACAGTTTTGATTTCTTTCTATGAAGATATTTGTATGCTTATAACTTACATTGAGAACTTACTACAACGTGTAAATCAAGAATGTGGCCCCGACAAAGCAAAGCTAATGTGGAGGTTTTCGAAAAAGTTTGAAGATCCTGTGAAATAAGAGAATGTACTTTTGACGCCTTATTTTACTCTTTATTTTTGTTTGTTCATAAATTATGTTTCTTTGTTTGTTTGTATGTACATAAAACAGTAAAGTAAACGCAAAACCGACCACTTATAATTCTGAATATTTTTGATGCAGCCTATCCTTTTTCAAATCTTATCCTTATATACCAATTCTTCGTTGCTAGGTCACTGTTCTGAGTAATCTCGATTTAGGGTAAAATAATTTTTGATTGAGTACATATGTATGTTACTGGAAGTTCAATTGAATTATTTATATACAGTAATGTCATTTCTTAAGATCGTTACTTCTGTCCGACATAGTCATCCATCAAAGACATTATATTTGGGCTAGCACAAGCTGCAACTACATCTCATGTCGGCAAAAAATTAGAACACATCTTATGTCGCTCTGTGTTAGTTATTTGCCAGTTGTGAAAGCTGTGAAAAATGTGAATTTTTGGTTAGAAAGGATACATAAACGTACGGGAAGGCAATTAACAAGAATTAGCTAGCTAACAGTCGTCTGTGACAAGCTTGCAGTCGAGAGCTACATTCGCTGTTGGTATACAACTAATAGCGCTACAATACTTACAGCGAAGTAACAAAGCCATGAAGCACTTTACATACACCAAAATTACACAGCAAGAGCTGTGGTGACAGTCTTGATAAGCAATATAGTTTAAGAAGTTACAGCTGTTCCAAATGAAAATTTTGAACGAAGATGTGTGAAACATATATTAAATAATTTAACTACCAATGGAGCTTATATTACAGAAAATTGAGATTTCGTCCTTGATGCAGCTCGTAAGGGGCTTTCACTCTCCGCAAAATTTCAGCTCACAGGTTTTGTACAAAAATTGTGATTGTGAGTGTACTTCTTTTCATTTTAAAAGTAGTAGTCAAAATTTCCAAAAATATGACATTATTTATTAGAATAAATTAAAATTAATCCAATTTACAATTCCAGTTTTTTATTCAAAATAATTCCACGCGATTTAATTTCCTACAGAAAACATACAAAATATTACACGAGAATGCCTCGTTAATTAATTTGTAGACTATGTAAGGAGAGTAAATACTACCTCCTGACAGAGAAGCAGCATACTACAAGTTATAAAATGACGCAAGGATGGCTATACACCCGTATTATAATGTACATTTCTAGTATCCTCTTTAAATTATTACTAACAAGTTACGGTCATAAAAAGAGGTATAAAAGTTTTACGACCTTTCACTAATTAAAAATTTAGTGACTAATCAGCATGTGAATGTTTAATTCAATTATTACTTAGACGAAAATATTTTGTGCATGCCTACGTAGACGATACACGAATACAGAAAATGCTATAAATGTGAAACGGTCTAACATTATCAGTTTACGGATTTTACTTGATTGCCTAGAATAATAAAATGATAATAGCAAGAAAAGAATAATAAAAATAAAACAGCTTAACGGCAGGTGAGCCAATTTGAATATAAACAATAGATTTAATGCTGATTAAATTCAAATACCAAATATTAATATGAATTTTATCTAACATAATAAAAATAACCTAAATATTCATTAGATCTTATGTTGAGATATATATGAAATTCTTTCATTCCAAAGATCTTGCAGTTTTCAAAGTTGAGCACTATCAATAAAATTAGTTTTATGTCTATTTCAAATGAATGATCCAAACGTGTATAGTAGTGGCGCAACGTTTAAAGTTTCAGCTGTGTTTAAAAAATCTGCTTTATATTAGTACACCATAAAGCAGTTTATTGTAAACAAGTAGCAGTTTTCCGTTTTTTTTAATCACATCGCTGCGTAGAATTCACGCATTCGTTCATGTTAATTCAGGAAAATAAAAATGTTAGCAAAGATATTGATCATTTCATTTGTCGTTTTTCTAGCAGCAAACTTTGCCTTTACTTGAACATTTATTAACATAAAACATTCAATCTTTATGTATTATGCGCATAGTCTAGAATCAGTATAATATTTAATTGGTACTTCAATTCTGTATTGCAATCAAAAGTTTCGCAATAAATTGTTCTAATTAATAACAAATAAAATATTAAGCGCTTGTGGATTATTTGAAAACTAATAAAATCCTTTATACCAAATTTGATATCATCTGAAAAGTACTTTTAATAACTCAGTGTGTTATGCTGCTAATAGCTAAAGATGATGTACTAGCTAACACGCGTGAAAACAGTGAACTTATTACTTGAAATCAAAATTACAGGTTGAAGATGAACTCTTTGGTTATCTCTGCAATTGTCCCAGATAATAATTCCATATAAAAATTTTTAGTATATGTTATAAAAGTAGAAGGTTTTCAAATCAAAGGATTACAAAACTGTAAAAACATTGAGTTGATATTGTCTGCGTAGAGATAACAATATTGTAGTATTAAGACAATTCGGAAGACCATTTATATGTAGCAGGAAAAGCGGACCTATAGTCGATCCTTGTAAGATACCTACATATATTAGCTACATGCTGCTTCCAGTTAAAACCATAACATGAGACGTTTTACATGCGATTAGCAAGAAAAGGCTTGATCCAGTTGTTGCTCCATGTTTTAATACCGTATTGGTGTAATTTGAGAAAAAGAATATCGTGGTTGATGGTGTTGATGATTCGGATAAATCAGTACACATGGCTAAACCAGGAGTACTAGAGTATAGGGAATATATTCCAGTGTTTAAAAAGTGGAATGAAACGGTATTCGTAGAATGACTAGGTCGAAGTCCGTGTTGCGAAGACGATAATAAATCAAGGCATTGAAGATGCTGTAAAAACCTATTTTCACCAATAGTTTCAAAAGTATAGCAAGTATGGCAAATTGGTCGAATTATTGTGATATATTTTTTTAATAATGGTGTAATAACAGAGCTTTCAAGGACGGAGGGAAAGCATGCAAGCAACACTGTTTAAGAAGAAATGTATGTATGTATAAGAAAAAAAGAATCCTTCGAGCAAGAAATCAATATTATACTAAAGATTTCAACAAAATTTTATTAAAAGGACACTATTTTTCGGTGTTGCTGTATGTGATTAACCCTTTATGAGTACGAATTCTAGAATCATAAAGCAGCTACAAGATAAATGCTAAGTACTTTCAGCAAGTAGTTAATGTAAAAGCAGAAATTAAATAAAACTAAAAATTTAATTTCATTGTAAATGAGAAAATTTGGACAGCGGACCTTTTAAAATTTCTTTAATTACTTTGTACTATTATCATCATCAGTGTTGCATAGAAAAACTTTTCAATGGAGTCATTTAAATTTCTCTACTAATAATTAATATATTTAGTAATTTACAAATTATATATTTCTTGAACTATTTCAAATAATCTTGTAATAATCTTTGCAATAATTGGATAGCAATTACCGTAAGGTCAAAGTCTTACGTTCGAAATGAAAGAGGAATTGCGCGCTAACATATGAGACGCCGTGTTCGAGTTCCAATCAGTTCTTGTGGCCATTAATTGCCACCTTTTAATTACCACGGACCAGTAAATAACAGCTTCGAATTGAGACGCGTCCAGCACGGCCGAGGAAGCAAACACTACCAGCAGAAGCAACGACAACAACTACTACAGCAGCAGCAACTGCATTATTCATCGACTGTGTGTCGCATTGTTCGTGAGACACCTCTTCGCGCGCTTATCCTGACCTATTAACGTGTCTTTGACTGTCGGAATTCGCCTTTAATTGTCGCCGGGCAATTGCAAGCGCGCCGGTACGGACCTGTCTGCGATATTTTTTTGCGCGTACGTGTAGCGACTCTCCGAAACAGGCAGCAACCCTTATTTATTAATTAAATCTATTATTTGCTCAGGCATTCCGGACGCTCTTTTTGTCCGGTTCGTGTTGTGCCGTTTTGTTCGCTCAAAATTAAATCGTCGCCGTGTCGGAGCAGATCAGAACCGTGAATTTTTTACGACGTTGCCTGACCTGAAAGTTTGCGAACAACTTAAAAAGGTTAACAAAGCGTACAACAGCAAATAAAATATTTGGAAGACGAGTGACGGATTATAACTGCTGATGGTTTAACTTGACGTGTTTGTACAACATTATAACCATGCTACTGCAACTTCGATAGAACATAGTTAGGAAGACTATTCAATCAACAATTAATAATATTCAATTAATAATTAATTTATTTAAAAAATATTATTAAACCCAATTTAACTCTACTAGAAAATTTATATATTAAATTGATAAAACTAAATTAAATAAATTTATAATATACATATGTAAATGAAATACTACACATTAAAATGTATACTGTTATTATAACAAATTCTATATAGAGGTGAAGGATATATCAATTAAATATAAAAATTGAATCTAAAAGTAATACCAAGTAATTAAAAACAGTATGAGTTATTTGATAGAAAGTGTTTACGAAAATGTTTGGAAAAAATGAAATAAAAGTCAATGTATTGTTCAATAGAATCATGATAGGATATATATACAGGGTGATTGGTGAGAATGACCTATTAAAAGTATTATACAAACGGATAGGAATTTGAAAACAAAATTTTGCAATTGGATATGGTTAAATATGAACTATCACGTGAAAATATTTTTGAATATATATCACTTCCGGTTAACCGGAAGTGGGCATCAACTTCGATTTTTTAAATAGCATGCTATAAAATAAATTACAAATTCAGCTTCTATGATAAATTTTACACATATTTCATGTATCATACCCTATACCTAAATACCATTCCTTCTGAGTTATTCGCAATTAAAGAAAAAAAGTGACAAATACCGATCTTACTTTATAGTGATATTACTTCACGTAGGAGTAAATGAGGCGAATGAAATTTTGCATACGCGCAGCTGATATTATGTAGTTATACAGCATTTGAAGTTTTTTTCTGTAACATTATACAGGGTGTTTAAAAACTTAGTTGCTTATAAATAAGTTGGTTGTAAATAAGTTCAATCCGCGGAAAGTACATTTTCTTAAACGGAAAGGTATATATTTTATTAGATATTATGATTCTACAAAATATTCTCTTTGAATCCCTATTAGGTGTTCCTATACCTAAAATGTAAGATTAATAAGTTATAACGATTTAATTAACCTCCGTACCTAAAATGCTCAAATATGTCAATTTACAGAAGCAAGTGTGCTTAGCTCATTTGTTTTACATACTTACTTGCCACTTATTTTGACGTCTGTCATTTTAGTTAGTTTAGTTAGTTGTACACTGTGGGAAATAGATCTGCACCAGTACAATAATTAGGGTAAACAATGCGAGGATTTACTTTACAACAACAAAAAGTTATTTTATTTGTTACAAAACATATTGTTATCTTAGTATTTTTTACAATTTTTATTTTACCTCTGTAATAACATTGTTTTCGTTTCTGTGCAATACATTTTTCTCAGTATATTGTGTTAGAATGGATTTTGAGAATAGACCAAATCAGGTAATCATGAATTTATTTATTATGTAAAGAGAATGTAATCAAATAGTGAAATAAACGTATCAAACGTTTAGTGAGAGATACTAACATTTACAACCAATGATCAGCAAAAATTTCTAAGAATTTTTAAGATATAAAAAGATTTAGCGACCGATATGTTCGTAGAACAATGATGAAAGAACAATACCTGTTAAGTAATAATAACAGTTATAATTATTTAAGAAACAGATATTTAAAAAACAGTTGAAGTAGTGTGTCCAAAAGAAAATATTTTGTTAAACGTTTTTTTACTCAATGAAATATTAGTTGATTGAAGAGTCTTTTGTGTATCTAAAATAAAAGTAAAATCCAAAGTGTGAAGTAAAACCCAACGTGTAACAATATCAGTAAAAAATTTAGTTTATCTAAGAATTCTCCTAGATACTCCCAACAATTGGTATTTGAATAATCAACATAAAGTAAATCTACATCAAAGGTCTAAATAATTAGTAATAACAAATTAGGTAAAATAAAAAAAATAAAAAAGATAATATAAAAGATACAGTAGAAAAATTATAAGAACAACCATAATAATAACACAAATAAATAAGTTATCTAAATGGTTCGACATGGCAACCACTTCTATTGAGGCATTCTATATTTGGAGACGTATTCCAATAATTCTTGCTAATCATTTGCGTAAAGGATCCCTTATTCCTATAATTCAATGAGAAGAATTTTTGAAAATACGATTAACAAAATGACAGACGTCAAAATAAGTGGCAAGTAAGTATGTAAAACAAATGAGCCAAGCACACTTGATTCTGTAAATTGACATACTTGAGCATTTCAGGTACGGAGGTTAATTAAATCGTTATAACTTATTAACCTTACATTTTAGGTATAGGAACACCTAATAGGGACTCAAAGAGAATATTTTGTAGAATCATAATATCTAATAAAATATATACCTTTCCATTTAAGAAAATGTACTTTCCGCGGATTGAACTTATTTACAAGCAACTTATTTATAAGCAACTAAGTTTTTAAACACCCTGTATAATGTTACAGAAAAAAACTTCAAATGCTGTATAACTACATAATATCAGCTGCGCGTATGCAAAATTTCATTCGCCTCATTTACTCCTACGTGAAGTAATATCACTATAAAGTAGGATCGGTATCTGTCACTTTTTTTCTTTAATTGCAAATAACTCAGAAGGAATGGTATTTAGGTATAGGGTATGATACATGAAATATGTGTAAAATTTATCATAAAAGCTGAATTTGTAATTTATTTTATAGCATGCTATTTAAAAAATCGAAGTTGATGCCCACTTCCGGTTAACCGGAAGTGATATTTATTCAAAAATATTTTCACGTGATAGTTCATATTCAACCATATCCAACTACAAAATTTTGTTTTAAAATTCCGATCCGTTTGTATAATACTTTTAATAGGCCATTCTCACCAATCACTCTGTATGTATTGCTTTAAGGATTCAGATATAGAACGAAATTATGTCAGTATTATCTCAAAAAGAATGTTAACTTCTTTAAATAAAAAATATATCTTGAAATGACCTACTAACATCATTATTTGACCAGAATTGGACACAATTAATCCAAATGATGATTGCGTTGGGTTGAAGATATTAACAAAAATACCGAGGCAAAACTATTCAAGTAATATTAAAAAAGAAACTAAATCACATTAAACCTCAACGGAAGTCTTAAAACTTTTAAAGGTCGTCAGATGAAAGGACGAAGCATAAGATCAATAATTGAGGTAACTTACTTATTAATCTATGGCCCAATTAAGTTCGCAGTATCCGCTACAGAAGAATTAAGATATTTAATATTGGTGATTTATTTGAGTAAACCCACGCTGAAGTTAACTTACGGTCTTAAGATCATATTGTTTTGACAGCTTGTCTTTGAGCTTTAGTGATCTTAGTTAAATCTGAAATATTTAGTACCACGTTGTTGCTATATACAAAGACCACTACTATTACATAAGAAAACATTAGTTGATATATTATTAAATAAAATAACTAGTAATATTTTTTGCCAAGATCCATAGAAAGCAATAAACGCAGGATAACACAATTATTTATTAATGTATTCAATTAAATATGTAGATATATAAGTTTGCTACATATAAACATACAACCACAATATAGATACATATGTAAATGTATAGAATTTAGTAAAATAACGAATTACAGACTATCCAGCTACTCATCAATATAACGAATAACACTAGAAAAATATTTTTAATTGTAAAAGTAACCTCAAACGTTACTTGCCTTTGTACTTTTTACGCGAGCACAACAACAAGTGGTAAGTATGTATAATTACTGAAATGCAGACGACAATATTAATGCTACTTATAACGTACTTAATTATTTAAATTGCATAATAAAAATGTTTCCTCCTAAATACGTATATTTTCATAATTAGTTGTAAATCACGAAAATAAACGAGAATGTTTTATATTGTACTACTTCACCCTATAGGTTATATTTATTACCTTCGACTTTCTACGTAGTAAACCTGGAATTTCTTCTCTACACCCTTACAACTATTCTAAAGTTAAACGAATTGTCGTCCGTCTATCTGGTCTATATATAATAAAAGCGTTGTAGAGTTGTGAAACCTTCCCTGTTAATTTTGAAATTTCTAAATCTCTCTCCTCTCAGACCGTAGCCCCGAGACGGATTCGAAGCACAATAGATACCGGAGGTATTGAGTTCTTGGCAAACATGCATACGTCTTTCGTTTTGGTTACAAAAGGCAGCCCCAGCGCTTCTATTCAACCGTCTCACCTGTATACCTGTATCGCATCCTGTGAACCGATAGTACAGCAAACAACGGACCTATCGAGAAGACAGCGTTGCCAATAACTGGACCCCGGCACCGTTGCCATATGATCTAGATATCAACATAAAGAAAACATATATAACATTCTGGTATTTCTTAATGTAACGTTCGCGGCACGAAGAGACCCAACAATATCAATTGTATATCATCCTCCTCCCCATTACAGAGCGATGTTTGGCGTAGATGCACAAGACAGAGACAGACGCGTCTCTCAATAATAACAACATTCAACGCTGATGATGCCATTGATTCTATTCTCGAAATAAAACATATTGAGACAGCATTAATGATGACATCATTATAAAAAATAATTCATTTCACCATTTACATTAATTCCAGCTGAGATACATTTGCATTGCCTTTTTAGTACAGAATGACGCTTAAAAATAAGTATAGGAGATGTACTAAATATATATTGATACTTACGAGGTTAATGATTATACAATAGACAAGAATGAGACGATATATTCAGATGTCTCGCTTGATACTGCAATTTAGTTAATTACTGTAATACGCATGATGAAAATCAGTGAAAAAGATGAGAATTATCCATAAAAAATCTCTCTAAAACTTAATTTATCTTCATGTAGTTAGTTGTCGAATATAGATATGTATAATTAAACTAGAAAGAACTATAGTATTGCCCTATACTCTATATCCTGGTATTTATATTATCGCATGTATGACAAATTCTTTTGTTTTAGTCTCATTTTAAAGCAAAAATACTGATATGAAATGTAACAACACTACTGATTCATTCTAAATAGAAGGTAGGAAAGTCGGTGATTTTAATTAATTGAATTGATAAACGATTAACACGACCTTTTCTAAATTATATCGAAAATAACGTAAAATAAAAACAAAACATACAAAATCTATTAATTCGACGTTTCGTTACTAATGTAAGGGGCTTTTTCAGGAGCAAAAAGTAAATACTAGATAATAATAGATGATACTATAAAATCACGGCAACTCGACGTGTTAACCACGCTAGAGGCAAAAACCTTCTGATGGGTAAGGGTTGTCACAAGATCACCGTTTACACATCGAGTTATCTTCTGATCTCCTTGTTTGTTTATATTTCTCGGATCACTATTGACATTGTTGTAACCTTAAGATGTGTAGCTACAAAATTTATCATTGACTTTTTGTAAACGATGCATCACTAAAAATTCTAATTATTTTCAGTTTCAACTTAGTTAAGAGTACATTTTACAAGATCTGATCAACATTTTAAGAATATACTTGATTTCAGATTATTTTCTGTGGAATGAGGACTCTTATGAACAGAACAACGATGTTGCGATGAAATCAACATTACAAGCAATCATTGTAAACATCTTCGCAGAAGTCTATAAGCACGAAACCATGAAGTGTAGATACTAGAAACTTTTATCATATAGTCCCATAGACAAAATATATTTTAAAAACTCCTGCAATATTTCTAAAGATCAGTATTAATTTTGCGATGCAGATTAATAAAGACGGCATCTTGTCATTTAGTAATGTACCAGTGAAAGGTGTTAAGAGTATAGTAAGAGATTACTCTATTGCAAACAAAAACGTGCATTGATCAATACTTACGAGTTAGGTCTCATCCTTATGCGCAACAGAAATGATTTTTTATAAGTGCATTATTGAAAAGGAATATTGAAGATGACGAATAACTGGAGAAGAACAAAATACGCTACAAAAGAATGACTACGAAACAAAAGAAGTACTTCCAATACAAATAGCCAAGAATGACAAGCTTGTATAACAACAAGAACCAAAACCATGAATATCTATCGTATATCGCACGAGTAAGTTAGAAATTAAAGAAGAATGAGTATCCAGCACAGAGTTAACAAACATTGACAAGATACTTAACTGAGATATACTGAAAACTCTGTAGTATATGGATGCTTCCGTAAGAATTGGAATGGTTGTGGAGTAGCAACATGATAAAATATTCTAAAGATGAAATCATGATCAATGAAGCATTTACTTACACAGTACCATCCAGACGACATTAATTGCCTTTCGTAGTTAGTGTAATTAACAGCGGTCAAATTCTAAAAGATAAAACTGCACGAACAGAAAAACATTTCAAGAAATGACAAACAGCTAAACCCGCAAAAATTCAAATATGATAATTTCTACAATAATATTATAGATAAGATTATGACATACATATGAAAACACGAACAAATATGACGCACCGGAGATGTAGCTACTGTTAGAACTATACAATCATATAAATGTGAATTCTGCCAACACTACCAACCTTTTGAAATTCACCACGTAGATACATACATACAAAGTTGTCAGTGTATTTACTTGTAATTGCAAGTCGTAATAAAAGAATCATACTTTGTATAGGTTCTTATATGTATTGCTACAATCTATATTTAATCCTGATCGATTCTGAAATCCGCTTTACAGCTCCATAAATTTATTTCAAGTGTTGAAACGTTCACCATGCTCACATTAATTTAGAATGCTTTTTTTACTTTCTGTTGTCTTTCAAGGTAACACTTATAATTATTATAATATACTGCACATCAGTATCAGTTCAATATCAATGCTCGAATATTAAAAATATTTAGTGTAATTGGTTGAGGGATCAAGCATATCCAGATATTTTCAACATTCTAATATTTCAATCATGTTTAGCGAAAACGATGTTGTTTTTATATCACTTGTATTTTCGTTATTAGCTGACAGGAACATGTGACAAAAATTACATTAATTGCATAATGTTCCCTCTAGTCGTTATTTATCTATATGAAATTAATATAGTATCTAGTGTGACAGTAGCAATATGTTTTTTTGTATATGAATGAATTCGTCTCGCACTATTGTACACGATATCTATTTATAAATAAATATCCGTCATAATATTTAGAATAATTGCTAATAATCTTTACTAGGTATAGCTTTACTTTACCTTTGCCCGAATATGTTAGAGTACGCAGTCCTTTTGTTGTACCACGTATTTACGTATTTAAACACAAATCATAAAGTACATTTTGAAAAGATTGTTCTACAGTATATAATATGAAGTATATGTATAATATAAAGTATTATTAGCATAGATGTCATGAGAATCAGTATACTGACACACCACTGTGATAGTGATGATAGATGATTAGAAATTCATTGTTTGTATGTCTCATTTAGCCATATTTGCCCTACATATGTATATTAATTTTAATGTAATATAGTAAGCCCAAATATGAAGACTTTATTGACATTGACCTAGTACGTTCATGATTATGAGTAACAATGCAAGATACTCAGTAATGAAGTAAACCGTTTTCTGACCTCTTTTATTAAGTAACTGTCGGGACGATAAGAATCTTTCAAGAGTCAAAAATTGAGTTTTTTGACCTATTACAGTATCAACATTGTTACGTGAAATATTTAAAAGCGATTGCAGCTGTAAAAAAGGACATTTATTGTCTCACCGAACTATTGTAAATACCAATCGATACATTCTGAAAATTTCTCCGTGAAGAAAAATAAAAAAACAACCGTTATGTTTTAAGAACTGCTCGAATATACGTACAGAAATTACATGCCCGTCTTAAAGGACATTTTTAAACGACTAATATTTATTTTTATTGGCCACAAAAAGTCGAGTTTAGTTTTACGACCTATAATAAAATTGTGCGGTAAAAGGTATCAATCTCGTAAAAAAGAATCTGAATAAACATAAAGTGAACTGACAAATTCGATCAATTCCATGGATTGAATCCATTTCCTGATAAAAACCGCGCTTTAGGCAATTAGGCCGTTGAAATTGCTTCGTTAATAAATCTTAATTATGAAATGTATATACGTCGCTTTTATTACAAAACATAAAAAACGTAACACAAAACTGTTTCGCTCGGACCAGTCTTAAAATTAAAGGAACATAATGTACGAATAGTTTTGACGTGGATGTACCTCCCCGTGTACCTCTTATAATTGTGGTCCGGAACCCCCTACAGGGTTAAGCCCGACTTTACCAGGCGATATCCAAAAGAGCAGCCAAAGTTTGCACAAAAAGTATTTCCATGGTTCGTTGCGCTGCAAGCAAAACTGTATTATTGAATAGACGGTTCTCCGTATGTCCCCCTGGTGTTCTGTTTGAGCTATTCGAACACAATCCTTTTACGTTTATTGTTAGTTGCTTTATTTGCATCCGAATAATTGCGTATGAAGTAAAATTTAATTTTCAATTGAACCATTTACAGGAGTAGCTTGTATCATTTCTATTTGTATCTATAATGTACATTTTAATATGATTATAATATAATTTAACGCACATTACATTTATTAAAATGTGCATTAGTATTTAACATAATATTAAGTTTAAAACTTTTGCGACATATGTATGTTAGAAAGTAAAAATGTACTGGTGACATTTTAAACTGTAACATACATGGATGTGATGTGACTAAAAATGTAAACAAAAAATTTATACAACAAAACAAGGGAATTCAGTCACCAAAAGAAAATATGTAGTTGCAAAAAACAAGTGAAGCTAAGTTAATATTGTCATCCCACACTTAAGGGTGGGTTACAGATATTGCTAACTGGCAGATAAAATTTTATCTGCAAGTTAATTTATTTATCCACACATTGATAAACCCACCCTTAATGTAACAAAATATGTCGTATAATATGTAATTGTTACTTGAAACTTGTGCAAAAGAAAAGTAGACACGCACATTAGTAAAATTTGTAAATTCTAACTATGGATAACAAAATTTTAAATGCAATCGTAAAACATAATTGTTTAGTTAGGTTGGATAGAAATCTGTATGTTATTAATTTGTATTTCTCTTACTTACTAACAACATTTATCATTGAAACTTGGGGATTATTAAGCAAATTATTACACAATAAGAGAATTGTAGCTGTTATGCTATAGGCTGTACAAATGCTTCTTACAGAAACCCCTTCTCCTCGATTAGTTTATTCTAAGAATACATGAAAAAATAAATGTAGGGTATTGACAGAGATTTCAATAAATTTATCGTGGAGGAATGTTATCCTTCGGTTTATATTTAGATAGAGAATTAAATGGAAAGTACCAGTCAGCAAATTAGCTAGAGAAGTTTTGTTCGAATTGATACTAAAATTGGATACACATGTTCATTATATCGAGTATATGTAAACGATTACAAGGCGTTTATATTTCCCGCTTTTTGCTTTTGCTTTAAGTTGGTGCCAAGTGTTAGTCAACATCTCTTAGGCTGTAAATATTATATAGGCGTAGCATAAAAAATGAGAAAAATAATTACTTAGTTTCCAATTAGACTTGTCAATGAACATTATTACAAAACTCCAACGCTTGTTCAAGATATTTATCATTTAAAATTGCAGTTCTTCTAAATGCTGCCCATGCAAATTTAAGCACAAAGTCACTTTTCTTGTCATACTGTTAAACATATTGTGTAATATTTCTATAACAATCCATAAGTCACAGTTATTTCGTATAACGTCCACACGTGCAAACTGGTTTGTAGCAAAAAGTTCGTTTTGTATAAATAGGCGTGCATGTATGGACGAGAGATGAAGAGTAAGACCAAAAAATAATGATTTAGAAAAACTGCTGCTTAGATCAACTTAAACGTTAATCTAATAAAAACAATTACGAAGCTAATACGTCCAGAAAGTTCCAAAAATTGTCGATTTATGAATTTAGAATTCTCCTCTCTAAAAATGATTTCAGTAGATGTATACCATCTAGTGAAACCATTTTTCAATGTCCAGAGATGGGGACATTGTCAATTAAATTTATCTATTTACTGATGATTCCTTGTTTAAATTTTAAATAAATATACATTTTAGACTGGCAAAAACAGTACAGTTCACATGTTTGATGGAGCAAAGTCTTGCTAAATAAATGACTGTTAATCTAACCACATTCTTATTGTCCTCGACCGTAATGAAACCGACAGTACAACAACATGCATCACTACATAGGTATTTTACTGGAAATGTAAAATTAAAATAATATCATTCAAAAAATGCTTAAATAATTTATGGCTTTTTATCATTATGATACATCGTCTGGATTTTATTAATCAATAGCAGATAGTTAGAGTGAATAAAAATTGTACCAGAAATTTCATTGTTCATAAGACCATATATTTTTTGTGCGTCCAACCGTAATTATTGACTGAGCTTATTATAATACTATATACAATACATACAAGGTTGTTTATAAACACGAAGTTAAAGGTTACGTTCTATTAAGCTCTATTAAGTCAAATTTTACATTGTCTACACTAGATAATAGACTACATTGTGTCTTATAGATTAGGCACAAATGTCCATCCCTGTCAATGCCTTCGATTACCAAAATGAGAAAATTTTACAGATAATAGATATGTATCTCACCTAAATGCAAGCTCTGTTGTTTGCAATAACGCCAGAATAGAATATATAGATGGAAAAAGAAAATTATTATTTGTCGTTCTCTTAATCGTATCTTTATTTGTTATCTAATATGGCATAAGTATGAATATGGGTTAGAAAATCACAATGAACTGAAGTCATTTTTAATCAACACGTTATTGCTTGTAGGAGCATGTTTTACCAAAAACACCGTCATACACACCTGCACTTGCATACCAACACGTAAGACGACACAATTAAGTTATCTCTCGTGCGACCGATAAAAATGTTCATCTTACCTATTAGTATAAAGTATCGAATTTAAATATACATATCTGTCAAACTTACATAGGCAACTAATATCAATTACTTTCATATTGCATCAGCTGCATCGCTAATAGTAAAGACGTGTCATGATTATATAAAAATATACATCTAAATGTACTAACAACAAATTACATTGATGTTCACTGAGATATTTGAAAGCACAACGTTCTCCGACAAAAGAAGTCATCTCAAAAAGGCAGCAGATTTGAACTGCTTTTTGTAGCTTTTCCGGTTATAGTCAATTACAAGTTAATACGCGTTATTTTCGAATTTCGTCCACTTAAAGGCGTCCTGTTCCCCGTGGCGCAGTACATAAAACAACAATGTTTTATTCCTCGCGTTTTGTTTTAAACGTTTCTAATTGCGTTTGTACGCTGCGTTCTCTACAGTTATCAGAGTGAAAGGTTTAATTAAGTTTGATTTACTCCGTCACAGAGTATTAGATGAATCTGGACGGCTACGACTGTTGGAATGTGGCATATGTTCGTTGACAAGAGATTGTGTTCGATGTGTGTGTGTATATGTGTGTGCGTGTAGTATATACATATGTGTGTGTTGTATATTTCAGGTGTGCCAATTGTGTAACGGAAAGCAGGCAGCCGCACGGACATAAGCGAAGACGCACACAAAGAGAAACATGCATGCAAAATATACGTACAACGTTACATTAATACTGTGACACAACACACTACATCGAGAGATGCAGCAAGATATAGCGTCCTTGCTATACGGTGAACGGTGGACAATGATCGATGACGTGATGGTATCGAAAAAACAACAAATATCTTGCGTTGCAGAAATTAATTTGTACTTTTTAATTGCGCCCGGTGCACGTTGAATATAAAATCGATGGGTATATACATATATCCAGTTTTGCCGACCCGTGTGGGAAGAACGTTTCGCCTGCCTGAGTGTGTGAGAGATCGAGACGAATCCGATGTGGAATGCAATGTTGCGCAGATATGCAAGCGGTCACAGTTGATAGAAAAACCGAACATTTACTATAAATACACTAAATAATGCGATAATAATGTGAAATGTGCCGCACTAGTTTCTCAACATTCTTCCAGTACACCGACCAGATGTCTGGAAGTTGAAAAAATTACATTATAAAAGCAAAACAAAGTGAATCAAGAAATAGTGGAAAACAAACGAGAGAATAAGACGAAGGAAATGTTTGAACTGTTTTCGATTATCGAGCCATTAATTTATATGACCCCGGCCTAGATAGTAAAAGTTATAGTTTCGTCTGATATTTGCATAAAACAACACTTGAAACACAAGGATGTGGTAATTACGTGGTTTTTAATACGGCTATCATTGTAACACCTCTAGTTCGGCAAAAATTATTTGTGAAGGTCAGTTAGGAAGACAACACCGTCTGAAATTGCTTCAAAAAAGCATACTACATATTACGTTTTTTTCATTATTAATGTTATTTTAACGGGTCGATGGCCGCAGTGGTTAGGCGGCTGACTAACGTTGTGAGAGGACGATAGGCGCCGGGGTTCAATTCTCTGGAAGGACGGTGACATTTTTTCAGAGAGTTTAATCCCGGATCGACTTGCCATTCGCTGTTGGAAGCAAAGAGATTAACAGCGCGGCATCATAAAAGGCGATATGATGCTGTCACAAAGCCAATTGAACACAACATACACACACAAAAACTACATCGCGAGAGCTGCATGATAGCCAGACAAGCGATACAGCTTACGGAGTCACTGCAACTAAGCACCCACCACATTAAAAAAAAAATTATCCTATGAAGGGCAGTATAATTTCCATCATGTAGTCGAAGCAGCTCCATGATTTTACAAGCAATTTAGTGAAGGAACTCAACTGCTTAGGTTATCTCTGGTTTTTGATCTTAAATGGATTACTAACGAAATACTAACTAGATGCACTAGATATTATCGCAATTGTAGCAATAGCTAATCACTATTACAAAACACTAGTTACTAATTAGGGAAAGTAAATTCCAAAACTTATTAATTCCGGTTGCAATTATTTACATTTGTTGTTTTTTTTCCGTTTTTATCAACAGCTTAAAATAAAGTATTAGATTGAGTTAGGATAATTTTACATTCTTCATACGTGCTCTTGTATTGTACAAAACGACTCATTTTTTAAGTTTTATTTATAAGCTAAAAAAATCCTATAATATATGTACCATGATTATCATCTTCTTAATGTTACGTAACTATACCATAGCGTAAAGAAAATATGATGTAATACTACAGATAAATAAAATAAAAACATAGGCTTGGCACTGTTTTTAGTAGAGTGTCATTTATGGTCTTTGCCGAGTAATTGTTCGCCTTCAAGTAAGGTATTCTTGGAACACTTATGTAGAAATTATTGATGCATTTATACATACATAATAATCATGCACAATTGGTAGATTTACAGTTAATACACCAACTCTGCAAGTATAATTATAACAATGTACAGTGAGATTTAAAATGTATTTCTCCTCTCTTAGATTTTCACTATAAATGTCTCAATCAAGATACATATTTCCAATTTGCATAATAGTTGTTACAGATGCGAAAATAATTGTATCGGAATGGTTTATTGGAATGGTATCAAACTTAACTGCACACGTCACTATTAAACTTTTTAATATAGTTTCTCTCATGAATTTTGATATTTCTTAATAACTTTATAACAATTAGAAATAAGTTGACCATATCATTTATATATTTTATTACCTACACCTTTAATATATTATATCACAGAAGGATATAATTTTTAATTAGATTGTCATTGGAAAATCAAATCAGTAGTGCTATTGCAAAATTAATTAATTTAATAATGATAATGTTTACTATTTAAAGAAAAAAATAAAAAGCTATGGAAACACAATTTTAATTTAAATAGGAAATTCGTTAAGAGAAAACTGGTCCAAATGGTCACGTTGCTTAATTTGTTAGGATCGCCATTAAGTTTTCATTGGGATTAGCCAAAAAATTGGAAATATATATGTTATATGAGTAGTGCTCGAAATTTATTTTTAAAAGCAACATTGGTTCAAAATTGTACAAATGAACTACAAGTACTTTACTTAAGACTAGTTCTAAACTATAGGTCTAATGCGTTTATTGCAGCCTTCCATCAATTTCAAATGTTTAATTAAATCTCATAAAAATCAAATGAAATTGATCTAGGAACAGTTACGTTGTCTGTTACTAATAAACCCGATATCCATTAAATTTAGAATTGTCGAAAGTCCGATGGGTTTTGATATTGATGGTATATAAAACACAACTTCAGTATATATAAATTGTTTAAACTATTGTTGCACTTTAGATGAAAATAGAATAAAGTATCAAAAGTTTTTGATTCGAGTCTGAGTAGTCGTTAAGCAAAGGTTCACAATTATGAATCGCATTTTCGAGTTCAGTTTTGCTCACATTGTATTCCTAAAAATAGAAAGAAATAATGTTCTATTTGCCAATATAAAAACTATTTAACAATTTCTCACAATAAAGATAAAGTTAAAACATTACAGTTATCGTTCAGTTCAGGAAGTTCGGACCTAAGTTATATTGTCTTATACATTAGAATCAAATATCATCATAGAAAATACAAAGAGAGTCAATTTATAATATATTGTTGAAGATGTTTGTTATCACGTCCATACTAACAGCAAAATGACCATTTTCTAATTTCAACTAAACGTAATTCCTATCTTATAAATGCTAACCGATTCCATTAAATCAAAAGATCGTGATAAAGATCAGGATTTTTTTATTTAATTGAATTGGTCACCGTTTCAGTTAATTATTAAGGAATAATAAGTTTCTTTCGAATTAATTTTGTAGTAATTAGATAACCACTTAATTTGAAATCGCATTAAATTGTTACGGTTTGTAATTAGTTTATTTTATAACTGATTTTGATTATATGGTATGTATATAAGAAGAAAACACTCATTGAAAATTAAAATTTGTTTACTTCCCTAGATGACACTGTGGTGTGTTTATTATGCCGTAACATGGGTTAACTATAGCTATCCTCTATGAGGACGGTACACGTTTAGTTTGACAAACGTTCTCGTAATTTCTGCAATACAAATTACAGTCCTTTACCGACTTAAACATCACATCATTTGCAGGTAATCACGTAATTCACTGCTACGCACGAAATTGCCCACGCGCGCAAATACTAAACAACTGCTTTAGAAAAAATAATTCTGGTTACCGATGTCTAATATCTATATTTATGAATAAATTGGGGTTGGTAGAAATGGTCCGTTCATAAATCAACTTCATGGACTAAGAAAACTCAGGTAAAAAGTTAAGATATGGTTAAGACACCCCGCCACATCTCTTTCTAACTAGCGCACCGGAATATCCCTGTTATCGGTGGCACTTAAACAATGTAGACCAAGAATACCATAAATCATCTGAATTCCCGAGGTCGTTATATAACCCGCGTGGGAATCGGTGGTCAGTAATTAAAACGCACACAGGGATGAAGACAGGCCTCCGCGAGGCCAACCGGCGCAAAAGCAACCCTTCTTTTCAGAAATACCTGGGACTTAAGTCCGACGACAAGGTACTGTATATATATATGGATATATACGTTCTACCCCGGATTAGTGGCAGAAATGCAATTTTCCAAAGTCAACGAGCAATTAGATGACGGTCGCAGGTCGCTTTACAATGAGCCATGCTGGACTCGCACAAAGAGACCCAGCGGAGGATTAAGCGGACCGAGGCCGATGCTCATTTCAACGATTTAGACTAAGACACCGCGGGGGATCGTCAGACATTGTTCACTTTTTGTGTACGCACGGCACTCTAGCGCTTTCACTGGAAATTACCAACAATAACATGCAGTTATCGTGTTCATCTCCCACAGTACAATACGCATTCACCCTAGCTTAAGTAGATAGATACGCTGCATTATTGCTTGACGGGGTTACGAACATTAGGCACGGGAAATATATTTGTTTGCTGACAAAATGGGAGTAAATAAAGTTTCTATCTCGAAATTCTTCTGCATCAATTTAAGACGTCGGAAACAATGGAACGGTAATTTTTGGTAATTACTAGCTCCCATTTTATACGTACATACATAGAGACAAATACGAAAACTTGTAAATCTCGCGCAATTAATTTTAATATGTCGCACAGAATAATATCAAGATAATTATAATAATTAACATTCTCTTTTTTTTAATAATAAAAAAGAAAATGTTATTACAATAGAAAGTTTTCTTTACAAATACACTCGGTTTAAAATAGAGAATAAGTTTGTATTGAGAAAAGGTTTTCCCTCTTTAGATCTCAACATCGATTAAGATAACATACACAAAATTAATTGAAAGCGGTTTAACAATTTGTTCTTTTTCTGATTAGAACCACCACACTTCCATACACAAAAAGACTTCCAACGAGTGGCCAGCTAATGTGATTTTTGCTAAGTTGCAAGAATTGGTGTTCAAAAATGTAAGTTGTGATTGATCCTGACACATTGGATAACAAAAACAAAATAAAGTGATTGTCTGTCTTAGGGTTTATTTCGCTATTATATCAGGATTTCGACTAATTTGTCAGGAAAACATACACTGAATGCTTCTTCAATGTAAAGCAACGTTTATTTTCTACTAATATAAACAAACTGGGACTTCAGACTATTCGCCCTTCAGCAGTTTTATTCTTTATTTTTGTCCAAATGTATTGCCAATTGCATAAAATATCTAGAGCCAATAATTAACTCCTAAATTTACGTAAATGTTAGGTAGCTTCGAACAAGACTATACTCGAAAACTTGATTAGAATCAGGATTCTTGACTTGAGTGTTGGATTTGTGTTTCGAAGTTTTTCATATTGTCGAAACTGATTGAAACAATCAAACTTAACTTAATACAAGGATATGTTATCAGATCACGACGTTAAAAGCTAACAGGTTGATTGCCAATTATAATAAATTTAATTGTTAATTTAATTTTATATAATAAATTTATAAATTATTTGTTGCGTTATAGCAGTATAAAAGAACTTATTACACCTTTGTCGTAGTGTTCTATTATTCAATGATGAAGAATAATAGTTCCAAATATTAAGACAGACATATGTACTATAAAATAATTTTTACGGAATTACCTGCATAATAAGCGTTTTTCAAATTTAAAAAAATTCAGCCGTAAATGTTTTCTTAAAATACACAACTGTAACTGATGTAGAATGTTCATGGATTTTGTGTGTATTCAGTGGAATGTATAAGTAGGGGCTGTTATTGTGCCTCAGATCGAAATACACGCATCTCTGGTGAATGCGTAGCTTGTTTGAAGGTTCAGTGCACTTGGGACAAACCCTCAGCTTTTCTAAGAAGTCATCTTACATCTGCACCACAGAATTATCCCCCGGCACCGTCTCCACCCTTCATCGTCGGCCGTTTTCCGAATACCACAGTGTCTTGCCTAACTGCACCCCCGATGCCTTAAAATAAGTCAACCCTCTTAACGAAAATAGTTTCTTTCTATAGAGTATTATCACTGAAATATTTTAAACAGTTTTCTCGTCGTCCCTAGACACACTCATATTTTTCTTGCGCTTAAGATGGTACGGAAATACGAATGTAATAAATAATAAAGTAAATCTATTTTATATAATTATTTATATTATTTAATAAAATTTTATTCTTGCAAGGAATTTTACATAAAATGTTCAAAGTTTAATCATATCACGAAGGAAAAAATAAGCTGTTATATAATACAACCATATAATCACTATTTAGATTCGATCGTAAATCTCAGTTCATGTAGAGTTCAAGTGAACTTAATTGGATGATTAACCTATATTTGATTAGCTATTTTATGTTGGGTAGACTGCTCGTAAAGTTATCTAGACATTTATAACTTTTCACGGAAAGTATTTGGAAAATGTGAATATTTACATAAAACAAAACAAAACTGTTATTTTGAAAACATACAAAATAGCTATTTTTGAAATATTAAGTTGTTTGTATCTGCGAATATTAAATATCATTTGAATTTCAAAGTATACAAAATGTACTTGTCTTTTACCAACAGTATTAATCAAAAGATTCGAATTGCTAGCTGCAAAATCTTAATTGAGTTTCCGTTTTTTAATCAAATATACATAATTAAAAAATATTTATACTTTAAAGAAAAGTGAAGCGAATTATAACCTTTACTCTCACAGTTTTAAATCGGCTGTAGATGTACTGCTTTCGGCTGTTTCGGTTTTAAGCTTTTCTGGAGTCTAAAATTGCAACGCATGTTTATGATATTCATCTTTCAAACTGCGTTCAAATTGGCAAGTGCTAGTTTCTGTTATTCGATGGCATTCACACTAAATATCGGGACAGAACAGGTTCTAAAAATTTTTTATGCAACCTGCAATTGTTTACGATGTTATACAAATATTTATCTGCAATTATGGCGCTCGAATAAATGTTATCATAGAAAAGTGTTGATTGTTAACAAGTTACAAGATGTCAACGTTCAAAAATTCTTTAATAATTTCTTCATTGATCTAGGAAATTTTGCTATTGGGGTTTCTCGAGATGGGAAGTGTTAATATTAATTATGATCTACTTTTCCAGAGAGAGATTTGCATGCTGAAGAAGATATCGTTATTTAGCTATTACTGTTTCTATGTCAAACCTTTTTAAAGTTGATAAATCCAATAGTTTTTGACGAAATAGAGGGAAAAATCGTTCTCCATTATCGTTGCCAATTATTCTATGTTTACGCCAGTTGAATTTCTAAAGAAAATGTGTCAATTTGGCAAGTATGCATTTATTACATTATTTAACAATGTGAAATTGCAGAGCCTGTAAGCTATCACGAGATCTATTGAATTTATAATTAGAGTGGACTTTGTATTTGTCATAAAGTTTACATCACTGCTTCAATTGATCGCTTACTACAAAAATCTAGATGATTTATGTAAAAAAAAATTGAAACTAACGTTTGCCGCGGGATTACCAAACATCCCAAGTCCATGCGAATATAAACAAAACTTAAACGGTAACTTTACGGTGAAATGGAAACATGGTCTTCAGATATTAGACGGAATGTTTGGGTTGTACAAAACGTAGACTCAATTGCCTCGAAGTCCGTGATTATTCGAAGGCGAAGCAAATTTCGATGGCCAGCATCCTTGGAATCCTACGTACTTGTGAGGTCATATGAGAAACTTCGTATATTTCCAGACAATTCATGACCGCAAGGAATTATGAGGAAGATAGAGATTAATCATTATGATCAGGTACTCATATTTTTATTTTCTTATTGTTTTTATTTATTCAACTGCTATGAACAGTCAACTTATAGAAGTATTTGTAATGGTAAAGGCGAACGATTGAAGTCAAAAGATAACAGATGGATTTATCACGTTTACGCAAGCATACCGTTTTCAAGAAATTAATGTTGTCTGTATAAAACCGACCCATCAAAATTTTCTCCAAAGTTTCACATAAAAAAGTTACTTAAATAATAACATTTTCATAAGCATGACTTGCCCTCTTGTAGAATAGATTAAAAATAACATTATGTGAACATTCGCTTTATTAATTTTTTTCTCAACTTGAATAGCCTACTACTTGCTAATAATCAATATCTTACTGAAATCATGTTTTTTTATATAATATCTGTGCAATTGTTTATGCGACATCCCGTATAAGATCTACATAATTTCATATTATATTTGCTATTGAAAAATCATATTAATATCATTCCTGCCTACTACATCTAGTTTTTGAACATAATCTTCAATATAATTCATTAGTCTTTGCTTTTATATTGCCCAGTTATTGTTTTTTAATAAGTAAATTTTAGTAGTAATTCCGAACATACTTTAGGAAACAAAAGTTTGTAATAACTTCATAACAATATTAATATATTTCTATATTTAGATTTAAGTAAGGGTGATTTGCCCTGCGATCTATTGATCTATTGTGCACCTTTACATGAGCTGTAAGCTGCTGGCGTATGCTCGCTCTCAAAGCTCCCCATTCAGTCTAAGAGCTTTGATAAACTGCAATAGCTGTGATGGTTTCAGAGAACGTATTTCTTCTTCATCTATAACGTCTTTGCCAAGATAATTGGATGGGATTTCCATGATGGCGGTGCAGTAAGATGTGAGGTGTTCAGGATTTTCATCCTCAACCCCGCAAAACCTGCAGTCGCTATTCTGTTTTAGACCTATCCTTGTCATAGGTTCCTCAAGCTGACAATGGCCTATAAGAAAACCTGTGACAATGCGTAGTCTATTTCTGCTTAGTTCTAGCAAAGTTTTTGCTCTATGCTTGTTATAGCTTCCAAGGAATATCTTGGAGTGTCTCAAACCAGGGCGATTCTCCCAGAGAAATGCTCTGAACTTCTCCTTTCTATATTTGTTCTATTTTGTAATCCCTATACTACAGAACGGTTCCGGTCCTACTAATAGAATTGTGGCGAAATAATTTGCCAACCACTCCAATAAATAGAACCACAAACTATACTCCTTATACATTCATTATCGAATAGGAATTACTCTCGCAACGAAGACTGATTCATGTATCTGATCAATAGTTAAATAAATAGAGGCAAAATTTGAAAATAGAATTAAATTTGTGAGCTATATAGTTTTCTTTTGTTTTAAAATCTACAGTCACTAGTAACGAATTCACACAATTATTTAAAAAAAAATCTATTACGAGTCCTGAAATAATAAAACAGATTTCCTAAAGTATGCAGCTGTTTCCAATAATTAATTAAGCAGGCACTACATGGTTAGTTAAATATCATATTGCTTTTTTCCATGCGAGTCGAATTGCGAATGAAAGATATGTACAATCAATATAGAAATTATTTATCAGTATGGTTTGCAAGTGGAAATAAATCAAATAGGATGCTATAGAAATAAACGTATATGTAAGGGCAGTAACTTCCAATTCCAATTTAAATTCGATATAATACGAAAGACAACCAATGCACATGATAATACGTTGTCTTGAGCACGTGATTGATGGAAATATATTATATAATGATAAAATATAAAATAGTGCTACTGTTTATTTTAGGGACACGATTTGGATGTCAGAGACTGATAACAAGGGCAATAAAAACTGAATTTATTCATCGTTGCTTTATTATATTATATGGATATGGATTTGCGATTAGCGTGCTACAAGGCAGTAGCATCTTAACTGTTAACGTTGAGAACCGAAATTGAAAACGTAATTCATTGTGTATACTGCCAAAAGTAGTGTATAATTATCAATTTAAAAAGCAGGTATGCTAGTTCCAAGACTATATTTACTCTTGATAGTTGGCTTTTATCAGTTTGATTAGCTTATCAACGATGATAAACCCAAAAACACATGTAAAACATCTCGAAAGTGTATATTATACACTACTATGAACACAGAACTAGATAAGACGACACACATTCATATTTTGTGTACACAGTAGGTATATTTGTTCGTCGACCGGGGATTATTATAACATACTTCCTCTCTTTATATGTATATACTTATATTATGTGTATAAAATGTGTATATTATGGTGTAACAACTAGTGGAGTCCCTTGTGTCTTCAGCTTCTCAGCGAACGAACGCTTGCTGCTCGCGTTACCTAAAAATTAATATGAATGCGGGGTGAAGTCTTTTCCGGTGAAATTCCATGCTCAGCTCGGCGAGACTGTCGCCATAAAATAGGAAAATAAAGAAATAAATGTCCAGACCTGGAGCTCGCTGCTTGAAATAATAACTAATTTATTTTTAAACCTGCATTAAAGATGCCTGGAGTATTTGTAAAATTCTCCGGCAAAGAGAAGGAAAAAAGGCCGACATCTGTTCGCTCTGGATATAGGTAAAACAAAAGACGATAATGCGATTGCACTGGAAACCGATAGCAACCATCCGCCTTCTTTGTTCAATCACTTTGCTATAATTCAACCGGTCGTTTTTAGGTTCGCTTCTTTTTTGATGTTTACGTGCTGCACATACGATAATAAAGACAACGGCGATTTTCATTACTGAATTGGACTTTTCTACGCGCCAGAATTGTCAAAGATTGTTGCTTAAACTTATTAACAAACCAAATATCTTCGTGGCGAAAAGGTTTTTATACAATGTAATAAGAATTGTATTCCGTACCCAACAAATATTTTAGTACATTAAATATTAAAGGCTATTGCAACTGAACCTTAAAACAATCACCAACATGAAGTATTTACACAAAAGGCATGGCCGAGTAGCACAAAAACATCGCTGACAACGTCGAAGCTCCGCAACACCCATGAATCGTTTTTGACATTTTTGACATCGATGTTTTTATCACTGACACTGCCAACATTAATATTCTTAGTATGAATATCTTAGTAATGAATCATTTTTAGGATAGTGGCTGGTACTTATATGTTTAGTTCAATAAAAGTTTACCACGTTATTTCTATTTCATTTCTGCTGTAATTTACAAATACGTACTTGTACAGTGAATTATATTTTCATCTAGTTATTTGTATTGTTTTTTTTATCCTTGAAATTACTCGGAGTGTATACCAAGCACAATGAATTTTATACACAATTTTCACATAAATGACCCAACAAGTTAAGCAGTGAGAGTTCAATTTCTATTAAATGTGAATAATGAAGAACCAAGGAAAATGATTAACGCAGCCGGAATTATGGAGGCTGAGAAATGTCTATGAGATATATCACTTTTAAGCATATTTGGTTGTAGGTGTTCTTTTAATAAAACTCAAAACCTACAGACCACAAACTTATAAAACTCAGTATATATAAAATATTGCTGGATTTCTGTGTTTTTATTCAATTACAAAGTCTCTCAAAATCATACAATATTATTGCTTTGTACATTTCCAAATTGTACATTTAAAAATTGATCGGCCGGAAGTAAATGTGTTTGTAAAGAAGGTATATCTTTAGAATTCTGATCGCTTCAACCGATAGACCGAACTATAAAAATGTTAAAAATAAGAGGAATAATCTAACAAATACGTAAAAATTACTTCGTGTATGTACAAGACAACAATGTTATCGTTTACCTACATTGCTACCCTTATATTCCGTCTAGAATATCATTTGTTACATGATTTAAGTTTAAAGTATAATACAGAATAAATAATAATAATCCTTCATGAATTAATAATCGCATTATACGTCGTAACTGTATAGTGATGTCCTGATGAGTCCTACTTGAACGATAACTAACTGACGCGTCGCATGAAAAATGTTCCTTACATTAAACAGTACTTTCTGGTTCACACAAAATTATATGATTTCTTAACGAAACTTGAAATTAAGATAAAGTATCTGACGATGAAGTGATAGCCAAATAAGATTCCACCTCTCTTCCAAAATTCAAAAGTAGAATTCTGCCTCTCCATCTTTCATAGCTTCAAGAGCTACTCCAGATGAATAAAAAAATTATAGAGCAACTAGCGTATCCATGAAAGTGTGAATAAGGCCCTCCTATCATTAATAGATTACGCCGATATTAAAGGTTGTGTATCGTTATAAAAAATGAATGTTGCGACTCGACTGTTTCAAGCACTGCTACATTAATTTTATCCTACACTTTGTTTCCGTTATTTGAGTTAATAAAAAAGATATTATTGATTTGTAACATTTTAAATCTTTAGATCTAATTATCGCAATGCTGTAATTAATACATACGTATGATTATGTTCATTACCCCACTAAATCATATCGAAAAATTGTGTGTAACTAATGAAACAATTTCTATCCTTCTCTCTAAAATACTGAGTATTAGCAATGTAAATAGGCATCTCATAATACATACCAATACATATTATATACGTAGATTATGACAAGCCCAAGTAGAATAATAATAGGGACCCTTCGTGTATCTCCGAATTTTATCGATACGGCTTTATCAAATAAACTCTAGCTACCTACACGCTTTATCATAATCTATTATTACGTAGCACTGAAACAATATTTATTATATCAAACAGTATCGTTCGGACTGGGAGTTAGGAACATATGTCATGTCCCTAGGCTGTTACTTCCAAACACCGATAACATTTTCTTTAGGCAGACAGTTCTGCTGCAGCACCCTACATAGGATATAGGACAGTATAAACAAATCAAACAAATGATAAATAGTAATGAGTAGAGCGATTATCTTCCCTTGTCCAGTGATCTCTAAACCTACAAACAATTGATGTTATGATTGCTTTAGAAACCTTCATAGTCATATGGACGAAATACAATAATATACAATATAATGTATTAAATGAATTTGAAACTATAATTCTTCCATTTAAAGCACATTTATAAGACGTAAGTACTATACATATGAATGTATTGATAATGATATTTTGCAAAATTACATAAGTGCGATGTACTACATATATGAATAGTAAAAAATTATAAAACCGTTTCAAAAATAATTACATTCTGAAAAGTTTGTCCTACTTTTATCTCCTTTGAAATGATGTTGAAGTAAACACAGTTTTTTTTTTTTGGTTTCTAGTTAGATAAAACATAAATAAAAGGTAATAACAGCCTACCTTTAACGATTTTATTTTTTTCCCTTTTAGTTTATTGATAAACCGATTAAGTGGCAACTTAACACACGCTTGTCACAATACTCATTATTGTTAACATTAATTTCATATGAACTTATTTTTTGTTCGTTACCAGTAAATGTTGGTTTTCACAGGTTGACACCAATAGAGTTTGTAGAACTATAGCAACAAGAAAATGCAACCATATAGTACATCACCATTGCTAAATTGCAATAAAACTGCTGAAATAAACGATACGGAGAAATGAATAGCATAGATACATTTTTTTTATTTACAATGGTTTGTACTTATATCAGTCCGTCATTGAGGCACTACTTAATGTAGTTATTTTAGTTTTAAACGTATTAACTTCCTAATTATAACTTATTTACGCGTTATTCCGTCAATAAAAAAATCCCAATGACATATGTTTACTCTGCTGCAAATGATACGCTTACTTATACACTTCTACACAGTAGACATCTAAATTTAAGGTAAGTAATTAAAAGTTTCAACAATAGTAGTAATAAAAAATGATTTATATTTTGTAATGAAATCACTGTAAAATGAATATATTACTCATAGTTCCGATCTATGTATAACTATTTCATTCAATTTGGTTATACATACATACTCTTGCTTCTGTTGACTTTATATATAGCAGATGCCGTTACTCCAAAATAAATACCATAACGTTTTCTAACAGAATTTTTTCTTTTACTCTCACACCTCGTAACTATATAGGTATATTGTTTCGTTTTACATTACAACATAATAATCTTTCTTCGCACAATGAAAAATAGGAAGAAATTAAAAATTAAAAATCGCACTTATTGTCTTCTTTAAAAATATCGTATTTTTTGCAAATTATTTAGACACCGCTCGTTCTGAAAAGATGTCACCAATACATACAAATTTAACTTTCGTGCAACCTTATTCCAAATATCACGAAGTATAATCATGTTTAAGTTAAACAAATTCGGAATAAATATTCTGTGTTTTTCGTTGGGCTCATTTTGTAGAGAAAGATATGCATTTCACTTCTTTTTACCTGCATTTCCGACTGTCCCAAATGTCTACTCGCATTATGCGTGACTACAAACTTAAAGGGGCCGGCATATATACACATGGTTCTTTAACATCATAACGTCAAACATATTGTCAGTTCATAAGGGTATATTATTCGCATTTTTCAAGTCTGCAATGTACTACACATTCTAGAAAAAAAAATAAATAATTTGCAGTTACGACGAATACATGAAGGTAAACCCATATCACATTGATGGTGGCAACTGTCCAAAGTTACAAATCTATTTCATTCGCATAGAGAATAAATGAACAAGCAGCGAAATACCTATGTGTTGGAATTCCAAATGTTTTTATTTTTGCGTCAATAAATAAGAACGTAAAATGTAAACATTTTATGGCAGCATAAAAACGGAAATACGGACTCTTCAAAGTTTTAACTAGATCTTTGGGTTACACTTAGCACTTAATAAAACGATATTTATTCGAAATACAACAACTAACGCGCCACATGTATCTCCACGCGATCCACTTACACCAGGGTTTAGTTACGCAATAACATTATAGATTTTAAGCGTACATATTGCTAAAGTAACTCGAAGCATTGCCGATATCATATTTATTTTAAGGTACTCCTATTTTAAAAATATGCGTGCCAGAGACTTAATCAAAACAACAAACTCAATACATCACCATACAAATTCTAAAATAAAAAAATATAACTACTACCCAAAAGAAATGCTTTTATCAAAGTGGAATATACGTTTAATATTTTCTACAATAAGTACATTTTCTCAAAAGCTTGTTTTAGAAAAGAAAAACTAATTAGGACTTTAGTTTTCTTTTAATTATTGCATTTGTAATACTTAAATGATAGCTACTCAGAAAACGAATTCTTACTAGAACTTTGACGAAACAATATGTTCTTGAATTTTTTTTTCTGTAGAAAGAAAGAATTGGCTTATAAATAATATAATAATAATATATAAACGGGTCGATGGCCGCAGTGGTTAGGCGGCTGACTATTGTTGTGAGAGGACGATAGGTGCCGGGGTTCAATTCTCTGGAGGGACGGTGACATTTTTTCAGAGAGTTTAATCCCGGATCGACTTGCCATTCGCTGTTGGGAGCAAAGTGATTAACAGCGCGGCATCATAAAAGGCGAAATGATGCTGTCACAAAGCCATTTAAACACAACTTCCACACACTAAACTACACCGCAAAAGTTGCAGTGATAGCCAGACAAGCGATACAGCTTACGGAGTCACTGCAACTAAGCACCCACCACTCATTAAAAAAAATATATATATATAATAATATGTAGCGGTACTTATTTCAACTTCACTTCTTGTAGTATTCTACGGCCTATTGTAGCAAAATAACTATTAAGAAGTTAAGTACTGTAAATTGAGCCTATGTAATTTGTAACATCTGGTGTATTTGGGAATCTTCAAAGTGTAAAAATTGAAAATATGTAGTTTGTTGGCATACATCCTTCATTGCGAAAACCATTCTTTGGAGAAGCTTCTATAATATCTAGAACTTCTGATGAGATTTCGTTCATACGTTTGTCATAAATTTTGATAACAATGTTAAAATCAGTATACACATGTTCTGTATCGTATCATTTTTATAGTTATTTCAACGGAATAATCAAGATCTTTTTTTTAAGTATAATGAAACTGACAAATGTTAGAAGAGCGCAATAAAAAAACTTATGATCGAATTCACTTTATTTTCTAAAAAAAATTGAGGCAAGAGATAATATTCCTGGCACAATTCGATTCAAACAATCGCGAATAAATCCAAAAGTGATGAAAACCATTAATAATCGCCCTGAACGCTGTTGGATTTTACATCTACCATAGCTATATAAAAAAAACCTTGAACAAAATTTTCAGATCAATTGTTTTACAATTGGAACAGCAAGAATTCGAATGATTCAAAAGAAGTAAGGCAAGTTCAAGCATCTATGCAACACGGGTCGGGTGAGCGAACCCTGGTGCAGGAGATGCGAGTTACAGGAGGAAACAAGTTTAAGCCTAACTTCAGCTTAGCTACACAATACAACTTAGGAAAGGTTGCCTTTATGTTGAGTGTTTGGCGTTTTGTGATTTTTTCAATAACAGGTTAAAATGTCAATTTGATATATCAGAATATAAAATGATGGTATAGACGACTGCACTGAAAAAATTGTTTGTGAATTAATAACTGAAGTATCAAAAGAAAAAGTCCGAACAAGTAATGCTTAGACTTCCTGTATTTAGAGAAATATATAACTAAAAATGCACTTCATAATAGTTTGACGAAACAATGAATTAAATTAATTACACGGGATTAGATCAGAATTGGCGATAGAGCTCCAAAAACATGCAGTAAATTTCATACATGTCTTGAATTAAATGTGAAGAATATCCTCGAATCAATCAACCCTCAGAGTAACACAAATCTACTCCTTTTATGTAAGTGTAAGAGTGTTGCAAGCTTTATATCTATACCAGGAACCATACTCTCCTCATGCTTACATAAAGAACATTGTGGAATTATTACTAAACATAAAAGACATTTTTATTCTGAATAAAGGTTGGCGTCCATTAGGATGGGCGATCGGAGCGAGGTCGATCTAGTGCCTATATTGAAGTCATTTCGACTGCGTCGTGACGCGTTATGGTTGTATTCATTTACACGTAAAGTATGTATGTGTGCATATTTTTAGAAAATAGCTTAACAGCTAGCTTACCGCCCATCCTAAGAGACAGTAAAGTTAATCAACGACGTAGAACTCAAAGTAACAGATAATATACAATTTTACAATTCCTACATATTATGCAGAATATTTCAAATATGTTACGGTTTTAACGAAATATTTCTATACACATAATATAATATATGATAACAATAACCTTTGTATCAATTTTACAACTATTGACTTGTGTTTTATATCAATTATCTATATACTCCGAATAATTTACGAAACAATCAATATATTTATGTGGAAAATAAATGCCTGTATGCGGGCTTTAAATATTGAAATTGCACGCATTTACATATTTTCTTGTTTTAAATGAAGCACAACTTTTTCTCTTCATTTATGTCGTTGCAGTTCTTCTTATACATTTCTTCAGCCAGTTTACAGAAAAAATATTTTAGATAAAACAAGCGATAGATAACACGCAATGTATGATCTATACATTTTTATTCAAAATACAGCAAATATTTAAATACGAAAGTTGTTTGGTTTTACAAAATTTACAATGTAAATTTATTCTACCATATACAGGGTGTTTAGTTTGCCCGTAACCACCAGTATCTTTACATTTTTAAATAGAACACCCTATATATGATCACATTTTTTAATTGCCTGAGGAATTTGAAGGCAACTTTATACAGGATCATATTCAATTATTTTCATAAGTTTACAAGATTTGTTTGAAAATTTTGACATTTTCCTGTCTTCAGAAAAATGCCATTATTTCGGTAACGGAAAAATGTAACATTTGAAACTCTACATATCGTTAGAAGCATCTACTATGATGACAATAAACAAATGTAGACTTAAATATGTTATACAGAGTGTTCTAGAAATCATTTTTTCAAATTGAAATAGTATATTTTTATGGGTTAGTTGAAAGCGAAATTTAATTACCTGTTAGTTTCAATAAAGCATGTATGTAGCTAAAATTAATGGTTTTAGAGATATTTCAAATTATTTCTCATTTCTGTGTGTTGTTATGTAGGTGTGCTCTTTAAAAGAAAGTTTCTCTCTCGTGTTGTTGGGGCTGTTCGGTAAACTTGCTCTTTTATGTATCAAATCGGATTACCTTGGTGGCCAATACACTGGACCTCCTCTACCAATCCATTTATCAAGAAGTGCATTATTTAGATGATTTCGGACATTCCTAGAGAAATGGCACGGTGCCCCATCTTGCTGCAACCACAAATTCCTTATCACATTAAGAGAGGGTGTCTAGAAGATCTTCTAATTCATTCTGTAGGAACGCTAGATAATTTTCCTCGCTGACTGTACCAATAAAGAAATATGGACTAAGTAACCGGTTGCCTATTATTCCTTTCCATACATTCAAAGACCAACGATGTTAGTAATTCACGGTTATAAAATGATGATTTTTGTGGTCATAATATAAAAAATTGTGTCTATTATTAACGTAACCGCTTTTAAGGAAAGTCATTTCGACCGTGAATAAAATAAAATTATGAAAACCTGGTTCTTTCCGTTCTTTATTTAACATCCACGGTAAAAGTTGAGACGACTTTCAAAATCATTTCCAGGCAATTCCTGTAAATAATGTATATGGTAGCCATGAAATTTGTGTTGACGTAAAATCCATGAAGTAGACATATGGCTTGTTCCTAATTGTGATCCAATTTTTCTTGTACTAGTATGGGGATTCTCGACTGACATAGCAAGTACTGCAAATTGATTATTTTCAGTTGTAACTGTTTTGGCACGTTTATATTCTACATGTCCAGTTGCTTCAAATCGATCCCGAAGTCTTTCAAACACTAAGGTTCTGGATATCACTTTATATCAATTACGTTAACGTACCTTCATATTTTAAATGCAATATGTACAAATTTAAAACGCACGTAGATTTACAAAAATTTCAGCACAGCAGAAAAATAGTAAAGAAATGTCAAATTTAAAATTTGTATTTAATGTTTGGTCTCTAAACTTTCTTTTGAAGAACACGCCATACATCATAGAGAAATGAGAAATAATTTGAAATACCTCTAAAACCATTAATTTTAAATAGATACATGCTTTATTCAAATTAACAGATACTTAATTAAATTTCGCTTTCAACTAACCCATAAAAATATAGTGTTTCAATTTGAAAAAATTAAGATTTTCGCATTTCAATTGTTTCAAAAAGACACTGATTTCTAGAACACTCTGTATAACGTATTTAAGTCTACATCTATTTATTGTCATCATAGGAGATGCGTATAACGTTATGTTAAGTTTTGTAATGTTACATTTTTCCGTTACTGAAATAATGGCAACTGTCAAAATTTTCAAAAAAATGTCAATATCTTGTAAACTAATGAAAATAATTGAATATGACTCTGTATAAAGTTGCCTTAAAATTCCTCAGGCAATTCAAAAATGTGATTATATATAGGGTATTCGATTTAAAAATGTAAAGATATTGATGATTACGGGCAAACTAAACATCCTGTATATCGTAGAATAATTTTACGTGATGCATTTCGTAAAACCAAACAACTTTTATATGCAGGTATTTGCTGTATTTTGCAAAAGAATGGAGATATGGAAGAATATCGCACTATTGTTACACCCTGTATACATAAAATAGGTGTGTTCTTTGAGATAGCATTATGTTCGAAGGAACAGCACATATGGTTATATTAAATAGTTTTTTCGACTATTTTATTCAGTTCACATTTCATTTTTTGTCATCATCATAATCATTCATATTTCTAACATGTTCTGCATCATTTTGATCTAACTTTGATGCTTCACTGTCCAAAATATACAAAAGCATATTTTCGAGTTTGGTTCAGCACGCACGTGTAAATATAATATACGTGCATATGCATTTTTCATACATTTTTTCCGAAGAGAGCAAAATTCAAAATTTTCATACTTGTAAACTAATAGTAATTGAATATGACTCTGTACTCTATTAAAAATTATTATATATAGGGTATTCTTAAAAATGTAAAGATATTGATGATTACGGGCAAACAATGTTCATTAAAATGTTTCCAGCAAACAATTTTATATGTAGTAAAAAATGGAATATGGAAGAATATCAATTTTATAAATAAAATAGTCTTTGAGATAGCATTATCCGCATATGGTTATATTAAATAGTTTTTTCGCAATTCAGTTCACATTTCATTTTTTGTCATCATCATAATCATTCATATTTCTAACATGTTCTGCATCATTTTGATTAAACGAAAATTATATTTTCGAGTTTGGTTCAATTAAATATAATATACGAAGCTTCATTCATTTCACTCTATTATTATCTTACACAATGTTCATTAAAATGTTTCCAGCAACAATGTAGTAAAAACAATGGTCTGAAACCAATTAAACGAAAATTATATAGCAATTAGAAGCTTCTATTTCAGTCTGTAAGAAACAACTATGCCGTCAAGAAACAACGCGGCCACTAAGTAATTTTGTAAACCATCAAGTTTGTAATGAAATAATTACAGCATGTAATTTATCCGCTGGCTCTTCGCTTTAATATTTTGTGTGAAATATTAGGATACGTTGGACATGGTCATTTCATGTAGAGACTCCGAGCTAAAGTTTCACCCTTGATCTCGAGGGTTGTGCGGCTGGGAAGGGCGTTTGTGAGATTTTGACTTTATAATTACGCATCCCCAGCCGCAGTCCTGTTATCCTGCATTTTGTTTGTAGGCACCCGTTAAATAAATCAGGGGTATGAATATTTGAATGAACGCTTTAACGAATTAGAATTCACGAATAAATAAATGCTGTTAAGCGAATTCACACGCAGGCTTTGCCAAAGCGAGGGGAAGAAATATAAATTCCAGGAACATTATTATGTATTCAGCCGGATCTTTGATGGGTCGAACCTCATCTATGTTACATTATATGTGATCTAAAAAGAAGTTATATAAAAAATGAATACCGGAATAATTACAAAAAATATTCTAAAGAAAAAAAGGTTTGAAAAATCAATTCCTAGTCACACTCTGGTAACAGAAAGTAGAATCACTCAAGCGTTAGATCAAAATCTTCTACAATAACACTTAAACAACATTAGTCCTACTAACTATATAAAATAATTATTTGTTCATACAGGAGTGTTCAAAACATTTGATAATTATTCATATGCAAATAATGTATGTACTGAAATAATACTTTATGTAGCGAATATGTTGATACCTTCCACCACATGTTCTACTTTCAACAGATTTATTTATTTATTTTTTTAAGTATTGTAAGAATCAAAATTAAAAAACAAAAACCTTTAAATTCGTAAATTAATAATAATACCATAATATCATCAAATAATGAGCAGCAAATCATTTCTAAGGATTATAATACTAAGGCTAACTTTGAAAGTACCGATTTCGTTATTAGTAACGTTGTTAGGTATCATATCGATTATTTTATAATTAAATGATAAAAAGCATTTGTAGATAATGGAAATACACAAGATGGCTTATAATGTAAAACAATTTTTACGATCTCACATTTTGCTTATTTGTTTACTTTCCTTACTAATTAAAAAATTTAATTGACGGATTTGTCGGTCGTAAAATTAATATCTCAGGAAAGAAAACTAGAATTTTATAGCTAGTTCTACAGAAGGTATTTACATATTTAGGTAACGTTTTATGCTAATACAATGTTGAATAATTGAAATACCAAGGGTTTTACTACCATACGTTCTCCAACTCATTCTCCCCTCCTTTTTTCGTTAATGGAAGCTTATCCTAATTAATTAAATAAGTAAATCAAACCAACCTTGATTTTTTTACGACTTTCATATTTCGTCGAATTTACAAAAAGGCGGCGTTAAATTGTCGGTTGAAAACGCCTAAGAGGAAACAATAACATTGAAATTTTTACTTATCATATGCAGAATATACATACATAGGCATACGGGTTACATAACCGCAGTTAACATTAAAACAACTCAGGAAACGGAGTGGATATTTTCTAGACTATTTCATCTACGTATAGTGCTACATTTTTATTTTTACTGCATTTTTATAACTCTACGGACTTTTACTACTTAAATATGCTAATCTGGCATAAATTAAAATATGTGGGACAACTTTACTATTGCATGCAGTTCTCTGAATGCATTATACGATAAATTTTGGAGTGTAATTTAATGGCATTCGCATAAAGCGTAGGCGTGCGAACATAAATAAAATTTGTATTATAAGAATACGTGTTAAATGATTGTGAGTGAGTAATGTACTTTTCAATTATAAATTTACGAGTACTGTACAAGAATCTACCTGTGTATGGCCACTTTTATTATTTTTCTAGAAATAAAATAAGTAGGCACATAAATGTGTTTGGATGTCATTTCTCAGAAAAGTTGCACCCTTTTACCATTACCAGGAATGTGCTATAGAACTAGAAGGTCATACTGTTGTGTCTCATTAGAAAATATTGTTGACACGCAAAATAAACGTTTTAATTTAGGTATTTTTTTGTGGTCAATGATAGCTGACTATAGTTCATTTTCGAAGGTTAAAGTTAATAAAATAAATATTAAAGAAACTTCTAAAAGAAAAGTTTTGCAACAAAGTGTAGGGATTTCCGTAACATAATAAATAAGAAAAACAAAAACTCCTAGCAATACCCATTTCTCAACACAAGCAAAAATGAACAGAAAAAAGAATGTACGTAGTTGAAACCATAGGATGTAACATCTTCTATACATCTATTTCTAGAATGAAATCATAACAAATTAAAACGATTAAATGTTTAAACGTTTATAGTAAAAAAAAAAAAAAAAACAGAACCGCAGTTGATAAAGACTACTTTTGCCATTATTACAAAGAAGTGTCACGCACATCGTTTACTTAATATTAACTGTAAACATTCTTTGATTAAATAATGAAAGAAACGAGTAAGGATGTAATCGAAAACATTCAATCTAAATCCGAATGATTAAAATATATTTAGGAAATTTTTTTTTAGTTCTGTCTAATGTCCGTTCTTCAAACACTTTTGTCATAGCGTTAGTCGGGTCAAATTAAAATTAATTTAATTATTTTTCTTTGTTATATGTGCCATGAAAAATGCAAAGTTCTTATTAAAATCTAATTTTCAATTCATAAGACAGGCAGACCCATAGGTAAATGCGAATCAAATTAATACACATCTTTCATAGTTCGAATCTTGTCGGTGATACTTGTTGAGTGTTGATAAATCAATACTCTGGTTGAGCTACAACTCGCTCTTGGGATATAATTAGCGACGCTACATTATCTACGGCAAGCTAATGTTGTAACAAAGCCATAAAAACACATCTACACACACAATTTACACAGCAAGAGCTGTGGGGAGAAGTCTTTACCAGCGATACAGTTTAGAAAACCACTGCAACTCACAAGAATAAGTATAAGTATATAACCTCTAATATCGTATACGTATATTAGCAAATCCTATCAACAAATAGGATGCATCATCAGAAGAAAACAAAAATTAACTTATTTACCTTCGAATACCTACAACATCAACCAATCACTCGGCAAATATGTAGAGGCAGTTTCAAATTCGCGAGGCACTATAAAAATCTACGCTTCCTTTTGGATAGATTAAAAAAAAACAGAAAGATAACCATTTCTTGTTTTTAATTTTTACTTATATCTAATAATTTGAAAAATAAAAAGTGTGTTGAGCTAACTTCTTTAGCTGGTTGTGTTGGAAATACTTATTTGTTATTTCAAAGTTTCTAAATCATCTTCCACTTAATTTTCTGAAATAGAAACCTATTACTTTTATTGTCTTCTTAAATAGATTATGTCGTATATAACATACCTATGGTATTCAAATGTAGAATGAATATAATTAATACAAAATATTTTTTTACTAAAATGAACAAGACGATTTTAGCGAAAAATATAAGAAAATAGATTATCTACATTCATTTTTCCAATACAGAACCATTTTATGCAATGCATAATTGAATTCTACTGTTCAAGTTTTGAACTATATGGGATATACAACGCATGGACCCATTTAATAGATTACTCAATTATTTTTGATTTTATTATTATACAAGTCTCGTCTCAATAACATTGCTTCTACGAAATTCCTACAAAAATAAATGTAGATACTTTAAATATAAATGTCTTGCTGACCATATGGTGACTCTATTTCCAATGTATTTGTCAAAAAAGATTTCATTAAGATAATCGGAAATAATTTGCATGTTATGAGGTGGAAGCTTTGATTAGTGTCATTACAGCAGTCCATTATATTTAAACGAATAGAAACCACATAATTTCACAAATTTGTTCTTAAAAATCTACTATAAGTCTATGTGATATTTATATTAAATAAATTCATATAATTCAAGACTAATTTCTGTGCGCGCCATGTGCGCCGATGTGGGGATACTATATTGCATCAGAACTAATAAAAAGCATTCAGTATATGTTTGGTACCCGCTTAGAGTTCATGTAAGGCTAAGGATACGTAATAAAATATCATCGACACATGAAACGAAAAAACGACCATTGTCAGACGAAGTGACTTAATATGCGATGGCTCAAAAATTAAATGTTTAGTATGCAATACATATGTAATGTGTTGGTCAAAAACACATGTAAAGAACACGTAAATAGTTCGAAGCACAATAATAACAAAACTTAATCTACAACAGTTTATATTGGCAATCCTTGGAAGACGGTTAAAACGGTAAGTGTTTTTTTTAAATTCCTCTGTCGTGCACACGATCACTGATTTCATACATTTTCCATTTTACTTATAGGTAGATACAATGCTGCTATATGTATTATTCTTATTTTTCGTGTGTATATGCATATTACTTTAATAGCAGAAAACCAAATGTATATTTAATTATTTCTGATAGAATAAATGTCTACTTCTATACTTATATTGGTAATAAGCTCTTGTTGCGTCCGTATTCTATCGCATATTCTAATATATTACGAATTATACTCCCATACCGGCGCGCACGAAAATTGGTCTGCTCTACATATAATGATGAAGTATTTGTAATCTAGGAAATGCAAAAGGTAAACAAGAAACCTGCTAGTTCACAAGCGGAATCGATGTCTCAGGATGTGGAACATGTATGTATCGTCCAGACATAGCTCCTACTGATTATTTTTGATTTTATAATTTAACAAAAGACCTTAGGGGACATCGCTTTAAGCAAGAAGTGTAATAAAATATTTTGAAAAAATAAACTTAATAGTCTCCTTATAAACCTTTAGCAATAGTATGGGTTTGAAATTACCTAGAATTATATTTTTGAACGTAAAAAATAGAGTCATTAGTTTATCAATATCAGAATTGTCAGATATGTAGGGAAAGTACCTGTCGTATGAACGTATAAATACGAACAACATTTTTATAATTCCACAGAGTTAGACAGACATCCTACGAAATCAGGCATTATTTTCCATTGTAAAAAAGTCTCTAAACATCTTCAAAAGTTTATTTATTGTTAAATATATATTCTCAAAGTATACATATCAGTTAATAAAAATGCCGAGGGATAAATTGCTATCCGAGGATGAAAAAACAAAATTAAATTGTTATAAAAAGCTAGGGTTTTCAAATCGAGTCATAGTTAAGAACATAAGCCGATCCCATTATCTCATAAATGATTTTATAAAGTTGAGAAATTCCTACGGTAAAAATCGCGCTAAGGGTTGTCATCAAAAACTAACTCGAAGGCAACGCTCATCGATATTTCGGTCGACATATTCTGGTAATGTAACCGCGCAAGAAATAAACCGTAATTTAAATTTACCAGTATCTAACAGACGCGTACAACTAAGCTTGTCCGACAGTAAAAGCTTTCGGTGGCTAAAAGAGATTTCAAAACCACCACAATTTGCACAGAACCATATGACATGAAGCCATGAGCGGAACAACGTAATATTTTGTGACGAGAAGAAATTTAGCTTGGACGGGACGATGGGTTCGAATATTATTGGCATGATTTTCGCAAAAACACTGAAGCTGCGATGAGCGAAAATTTTGGTGGCGGCAGTATAATAGTTTGAGCGGTTTTGAACCCTTATGTTTTATTTATACGTGAATGAATTCTAATTCTTATATAGAACAGTAGTAGAAAGTAGTTTTGTCAAAAGGAAATCACTTTATTACAAAGGCCTGCTCGCTCGCCCGATCTGAACCCTATCGAAAATGTTTGGGGAATATTGGCAAGAGAGGCGTATGCCAATAGTAAAGATATGCGATAACTTGACTAAATTGATAGACAGTACGAAGACCTGGACGTTTTAAGTTATTTTGAATAAAGAATCTCACACTCATTCTGGTCTCATTCAGTATAGAATTTTTTTATGTATTTATTTTGTGTTAATTTATATCCATATATTTATTTCATTCAAACGTATATATTTCGCTATATTTAAGTGTCCTTCTTAAAACCTTTAATACATTGTCAAAGTTCAGTTAACAATTAACAAGAATTATGTGTAAAAAATGAAAGTAAAATACGGATGGATTCAACTTTCTTCCATAATACGCTTTGTTACAAGTTTACGCAAACTGCTATAAACTTTACATTCCGTTATAACTACACCGGTACTTTAAAACATCAAAAATTAAATTAGCATAAGTTATTAACCTACATTTCTGAACACCTCGACACTTTTATTTTTCTTCGCGTCACTAATGAAGGCGAAGTAGTAATCTAATAACTGAAGCATCGATATGCATTTTGTATTCTACCAAATTGCAAGTTATAAAAAAGTATAAAACCGGTAATATTTCAGCAATCTATATATTTTTCGGTTAGAGCACATTTGTTTACATATCGCAAGGGTACTACACGATCAACGACACACACGTATACATTCGCACGCACACATAGAAAGGATTTCCAACGTTAGTCACACACATCAGACACGACGCCAGGCCATTATAAATAAAAGAACGTCGACGAAAAAACAAACTCAATATCCCATTTAAATATAGAAGCCACTGCTAACCTTTAATTAGATGTTAAATCACAGACGTTCCACTTTTTGTTCCTGCTCGCTTCATGTCATATTCTCAAAACGCACCCATCATAAAGCCTCCAAATTATGATCAGCGCATAGTTGTCGCTAGAAATCCGACTTGAATTTAGATCAATATTTTCGAATGTTTAACAGCGACGGACGTTATAAATTATCAAAGTTATGGTTCTATTAATGCATTAGTATTTTAGTTCTTCGCTCTTCTTTTTTTTGTTTTCTCATGGCAGAAGAAATAGAAATGTGTCTATGATGAGTATGCGAATACAAAAATAACAACTTAAGGAAAGCTAGGAAATGAAGGCCGAGAATATATAGTACAACATGAGTCGGGAGTAATAAAACGTAGGGTTAGCGTGCAAATTTATATTTATATGTTTAGGTGTTTTAAAAATACACTGAAATTATTTTTATTTCTGAACGCATTATTTTTAAGCGTACAACAGAAGGATATCATCAGAGAAATAGGTTTGCTTTTTAATAATTTACTTCTACTATGATTTATAATGGTTGATTTCTTGAATACAACTTTTTAAAATTCATTTACGAGTTGCACAGTACAGTTGTTCCTCTTTAAAATAAAATAAGACATATATCATCATGCTAACAGGCTGTATCAACGGTATTAATTAAATTAAATCTTCTTATTTATTTTAGAATCCATTTATGATACATGTGATGTACCTTGTACGCAAAATATTTCTATTTTAATTGATACCAGCAAGAAGACAGTACTCTTGATAAACTCCTTTTATTTGAATGCAAAAATATCTCAAAATTTATATTTAGTTAAAATTTACTAATGAAGAGAAAACTACAGTTAACTATACGGCCACAATAAAAATATTGATGAAAATATAACTTGAAAAGGCGCATACATGCATCTTTTAACATTATCTTTGAAGAGCCTCAAAACATTCATTTTTGATCATTAAAGTTGTATGTATGCCATAATTTCCTATTTTTGATATTAATAATTACTTCAATTAATCAATTGTTTACTACTACTACCAGTTTTATTTTATGAATAAAATTCGTTAGTTTAATAGTTATTGTATGAATATCGTTAATGTATTGGATCGAAAAAAGACAAAAATACTGTATTCAATTATTTTGGAAATCAAATTTTGTTTGCGCTGTTTCAAAAAAAAGTGACATATTCTTAAAAATCAACGTTGAGATCAATTATAAAGTAGCTAAAATCATCCTTGAAGTGACTTGTAGTAAACTATTGAACATTTAAAAATGTTGAACAATTTGAAAACCTTATTTCATTGGAATTAATTCCTCTATTGTGGTCATCAATGTTTGTTAACATTTCATAGTCGATTTTATTATAAAGTTGAATATTATCCAGCTAACTCCCTATCTAACACATTAAGATTACTACAGTTAGTTCTATGCAAAGGAATCCGGGACATATTCAGATTTTGATACAAATTTAAAAACTCAAACGCTTACTATAAAAGCAAAAAATCTTCTCGATGGCGCAATAGCCCAAACTTTGGGATATAGTCCCCTATAAAACAAGTTGTTGGAAAGGACTGTGCCCCACAATTGGCCGACTACACCTTCAAAAAAAAAATGTGTTCTCATACTTCAAGACACTCTTTCAGTCTTATATTTTTATCGAAATCTGAATATCACAGTTGTTTTCATTCAACGATAAAAATAACCAATAACAGCGACGCCATTATGCTTCCTTGAAGTCTTTTAGCATCGTGAATCCCTTCATATTGTTGTACAGCATGGAATACAGTAAGTGCGGTACAACATTATTTATTGTATCCAAAAACTACTGTAGATTGCTAGAGTACGTCCAATAGTCTTACTTCTGGTACACAATTGTGTGGAACGAGACCAGCTAGGTTGTAGCATTACATAGTCGACCAAGCCTACTGTACGAACTTCATCACAACACTCGGTTACTTCTAAATTGTATATGTCCATAATATTGGATATTTCTGCCAAAAACACGATTGTATCCATTGTAAGATAGCTTACTTAATAGGGATCTCATAAAAGACAAGCTAAACTGATGCTGATGAAAACTTCCTGTTAAAGACAGAAACAGTTAAACGAGAGAGTTCAACAATGGAGAACAAATGTGAATCGATATACAAAAGAAGTATCGACATGAAAAATACTACTTTATGCGAGTATATATTTATAGCAGAAACATATAAACGTTTAACAAATTATATATGTTATAAAAGGTTTTGTAACAATTCAATCGAATTTGTTCATCTCGCAACGAACTAATTAACTAGCTAAATCAAGTAAGTAGAACTACTACGACGTCAATTCAATGCAACGATTAAGTTACATTTAATATAATTATTTTACAAACATTTATAATTATGTAACTGCACTTTGAATTACCTATGCATGCAACAAATTTATATAACAGTATCATACATGTCCTGTTCGTATATTACACAAACTTTAATATCGTATACCGGATATACATATATTATGAAAAAGAATTTCTAGGTTTCTAATGAGTATCCGACAATTAATTACGTACCGATCAGCTGTTTCGTATTTTCGTGCGCCTATATATTATGGATCCATCATAATACTGGTTGTAAGTAATTGACAATTAATTGCTTCGTTTTATCAATCATATAATCTGAACGTATTATTCACGTTCATACAATATCGTTCACGATATTCACACTCCTTGTATACATTAGTCGATTAAGAAAAAAACAAACATATTTGCCTTAACATCTACCTAAAGCAGCAGATCCTAAAAGTAATTGATTTGACTAGGTATGTAGTTATATTATTTTTGATTAATTATTTATTATTTATTTATATTGTGCTGAATATATTCTCGGCCATAAGTATCATTGTGTCATGCTATAAATTCATTAACTGCCTAAGGTTATATGTCAAATATTGTTTGTGAACAAATTTAATACATGGAAAATGTAGTTGGCCCTATATCTTCTGAGGACGATAGAAGCATACTTCAGGGAAAGGAAAATCTGTCTGAACAGTAAAGTAAACATGGAGATTCGTGCAGGCGTCCCCCAGGGATGCGATGACATTTTGAAATTGGAACTGATGCAAGGTGTAACAACAATGGCATACGCAGATGACTTGATTATAATTGTAGAGACGGATGACCAGAGGGAACTGATGTTTAAAACAAATGAGGCAATGGAGGAACTGGTCACGTGGTTGAAAGCCCACGAGCTGCAAATTGCACCCCATAAGACGGAAGCCGCGATTATGAAGGGGCCGAGAAAAAACCAGGACATAGTTTTTCATATTCTGGGAAACGATGTTGTCCCAAAAAAAAGAGCTAAAATACCTAGGGGTAATACTGAGCGACAAACTGAAGTTTGGACCGCACGTTAGACACATTGCAAGTAGAGCGGAAACCAGTTTTGGAGGTCTGTCGAGGATAATGCCTAATGTGGGAGGGCCTATTAGGAAAAAAAAGACAAGTCCTGTAAGATCGCAAGTAATCTATGCTTGCCCCGCATGGCAGCAAGCCATGAAGGTTAAAAAACACAGGGACATCCTGAAAGGGCTACAAATGTAAGCACAGGAAGATAGATTATTTCCTGACACAATTTCTCACTGGACATGGGCATTGCCGTAGTTATACGAAGCGTTTTAAGCTGACGGAGACCGACAAGTATGTGTACTGTGGATCTACGGACTCGCCTGAGCACGCAATCCTGGTATGTAGCAGGTGGGAGCGAGATAGGAGCAAGTTGTCAATAGAAATGGGAGAGAGGCTGACATGCGACAACATACTCGTAGTGAACAGGATGCTGGAGTCAGAGAGGAGTTGGAGCACACTCCATGCCTTCATCGCTGGAGTAATGAGCGACAGGGAGAGGATTGAAAGAGAAATGAAGAGGATCAACAGGACCCACTGAACATCTAAGACCAGTTAGGAGGGCTTTTGAGGGTGGGAAGTATAGCGGCCGAGCGTACGACTGAGGTTATGCCACAGAGGCGGTTCCGGCAGCACGCTGAGAAGGAAGAGGTGTTTGGGTGGGTAAACCGTGTATTGCACAACCCACACGGGAGTACCACACACTGTTATGTGACAGAATCAAGCATACAGAGTCCATCAAGGATTTCACCTCACCAAAAAACAAAAAAAAACATGGAAAATGTAGAGCTCCTATACTTATATCATAAAATTCAAGGAAAAATAATCAAAATCTGATATTAATTTTGATTTATTGAGTATTCTTTCCAACAATTGAACCCTACAACTGCAATTAAATACAGTAGGTACTCTTCAAAAGTTTACTTCGCTTGCGTGTAGCAATTTTCGTACTTCACAATCTAATAGTCTTACAGAACAAAATTAGTTCATATCCACAATTATAAGATATTTCATAAATGTGAAATACGCTTCTTGCAATTTTTCTCTTATACAATCCACTATACCAATTCCTCCAAGTAATAAAGCAATCCCACAATTCTGTTATCGCACTCACTTTAATTTATATAATATCTACTGACATATATGTATATCTTCTCTCTAGGACACAACATTTACTGCCGAACAATTCGTATTACGACCATGCCAAGTTGAGTATAAACCATTAGTGCCATTATTTTATCTTAGTCTATCTTCTCTTATTTATGGCGGTAATTTCAAATTTTATATAGGTACCATAGTGTAACTGTGATAGTTGCAAGTAAGTCTCTTCAGTAAACTTTTAAACTGTCACAGAAAAATTTTGTATTGGTATGTTCATAGAAGATTTTCCATTTTGGAAAACTTTATTTCTGATTAAGATGTAACAGATTTGTTATTCGTGGCACCATATAAGAAAGAAAGCTGTTGAGTGCTTTACATTGAAAATGAAAATTTTAATAATATCTCTATTAAGAGATTTCGTTCTACATTTAAAAATCTTTAATAACCTATAAATCTCCATATAAGATGTTCTATTGAAAGGCGTCATATTTTAATTTAATTTATTACAGTTACATCAAAAATAAGATAAATAGAATAATCTACAGATAGCGCCCCTCTTTAATACATTGTAATAAATAAATGCCATGCAAGCACTAGATTGAGATTGCACCTCTTATATCCTGCAATTTGCTAACGTATTGTATAATGATTTGATATTTTTTGATAAATAATGTTGTATAAGCTTATTCGAATAATTATGCAGTTAATTTTAAGATATGATAATACCTCTATCTACCTTCTTGCATTGTATGAAAATTTTTATTCAGATCGTTTAGCACACATATCTACAATAAATTGTAGGCAACCCCAATGTGCACGAATCAAATCCTTAAATATACCTCTAAAAGTTTCTCGACAATTTCTATACCATTTATATGTTATTTATCTACCAGTTACAAAAATTATAATCTAACACAAACTATTTGCAATGTGTTTATAAATGCACTATTAATTCAAATCAAATTATTAATTTGATATATTAGGAGAAAAATTTAATACATACCTGTTTTGAAAAGACGGCGATATCTTCATTGAACGATTCGGAGGAACAGACGTCTCCTCCAGCCACCCCAGGTTCTCTTGGCGTACAAGTGGCTAACTCGCACTTTTCGAAGATGAGCGCCAAAAGTGGAAAAAGAGGATGCCTGTAAACAGAAAAAAATACTAACGTTACCACTGTTATAGTTTAGATAACATTTCAAGATAGGGTTGTGTTACTATCTGTTAGCCTATCGTGCAAATATGCACGGCCCTTGACCCGTAAATTACGGGCGATGGCACGCCATAAATAAAACTGTTACATTTATGAATGCGCTCGTCTCTTGCATAGACACACACTCATTCATACTCGACACTACTGACGTTTTATTTGTGTATACATACATGTATTTGAACTCTCAATGATTGATTAGTGCCGATTTTAATATATCTGCGGTTACAGATGAAACTATTTCGGTTAAAAACTGTAAACGTATAAACATCCTCTGAGCCATGCTATCAAATGGAAATGACCGTTTGTAACTCTCATCGTTCAAAGGAAACGTTCTATGTATAAATATGTGTATTGTTGGAAAAATATTCCTAGTCACAATCTTAAGTGCTACTCTGTTCGTTTCCTTCTATGCACGCTGTTTATGAAACAATAAAAAATGTTAACCACACAGAGTTTATTATTACTTTCTAGACAAATATAAGCGAAAAATGTGGAACAACGTTGTATTATTTAATGATGTATGTTGCATATCAAAATAGGTTTGTTTATTGTCTGTACTACACTTGCTTGCACATACATACGTCAATACAAACATCATAAATATGTGCTCATTCTTTAGTGGTTATTCTACAGTGTACCTAATATATCCCTATATTTCCAAGCAATTATGAATAATATTGTAAATTTCCTATTTATAAAGAAATAATTAACTAACACGGTAGCATTCATTATTAAAACATACGCAAAAATAAATGATTAAAATAAGGTTATACTATACTAGTTTTGAATTAAATCTGGATGATATAAGATTAGAAAAGTCTCTATAATGGGTAGTATATGCTATATATAAATTTATTTTAAGAAAAATAAATGAAAAATTAATATGTCAAAACAATAGAAAAAGATTTCTATACACTTTAGCTAACCAATCTTTACTTGTACGACCTTTAATAACGTTGGTTAACATGATTTTTCAAATATGTATTGGTAATTTCTCCATCGCCTAGAGTGTTCTTAAATTATTTAAATTTAAATTTTTTGGAACGTTAGAAAAGAATGGTCTAAACACAAATCATTCATTCTGGGACAGAAAAATTTTGTAAATGTGTAGTTACATATGAAACTAGAATTAATAAAGAATTTGTTCATAAATGGAGAAAACCGATTCAGGAAAAAAATACTGTCATAATAATCATAAATACTGTCTGAATCACATATTTTCTGTTTTCCAATCTAATCCTTTGCGTGCTTTATTTGTTCTAAGGTCTTCCCAAGTTATATGTTTTCCATAGTGTGTTTATATGTAAATCCTTCTTCCCACCTAATCTCACAAAAGTTTCATTAAAATCAAAGCAGACAATTAAGAAACCATATGAAGTTGATTTTCAACATTACATATTAGCTACGCCTTTATATATTTAATCTTGTGTTTAGAATTATAGTTTTGTTTAAAAATAAGGGAAATTTTGGTTGGCTCTTTTAATGAAATGTATTTAGTTCCCACGATCTTTCAAAACTAGATTCTAAGGTTAGTAAACAGAAAGAAAATTTGTGATGCTGTTTCTAAATGTCATTTTTCTTAAAATGAAATATTACCTCCGTCATGCTCATATGGTGCTCTTTTTTGATCAGAATGAGTTTATAGTTTGTTTTTCAAAACGTTTTATGTTACTATTTAAAGATTTTGTTTTTTATATGGGAGAGTTGGTGCTTCTAGATCCTAGAACATATAGCGGTGAGCGGTAGCGTCCCTTGGCAGAGTCTTACATACATTATAAATGTAATTGACATTAAACCAGAAATACTGCACAATGTGTTCGGCAATATGATAAGAATGAATTTGTGCTTAAATTTACATGTATGTATATGTTCAATAATTGTTATAGTTAACCACCACATCACTATGGAATGCGTCACATCTCGAAGCAATATTTAGTGTAAAGCTTGCTTGGCTTCTGCCAATATCAAAAGTTGCTTTCTATTTGCCACAATTCTCATCTCACTTCAGCTTTCTCACTAAAAAACATCGTTTTATTTGCAGTGAGAATCATGTGAGAATGAAGTGAGAAGTGAGATGAGGAAAAGTGAGAAGTGAGACGAGGAAAAGTGAGAATTGTGGCAGATAGAAAGCAGCTAAAATTGTAAGTCTACAATGCTGTATAGTCCCCACCAATATCATTATAAAATCAAACTCAATGACCCAAGTATCTGGTGTACTACAATGAAAAACGATACAGAAAAATATAATATTTTATCCAACAATTAGCGACTACATAATTGCAATGAAAACAAAGCAGATCTATTGCAATACATTTGTATCAAGGTATGTAATGCCGTTACATATAATTGCTAATGTTGATATACAAACAAAAAGAGAAAGAAATAAAGTACCTATTTACACTGAATATAGAATTGATGAACGTAACTAAAGTACTAGAATTATAGTAGTCAAGCAACATAAAACCACAATTTATGTAAAGGCAAGAAAGATGTAGAATGATGAAAAGGAAGGGCTGGAATAAAATATGTAAGACATCAACTCATGTCCGACAAGTTCAAGTCCGATAAGTTCACAAAAAACTGGATCAGATGGAAACCGCATATAAACAACTATAAATAATAATGGTCTCGTAACACTACTATGTTTTAAATAATATTTCAGGCGAAGGAGTCAGAATTGTGTAATGCCAACAATGTGATTTCTTCCCATCATTTATTTGACATATCTGAGCACTTAAATTCAAATTATATTTATTACTATTTCAGCGAAAAAAAAAAGAATAATAGTTGAATAAAAAAATGAATAAAATCAGCCATTAGATTAATCTAACATAATATTTAAAATATCCGGTGTTAACTACAATAATTTAACAATCACAGCTTGTAATAATTTTGCAACATTGTGTGTAATGAATGACAACTAAATGAATTAGTGGTGTACATTTTTTCAAACTTTAGAGTCTAAAATCCACATTACCTCCAATAAAAGTTAGAATTTGTTAGGTCCCACGTAATGTGACTGAATAACTGGCAAATTCCATATATATTCAAATTCGGCAAACAATTTATAACACATCGCACTAGGCATATAAGATAATGGAATATTTTACTGGAAATAAAATACTTGTTTACCATTCATGGAAATTAAAATTAATTTTATCTACAAACGGTATTAAGTATATTCTCAGCTAGTTTAAAAATCATTTGATAAAAGCCGCGGCTAATTAGAACTACATATGTAACATCCAATCAATAGATTAATACTACAATAATCAGGAATTATGATAACCGACAATTCCATATTCAAAATAATACAACAAGTTAATTTTTTGCGGTGAATAATACAGCACTATTCTTTTAAATAGTATATTCAAATTTATCAAATTTAATTTGGGCGTACAGATACGTCTGTAGGAAATGATTATATGTGAACAGGTCTAAATACGGTTTACTGGATTTTTTATGCTCCTCTTAAAACCAACAGAAATTGATAGATCAAAGATAAGACTGAAACACCGCCTGCTAAACATATTGAGGGCAGGGCTATGATAGATTTGCGATTGCAGAATCAAAGCGGCCATAAAAATCAATGTAACTTCCTTCTATATGGTGTTGTATTCTATAACATCAATCTGTTTGTGTACGCGATGGTTTACCAAATAAACCAGCTCCTTTATATTTAATACCTATAATAGTGGTATTATCCCAAAAATAGCAATGTAAATCTGTGAAAAAATTGTATATTGTAGTATCTAACCGACACTGAGCAGTATTTAAGTAATGTAAATCGATCTTTCATTATTTTAGCCGTTTTGGTGTGGGTCTAAGTAGGGTATAATGTCATGGTCAAACGGAAAATAGTAAATTTTAATGGAAATACATTTATGTTCAAATTAGCTCTGACCAATCCTTTACAGCTAAACCACTTTATACGGTGGAAAACATTTTAAGAATAAAAAATATTAACAAACAAAAATGATAGTTTATTGCTACTTTACTATTATGCACTATGCTTTGCATACATTTAGCCGGGAAAAAAGTGCGGGAATGAATCAACTCCGGAAACAGTCCACCTCAAATTTCTTCAAACTTATCTGACATGTCTAGCATATTTCTAGGCCTAAAATTAATGGTACCTAGGAATGCATTTTATATGGGTCTGTACATTTTCCATTAGATTTAGATATGGATCGTTAGAAGGCGCATTACATTATTACATCTAGCCAATGGGCATTAATCCAACGATATTTAAAACAATTGTTAGGTATATTATTTTGCATGTATAAATATCCGTTAAAACTGGACTCAATATGTCTGAAAACGTCTGAAAAAACTATTTTCCGAGAAAGAACATGTGGATCTTCATTTACTTCTTCTTACTTTTTATCTACTGCTCAATTTTTCTAATTTAAGTCCGAATACATCTAAAAATGCGTATTTATGAATTGCACTTCGTGTAGTTTCGATTTTATATCCCTTTTCAAAACGTTTCAGCTAGTTTTCTAATTAACTATGTTAATTGTTTGCATTCTTTGAGTGATATTCAAATGTGATATGTAGGTATATTATTTTGAAATTTATATTGCCAATTACTTTAGTAATTCACAATCAGAATGTATTATAGAATTAAGACCATTCTTAAGGCAAATATTTTAAAGTTGATACTATTTATAACATACTATTTATGTAAATTTTTGAATTTCACATTTTAAAAATTTTACACGCGAAGTAAACAAATACTAAAACAACTAGTATACATGAGGTGATTCCCAATTTGACGTGTTGTAGTTGCGCGCGTTATTATTGCACTTGTAACATACTGTGTCTTGGAAATCTGTAGAAAAATCATAGCAATCGATAATTTATTTAAAGAATGTGTGACATGTTTTATAATTCCGCAAGTTTAGGTAAGACGCACAACTTAAATTGCAATCAAACATTAATTTCTATTAGATTTTAAGTACAATTTTTACTTTTAAGATTGTTGAAAAATATATGAGCAGATAATTTTATTTCATTGAATTTCCTCCTCCTCCTTTAACGAACAATACAGTCAGGACAGCATTCCAGAATTGAAACCTAGTAGAATAAGGTGATTTTTTCCGCTACATAAAACACACCATCAAAAGTTGTACCAACTGTTTCAAATTTGTAGAGCACTATGTGGATCTTCTTATTATTAAACATACATTGAATTTATTTAATTAAGTTGCTAACTTATACTGGAAAAAGAAGAATTTCCTAGTTTTAATTTTTACTTATATCTTGTATAGCTTTGAAAAGTTTGAAAATAAGAAGCATATTGTTACGGTAAATTGTTGAGCAAGAAACGCTTATTCGTTATTTTAAAGTTTCATTTCGTTTATTGTCTCCTTAAATAGCATTTTCTTCTGATAAGATATTGAAATAACTATAACAATTCTTTTGTTTAAAAGTAAAAAGCTTAATAAAAATGTATTGAATTTCTTGTATACCATGCAATATCAAAAACTCAGGCAATTTAGATTCAGTGAAACAACTAATGAAAATTAAGCCCTTGAAAACCATTATACGAAGCGAGTAAACGCAATAGGACCGTCGTAATTATATCAGCACGGTGCTCCATCTCAGTATATGCAACTTATTTCGGATTATCTTAATAAAATATTTCGGGGAAAGTGAACTGCAAATAGAGAAGTCGTCAGATGGCTTGCAAGAAATCCATACTTAAAGTCTCTAGATTTACTTTTGTTCAAATACCTACTTTAAAAAATCGGTTATTTAGGCAAGATCAATTTAACTTTAAACCAACAATCAAATCAATGAAAAATTACGCAAATGGGTCAGAAGTTAGGCGAATATGTAATCACATGCCGTTCAAAATTCAAACACAAAAATTCAGTTATGCACTAAATAAAACGGTTCTGTATAAAAAAAAATACTGTCATTAATTTTTGTGTATTTGTGTGTTGTTTTCTTGCCCTGTGTACTATGTCGTTGAAATGAAAAAATAAGAAACTATTTAAAAAGACGCATCTCCTACACCTTTAGCTAAAGAAGACATAAGTAATAATTAAAAACAGAAAATTCTTATTTTTCCGGTATAAGTAGGCGTTGCACCTGTCCAAGATTCTTTCTGAAATTATGATTCTTTAACTTTATCAAATTTACATCTATACCCACGAATTTTAAACAGCATTTGGATATCATCTGTTAGGCGACAATGTAATTCAATTAGATATTTTTTTGTTCCTACATACAATTCACGTTTGCTTTTGCTTCGAAACTATTATATATTCCAAAGAAAAAAGTAGTTCTATCTATCGAATACATAGACTACTCTTTTGCCATTAGCATTAGCATCATATAATAGTACGCCACTATTTATTTAAAACACTACTATTTCCAATCCATATTGTGGAGTTTTTAATAAATCAAAAATTAATTAATACAGAAACGGCACTGTTTAGAGAGAAATGTGATGAAAACAGCTTCCTCTGATATACTTCTGTACACTTGCCTTCTTGTGGGTTTTCACATTGCCAACAATAGATCATAATCAATTTAGTGATGAAACATTTTGAAGAATCTCGAAATTAAAGGAGTTACAATTAAAAGCTGGACAACAGAATGTAGCAAATAATGTTAAAAAAATAATCATTCGATAAAAACGGGCACATTAACAGCTATCGACGTTCGTGATGGAGTGGTTGTAAAAAATACTCAGATTTGTTGCCTGTAGGTACAACAAGGAGTAAATAAAACAAAACTCACATGTTTCAAATACGTTTACAATCTTCCGGGACTCTTGTGCCATTACAAGACATTTTCAAAGCATCTGACTGTACATGGTTTCTACATCTACATATTTCCTTGTTTATATAGTGGATCATTTTCTACTTAACTCATATTGATTAGAGATACAAAAAGTTAATAATTAAATGCGAGTTATTAAACTAGGAATTTGTATTAAGCAAATAAGTATCTGAAAGTATCACTGTAATGATCTTCACAGAAATTTTTAATAAGCCTCCCATAGAAATAAAATTTGCAGGTCACACTAGCGTTTCATAGCTATTTCTATTTTTAGCCTATATTCACGACTTAGCAGGATATTTAAAAGATGAACATCATTGTAGTGAACCACACAGAAGAAGAAATATTTTAATCGCAAAAAATTATGACGAAATATTAAATGACAAAACTAAACGTAGTTCTTTCAAAATTATTTCAATGGACGTCTGCAGATTCACACAGATAGAACCGCAATTATATTGTTCTGTACGCGATAATGTTAAAACGTTTTAAATTAACGAAGGCTTCCACGGTCCTAGTTTCTATTTTGAGGGCTTCCGGGTTTTGATTGCGTTATAGTAGAGTAATTTAAAGTTTAATATTCTTTCAAATAAGCATAACTCATACACATATCAAAATCAAAGTTTTTAACAGTCTGTTACCAAGGATGCAGAATAATGTTATCAAATTTGATGACTTCCTTGAATGACCATCGCCGAAGGTTTCCTATTTGATTTTAAGTAATAATTTTCAATTTAGATTTTTATTCATACTTTTACACATTATTTATACCAAGGAGGTTTTGTTTTTTTATTAGCTAAAAATTTACTTTGCCACATTCGACATTGCGAGAAAACAACGATGCGAAATAATTAATATGGAATACTTGTATTTTGAAATTTAACATTCTAGCATTCTTAAATCAAAATACCTATACTAATTACAAATTCAGGCCAACAAAATTTTTATATATTTTTATTCTAATTTTACAATAACAAATAAATCTATTTAAAGAACTTTAAGTATAATAAAAAAATAATAAAATTTTATTTAAGTTTTTTGGACGAAACCCATAGTATGCTCTTACAATAATAAATTAATTAAAATTAACACAAGACATTTGAAAACAGTGAAGTATAAATATCTGCCTAATTTTCCAATGGATCCCTGGCTGTCAAATTAATACTGTGCATAAATATAATTCCACAAACATCTCGCAGATGTGATTAGCCAACATTTTGTGATAACATTACAATGATACAAACGTTCTTATTTTAAGTTTATTCCCGACAGATATTACAACACTATATAGTCTATAAAAATCATTTTTAGATATCTCTTTAAACTTTCCGGACAAGATTTGGAAATTACATTTATTATATCATTTCAACGTTGAAGTTGCCTTAGTTTGAAATTTACACGGCAGTTATGTTCAAATCCGCTGGAGTTATACAGTGTGAAATTTTGAAATAAACCCATAGCTATATTAGCAAACTACAGTCTCAAACTACCGTCTTGCATAGGAACGAATGCACCTATTTCGACCCCTAGACTCTTTATTGTATATAAAATGCCTAGTGTAGTTTTAGAGGTTTTTGTTTTATACTATCTCCGGATACTTCGTAGTATAAAACGCTTAGTTAGTAATAAATAGTACTCTATAAGCTCTTAAATTGCTACTACTTGTTCGCCTTTAAACGATACATATTTCATGTAGTCAATGGTACTTGCTAATGAAATCTGAACTCGTAAACAATGTAACTCCAGACTACCACTAATAAGCCACGTAACAAAAGGTTTTGTATATCTACGGGCACGGGTATAAATTTAGTTTTTCGGTTGTCAGTAACAATTACGTCACGTTGTAAAGCACTAGTTACACAATTATGAGATTAAAAATGTTAATTTACTTAATTTTTTTTTTTTTAATAAAATGTATAATCTACACTGATTCGTACATTTGAAAATAATTAAGTCGAGTCGGTATAAACCTAATATAGGTACTTGTCGCAAACAATTCAATGGCATTTCTGTTGGCATTTGCGTATACTAAATTGGATAAACATTACCACATATGTTCTGTAACAGAGGTTAAAGTTCAACAATTTTCACATTACTAGCTTGAAATGACTTTTCACTGGCATTTTATGCGTGGCAATGAATTCGACTTCTCTTAGAGAAATAGAGCTCAACAACAACAAATTAGGATACGGGTGCAGTAATGATAATTTTAATAATTTAAAAGTGTAAAAAATAAAGAAAACCAACACTAAAGCCATGCATAAAGAAAGCTGCTGGCATTTATGTTAAATCCTAAGAAGACGAAGACCTTAATTATTTACGTAGTTTCCAAGAGTAGTTTGCTTTTAGGTGTAGGTATTCGTATAATATAGTAGATTCTTCGGAAACTAAATGAAAACTTAAAATAATGACCAGTACTATACTTATGCAACAAAGAATGGATGTAACTTTAAGATGTTATGTACCTAAATTATTAAATTAATATTCCATAAGAATTCTTGATTCTTCTGCTTTTGACCGTTGAAAAGGTACGCAAAAGGGACCTTGATTCACTCTGTTCTAATTCTTTTAGAAACAAACATATTTTATTTTTTTCTTGCAGGTAACTTAGGTATCGGTTAATTATGCATGATATTGGAACGTTTGCTTACAAAAAATATCATATGGACAACAAATATTGCACATTTAATGTTTAATATCGGTACTACCACAAATGGAATATAGAAATATGCTAATAAAAGTTACAAACAATTTTTGTTTTTCCTACAAAAGAATTAAGTTCGGTGGTTATTTTACCGTCAATAGAAAGTAAACAAAACAAAATAACTGTAATTGAAAAATAAAATATAATATAATATAAAATTGTTTGCACCCCACAAGTTAAAAACAAAATCGAATGAAGGCATTTTAAGGAGTAAGTGTTTTTAACGTTTCAAAATGTTTTTGTTTTACTGTAATCCTAACTAAGGCAATTACTTTTTATATTCCATAAAAACTAGCTTTATTATCATTGTATTTTGTGAATTTGTTTAATTGTCAGTATCCTGCTATTTGGCTTCTCTAAATATTTTAAAAAATAGTGGTACATCACTTCATACGTATTTACTCCTAAGTAATATATGTGTCAGATATTGTTTAACATTAATCAAATATGATATTTCCGAAGATTTAGTACCGTACTTATATTGAATTATGTATTACATAATATTAGAAAAAAGCTACGCAATATATGAACAGGTTGATCCAATTCTTATTAATTCAGTTAAAATATTAATTGGGCAGTCAAGAATCGATTCCTGAGTATCGTATCTGAGATATGCATATACATATGTAAATATATTTTTTAACTTTTGTTTCGTGAATTTAATTAATAGGTTTTTATGTGCTATGATTAAAAATCAATTTATTATGCGTACGTACTGTAGGTGAAATAGAATCAACTTGAAAAATTCTTAATCTAAATACTAAGTTAAAAGACTACAGTTGTATATCTCAAAATAAAAAAGTTATGTTAAAAGTGTTAGACGTATCCGTCGCCACTTTCATTCTAGCACTTATACATAAGCAACAATGTTGGAGCGTCTAAAATATTCATATCAGCTTCTTCATATTTCATAAATTCACATTTGTCTCTCAGTTGCTCCTGAATTTCAAACATAATTAAGTAGACTTTGTTATTAGTAGATTATTTTTATATTGGCACTTTTTTCTTTGAATACGTTATGAAAATGTTAGGTGTATCCGAATAATTTAAATATATCCAATTCAATATGGCGAATCGTTATACCTGACATTGTACTGATGTTGAAATGCATTAATCAAAATTAGTTCCAGAGTATAGCAGAAATTCAAATAGCGGTTTAGATACTTCATTATTAAATGATGAATATAGTTTCGTGCGCGTAAAGTATCAGCCAAAATATTGGAATCATTCTACTCTTTGTTGTGATAAATTGAAAAATCCACGTGACTACATATAGGTACTATTGATATGCTTACCAATTCCCATGAAACCGATAAAGAAGATTCAAAAATGAAACTAATGGCAAACATTGTGTACCTGCTTTAACACAAAAACCGTGTAAAACTGCGAAATTACACCACATACAAATGTGCCATTTTATAACAAGTAATATCACCACCACAATTATTATTGTTCATGAAACAAACCCAATTCTAGATCTTACTGGAATAAAATGAACATGAACTAACTTCTTGTACCTAGTTGCATTTTCTACTAGTTGCAAGTTCTGTAAGTTTTATTTATTAGCAAACACAAATATCCTGACATTACGATAGTTATAGACTATGTGCAAATAGATGGCGTTGTATTATGTTGTCAGCAATATTTAGTATGGAACTTTTACAAAATGAGTTTCCAATGTCAAAAGTCACATTGCGAGTCTCTTCTACAACATCTAAGAAATACAATAAGGCCTTTTATAGCGGTGCAGTAGTGGATACCTTGAAGAAGTAAATTAGTCTTTTTGTCTTGTGCAACTTTAATGATTCTAAAATTTTATTGTAACATTCCGCTTATAGAATAGCCATTTTTATGATTTTAATTTAACGATAATTTTGTGGTCGTTTTTTTACTATAGTTTTTGTAGTACTTTCGTAACTATAATTTTGTAGTATTCATTACTGCAACTTGTGGGAACGATTACTACAATTTTGTATTATATTATTATATTACATTATTATATTTTCTACTAAGCACGATTGTTGCCCTTGGTTCTGATATGGCATTGTAGAATATTTCTCTACATGTTTCTCCTAGTGTAGGCATATATTCCATATAGAAGAATTGACTTGTGCAAGTGATAAACTACATTAAGGATATAGAAAATAAGCTTTAGTCTTAAATATTTGCCAAACTAGTATAGCTTTCGCAAATAGCAGTAGTGGTATCATAGTTACCCGTGATCATAAATTTTCCTACATTAATAGTGCATACTTGAAAGATTAGTACATCATCAATATACTTTACAATGGTGCAGTTTTTTGGGAATATAATCCTATACATACTTACAATTTCCTAGTCTCAAATATATATATTTCAGATTTTCGGCATTTCTGTTCAATTAATAAAAATTCGTATTGCTAATCGAGTTTTATCAATTTTATATCCACAAGATTTTTAATTTTGCGGTGAGATACCTAACTAATGTTAGAGTGTTAGAATATTTATGTACATATACCTAGTAATAATTCGAAGTAAAACTAACAACTGATGCATATTTCAACCGACTATACTAGTATAATGGAAACAATTTGATTATTGTTATGCAAAGCACCTGTGTAAATGTTGCAATAACAATACTACAACATTATACATCTTATTTATCATGCAATGTGTCCAAAAAATTAATTTTTACACTTTGACTTTTTTGATTTTAACGGTTTAAGTAAAGTTAATATACTTAGGTACATAGTTTCTTAAAAAGTTGTAAGAACGAATTATTTAAAAAAGATACAAAGGCAGTATTATATTATCTCATGAGCTGATATGGTAGTCTTTAAAAGTAAAAACACCAGTTTTTAAACTGAATAAATTGGTTATATAGGTACATTTTATTTCTATTAGAATACATTATTGAAATTCAGATATGTGTTCAAAGAAGGCATATTATAGTTCCATTTGCACAAAAAATAAACAGCTCTGCTTATTCTATCTAACCATAACTAACTAACAAGGTGACGGGTTTATCAGAGTTGCGTTGTACTTAAGATTTTTCACAATACAAAAATATCTACCTACCTATATTGTCTGAGAAATATTTGTTAAGTGAGTACTGTGTACAAATGAGTGATAATTTCTTCGTTAATTCTTGCATCAAAATAAGAAGTGTACTGAAAGATGAAGTACTAGAGAATAGTAATTTCTACCAGTTGTTTCAACCACTCTTACCCATCAACAAAGATGAAATCAGTTTCATTTCATGATATTTATTCTGATGATTTTTAGAAATAATTCAGATTAACACAAGAGATGAAAAAAGTCCAATCTTTGAAATAAATAATACTTTGGCACGTTTTATTAGCATTTCATGTTTAAAACTACTCCAAAACAACATGCAAAATTAAGTTTCTTGGGGCAAAAATAAGTTTTATAGTTAAAATCCGTAAATAACACAATCTGTGGACTGCAAATGGATATGACACATTGGAAATTCTAGTTCGAGCAGTAAAATTGTAACCATTATTTTCTTAAAAACCAAGGCAATAACTGAGACTCAAGGAAAAAGGTAATGGGGAACTTGCACAGTATATGTATAATAAAAAAAAAAAATTTTGACACATGCTTCACAATAAAAAAGCGTTTGAAGACCTCTAGATTGCGGCAAAAGAAATATGTAGGTATTAATATAAAAATTATGTCAGAATAATGCATTTGTAGCATATTGTGCGGGCTAAAGAACGAAGAAAGAAAAAAAAATTAATTTCCCACACTTTTTGACTTCAAGAAGGTCATAAAATATGTAAAAAACTGTATTAAATATACCCAACTTTTCATGAATTACACTTAAATGTGAATACTATTAATACTAGACATTATCACCTGTGTTTACTTATACCTATATCCGTTTTATCGTCGGATATCAAATATAGTACCCCAAAATGCAGACTATTATTAATTTGAATTATAATTTAAAATCCGTACAAAGAATGTTGTGCTATTGTTTCAACAATATGAAGTTATTCCATTATATTTCCAATCCTACGCTTATTTTACATTTTGAATAGCTAGAAGAGCGAAAAGTTCAGATTATATTCTTCAATATTAGCCTATTTACAGATTTACACACTAAACTACGATTTTCATGGGATCCCAATTTAATCTATTACAAGATGTGCCCTTTGAAGAGATTTTAGGTAAGGTATTAGAGAGTAACAAAATTTTCTAGGAAACACAAAGACTACGAAGAAACTATAAGCTGTAACATCAACTCTTGGCACCTTTTCATATTGACTTATAAGTTTTCATTTAGTACATTCATCCTTAAAATTAGTGAGCCAGTGATAGAAAAGCTACAATTTCATATAAGTGAATTGGTTTGATTGATAAGTAAATAATAGCCATCAACCCTAAAATACATCTTTTCCATTTTCATTTATAATCCTCAGGAAATTGAGACAAAATTTGATGAGAATATTTCTATCATTGAAGAATTTATACAGAAAAAAATAAACATCTAAATGCGTCTACATAGGTATGTAGATTACTGAAGGACATTAACGTCAGAAATGACAAAATAAAGCCATCATCCGACACCAATCAATTTTAAAAATGTAAGCAGAATGCAGCAAAGGAGATAAAATTTCATATCAATTTATTATAACTGTATTGATTTTCTCAAAATAATGTAATTTATATTATTTATTATAGCTATAAATAAGAAAACATTTCATCAAGTTTTGGTATTACCGGAATTATGATAGTTAATATCTAAAATGTTCTGTTAATACAATTTTGGAACTAAATGGTTCTATTTCTTCAATTTGCACATTATATCCTATTGCGTTAAAGTATCTTAAAAACACGTAAAACTAATTCAGATTATTGTTTACCGTATTTCGGCAGACATCACACATTCTACTGGTTAGCATGGCTATAGTTACAGGGATATTAAAATATCAAAGCGTTCGTGTAAAACGTACTAGATCGCATTTAAAAATGATAAATTCAGTAGTCTATACATTTTGTTTATATATTTAGTTAGTATTGTTATTACCTCTTTTTATTGGTACAAAACGTTATGTGCGTTAAGTAATTACCGGCACCTTTAAATAAACAGCAATAGTGTAAATATTAGCCTCGCGATTGACCGTCGGTTACCGGTGCGAGTTATCGGCCGACGGCTGCCTTGCTTCGGTCAACACAGCCGGTTGCTAAGCGCTACCGTTAATGACAACCGGTGCGCCGCCTCTTTTCTCGGCATATACCATATTATAGTAAGTAAATTCGTTTACCATAAAACCATTTACATTGCACGCGTTTTTATATAATTATAGAGATCATTACAAAAAAGAATAGCTATGTGTATAGTCAGTCATTCGCAAAGTTCACTTCTCCTTTTATTTAAAAAATGAGGGTAATTTTAAAGTAACAATAAAAAAGGTAATGCATCATTAATGATTTGCATGCCAGCCACTTCGGAGTGGATGTGGAAGATTTTATATATACATATCTATATATTTTTTTGTAAAAATGTATACTATAGCCCAACTCCAGATAAGATTCACTTTGCACGTAAAAATTTAATATTAATCTTCTTAATAAAATTCCAGGATGATGTTTCTAGTTAGGTAATATTAAACTATATACACTCAAACAATACAAGCAGTCACATACGTATCTTTTTAATAAAATTACTTAATTTAAATCCTCGTATTGCAATTGTATACCGACAGTAATTTTTGGAATGTCCCCAAAACAATGAAACTATGCGTTGGATGGAATAGTAAATATGAACAGAAATCTAAATTGAAAGTATGAACAGAACTCTTATATCTACCAATTTATATTTTAAAGAGCAACAAGAAAGACAGGAGTAAAATCAAAAAAATAAAACAAACTTTCCTTCATTCAAAAGAGATTTTTAAATTAGAAGTATTCCAAAAAAAAGTATAATGTAGACATAGTAGTATTGACATCGAAAACAGATGATTTCGAGGAATTAGGTAAACCATCAAGATTATATGGGAAAATATTACAAGAAAGTAAAAATGTGTGAAAACAGAACATTACAGACCTAGAATAAAATGAATAGAATAATACATTGGAAATTTTAAATATTTGTCTAACAAATAAATTAAGTGTTGAATCCTGAACAACTAGTGATACCTACAGAAATAGAAAACAAAAAAGAATGAAGAAAAGCTAAATTCCAAGAACGCCCGGTAACAATAGGAAAATATCTAGAAGTACTGTCAAATTGGCGCATGTAATGAAAATTATGGCATTCCAATATTACATTCAACTTCTCCATTGGATATAAATAGAAAATGCATATGTTGAAGATAACATCACCCAATCTGCAGCATGACACTCGTCGGTGATTATTGCCCGAAGTTTATTTGATTCATATCAAAACTTGCTTAAATGCTATATATTACAGTTTTATGATAAGAATTTGTTTAATAGAAATTGTTTAGAAAAAAGTAGTAACGTAGGTAAACTACATTATTTTTCACAACTCTGGATTATAATGTTATCTTATTAAAATCAGAATCATGTACATAACGGAATTCAAACAAAAAAAAACAGAGAGTTAAGCTTGGACATACATGATCATGTCAAATATAGATGTCAAGTCGCGAAAGCTTGTCAGAAAAATATCTGCGATAGCAAATCAATAATTTTTTCATTTTTAATGAATAACATGCAAGGAGAAGAAATTAAATTGTATTCCAACTTTGCTTAATATTAACCAAGAGAAGCTTAAAGAGTAAAATAATACCACACGGTAAAAATGTAGGATGTACGTGTAAACTTTTGTGTCGGACTGTATAAACACAAATGACAAAAGAAATAATAGAAAGACACAAACTTACCCGTATATGGCGTCTTTGTCTCTCTTGCCGACGTCGGGAACCGCTCCTCCCATAACGTGGTTGGCGGCAGCGTTGACATGGTTCCCATGGTACGGATGCATGGTATGGTTTATTATAGGCGAATGATGTATCCCTGGTATCGATCTGTGATGAGGGGGGTCATATAGCCCCCCTGCAGCGGTACTGTCCATATACCCAGGGTGGATGCCGTCGTCATACTGCGTCGAGGAGGACAGATTTCAATTAAATTTTGTCGCGTATTGGCGTCCGCATATCCGTACCAAGAGGCTTGTGCGCTAAAAAGGCGCGATTGCAAATTTAACCGAAGATGTCCAATTCGCGACGAATATTTAACATAGCCGAAGGCTCAATTAAAAATCTACTGGATAATCTGAGCGTAAACGGAGAATATTTAATGTTGTCTCTGTTTGGAAAAACTCATCACGTACATCGTTTTATTTAACTGATCACAGTGAAATTCATCGCACGTACATGTATGTTATCCTAACGTATAGATATTTTTCATATACGATCAATAATAGTTACTTTATAGCGTTCATATCTTACGATAAGTAAGTACTTACGCTATATGCCTTCCCTTTGTAATTAGTTTTATGTAGGTATACGAAAAGTAACAACCTAAAGATTATTTGTAAATACCGCACAGCGTAGGTAAGCCAAAACCGCAGTTATCAAAGTTATCGCTATTTGTATCATTTGTCTTTTATCCGATAGTACAATCGTGACTTTCTATAATGCACATATACATATGTGGTCGTTAAATATGATAGGTATTAAGTTTTTATTGTCTAAATAAATTTCATTCCCTTCATCTACTCGTACTATAATCAAAAGGCCATTTTACTATGACCGAAATATCGTAAATGAGAGGTTGAACTTTTAAATAGGTACCTGTTAAAATCAGTTCATGTTCAGATAATGAAAGACGTACATTGATACAGTAACAACGTGGTGCAATACTGTTTTATAAATATAAATGGATAAATATAAATAAGTAACCTAATAACCTGTCATAACAATTAAACAAATATTTCCATATCTTTTAGTATTGACTGGCACCATTTTTGATTTTACTAATCAAAATTATATTAAATTACATTTCTTCGATTATACAATTAGTATTTTATAATACATAACATATATAACAACGTATTTGGAAAACTGTCGGAATTAATGAAGATAAAGTTCCAGAAAAACAACTTCAACAAATTACTGAAAGGTATCTGCAACTCGTTACAACGATGCTTTTTATTTTCAAGACACATCTTTAGGTCGTTGCGAAATTTTCACTCCAGAAATATTTAGAGCACGTCTGTTATCAACAGTCAGTAAAATGTAAAATACGCCTTGGAAAACATACTACGAAGTAAGTCCTCTTGCCAAATGCCCCAAAAGAAGCTCGTGAAAATTAATTCAGTAAACTGGATGGAGTCGAACTTCGAAGATGTTTTAATATTTTCAATAGTACACGTTATAGACTTTGTAGCGGATTTTAAGTCAAGGTAAAAGCTTCAAGTAGACGAGCAAATTTCCGTCGTAAAACCTTAAAACGTGCGCGTCTACGAGTGCGTCTCATCAAGTAATATCACGCTAAACAATTTATTATAATAATTATAGATATTAACGTTGCATTGTTTTACGTGAGTATTTTTCCAAACAGATTGTATGTATAGCCAAAATATTTTATTAGATATACAAACTATTTACACGAATACGATATTTAAGAAACCAGAAAAGATAATATAAATTTAGAACGTAACTACACTTAAATATGCTTTACGTTTGTATAAAATTAAGTTGGGCGCTATTCATTTTTAAAACACAAATGCACTGCACGGCAAAAAAATAAATTCATATGTTGAACACCACTGGTACGAACAGCAGACGCCATATTGCCCTATTCACTGCACCCCAATATGTAACACTACACCACCAGAAAGGCTCCTATTCAAAAACTTCATTTGACTCCATGGGGCCGTGATCTATGTCCTACATATGAATATAAATACCACATAAGCAGCTTGAGTATTGCGTTGAAATTATTCCGTTAAGTTTCTGATAAGTTGTAAAGAAAAATTATATAATTTATATAATAAAATAAATTTTACAAAATTACGAAGTTTTTGAATAAGTGTATTTTATGAGTGGTTTATAAGTATAAATAAATATTTAATCGTTTCATAGCAAATATACAACCGAAATACCTATTTCTTCTTCTTCCTATTTTAAACACAACTTTCATAATTATTCTTTTAAGTTCCAACATTAGGAGGAATTTTTAAAATACCGAAGCGTATTTAACATTTTTTCTTTTATTTAATGGGAATTCATATATAAAAGTGGGCATATAAAACCATGCCTACATATGTATTTTTTTATAATTCAATTAAAAATCTATTCTGTTTGAAATAACTGCCAGTGATGTTAAGGAGCTATTTTATGGCCACATTATCTTTATGTCCTAATAAATTTATGCTTGCGTTGAATGCATGGACAATTAAATTTTGATATGCTAATAAAATATTTCATTTAACAAGTATTATTAAAAAACAACACACTAAATAGTAAAATCGATGCAATTAACGTAAATTATTCTCGCTGATTTTTTTATTAATTTGCATATTACTTGATATCGGATCAATTTATAAATAAGTCACGAAAACGTATCTACTTCTCTGTTTAAGTAAGTATTCACATGATTACTAAAATTTTGGCAATTTAGGAACACGATTATTTTAAACTGATCCTGCATATTTTCTACCTGTCTAACGTATACGACGTTGCTCTTTATCTAAAACATATGCTTAGAGAAATTTTTGTGTTTTATGATTCCAGTGCCCCCATAAAAATGCTATATAAAAGTCGTAACTATTTCCTTAAGATGTCATGATCTAGTATAAATACTAAATAATAGGATTTCAGAATGAGACAACTAGGTTTATAAATCATTTTAACAAGCACCTTTATAATTTAGTCTAACACCGTCGGATCTTTTTAAATTCAAAAAGTTACTCAATCTTTTGAAAGTAACTACAAAAAACAAACAGAGACACATATTGAAGATTCAAGTGGAAGGAAATTTAACATTGTTTTTCATTCGTTATATAATTTGTAATTTTTATGCTGCGTTTGCAAAATTTCTAAACGCATTCTCAAACACGGCGGCACTACATTAGGAAGAATAAACCTAAAATTGAGTTTCTCTTTAGCAATGATGTTCCTGATTTGGCAGTTTTGATGTGCAATAGTTTTTTAGAATTTCGATATTGGTATATCATTGCTTGAAATTGAAACTAGCAGAAACGGCAACAACGGTCACTCAGAACTTAATTCGTTAACTGCAGACACCACAAAATTCAGTTTATATTCCCATTTAAGTGTGTCTAAAAGTCGGTTAAGTCGTAAAATTTCATAGTGCACTAAACAGTGAGCGTCTGTGTGTGCGTAGTTGTTGTACACATCGTATACCCGGGCTTTTTTTCTAGGCGTGCTGCGTATACGTGTGTGCGCCCGAACGATCTCACAAACGTCATTTTAATGGCCTACTTGATGCTTTATGCGTCGGAAACTTCTTGAGTTTATTCCAATAAAATTTGCTCGTTTCCTATACATAATTAGGACGAGAAGACGAGGACCCCGGGAACCTCGGCGGAGTCAGGTGTGTGTGTAATTGTTCCTTCCTACTGGAGCGACGGGATTTTCCGATTTTCCCAAGTTACCCTCCAGATAAAGTAATTCAGTTTCCTGGGGAATACTAACTCTGCTGCGGCACCCTCGTCCCGGTCGCGTTGATGCGATTTCGATTTTCCCGGCCAACCGCGATCGCATAAATATTGATATACAGTAAAACGTTTCCCGTTCGGAAAATTTCTTTTAGTATCTCACCGTCGCTATCACTGTGCCGTCGGAATGTCGTTTACGATTCTCTATTGTTTCGCGTCGTATCGATACAGTCAAGCGAGCCTTGACTACGGTCTCTGTAGAAGAAATTCCATAGATGCCACAGTGATTTTCAATATTTCGGGTGACTTGAGTCTTCATCCTACCTGGCCGTTCGGATCCGAGCCCGATCAGGTATCCGATACGTAAAGTGCCTATTCATCGGTTTTAAGATAAATTAGAGACGTGCATCGAAAGCCAAAGTGTTAAACTGTAATTATTACCAGAATAAGAACATATAGATAGGTATATGGAAGAGCTCTAGCACTTATACTTTTAATTATTAGTAGAAGAAAGTTGCCGGTTATAAAGAAGCTACTATAAATGTGTATATAAAAAATCTTCCATCGTATTAACATACAGTTTGAGCTGCTCAGAATGGGAATATTTTCCTGAATTTTATAACATCCCCGATAACAGAAAAAACTGATAATTGAATCAGATCATAAAGATTAACGTATATTATACCTAATAAACACATTCTTATATTAAACGCGGCTACTGTTTACTTAGGTCTTTATCACCGATATAATTCATGTCGGTGTTGTTTGTTCGCTGAAGGTAGAAAATGCAATCATCTGTCTCTTATCTTCAAAAATATGTATATAAAAATTTACTATACTCTTCGATTTTAAATTATTTATTGCGTTAACCGAGATAACGGTATATTATAGTAGCACTTATCACAATGAATAGTTAATATGAGCTATATAAGTAAGGACGATTAAATAATTAAAAATTATATTTCGCCAAATAAGTTTTAGACCGCTTAGTAGGCTTCATAATGTTATAATAATACTGGAATTTATTACAGATTCCATATTCACATATTTATAACAAGATAGGATATTTCACTAAACAGCAACCTTCTTTGATCTGTAAAATATTTGTACAGGTAATTATTACAGCATCTTGTATATAATTTTCTCCAAAGAATTATCACTAATAAATCACATGACAACTCATACGCGTACAGTCTTTAAAATATAAGTTGTATATACACATACATAACCGCTTTCATGTTTATTGATTTATGTCTAATTTATGGAAAAGAGTCTCCTACCAATGAATGAATATGAGTAGAAATTTTGAAATATTTATAGTTAGTTACGTTTAAAAATGAGAAGTAATTAAAATAGTAACTATGTCATATTGTTAATTATTTTGTTAATGAAGAAGAGAGCATCGGACGCCGGTGGCGGGAATGTTTTGTTTTTTTGCTTGTTGCTTGTTTTTTTACAGCCGGCATCGCGCCGATATCTCGAATGATTAATATCCTATCAGACCGGGCTGTGTATCCACCCACATGTCAAGTACGTCGCTGTTAGGGTAGACATTGATGTCAACATGTGACATTCGGTTGTATGTTTGCTTAGAAACGATCGTTTGACCGATTGTGTGTCACCGTCCGCATGCGGTGGTTCGTAGAACTTTATTATTGTATTGCTTGACTTTTTTTATGATTATTTTTCGATCGTACCCGTGGCTGAGCCATGAACGCTCTGCCCGTACTAGGGTATTCTGCTTGGGCCACCGTTACACCTTTTCAGTTGTCACTGCACTTCACTTCACACGCGGGGCCCGGGCCCTGATCACACTGTTCACTCGCGTAGGCGCTGTCACATCACACGCGTCACCACGTGCTGCACCTGGGGCTCGGGACCATGGACTTCTTCTGCTGCTGCGCCGTGCGGAGATCCTGCGCGCTCCGCAGTCGTCTGCCAACTGTCAATCACGGCTGTCCGCGGGGGCAGAGTGGGGTTCAGATGAATGATCTGTCAGAGCGAGGCAACGCCTCCCGCCCAATGGCCGCCGCGGTGACGCGCATGCGCCACCCGTTCCGGTGACGCGCATAGTCGCGATGACAGGCCGTCAGTGCCAATCAACGACAGCATCTTTGCGTGCCGCTCATGAAAAACGATCAAAAGTGCCTACTAGATAAGTCTTTTTTAGTGATTGTTGTTTACCGAGACACCTGATCAGCTGTCCGAAATATATGGGATGATGCGAACCCCGGCGAGTCTCCCGGATACTATGCGATGCGCCGCACTAAGCGAATCAGTACCCCAGGTCTGACCGGCCCGACGTCGAAAATGGTTCCGAAATGACTAATCGGCCTATAAAATACACACACAATAAAACAGCATAATGACTAATTGACAGAGAACGATATAAATCAAATGCCTAGGCGAAATACAGAATTAATTTCTTAACGTTGTTATCTTATTCTTTGTCTGCAAAGTTACGAAAGATATTTTCAGACAATTTGGACGATTTTCCCGCCTAAATAATTATCGAGATCATTTAAATATTGCGCTAATTTATAGAACTTTTTTTGATAGTACAACATTAGGTATTTTTGGTCTTTATGATTTCGATGTTATTTATTTGTTATTAAAAAAGAATTAAGAAAATTAATTAATAATTTATACCTTATGATTTATTGTAAACAATTTCGTTTGCAATAGAATCACATGCCCGACATGCCGCTAACCGTCTAAATTGTTAAAAAAACTGCAAATCACGTTTCATATCACCAAAATATACACATTATCCTCTTTAAACAGTAATAGGTATTTACTTTTATCATGATGCAGTGATTACTTTTAAATTTTAATCATTGTTCGATTTTGCGTTGAACTATATAGACGCTATTCCGGGTTAAATATTTTGCATTTAGCGATAAATTAAGAAGTTCGATTTAACCTAATGTTATCTTCAAAATCGAAGGTATGTTAATGGAAGCGATTATATTTTTTTATGTTATCTATTTAATAGTTTTTAAACCAGTTTTTCGGAGTTAAAATTGCTCGTATCCAATATTGCGATTTTTATTGAAGTGATCGAAAGTATCTGAATTAGGTTTATTATAGAACTTGCTTTTGATCTTTATTTGTGATTTCTTTCGATGGCATTTTACTAAATAGCATTTTTGGAAAAGATAGTTTTAGGTTTGCTTTGATTAGATGTACCTCTTTTTCTGGAAGGCGGCTCCGACGCCCAGAGTGTAGTTTCACCATCCTTGCATCTGAACAGATTGTTCACTTAAAATAAAGTTAGTAACGGATGGTATTGCTTAGCCATTAATCCTAAATTGTCTTAGTGGTGGAACAAAGTGAAAGCTATATACGACAGAAATGACGTGAGGAAAACTTAGCTAAACATTTTTAACCAAAAATTATGATTATGATTAGAAATTTATTTATAATTCAGTTTGAGACAGGTAGTAGAGGCATTTTGAATCTTCTCATTGTGAGAATTTTCTCATACGTAACTCAAATTACATAAGTTATTTTCTATTTTGAAACAAGTCAGAAAAACAAACTACAGCAAATTTTAAGGAATTTGTACAATTTTATAGAATATGCATGTTACTGTCTTGAATGAATATACCTACAGACTGTGGATTAAGTTTAATAAAGCAGTATTGATTATATATGGTTTCTTTTGTATATCGTTTTAGTAAGTTGTAGAGGGGGCAAATTATCAGAAGTTATATGTTCTAATAAAGACTGAATAATGACAATGAGTCCTAATAGGGATAGTAGACTCCTAATTTGTTGACCGATAACATGGAGTGTTATTAGTGGTGATCGATACAGTTGTAAATCTAATGAGTATTTCAGTACATACAAAAAATAAATCACTAAGACATTGTTATCTACTTATTCTACTCATTCTTAATTGAATTCTTGTAAGGATGTAAAAGCTGCATGAATTACCTAATATAAACCCCGTTTATCAATGTGTGAATACCTCTAACTTGTCAAGAATATTTTATTCAACACGGTATTTATATGCAACCAGCTTTACTTCTTTTGCTGTGCTATATGCGTTATTGGTTATTAGCGTTCGTTACGTTAGCAAAACTTCCTAATATTAATTACAAGGAATTATATTAGATAGTTATCACGAGCATATATAATTTACAGTGACGGAATATTTCAAACGAAACACTTTCCATTTTCTTTTACGGTTCCTTTGCACCCATATTCACAAGGAATTAAATTTAAAAAAAGGAGTGAAAATGTTAAAAGAACTTGTTGCTTGTGTATTGTTGCTTCCCTCTTGCGGTTTATATTCGGTTTTGTTTATGTATCAGAATTTTATTATGTATTAGATATACAATTTATTTATTTTTAAATAATGTAACTAAGTATCTACAAGTTAATTGGATTTTATTATAATAATTTGGTATAAACTGCCAACGAAATATAAATTTTATAATCCGGTTCTTAAACAGTAAAATATCTATCAAATAAAATTTCACCATAAAAGAACTTTATGTAGTACCTAATGTGTTGCGAATTATGATTATAATATTTTACCGGTTTCTGAAAACATTTCTATCAGTAATGGATTTAGGCGCAAGAACACTTTTTGATAGTTTTGATATTCCGGAAAAATATCTATTAAATTTAAACAATTATTGCAATCAAAGATGATCTATTATCAAAATTTAATTAATTACTACAAATCAAAATCAAGCTGTATTTCTTAAATACAGAGTTCTGATGATATTGAAATATTATGTAGGCATTGAATTAGAAAGATGTGCATGGGGAGAACTATTCAGTCAGAAATAATTTGTAATTTTAGATCATTAATTTTGACTACATCTTTAGCATATACATATCCAGAACCTACAGTAACTAAAATGTAATAATAAAATCAATTTTTTTAATATATATTTACATAGATAGGTACTCTAACATAACCTACTTTGAATATTTTTGGCTAAAATTAATTTTTCCGGCAAAACGTAATTTTAAAAGCGGTTAAGTTCTGAAATAATAATGCAGACGCATATTAGATCAAAGAAATAAATTTACACAACATAATCTAAGCAGATTTGAGCGTTTATTCGACCAGTATACCGAAAAAAATAAAAAGGACTTATTTATAATATTCTTAAATCTCTGAATTTTGTAAAATAACTTCGCAATTCAAAATTGGTAAAAGAAAGTTCTAAATTAATAAAATTGTCGTGAAAATAATTCCGACCTAACAAGTTGTATATATATGGAGTAAACTTGGCTTTCTATCTGTTCATACAAACATTCTTATTCCGTGACGTCCATTTTGTTGAATGCTTTAGATCTTCTGATATACCGACATAGATATCTAACGTTCATTGCAGTGTCTGCTTTCTGTCGCGTGGATATTCACACCTTCATCAAAAATACATTTATGAAGAATGATTCTAAATAAATTGGTGCTCTTTTCATTATTCAAATAAAACTCAGGACTTTAGATGTAATAGATAAGTTACAGGAACAAGATAATTACCTTTTTGAAGAATTATCAAGTAAAACTGTACACATCACACTGTAATTTAGTAATTTACACTTAATTAGTACATACATATTAATTTAATTTTTTTATGTTGAAAGAAAGAAAATCTATTCCACACATATTTAAGCGTTTTGTATAGGTATGAGAATAAAATTAATCGTGTAAAATTATAAAACATTTGTTTAGCACATTCTTCGTATTTATCGAATAGGTACGTAACTATATAAATTAGTTAGTGTTAATAATGGAAATTTGATATTTTTTTGATATAATTAAGGTATAAAATGAAAAATGCTTTTTCGGAAATGCTAACTAAAAGATCTTTAAAATATTCATCGTAGAAGGTTTGTTTTAAATAATATGTTGACTTATGCACAGCTTTAACGTTGCAGTAACGTTTGACGTTTGGGCATTAGAAATTGGCAGACATGCAACATTATTTATTTGAACTTTTCGCTTATCTTCTTATGGTTTATCGATAAGTACCTACTAATGAATGACAGAAGTAAGGTACCGATAGATGTATCTAAACGTATACTGTCGAACCCTTGAACTCCTCATATTGACGTCATCTACATTCCTCTAAATCCGTTAATACGCCAAATGTAGAAATATCTCCTAAAAAGTCAAGTTTTTTATTTACGTAGTTTCTAAATGTATTTGAAACATAATTAGCTATTTTAGCGTATTTCGAACATATTTAATATGTGTAATTAATCATCATTGTCGCAAAAACAATTATAATTCATTTTATCATAAAAGTATAATGGATCCGTGATATACCTATTTTGATTGTTTTAGAATTAGAGGTTACTTCATTCTTTAGGTTAAGTAACAACCGGTGACGAGGATATCATATACATGTCGAGCTCATAATTTGAGTTGTGTTGATTTGCAAACCACTATGCATTAGCATCATAGAATCCTATATTTTTGTGAATATCACGAAGTGAGCTAAAATTTCTAATTGAAACGATGACTACAATGTAGTATAAACAAATTTTATTTTAGTAACGCCTTGTGGGTGATAATATTCAGTACCTACCTTCAAACGTAGGTATTACTTATTAATAAAAATTAGTTAAAGTGATATATAATAGTTTTATTTATTTTATTTATATTTACATTTTTTAAGGAAGCCAGCCAAATATTATAGGTATGATGATTATAGATTAACTACATTCTTAGAAGTATATTGTACAAATTTCCATACTTACTTTTTTACGCAATACACACAATCTTTCTGTGCTTATTATTTTACGTACTCACATAATGACATTTATTCTTATTATTATTATTATTATTATTATTATTATTATTTTCGGACATCGTATGTGAAATCTACAGTTAAAAAAATTATTTTATTACTGTCTTAAATGCAATTTATGTGAAATATATACTGATTTGTCCCATATACGAGTATATGACACTGGATGAATTGGATTGGTTGAGTAATTCACTCACAGTAAATAACGTGCCATCGAAAAAAAACATAATTAGGGTAGGCTATGTAAATGTTTTTGATCGTTGCTTTAGCCACTATTACATAATGACATTTATTATTTGACATTTTATTGTAACTTTAGTTTATGACCTTTATAACCTCAAATTAAATGTCAAGGAATAAGTGTCATTATGTGAAAGTGGCTAAAGTAACTATCCATTCACATAGCCTACTCTAATTATGATTTTTTTCGATGTGTCTATATTACAATTAATATACAGGGTAAGAACTTGAACTACGAAAGCCTATTGATAGGAGAAGGTAGTGGGAGGTAAAATTAAATGTATCCATTTTAGTATTGTCAACTGTTTATATGACAGGAATGTTAGTGGTTATGTCAAATACTTTACCGAACCAATAAATTTTATCCTAATGGAATACACAATTAATGAAAAAGTGCAAATTATAAATTGGTTTTACGGAGGCCACACACTTTCATTCAATTGTACATATTTGGAGAACTACCTTTGAAAACATATTATAAGTAGCTAAATAAGCAACCAGCAACGTTGAAATAACACTTAGGATTAAGTTTGATGGTTCGGTAAGGTAATTGACATAACCACTGACATTCATGTCATATAAAAAGTTGACAATATTAAAATGGATACATTTAATTTTAACTGCCACCACCCTCTCCTATCAATAGGCTTTCGTAGTTCAAGTTGTTAGCGTGTAGGTATATAGTATACTATAACCTTAATTACTTATATTTTTATTTTCTTTGAATTTCCATTTATAGATTAATAAGAAAAAGTACAAGAATTACTTAATCAATTGATACTATAACATACGATTAATATATGTATGTATCTATGATGCATATAATAATATTAAAACATGAAACGGCGATTTTTTTGTTCTTATACAGGGTTTCCACGGCCGAGCGGGACATAGGGAGAATACGTAAAATCGGTTTTCGGTGAATATTATCTATACTTCATCGAAATTTAAGTGCCGCATATTATAACTGGGCAAACTATGAACATTTGAGGCCTTTTAACATGTGAGATCCTGCAAGCGGCCGTGGCTTTATTAAAATGACTTTCTGTGTACTATGATTGTGGAAATGTTCATTGTTGGCCCAGTTATAATATGCGGCACTTAAATTTCGATGAAGTATAGATAATATTCACAGAAAACTGATTTTATGTATTCTCCCTATGTCCCGCTCGGCTGTGGAAACCCTGTTTAGTTTTTATAATATTTTTATATTATGTGATCGATGCTACACGCCAATTGGTTCTGTGGAAAAAGTTATAGCGCGAAAACACATAATTATATCCTGCTATAGAATAAATCGGTTAATGCTGATATTTAGTTTTGTTCATGCATAAATCGAATTTTAGAGAAAGAAAATCTAAACATTGTAAAAATTTGGTAAGTTAGGATTAAGTAGTACTATATTATACACCTAAGGCCTGTTACGTAATGGTAACACAAATTCGAAAACTCCTCATAGCGGCAATGGCGACTTCTAAGTATTTCTGATAATAAAAATATCAATAAACGCAAAATTAATACCTTAATACTATATACACAACACTATAATAAAATCTAATTAGTTATCAAATTGTAAATACATCTTGCATCGTAATTTGCGCCTGTTGAAATGGGTGATTGGTCTTACTTTCGATAAAGTTTCCTAGAAAAGAGTAAGTGATTAAAGGACTTATATGTATCATAATCAGTGGCGAGTGATGATACCCTGTTTTGAATGCTGCAGCAAAGTGAGAAAACAAAGATAGAATCTCTTCGTACACTTTCGTACAACATCGAACAATCCTAAATTGTGTGGACACAGGAGCAGCACATCCTGTTGTAGAACACAATTTCATACCATCGCCAACCTCCGCTAATCTTATCATTAACACTTAATTCGGAAATAATTTTTTAAAATTCTCACACAATACTTTACACCATTTTGTGTATGTATTCTGATACCTCATGAGACTATATGCGGACATCCTCCCCTTATCAGTAATAAAACGTAGTGTAAAACAATATGAATAATTAAAAAACATATTTAAGACGCATTGAAATTTTGTTTTCAAATCTTCAACTCATTTAGTACACAGTACAGAATTTTATTGTACAAATGCTTTTTTGTGTCAATCAAGTATCCAGATGTGTAAATTATAATAAAACATTACATATCCTTACATGTATTTCTTTGTAAAATATTTTTACTTACACTGGGCACTATATGCGGTGTTATTTTGACACATCTAAATATAATTTGTCAACGTTTTTATCTTATTGTGGTAAGTCTATACACATTCAGAGTAGAATCGACCAATAAAATACGCATCAGTAACCAGCATAAACAGCAACATACAAACGAGCTAGTAAACTGAATGGCATTGCATTACACCCGTCCAGTAGACGAGCCAAATGTTTTTGTTTAGATCTAAGTGGGAATTATGCCTATTTTATTAGGTATACCTATTTATTTGTTTGCTTTGTTAGGATGTAATTTATACTACTACGCTATTACTGCAAAATGGGGAAATGTTTTAAAATTAAATACATAAATTATTTATTTGACCGAAAACTAGTTCGAAGTTTTCTTGATTAATGTATATTACATTTGCATAATGTCATTCATAAAATGAGGCTGGTTCTTGAATATTGGCCTCTAGATCGCATCCCCTAAATTTCTATTACGATTTTTTCCCTTTTTCTTGTATTAACTAATATATGTGTCAATGTAACATAAAATGTTGTGTTAAGAACATACAGCCCTATATGTTAAGTAAACAAATCGAAATGGTAATCTTTACTAATAATAATTGTTCAGTTTACAAATAACTTGTCAAATTTGCATAGTTTACTTGGTTAGATCTGTGTGGACGTAAATAGAACAAGTTAGTGCGTTATTTTTATGTAAACTGCGCACATTTTGCAGTCATGTTCTTCCAATTGCTAATATGCGCGTTGTTCAGAACTACTCCAAAACTTAAAGCAGTACAATTTTAATTTATTTTGTAAATTTTAAAGTGATTTTAAACATTTGCAGATTTTATTTATTAGTAAAGTAATTGTATTATTAACAGCTACATCTTTTGAAGGAGAAGTAAAATATGTTTTATAATTCATAAGTAGGTACTACACATGGATCAGAGTACCAAAAAGAACAACATTGTTTGCAGTGAACATTTACACATCCGCAGCTAACCAAATATAGTAAAAGTAATGTGTAATTAACATTTCTTGGTATACTTGTAATATCAAAAGCGGCAACTGATAAATCGCATTATTTTGCATTATGAAAACAAGTGAACCGTATACGCCTGCAAATTGCTAGACGTGCTTTTGACCTATAAACTATGAATGAAACAAATATAAACACATTGGAGGATAGAGAATAATATCATTTATATTGATACGTACCGGTTGTTACGAATAGCTGTGTTATGTAATGTAGTATAAATTAAATAAGCATATTTTTCTTAAATATTAAATCAATATATTGGTAAATTAATTGTCAAAAGAAACATTGATTGTTTCTTCTAAAAATTGTGTGAGGGTATTATACGTTACTACTTGTTATTTCTGCATTCCATAGAACACGAAATCCTGCTTTGGACATTACGTTTACAACGTTCCCGCGCGAGACTACTCTCAGGTATACGTTATACATAAACTGGCCTAGGCTGGTACGGTTTGCGGGATGGTGTTACCCGCGGGCTATACTTTACCAATGTCTGATATAAAGGATTCAAGTAGGTGTACCAATATGCTACCTATCATTTTATATCAAGCACATGTAAGTATGTAAGCGTAACCACTGCAGTGTCCTATTTAAATTTTCTAACAGAGTATTTGTTATACTGTTAATTTATGGTATCAGCTTGACCTCAAGTTCTTGACTATTACTATTAAAGCGTCATTTCCGCACTGCAATTTAACCAAATTAACCTAATATATTTCTAACAAACAAAGATGTATACATTCTAGGTTCTAATTATCTGCCCACTCCTATATTTATGTTTCAGAACTATTATTTTTCTTTTGATTTAATAATGAATGAGCATACATATTCATAGATTAATTGGTTGAGACTGGTTTAGAAGTATAATGATTAGCAAATGGATGAATAATTACAAATAGTGATTATTTTTGACAATAGTTTTATGTACAAGATCTGTACCTATCTTGTGTCTTGTATTCTGTATGGTGTTGTCAATTGAAACAGTTTATTACATTTATTTCTTATTTTGACAATAATACTTAGCAGCTTTATAATGTAGAAGAATTGGCAAAGAGCGCTATTATAAACCAATTGCGTAGATTTTGTTTACTAAATAGTCGTGGAATTAGTATATCGGTGTATCTGCTTATTTGGGCATTTTGCTCAGACTAAAAGGCAATAATTTAATATTTGAACTGGCTTATTAGGAGAGTTAATTCCTGTAATGAGGCAGCTATTGCTGATGTGCTAACTGTGCATAAAGATATATTTTTGTTAAGTGAAACAACAATTTATTTATTCGTATTCTCTTATAAAAATGTAAGACAACAAGTTTAAATTTATATATTCGAGTCTCTCACGAACGTGGAGTTAATAAATCTCTCTTCATAGTATATTATTGTTTATTAAGTAGCGAACCGTATAATCAACGACTTTTGAAGATGTATGTTGAATCGCGATGATATTAAATTGAAATGCCAAAAGAAGATTAATTTTTGCCGTATAAAATAGCGGTTATTACAAAAACAATTGGAAGCCATCCCAGAAAGCCACCTCAAAATGAATTATTAAAAATAGAGAAAGTGTCTGAACCAAGAAGCAAGTTATCAGTTAGAAGCAGAATTGCTTTATTATGTAAGCAAGTTTGTCAAACGATTCTATTCGGTATTACAATCGTCTATCTATGTTTTACGAAATTATGTATAAACAGCCTTGTGTGTTTTAGAATTGTTAGAATGTACGTACGTGTATTTATAAAAATAATTCAAGTCTTAAAGTACAATGGTGTAAAAATAATATATTCAGTATGTACTTCACTTATCAGTGAATTTCAACGTAAAAAATATATTAAAAGAACATAATTATAAAAGAAACCGTGCTTAAAATGCTTAATGTTTGTAGTTTGCATTAATTAATAAAAACAACTTCGTCAATTTGGATAAATACAAGTTCGAATGTTAAAAAACCATGTATCCTCCAATCACGCATGGTCTAATTGAAAACAGTATTAAATTTGGTTTAGATAATAAAACGATATAGCTACATACGTGTGGAAGGTAGGTATGTATGTAGCTATATAAACACATAGGAGGAAATCGAGAGTCTTATTGCTATATTAAGTGAGATTCACATCTATGCAACTTCTCGCAATGCAATTCTGATTTAGAAATTTGCAAAGACGCTGCGATTTTTACAAATTACATGACTGATTCACATTATGCGCATATAATGCACATGCAATTCTAACAGTCGTTGTTGACGTTTCGTATGCAATGCCAACCTACATGATATAATATAAAAAAAAGCATATAACTTTTATATAAAATAGAGCAAGTTCTAATTCATGCAATTTTCTCCCCGCGGCAAATTGCGCGAAGTTGCAGTTGACATCATTTTTAAAAACTAATAATATATTATAGTGCAAATGGCCCAGTTTCGTTCTTATATTATATCTCGCAAAATGATCCATTTTCCAAATTTTTTGAAGTAAATTCTCCCCCTTAGTTGTTCTTCGGTATTTCATCCATTATCGCGTAGACTTTTCAACTTCATAAAGTCGAAAATCTTCGATAAGGAACAATAAAGCCGATTATCTTCTTTGGGTAAAAATAGCTTATTATTGATTGCAATTATGTTCTAGACTTCCTTAGACTTGTGGTAAGAAGGTCATGTCAGAATATGATTTGATCGTTCGTTTCTAAATCGTAACAATTTAGACAAACATATTTTTCTACAAAGAACTCCAGTAATGGCTTGTCCCATAATATAGTTGCGATACACCTGTCTGAAAAATTGGACAAGACACCAGAATTTTAGATTCAAATATCTTTCCATAGATTTCTTATTGGTTTTTGAAACATATTTAGGTACCTTTCGCATTTGTCCAGCTAAATTTCAATTAACTAGTTTTACGTCATGACCTCAACGTTTTTTTACCAGAACTGTCAATGTTTATGTTGACTAACACTCACATTTCTGTCAACCAATCACACAGTTGGAATTCCTTCGCAACAGCCAATGACATTCATTTTATAGCGAAAAAATCACGTGTGCATTTTAGTAAGTGATAAAATCACTTGTGGTTTTATCAATACAAATGGAGTACTGTCAAAACGGCTCATTTTCACTCACAATGCTCTCGCAATTAACGTGCCATCGAAAAAAAACATAATTGGTGTAGGCTATGAAAATGCTTTTGATCGTTGCTTTAGCCACTACCACATAATGACATTTATTATTTGACATTTTATTGTAACCAAATTTATAACCTCAAATTAAATGTCAAGGAATAAATGTCATTATGTGAAAGTGGCTAAAGTAACAATCCATTCACATAGCCTACTCTAATTACGATTTTTTTGATGTGTCTATACTACACAAGGCAAAACTTGTTTATTTTTTTTGTTTCCTCTTCTTCTGAGTTACCAGCCAAATACATGGCAAAATGAACACAACCTAAGAGAGGAAATTTCGAAAATATCCGATAACTGTGGAACTTGCTAATAGCAAACTACATTGCAACAAATTTTGTTCGTGATATAGTCTTTTTAAATACAACGCGTGACCAAGATTTTTTTTTGATAAATTATTATTAATTATTATTAATTTTATCGGAAAATCTTGATCGGAGTTCAATTCGAGAGGCCCGTAATATTTTTCTCGAAAAATTGTATCCTGATCGATTTACCCTTCGTTCTTGGGGATAAACTGATTAACAGCGCAGTATTATAATGCTGTTGGGCTATTAAAGGCTATTAAATACATTTACACACACTAAGTGACTAAGCGGTAGTCAGATAAATAAATACAGCTTTCTTGGCTTGCACACTTGTCACACGTAGTCCGGCAGTACCGGGTTCAAACCCCTATGCTTTCTTTCTGAGTTTGGTTTACTGTAGATTTCTAAATTCTACTGCAAATGCGGAAAGGTAACACCTTAAGTCGGTCTACAGCGGCAGGCGTAATAATAACTCATGGCCAGGCGATGCCCTGTTTACTAGCCTATAGCTATTAGGGGGATGCTGAGGCATGTATTATTATTATTGCTATTATTCTTTGAATACTAATGGTTGATAAATAATGTCACACATAGAAACTATAGTTTTGTATCAAATCAGGAAGATTTTATTAAATAATTTTTCAGCTTTTTAGTAGAACATTTAGAATATTTCCTAGAATTAAATTAATATTTTACATTTAAACAAATTCAACTTTATATAATTAAATAAATTTGATGATATAACCTGCATCAGCTATTGAAAGAAAATATAACAAATATAATTGTTCTGTCAAATTATAATTCAATTGTTTGGGAAAATCAACTTTAACAAAAACTTTAAAGGTTCCTTTTTAGATTTTAATTTTTGATTCACACATATTTGTAGTCCTTTGTAGTGCATACCATTCTCAAGTGACAATTTCTATTATTTAACAGAACAATAAAATATATTCAAATACTGTAAGCAATTTAATTTGTCATAACAAAAATGGAATGTATGTGAAATTTATTTGCGTTGATATATACAACGGATTAATAATATTTCATAAATATATATATGTATATAAATATATAATAATGCGTATATAAATTGCTGAATTTGAAATATTAACACATCTGTGTCTACGATTTTATCAAAATCGTGTTCCGAACGAATTCATCCAGAAAATGGATATATGTAGGTATTTATTGCAGCGTTTTATATTCACGTAAACATGTAAATAATATCATGACATTACTGATGAAACACAAATAAATTTGCTACTTCGAATTTATTATTTTGACTAAAAAATCGTCAGTTTTATATAGAAACGGTTTGTAGGTAAATCTGTTTGTAATGTCATTTTTATATGGTTACGTGACGTCTACGTTCATAAATTTATGAAAACGCTTCCTAAAGACCGTACCGATCTGTAACCACGATAAAAATCTTGTTTCGAATTCGTGGAACGACGATCGCACAAGGCGCTTGCATTAATGTTAATTTGAATAGGTTTATTTTGGAAATTAAGATAAATATTTCTGATTTTTATGCAATGTGTACCTACATATCAGTTAATGTATCTATGTGCTAAACATGCAAGAATCATTTGTTCTAGTAAGTTAGGCTATATATAGATAACATTGTTTTCCTATACGGAGATACCTGCAACAAAAAGGTTTCTTAATCTGATTTTTGTATTAATTTATACTACATGATATGCGAATATGTACACTGCGAACGGTTAGTGTAGAATAATCCATATATAAAATCATTTGTGAACAGAAAGGATGGACAGGTGAGTCTACTTTTTTAACGCGAACACTTTTAGATAGTAATCTCTTCTTTCACCCCCACTCCTTTCCGTAATGACGTCATCATTTTTTTAAATGGCACTCTCAAGCTTTCCAGTAAGTTTTGATAGATTAGGGAACTTATTTTTAGGAATATGCCGACTTTGACATTCGCACTGACAGTCCTGAAACATTAATTGCGAAAGTGTAATAACAAACTTAGTTTATTTTAAAAGTATTTTAAAAGTGAAAGAAGGGTTTCTAAACAGGACACTAATATAAGTAAAATATAAATAATATCAAAATAAATAAATAAAACATATTAAATTAAATGTTGGAACTGGATCTTACTTACTTGTCTACAATAATCAGGTTGTTGAATGAACTCTTGCCTTCAAGTCCTCAAGTTACTAATACATTATTATTGCATTATTGGTGGAGGGTATGTATATTTTGATTGAATGTTTTCAACTGTTGTTTTGCTAAGGTTGTTTTTTTAGACTGTTTACAATTTCGTGCATTACTAACACGTAATAATGTAAATGTATGTATGTACCTGAAATTGACCTTCAATATGTTGCAAGAGCTGTTTGTGTAGCTGATACAACTGTTCTTCGAGTCATCATTAGATATCAATAAACTTATAGTTCCATGATAAGACAGGTCAAACAATAGCCATAACGACCGGCGATGATCGATTTTTAGTAAGTAGATACCTACTGTTTTGTCGAATTGTTACTTTAGAGTTACTATGGCACAAAATTAGTTGACAAAGGTGCGTCAAAAGAACATAAGTGAAGAAACGGTAAGAAAACCTTTCAAATATGCTGCATTAAGGTCTTGTAAACTAGCGATAGGCTCAGAATTGCTCACCTAACATCGATTGACTCGCTTACAGTTAGAAGGCAGCATTTGATTTGGGCAGCCAGTAATGGAGCAATATTTTATATTCCAATTAACCCAGCGTTCCTTTGATGTGGTTTCCACCTGGTCGAAAACTTGTGTAAATAAAATTAAACTTTGAGGAATTATTCGCTGTATACTCGAATTAAAATTTAACCGGATGGAAAAGGAACCATAATGTCATCTATTATAAGAACTATTATAACAACAATAAATTGTTTAAAATAATGAAATTGATAATTTCTACAATTAGAAACGATTATTGAAAAACAAGTTTAATAACAGAATAAAACATTAATAGCTTGTCTTGTTCTTTTTATATGTAGTAATTGTAAAAATAATGCACTTGAATCTACAACTATAATTTATTAAGTTAAACAGCAATAATTACATAATAATTGCTGCATTAAGTAACAAAAGCACAATAAATGCTGCTTTATAAACACAGTATCGTTTAAAACCGTTTTTGTCATTGTCTTAGCTATTACATCATTTAAGATAATATAATTCATTTTCGTGTACATGACTTTAGTTGAAATCTACGGATAAGTAAGTTTTAATTTTTCTAGAGAACGATTAGGTTTTAACAACAGTTCTCCAAGATAATACTAAAGGTATCGGCTATGTCCGAGCACCGTATTATTAAAAGAAAGATTTTGGCTAGAACATAGTCTTATTACGAACTTTTATTATCTTTGTAAATTCATGAGTTTATTGATTGCGTTTTTATACTAAAATTAAAAGCATGTAACGTTAATAATTGAATGTATCACTTGGTATGTTTGTTAGGCTGCGTATACACTAGTCAATTTGGTTCTAAGTGTCACTGCATTGAAAGAACATTGAAAGTAAATTCACAGTCGAAAATGTAGGTACCACACAAACTTAGTCTATCAACTAATTTTTTTGTCAGTTATGCCGTCCACTCCTCCATGCTGCTGCTTATTTTAATTCTTAACCGACCACCACGCTGTGTAGACTGAATATATTCGGGTAGAATTGGTGTCAATGTATGATTGATTCGCGACAATTGTTATCGATCTCCAATCGCGGTCGAGAAGGTTAGTTATCCAGTTTGTTTATACTTAGTTTATTATTAATGAATCCAATATTAAAATATTGCTGTTTGCGTGCATAAAAAACAAAGAAAGGTAATCAACTCCTTTCGATTGAGTTTGAATTAGCGTGAAGCATTACTATTAAAAAACTGGGGATTTGGATTATCCACTAGTTTTATATCTGGTTTTCATGTTTGTAAAGGAGCACAAACTTGTAAATACTCCGTTTAAAATGGCATCCCAGCTACTGATTGGTTTATTGGTTAAAAGGAACCACAATCTGTAGAATTTGCAACAAAACAAGTCACTGACAGTTTTATCATTCATTGGTCTTCTTAAATTTTGAACCTTAATAATGATAATAAGGTGAATGTAATTATAAATTTGTAGAAGTTCACTACTTTCTAAATATTGATATATACCTATCAATAAATTTACCCCAGAAAAATTACCATGTGAGAAAAATGAGACAGTATTTATATTAAATTTGCCCCATGTATGTTAATTTTCGTTTTCTCATCTTTCTTGCAGAAAATGGTTCGAAACTACAAGCGAAAGAACGCGGATCCAGCATATTCGAAAGAAGATCTACAACTAGCTCTCCGCGAAATTAAAGGCTTCAAAAACTTTCTCCATTCCGTATTGTACAATATACACTAACGTAAAAAAGACTCGTCAAGTTACAAAACATTCTAAGGTTCGTTCGACCGCTTTAACTGTAGCCCAAGAAAAAACATTGGCTACAGGAATTACTACATTAGAGCAATGGGGTTTCGGGATATCTCGAAAAGAAGTTCTGGATTTGGTAGCAGCTTTCGTCAAGGAAAATAAAATAGAAACTCCATTTTAACGCGGAGTTCCAGGTACAGATTGGTTTATGGCATTTAAGTATTAAAACACCTCAGTCTGTAGAGTATTCCTGAAAAAAAGCAACCGACCCTTTTATCATCTATAAGTATTTTGACCTCTTAAAAAAGTATTAGCTGACTACGACTTAGAAAATAAACCCACGTAGATTTGGAATCTTGACGAGAGCAGCTTGTCAATCGATATAGAAATATAGATAATTTTGAATATTTTTACATTAACCCCGTCATTACGTACAATAGAAAGCAAACTGTGAATTAGACTGCATTATTAAAACTCATCATTTGCCTGAGTTCGTAGGGGAAATCAGTTCGTAGGGCAAATGTAATAATGGCGTCAATTAAAAAATAATATTAATATCAAGAACTAACAAATATTTGCTTAATTTGGAAGTAAGGATCGTTAGCTAAATACCTAAGGAATATTTGGTAATTTTTGGGAATTTGAAAAATAAAATAGGTACTTTTTATTGCCAACATTCACACTAACGAAATTTTATATTGCATTTACTCCACCCCACGTTATATATATACATATATATTTTATTCAATATATTTGTTATTTTCGTATACTTGTTGCGTTTTTTCATTTATTTAGTTGTATATCAGTTTGTGTTCATTGTGCTATTATTTATTGTTAAAATACCAACACCCACATAACCGCACGTCCTGGGAATGTATAAAGAAAAATTAGCAAGAATTTGTAAAGTAAGTACAGAGTAATTTCAAGGACTGTGGGCTCGTAATAACAATAAACATCGGTATCACCTCGCAGCACAACTTTGATTAATTATTCGGGACACGTGTTTCGAAAACGTTTTCATCATCAACCGAATACCGAATTCGGTATTCGGTTGATGATGAAAACCCATGCGTTTTCGAAACACGTGTCCCGAATAATTAATCAAAGTTGTGCTGCGAGGTGATACCGATGTTTATTGTTAAGTAAGTACAGGTTTTCTTTATTACGTTAAGAGTCATTACGGCCAACATTTTGCTAGTCAGGGGCATCATTTCTACATTTGGGTATCTAGTAACATTCGTCATCGTGGATTCACGATTTGTTCATATAACGTGGTGCCCAAGGGTTTAAACACATTCGCACGAAATAAGACCGGCCAAAGAAATGTATTATCACAACAGGGTCAAAGTTGCTCGGGCTTCGCTTCTTCACTGAAGTTTTAAAGTTTTAATATCTTGTTGTTTTGAGTGTGTTTTTAAACGTTCAAATTTTAATAAAAATAAATACAGTAGAAACTCGAAACCAGGAACACAAAAAATCCGAGACTGTTCACGTTACGGAATTTGTTCACGTTAGCGAGTAGATACTAAACATGCACAGTTTTACTTAATATACATATACAGCGTTAGTAAAAAGTCCCGGAACGGTCGAATAACTTTGTTATTTGAAAATTATGATTTCTGAAATTTGGTATGGGGGTATAGTTAATATAAATGCATTTTATGCAATACAGTTTATATTTTTTTCACTTCCGGTTTAATTGGCAATACGTCCAACTTTTTTTTTAAACGGAACGCCCAGATTTTTTTAACACTTTTGCAATGCAAAATAAAAAACTACGTTCAGGAAGATTTAAGATGTTTATTTTTATTCACAAGAAAACAGTTAAAAAATTAAAAAAGTGTCCTAATACAGAAAAAACAAGGTACCTTTGAAAAAAGTTGTTGTTTAGTGTATGCATTCTTTATGCCGTCACATTTGACAATTTTAAAAGCATTTTAACTTTTGCATCGCTATAAATTTACTTATTTTAGACATTGACACATTTGAAAATGGCAGTAAAACTTACTGAATCAGAACGAATTGAGATATTAATGATGCGTGGGTACGGTGATCGTCAACGTTCTTTTGAAGAGATTCGTATTTTGTTTAATACTGTTTATCCGGATCGTCACATTAGTAAAAGTACGGTATGCCGAACAATTCAAAAGTTTGAAGTCTTTCGTCAGGTGTGGGATTTACCTAGAAGGGGACGTCCATTAACAGCAACAGATGAAGAAACTAGTTTGAATGTGTTACTTACAGTGGAAGAAAATCATCACGTGTTCACAACAGAATTAGGTCAAATTCATGAGATCTCTCAAAAATCTGCTCATAAGATTCTTAAATCAGCAAGAATGAAAGCCTATAAAATGTATCCCGTCCATGAGTTAACTGAAGATGATCCAGATCGTAGACTACATATTTGCGAAACAATGACGGAATTGATCGAGCAGCAGCCTAATGTTTTAGATCACATCATTTTTTCAGATGAGGCAACGTTTTGTCTCAACGGCACTGTGAACAGACATAATTGTCGCTACTGGTCAATTGAAAATCCGCATTGGATTGAAGAAGTCCATACACAGCGTCCTCAAAAGGTGAATGTCTGGGCTGCTTGTCGGAAACAACATCATAGGACCATTTTTTATAAGAGGAAATTTAACTGGCAACGTCTACTTAAATTTATTGCGAAATGAGGTTGTTCCAGCACTTGCGGCCCTCTTTCCAAATGCAAACATAGGTGATCACCCTAATGCACATTTTTGGTTTCAACAAGATGGAGCTCCCCCATTTTGCCCATAATGTCCGCGATTATTTGAATGAAATTTTTCCGGAACGTTGGATCGGACGTAGAGGAGCAATCGAATGGCCAGCACGTTCGCCAGATCTCTCGCCATTAGATTTTTTCTTTTGGGGTCACTTGAAATGTCAAGTGTACAAAAATCGTCCCCATAATCTTGAACAATTGGAAGAGAGAATAGTTCAAGAAGCCAATCGCATCACTCCAGAACAAATACAAAATTCAATAAGAAATTTTACTGACCGTTTACATTTTTGTCAAATTGTAAATGGAGAGCATTTTGAACAATTATTGTAATCGCAACCTGAATAGACAGGTATCTTGATTTTTCTGTATTAGGACACTTTTTTAATTTTTTAACTGTTTTCTTGTGAATAAAAATAAACATCTTAATACTTCCTGAACGTAGTTTTTTATTTTGCATTGAAAAGTGTTAAAAAAACTGGGCGTTCCGTTTAAAAAAAAAGTTGGACGTATTGCCGATTAAACCGGAAATGAAAAAAATATAAACTGTATTGCATAAAATGCATTTATATTAACTATACCCCCATACCAAATTTCAGAAATCATAATTTTCAAATAACAAAGTTATTCAACCGTTCCGGGACTTTTTACTAACGCTGTATATCTTTTTGTAATAATATACAACTTTACATAAAATAGCTAGTGATTTTTGATTGAATTCGTTTGCTAGAAATGCTGAGCAAAATTGCTTTCTCTTGCAATCGTTTTAAGTTTATGTCTTCAGCATCCAAATTGTTAGTATGTGCCCAATCTAACGCCATATTTAATGCTTTCACGCCATCCGAATGAGGTACTTTAGGAACTTCAAATTCTTAATTTTTTAATAATTTATGGTCTTCATCATCTTTATCTTCATCTTCGCTTTCATATGTAACTGTGTCTTTATTCCATTCTTCAATATGAGTCTTTGTGTATTGGTCTTTGGTCGGTTCACTATCAAGATTATTCAATAAAGCGATTGCTTCAGCTATTTCAGAAGTTTCTTCATTCCATATTTGTTGTAAACCACTTAAGGGGAGAGTGTCTTTCTCGTCAGATTCAGTATTGTCACTGTCTGATAATATGTTATGCCAACATTTAGTGATTAATATATGTATTTTTTGACCTTTATGTACTTATCTTTTAATTCCTGATTTATTTCCACTTAGAGGTCAATAAAACAATAAATAATTAAATACCAATTTATTTATACGTTCTGCTACCTGGAATAAATTGGTATTTAATTATTTATTGTTTTATTGACCTCTAAGTGGAAATAAATCAGGAATTAAAAGATAACATTTAGTGATAACAGATTGCTCCAATTTATCCCATGCAGCGGCTAGATTTAACACAACATCCTTTAACGACAGATTGTTAAGAGCTTTCTGAATATTTTCTGCATTGGAAATTTTAGAGGCCAGTAAACATTTTCTATAATAAAGCTTAGTGAGCTGTAAGACGTTCTGGTCCATCGGCTGTATCAATGGTGTTACGTTAGGAGGCATAAACATTGCAAATATGTTGCCATCAGTTGTTTTTAATTCTGGCATATTCTCTGATCCATGCATTTGCGTTGTTCTTGTAGACAACTGGATTGCAGAAATTTTTAAAGCATCTAGGCCGATTTGCTTTTTTAATTATGAGCGCCTTTAATTTGTACGAGCCAGCTGTATTTGTACAACCGAGGAGTGTAATTCTTTGTTTCGCAATTTTCATTCCCGGAGCGTTTTTTTCAGCAAGCGAGACATAGATCCTAGCAGGCAAAAGTTTCTGAACTAATCCAGTCTCGTCAGCATTATAGATTTGAGGTTCATTTAAATCAAATTCCGCAATTTTTTGTCTCAATTGTTGTTTAAGGATTTAAAATGAAAATCTAATATTTCGTGTGACTACCACAATTTTCATACCAATTCCACTAAGATTTTTTACTCTTCCCCTTGTAAATTCATTGCAGGTTGTGCATACTTTGCATACTTTTTTTTACATATTCTTCCTGTTTGCAGCTGTCAAAGGGTTGTGAAAACGAATCATACAAATAATTACTGCTCCTTCACTATTTCCCACGTAATCGTAAAGTCAGTTAACTATTAGTTTCATAACTCTCAGTTTATATGCACGTTGAAAAACATTGTAATTCCCTAGCTTGAAGTTAAGCTTAACTACCAGCCAGTTAACAGAAACAATTAACCGCCGATTGAAAAATCGGGCCTAAATACATATGCCAGATATTATATCTCAGATATTTTCGTACAAGGTAACAACATTTATTTCTATTGTGTTTAATGCTAGTTTTGATGAATAGAAGCAAATTTTAAGCGTTCTTATTTAATTCTGCATAAAAGATGTCTCTTTTTAATTAGACTGAGCGTCATTTACTTTATGAAACCTTATATTTACTTACGCGTATTAACACTCATAATTTAGTAGCTATAAACACATGAACTAAATATGTAATTAATCCATAAAATCAGCACAATATAAAGTTATATCAACAAAATTTTGGTTTTTCCTATCTACATCCTCTTACTATTGAATCGTATAAGCGATCTTTTGATTGCACTTGAATGCTTTTGCATCATTGCATTTTCTGCTAAATTGAATGCTTATAAGCTGATTGAAGGCGTACATTATATCCATTGCAGATTATATTTTTATGAATTCCTTCTATTTTCCTGACATTTTCTGCAAACGAGAACAATAATTATTTTCTTGCAAGAGTTATTATATTTTGATAGAAATTATTTTGTGATTGTCGGCAATTATTTTGGCTAATTAAGTTCTAAACTTTAAACATATTATGCTTAATTCATAAAAAATATATCATTGAAATTTAGAATTACCTTATCACTAGAAAAATGTATACATATTAATATTACATATTACCCTCTACAATTTTCTCGTTTATATGTCCTAGTGTTGTCCACTAGATGGCAGCATCTAAAGTTATTTTACTGGTCATGTTTATTACAATTATATGCATAGGAGATCTAGTTATTTATCCAAACAACAATAAACATTGGATAAATATGGAACTACCAATTTATATATCTAACTCTTATTCAATAAGTTGTACTACATATAACTCGAGGTTTGAAAACATTCTTTGTATGGGAACTTCTGTTCATTCATCTGACTTCATGAACATATATTATTTAATTATTATTACATAAGATCACTGATAGTAAAAACTAAGGAGCGATAAACATTTTCTATTCATCGAATAATGTATACTGTTTTTAATTCAAACTACATGCAGCGGTGGATGCTATTGATACAATATCCAAGAAATAGATTATTGAAATAATTGTGATCAAGAAAAAGTAAGTACCAACATTTAGAACTAGAATTGAAAGTATATTGAAAGGTGAGTTTTAGTATCGAACTTAGATACAACAATAGAAACACTACTAAACACATTTAAATTTATAGAAGAAATTCTTACCATCCACGTTTCTCAAGATATTTTCGGATTAGTAAAAGAGAGCGATATCCGGTTTTCGCTGATTTGTTGGTAATTTAGCCTACTTTTCAAAGCTGTAGTCAAAAATGTATGTTTCCGTTTAATATTTTCGAAAAAAAAAACAAAATTTCCGGAAAAATTTAAACATCAGATTGCAAGAGTAATGCTGCTTTCAACGAATCTAAATTTGCAAAAACCGGCTCAACAGAACCGGAGTTATAATAAAAATAAAGTTTCTCCTCTCCCTCCTCCCGTTATTTGACAAAATCAAAAATGTTGTCCACTGTAAAATATCAGAAATTTTTAGTAAATTCTGATTTTCACATTTGTGATAGGTAGACCTTAAGTTGGTAAATTTTGTATAAAATAAGAATTCAAATTTTTAGTGTTTAGGTACGCCCTCCAATGGTCATCCTACACATCTCTAAATAATTTTCAGATGTTTATCGGGGCCACTTTAGGTAGTGATATTTTTTTCCCGAAGCTGTACTGTAAACCTTTTCTGAGATATGGCCGAGCGCCATTCTTAGTTGGCCACCCGGTACATTAATTATTTCTATCAATATCCATCTTACTTAATTTTACAGTAGGTATATATTATGCAAACAACATAGCTAAGCTACGTAAGTTCATTTTTACAACATTTAATATAGAAAAAATAGAATTATATACTTTATTTAGAGTCTATGAAATTCCTTTTTAGTTTGGTTATGTGCATTTACCACTATTGTAATATATTTCTTTTCATCTACTACAATAAGTTTTTGAAAATTTGCAAAAGAGTAGCATCATAGAACATAATTTAGCGTTTTAGTTAACTACATTTAAGTAGCGATCATTCGATAATAAGGTGAAAACTTAAAAAAAATGTTTTTTTATAAATACTATATTCTTAAAACAAGAGGATGTATCTGTTTTAAATATAATTTATAGCAGACGTAGTTTATTTCTGAGAAGAGCTCCCGCTAATTAGTTTATTTATTTTGATAACAATTACGCCTAATATTAGGCATTTTATCAAGCAGTTAGAACCAGCGATGAAGTAAAATATAATCGAAGACAATTTAGGTCAGGAAGTAAAATATAATCTTTAATAACAGTTGCAAAAATAGCAGGAATTGATAAATGTATCATCGCCGCCATTCAGAAAATATTTATTTTTTCGGAATTATAATGTTTTCACAACGGTATTCTGTGTTTGTTGTCACAACTATATTTATTATTTATTTATTAGTCCATTCACATTAAAAACGCCAACTTATTCAAATATATACACCACACTGTGCATGTAAAACCGAATAAATAAAATATATCCATTACAAAATCGTAAAGTTTGCTTATAATATACAAGTTAAAATAATTTCTATAAATAGAAACGTTCAAGCAAGATAGATTTGATATAATCAAGCATACAAATTCACAATATTGCGGTAGCGGATAGATATAGCAGTACGATGACTACAACTATGCTTGTTTTGTATTAAAACAGACAAAGAAGGCCTCGGATATGGCTGTCACTGCGTCGGATAAAAGAAAAAACTATCAAGAATTTAACTTTATCCACACTGCGACGTATGCATGTGCGTTTTTTTATTTCAGACGTAGAAAAGAAACCGTTGACAAGTATACTGTGTTATAAAATAGCGTAACGCGGAACAGACGTAATTAGATTGTCTATTGTAATAACTCCTTTGCATCAAAAATGCGCTTTTTATTATAGCGTTTCTTTTTTCTATTGAGATACATGCAAAATAAAAAGTACAGACTGATGTGAAAATTGGGGGTTATTATGCAGTACAAAAGGAGGAATAATACGGCATGGCTTTCCTTTTACAGCGCAGTAAACGTTGTGTGATAACAAAAGGACTTTTAACAATGAGAACTTATAAGTAGAATAAAAGGAATTGATCCAATTTTATACATTAATACATATGTATAATGCCTTAATCGTAAAATACCTATAAACTAGCGAAACAGATATGAGATCGTGTTGGCAGTTCAATATCATTAGTGCACTACTGCTTATATTATTATAATGTAAGTGGATGAAATTAACACAAAACAAGGAAGCTTCTTGTACTACGACTAGGTCGGAGAAATGACTACAGCGTAACTTTTCTGAGACTGAGACGGATGAGAACCTTGGTCATATTTGCAGTCTAGCAAAAGAAGAGAAACGGAAGTCCATCTGTCTGAGAAGGAGACCGAGAAACTCCATTTTCGTCCGACTACCACTTATAGTTTTGATGTTAATTTTTTTATGATATACATATTATATTTTATCAGAAACTGTCAACGTCTTTAGCTCGTCTGATATTAACCCTCAATATACCAGTACTTTTGTAACCTGTCAACTACCGGCCGGCCGGGCCTAAGAAGCCCGTAGGTAGTTTCATAATTGTGTCTGTTTTTAGCATTTGTCGCTGATTCAATCGAATGGATTACTGGATAAATATATATTAACAACGAAACTTAAAATTTTTATTATTAAACGAAACCGTAAGTTTTTAATAAGATATTAGATATTATATTATACGAGGGAGCGTTTTTACATTCGCGAAATGAGCGGGTTGTAGGGGGGTGATTAGGCGCATTGGGGGCGTGGCCTGTACAGCGACTCATAATTAGTATAAATACGAAGTTTCATTGTTATTAGACAGTTAGACTTTGAGCTATCGTCAACCAAGTAACATAATCAGGAGTGAAAGGTGAAATATGGAAAAAATCGAATATCGTGCCGTTATAAAGTTCCTTACCAGGCAAGGAAAATCAGTCGCGACCATAATGAATGAGATGTCAGGAAAAACCATGGTGTACAAGTGGCATAGTTTATTTAAACAAGGAAGGGAATCCCTTGAAGACGACCCGAGCTGGGAAACTCATGGAAACGGTATTTTGGGAGTCGGAAGGAATATTGTTGATTAAAGATAAAGGTGTTTCTATAACCGGATAATATTACGCTTCAATATTAGAGCGACTAAAAGAAGCCATTAAAGAGAAAAGACGGGGAAAATTGACGAAAGGTATGCTGCTTTTGCACGACAACGCGCCCGTCCACAAGAGCCGTGTTGCGTTAGCTGCCCTGCATAAGGTGGGCTTCGAAATTGTGAATCACCCACCCTACAGCCCAGACCTGGCCCCGAGTGATTATTACCTGTTTCCGAAAATGAAAAAAGGGCTGCGGGGTAAAAAATTTACTGCCGATGATGAAGTCAAGGAGGCAGTTTCGGCGTATTTTGCAGATAAAGAGAAATCATTTTTTATGAGGGTATAAATAAATTAATTGAAAGATGTGAAAAATGTATCCGTCTTGCAGGTGAATATATTGAAAAAGAAAAATAATTTGGTTTTTTTATTTCCACCCCTTATCCCCCATTCCGCGAATATAAAAACGCTCCCTCGTATGTACATAATAGTATACTATGGCTAAGTTATTCATTTACTTGCTGTAACATTTCAGACACATTACAACAGAGTGATTTTTGCATATGTTCTTTTTACAGTCAATGCAAATAATTTTATTCTTTCTGTCTAGCGGTGGCGGACACATAGCACCGTCTTCTTTTCACTGTAGGTTCAGTCATATTGTTCATGGCCGCGTAGTCTTCGGCGGGGTTGGTGTCATCGACAACTTTAGTTAGCGCTTTACCTAAATTTATAATAAACTGACGACGTTGCATGTTATTGGATGTAACAGCTTTCCACAATATAAAAGAATTTAAAACGCTCACGTCGATCATATTATAAAAACAACCAGTGGCCACCTTCTTGTCATCCTTTTTATGGTATAACATCTCGTCATTTTGTCCATTGTATCCATTCCAGCTGTGGTTCCATTATATGACAATATTATTTCAGGTTTTAGCTTTTCATTGGTTTAATCGTTTTTTCGTTTATGGTGCATTGTATTCAACAGTGGAACTACCACCCCTTTTGGGACAGTATGACATAATAGTTGCGTTGTGTCTAAATCCGTAAATATTTGAATATACTTTTCGACCAGCAGTTTTACAGATAATTCACTTGGTAACTCTGGTTTGTTCCGCCGAATAGTACCAACTAGCGTTAAGTTTTTTGATAATAGGTATTCCGCCAATGAGTAACTAGTGAAAAAGTTATCACATATAATATTCCTTCCAATTTTTTACTGCTTGTTCACTTTGTTTCACAGTTCTTTCTTCTCCGGCTTTTTTTCCATTTGGAAATATTCATTTTCCAAACATAAGAAGTTGCACTTTCACAAATTGCCCAAAATTTTATGCCATAACGTCCTGGCTTTGAGGGAATATATTGTCGAAATGGATAACGTCCTTGGAAAGTCACTAATTGTTCATCTATCGTCATGAACCATCCTGAATTGTATGGTTCCTTCAAATATAAATTCCATATATCAAAACGCTCCGGATTTTTTTTATTTTTTTTTCTTAAAGCGTACATTAAATTATAGTGTCTACGTATTTTCTTTTTTTTATTATTAATAAATAGGTATGCCAAAAAATAATCAAAGTTTGAATTTTGAATTTACCGCATTTATGACGTGATAATGGTAAATTGACAGAGAACCTTGCGAAAGTATGATATGAAACAGATATAAATAACACATCAATGTTTCCTTAATCAGAAATGTAATCATTTTTTTTTGTTAGCTACGTAACCGTCAAACGAAATCAATCTCCTGTCTATCTGTATTGTGTCATAGTATTTATTTTCATATTTGTTTGATAAACTATTGTGTTGTTATCATTTTGTGGTGTGCTTAGAGTTTTCAGTTTTAATTTGTGTATTTTTTGACATTATCACCTTTGGAATCGTGCTTTATTTTTATTTGAATCTTATTTGATATCAATTAATCATGAAATGTTTTTTACCTCGTTACAAGAATAATTTTAAAAGCAATCCGGAAAAGCGTCTTTATTTCCAATACATGTTACAAAAAAAGTATTTCTATATTAATAATGAAGTGAAAAGTGGCGGAGTTCAGATGCGCCACTAATAGTTGACATCTGCTTTTCCACTCAACCATTCTATTTAAACCTAAAGCCTAATCCCAAAAAGAGAGTGCAGTTACATGTGCCAAAAATGAGTGTACTTTAGGGATAATTTTTGTGCATAGCTTCGTTTCTTTAGGGCGTTTTGTTTTATAATTAGATATAATTTCGCTAATTCTATTCTCATGCCCTAGTTTATCTACGTCTAGATGGGTTTCTGTATTACATATTTAGAAACACCTCCTCTGGCACAATATGGATGTCGGCTTTAAGAATGTGTTCACTGACTTTTACTTCAGGCCTAAATTTCCCTAATGTTTTTATTGGCGCATTTCCTAATCCTTACCAAAACAAAAGTGTGATCAAATTTTGGCGCTCCCATCTAACTGTTGGCTATAGATTGACCATTTATAGTCAAGAATATATTACGAAAAGGACTGTCATCTCCCTGAACGAAGCATGTTTCTTCATTTCGTGTAGATGTGGTGTAGATGCTGTGCCTGTTTGCTTGAAATGTGACCAAGGTGACCAAAATCATTTCAATTTCTTTCATGGCTAACAAATATTGAGTAAATGTGACATCGTTTTTCTTTTTACATGTTGACAGCATCATATGCAATATAGCATATTAACGGCTCTTCAAAATTCTTGCTTTACTTATACGTTTTTACATTCCGAATTTCAATACACAAAAATTACATACCTACGCATTAAAGACTGAAAGTTCTATTTTACATTTGATTGCACAACATAAATGTATTTCATATAATACATGTCTTATCGTCAAAACGTCTAATAATTGTCACTGTCAACACACCTGTCATTTCCTACATATAACAATGCTTGTACATTACTACGTTTATCGTAGATGTATTCTTACAACTTTGAGCCAATAAAAAGAAGTACAATTATCACGTCACTAAACGCGCGATTTACAAATAATCGGTTTTATATTTTCTTTTGTGAAATTCCAGTAACATTAAAATTATAGTTTTTGCTATGACCTACATCAGATTATAGTAATGTTTCATGATATAACATTTATGAAAACATTAAAAAAATGGGACGGCCCCATTGGTTGCAATTTGTTATTTCATTGTTTAGCTCTTCGTGCTGCAGCATCGTCAAATCGTAAACAAAGTAATAAGTCTTGGAATCGATTTCTACTCATTGCTTGATTGAAAATTGCACGACCGTCTTTTTTACTCCACATCTGTATTACTGGTTGATTTTGGGACTTGAATACGCCGATGAGGATCAGAATCCCAATAAACAATTTCAATTCTTCGATTTCAAGGTTTTGCCATTTATCTTTCAAAACTGTAACCCCTCTCTTTATTTGTCCACTTGCAAATGATATAATGGTTTACGAAAATATAATAAAAAGGATGACTCAATTGAATCGCACATTCCCTTGGCAAAACGTGTAGGTCCAGGAATTGACTTGATTATATTTTTAGCTGCTGCTCTTCCTCCAGGTAGTTGCACTGGCTCCAAAGACCATTCTAAATTACTTTTAGATGTATACGTACGTAATGACGATCTGCCTGTAACTGTTACTGCAGATGCAGAAGTTTTGCTGTCTCTGATGTTTCGGACATCTCTTCTTCGACATAACCTGATTCGTTATCATCTGTGGATAGGGTATTTTCATCAAGTAATTCCCCATCATCTCCACTTATCTGTTCTGCTATTTCTTCTAATTCACGCCGAGTAAGCGGTCTTTTATATCCGTACGACATTATGTAAGAATTACTAACCAGCGCAGTAGCCAACAAGTTAGAACAAGCAGCGCGTACCATCGCTACACGACGAGGCATGGAGTTAATAAGTCGTTGTATGATAGACAGAGGAGTTGGATAATGTCAAACTGTCCAATCGATCATATCCCAGACATGTTTGATCGGATTCAGATCCGGAGAACAAGCTGGCCATATAGCAGATGTAAGTGCCGCCGAACGTAGGGAAGCACCTCATCTGCGTATCGGTAACCCGTCATTGTCTGTCTTACGAGCAGTAAACGTGTACGTCCACCTTATGTAATCGCAGCCCATACCATAATGGCGGTGGATATGGTGAGGTTAGATACACTGCTCGAGTTGACGCTTGCCATGTCCGCTGCACGGCCGACAACGACCGCTCGAGACGGCGCGCGATTTTACGGAAGGATACACCTGCCATGTGCGTAACCACACACATTCCTCGCTCAAACTCGCTCAGATAATGCGAACGGTCTTCCGTTTTGCATAAAATACGATTACATGGTACTCCTTCGCACCACAGCAACGATCACCCGCTTCCGTTTCCATGCCAACAAAATGTTGCACCTGTGGCAGCCGCTCCGTAAAAAATGTTGTTATAGAGAAATTCGAAACTCATTGCATCAATTCGTCTGAGAAAACCTTTATGCACCACTAAAACTATGTATGTATCTACCGGTTCATATTGTACAGGATGTGCTACTCACTTTTTTCCAACAGTGTATCGGCATTCAGTTGATAATAATATGCGAATATTTGTAGATTCTCTAAAGGATTTTAAGCTAGCCGCATCTCTCCTCTTTAATATTTAAGGATGTCCCAAAGATTTAATTTTAGACTATTTGAATGACAATGCTGTATAGGAATTAATTACTGATGTACCATGTAGCAGCGAAGCTAAGCTAAATCATGAAAATGAAATAGATGTTGATTTCAATAATAATTTGAAACACACAAACAAAATACTTGATAACCATTATAAATCCGCTAGTAAATATCGGGGCATTGGATAGCGAAACAGATGAAGTGTTAGTAGAATTTGAGCCACTATAAATTAATGGAAGTCATTAAACCAAATCTCACATAAGTTTCAAATTAAGATATTTATAATAAACAAAAAATATTACTAAGGTTTTTTTTTTATTTACAGGAAGCCTTTCCAAGATGAATGTGTGAACTACAACCAGTTTTTTAAGTATTTTATTGACAACGCTCTTATGAAAATGAAACTGTGTTATAGTATTAATAAAGGTCGTTTCAAAGCACTTGAATTACTGTGTCTTACTGATATAAATAGATTGATAGGAACATTTTGGTATGATTAATAAGTACCTACAGTTTACCAATTTTCATAGCTATTGGAATTCTTCAATAGCTGTATTATAAAGCGAGCTTTGAGTCAAGAATCATCGAATAAATTACATCAATAAGAAAAACATAATTAAATGTTGTATCGCAAAGCAATGTACGTGTTTGTTGTTATATGGAGGGTCGTCGAGCTATTAGATAGCATTTTGGGCAATCAAAGAAATGTTACACGAAATTACTTCATCATCTTATAGAACTAACATAAATTAATGATTAGCATATCGTAGAGCTGATACATGACTATAAAATAAAGCTAGAGATTTTCGGATTAAAATGGAAAAACATACTATGCCTATACTGTAGCTCGAAAATGTAATGAATATGAATACAAATTTAGTTTTAGGATTTTTGGAAAAGCGCTCAGTCCAAATCGCAATGATGCATGTACGCATCATAATTCGTTTTTGTACAATTTATTTTTGGCGGCTTCTAATTTTTATTAACAACTTGTTCATTATAGACTTTAGTTTTGAAAATGATAGTTATTTACGATCAAGGTGTTAAAAGTGCGATTTTATTTCACGAGTTAAAAGTTTGCGACACGAGCACAATTTACGAGTAAAATAAAATAGCATTTTTAACACGTGTATCGTACACTATTTTTTATACAACTGTTTATATTTAATTAAATGAATTAGGATTTCTACAAAATTTTTTGACATTTTATCACAAAAATTAAATGTATCACAAGTCAAAGGTTCCAGACATGGTAACGCACTTGAGAATTAGAAACGTCAAGAAAGATTTGTTGACGTTTTTTATTCCCATTAAAATAATAAAACTTGATCTTGATGAGATTGATGATGATGCCCAATGAATCCATATTATATAGTAATTGTTGGAATGCTAATGTATATACATATATATCAATATTTACATCAATAAAGTAACTGTCATTAGCGTTATAAACATTTTCGCACTAGTGTTAGAAGTATTTTATAACACGCTTATGTCAGTTTATGTTATAAAACTCAATTTTTAATACGGTTAGCTTGCGTTAAAAGTGTCACTTTTACAGTCAGTTATATAAAAATATGTTTTATGTATAGTGAGTGTTAGTTGCAGTGACTTCTTAAGCTCTATCACTTGGACGACTATTATTGAGGAGTTGACATTCAAAACGCATTTTGTCCAGTAGGCATTTGAAAAACAAACTGCAATTTGTCACAGCGCCGCGCTGTACTCTCATTTGTGTATCGAACAGTACAGTGAAGTTATACGGGCATTTTTTATACAAATGGAGATCAGAGAGGGAGAGCATATTGCTGGTGACATCAATCAAGGAACCAAGATTAAATAAAGATCAGTGAAAGCTTTTTGATACATGGACTTATGATTTGGTTACATAAAAATTCCCCTAGAATTTTGAAATCCATAAACATAACATTTCCTGTAAGAGGCCATTCGTTCTTGCCTGCTGATCGAATCGAAAATTGAGAAATCACTAAACTGCACAGCTTCATAAAGAATCCCGACAAGTACTGGCAGTCATATTCACAAGTTGGAATCGTTCGAAAATTGGAACATGACTGGTCTGTTCACGACTTCAAAAACACATCTTTCGCCTTCAAAAAATTAATTGGCATTAGCGAGGCTAAATAAATTTGTATCAAAAGAACGAAAATCGCATACTGGTAAATTGTGAAATATTTTATCGGAATGAGGATCCCACAAAAATGCTTCGGACGTTACTGAAGCCTGGAAAGAGCATCGATCAAATTTAATAATAGATAGAAAGATAGAAGGTGTAACAATACTAGTAAGTTTAGCCGGCCGCGACTGGAGGAAAGATTCAGACCTACAGTAGTTGAACTCTTTACTGGCACAACATAGCTACAAAAACCAGTGAATACTTGAGAAAGCTGCAAATAACTGCAACTGTGTGGAAGAAGAAGAAGAAGAAGACAGTACTTGTATATGTTACTAAGTTACTCATTAATGTTCTCTCATTCGAAATAATGTCTTTTATTTCTAGTTGTAAGTACATATTATTTTCATACGTTTCAAAAATAAGCTAAATTGACAAACAAAATGCTATTTGTCCCATTTTAATTGAATTTTGGCGCTTATTTCTGAATTATTAATATTGACATATTTCTGAAAACTATGCTTCCTACCTTCCCTGTTAATGCCGCGAACATTACCAACAAAATTTAAATAATCAACAGTTGCTAAAAGATTGGCTTTTTTCATTTCCTGAAAATTTATCGATATGGACAAATGCCTTTTTGAATGTCAACTCCTCTATTATAAACAATATGGCAACAGAATGGGTGGTGGTTGCGCAGTCTGCAAATCTGTAAAATGTTATAAGAGAATTAAATAAGTAACTAAGATATACTGGGAGTTTTATAAAGATTGATGGAACAGAGTCATTGCTATCTCCAAAATTAAATAAACATTTTGACGTTGTAGAATAAATTGTTCGGTTAAGTATAAATAAGAAAATAGAATACAGGGATTTTACAGCGAAGTAAATCACGTTTTTACCAAAGTCAATATGCCGAGAAACAAAACGTAAGAACAACGAAATGCCGATAAATGATAATAAAACGACCACGACTATAAAATAGCTTATATTTTATAAAGAAATATTTCTCAGACAAATATTATCCTTTATCTATTAGGTATATATATATTATTGTTTTATCCATTATGTAGAATTATTAAAAATATCCATTAATATTTAAAGCGTAAGTATGGAAACTCTGAACCATAAAAAGAGACAATAAATGATTTGAATTAGAAAAACATTATTGATACCCAATCTTCTATTCTCTTCATCAGTGTATGTAAAAGTCCGCTTGTCCGTACGTTCCTAGTGTAGTTGGTGGGTAGATGCATCCGATCCGTACACGCACAAAGCCATTTTCATCTGTACTTAACTATACCGTACATTCTACACTGAACGAAAAATGTACACAAATATAATTAAAAAGTACATTAATTCAATAACTTTTTTATCAAAATTCGTCCAACGAACCCAGTTATCAATATAAACGTATATGCGTTTATTGTATTAATGCGTTTATTGTATTAATAATTGCAAACAATCAATACTTTAATAATTTTAATAAACATATTTATTAAAAGAATTAACTTGTTATAAGTAAACTGAAAGAAATGGAAACTAATAAAATATTTTATTAAATTAATAACCTGCTCCATTATATTAACCCACTAATTTATAATTTCTTGTTTGAGTAAGTAATAAACGCCATTTTATTAAGATGATAAACTGATTTATTAAGCAGTATGACTAATAAATAAGGTTGTTCAATATAATAAATAAATTTATCCACACTATAACTTTTGTTGTTGTATTAATGAACCCAACTCAATAAATGATATTTATTAATTTTGTTTTTCAGTGTAATACTGTTTAGTATATAAGGTTTTGGTTAAATCTTTTGTTCTGAATATCAGCATACACAAATAAAAATACGATATTAGATTTAACTCGGTTTTAACTCCATCAGGTAGTTTCCTCGCGTCCAAATGCACCAGTAGTTAAAATTGACGGACTGAAGCGAAAACTTTCTCGATTTTGCAAGAACTATTTGGACACAATTAACCTAAAGGCAACCTTAACTATAGAAGCGTGTTAATTTACTCCTAACAGAAAAATATTTCTTTCGTTTGCATGAACAATTTCACGCCTGCGATGTTAATATTGTTTTAACTCCCTAACAGTGAAGAAAAGTGAAATTTCTCTCCATACCGGATAAAGTAAATAATGTTTATACTGTTACGTAATTAATTGTCACCACAGCGAAATTATTTTAGCAAACGAAATCAAGAAGTTTTATTCCATTTAGGTCTAAGTTTTCATTTTTAGATTCTTAACTCCGTCATCGTTTACCCCGTAAAATTTTTGTGTGTGTATGGGCTTCTATTTGTAAGCGATAGTGTTGTCTATTATCTTGAACAGAAAATATTAATACTGGGTGTTCTTTAATCTTAACTGACGACAAGATTTAGCAACTCAAATTTGAAGATATAGTTTCTTCTGTGGGGATTATATTGGGTTGGAATCTTGTCTGCGATTCATTTTACTCAACGATAGGAAGCGTATATATGTGCGTGTATATGAACAGGACTCAGAGTATAAGTATATGAAACATATAAGACAGCAGGTTGTATGTAACAAGACATTAGAAATAAATTTCTAGCACATTGCTAATTAAAAAGTTATATCTTCTTTACCATAACTTTTTTGCTTTAATGAATATATCTGCTGCTCACCTAGATACATATTTATAAAACACTATTTGAGAATGCGTAATGAGGTAATATAAAATGACATACAAAAACATTCTATAAATAACAGTGGTATTGGCACTATTTCCGTTGTTTTAAAGTAAATTTTAAATTGTTAATGTTTCAAATACATTAAATGCAATCCCATTACCATTATACATCACTGTTATATCCACAATTCTTACACTTTACAAAATTTTTATTTAGTAGCTCGTTCTTGAATAAATTACTCCTCCTGTGTATGCATAAAGTCATCCAGTAAACAAAATTTGATGTCATAGAAATCTAATTAATACATATGTAATATGCATTCTACATAATATAATGTACTTATGCCTAGGATGTCATGTATTACCATATAGGTACATACATATATTATATAATTCCAAACATTCTTGACTTCAGTACCTTTAACAAAAGCACAACCGTATGTTAGACATATGCACATCAACTTAATTTACGCTTCTATTCACACTGATGCTTCTATTGAATGAAATCATATAGGGTGCAATTTCGACAATAAAAGATTTTTTTTTCGTATTTGAGAGAAATGCGACCTTCATCCAGGTACCGACCATACGTCAATAATTACCATAATAAAAACTCTGTACCTTTTCGTAACAACCTACGATGTTTTAGGTAAGCATAATTTTTAAATCGGTTAAAAAGGTATTACAATAAAAATATAATTCTAAACGATAGGACCCTGTACAAAAGGAAAGGCTAGAGTTTGTCACAATCGTCTATCGTATAAGTTTATATGTTGTTTAGTATTTCTAAAGATTATCATAATAGCATTTTTCTCAATGTTGTAGTACTAATAAGTTATGAAATGTAGATATACTAGTGCTATACAGAATTCTGTCGTGTTGGTACAAAGGCAATGTAGGCCGTTCAATCGATGCGAATAGCTCTTTTTCTGTTTGTTGGCGGTCGCTGTGAAAATGCGTCACTTTAATTACTAAACGTTTAGACATATGTATTGTATATGTACAAACAAATTAAAACTCAAAAATTAGAATCATCGAAATAAATTGCGATCAAAGTTTTGAAAACAAATTATGTAAAATCCAACCAGAATACAGCGTCTAGGTGTGATGACCGCTATAAAATTTTAAAATACTAGTCGATCTGTTGGAGTATTTTCTCTGTCTATTGGAGAAACTACTCCAACAGATCGATAACCTCTGTGAAAAAAGATAAATTTCAGATCTATCTTTGAAATATAAGTTAATGGCAAAAAAAGAAGATGACTTGTACAATCTATATACTAAATGTTAAAAAAGACTTGTCAAATACATGGTATCAAGAAGTATTTCCGAATGGATTGTTACCGAGTGATAAAAGTTTCTGAAGATTCCATAAGCTGTTGTCTGCGGTAGATTCATGTATAGAAATTGGTGGAGGCGCCATCCAAGAATAAATGGAATGTAGTTTATAATAGTAATACGATGTTTATTATAGCAGTCTGGCACAAACCGCTACCAAATTAACATATGATACCCTTAAGGTAATAATTAAACAGTGCAACCACAAAGGTGCTACGAAACTATCCTTTTCGCTACTTTGTGTTATTAGTTTCCGAATGCAAGCATTTTTTTAAAAAGCAAATGTTTATTGGTGCTCTCTATGCTATAAATACAGAAGAATACGAGAAAAAAATTAGAAGGCAATTATATGTTACAAGAAAGGCATTTATCCTTATTTAATTTTGTTTATTCCCTTAAGCAGATATATTTTGTTCTTGTTTTGGAATCTAATGGTAACCCATATTTTATCTATGATTTTTAAATATTGGACTTAATGGCGACTATATAGTTATTTTAATATAACTCAATACTTTACGGAAGACATTTTAGATCGACTCTTAGTCAATATAGTACCGATTTTGTGCATTTGTGGAACATGCTTTTCTATTTATAATTTGGATTACAACTAGGCGACATATCAAATTTAACATAAATACATATATTTCTGTCTATAATATAATAGTTACCTGTCGTATGCTTTTGAATATACATATTCCAGTGAGTATAAATAAACTTTTAATAATAATAATAATAATAATAATACAATCTTTATTGTCCAACAGTACAATACCCTTTACAGGACAACATATATATAAAAGAAATAAAACCTCAGTACAGTTCATTAATAAATCAATATCCATATACAAAATAAAACAATAAGAAGTAAATAATACAATATATCAATAGTTGCAGAAATCAAAGATACCAAGAAACTTAAAGTAATAATGATTACATAGTTAATTTGAAATTAAATAAACGGATCCGAATATTGTAGATTAAAATTACGTATCATGTGTTGGAGAGGTGCTTTTTGCAGTACATTAGTACGATACGAAGGAGCACAAATAGTCTCAATGGTTCGTACACTATAATTAGGAACAGTAAAGCAAATTTGAGAAAGCAAATGTGGTGAATCCACAGTATTTCGTATAATATTAAATAATAAACGAGCACTGTACCGTTCCCTACGCTTTTCCAAGGATGTGAAATGATGTCGAACAAGAAGCTGGTTATAATCAGAACCTCTTTGAGGATATGTGTCATCTAATTTGTATGACAAGTATTTAAGGAATCTTTTTTGGATACGCTCAAGTTGTAAGTGTTGGTAAGTGTATAGTGGATACCATATAATAGAGCAATACTCAAGCTTACTTCTAACAAGTGCCGAATATAGAGTTTTTAGAGTATTTGTGTTCCGAAATCCACGGCATGACCTAATCACAAATCCCAACGACCTAGATGCCGAGCGACAAATAGAGTTGATATGTTCGGCAAAGGATAATTGGCTGTCAAAAAGGACGCCCAGGTCATTGAATAAAGATTTCCGTTCAATTAGATGGCTATTAATAGCATAATGATATGAGATGGGATTATTAACTTTTGTGTATGAAACTACCGCACATTTTTTAACATTTAGTGTCAAACCATTTTGCACGCACCAGTCATGTATGTGTGTGAAGTTTTGTTGTAAGTTGTGGCAATCAGCATCAGTAGAAACCTTATAGTAAATTTTCACTTTTGATTCTATAATGTCGAGAAATGTAATTAAAACACACAATAAAAATAAAGATAAAATTTGATTTAGCAGAAGTGTGTATACGTCTATATTGTAGTAACCACCACATTACGATAACGTTAGAGAAACAATATTATTATTATCATTATTATTATTATTATTATTATTATTATTATTATTATTATTATTATTATTATTATTATTATTATTATTATTATTATTACATTACACTTATTGTTAGCTAGTCAAAGAAGCAGCCGAAACTATGTTACATAAAGTTATAAAATTAGTTAAATCGTAATGGTTTACAAAAGCATTAATTCGAGTATTATACGGTCATCTACGAGGTATGTGAATAGTTGGAGTCAATTGTTCTGTGTTTAAGTTTACATGTGGTTCACGGTGGGGGGTACCGGGCTTTCAAAGAGTGTTTGAGTTTCTGGCATCGCTCGTTCAAGTAGTGCGCTTCCCTCTGTCCATTGTTACGAGTTAATTTAGGACCACATTACAAATTTTAAGCGGGATGTCTTTTTTAACGCAGTATTTTATTGTAAATGTATCACTGTTAGTTTTATCTTTCGACGAATACAATGCATATACGTAGGTTCTTTGTTTCGGTTTCTTGAACGTTGAATAAAAATTTAAATTATGTTGACGAATTTGATGAATGATTGATAGAACATCGAACGCGATAGATATAAAGATATGAATGATTAATAATATTGACAATGATAAGTGCATTTTTTAGTTGCATGCATCTTCTAATCATCTAATATGTATCATTTATGCGTATGTATATGAAGAAGTAACACTGAATAATTTTTCTACTGGTTGACTTCTGGAGTCTATCTAATACTTTCCATGAGACTATTTTCCTCGTTGTTTCTCGAAGTACGTTTCAATTATAAGTACCTGCATTGGTCGTCATAAATAAAAATTAGTATTATTAGGATAGAAATACAGAGTAAAAACTTCAGTGCAGCTTATGCTGTTCTTACTCAATCAGCTTCCACTAGTAAGAAAGAAACACATAAATTTCTATTATATAAAACTAGAAAAGAACAAAATCAAATTCTAAGTCTAAACCAACTAATAATTAACTGCACAGCACCACCTACAGCAGAGAAGGTAAATGAGACCAGAATGCAACCCAGAAAGTCCCAAGGCCACAAGACCCTTAACATTGTTTGGTGTCGAGTTTTAATTTAACCGCATTATACCTACATGAGGTCTTCAAAAGAGACGTATATTGTGGAGGGATAGTAAAGTGATACGCATACCGAGTATTAAACACACGAATAAAGTGTCGAGGTTTAAGAAAAACCATGATTGGATCAGACCTGGTAGTAAAAAAATTTTTCATATTTAACCTGCTAAGTTTGTAATTTTGCTCGATACATGATTAAATTTTCTAAAATTATAAAATAGCCTAGAATAAGAGTTCTAAAGCTTTTAGCTCCTGTTTTAATCAACCAAAGTTAAACAATGATCGTAGATTAACTCGCAATTGTCAGATAAAGAAAAATTAGACTTTTACACAGTGGTATCCTTAAAGCTGGATTCAAAATATGTCTGTTAGTGTATAGTAGCGCCAAAGTACCATAAGTATTTTTAAAGGGTCGATAGCCGCAGTGGTTAGACGGCTGACTATCGTTGTGCCAGGACGATATGAGCTGGGTTTCAATTCTCTGGAGGACGGTCACATTTTTTCAGAGAGTTGAAATTCGGATCGACTTACCATTCGCTGTTGGGAGTGGTTAACAGCGCGGCATTATAAAAGGCGATATGATGCTGTCACAAAGCCATTACACACACAAAACTACACCGCGAGAGTTGCAGTGATAGTCAGACAAGTGATACAGCTTGCGGAGTCATTGCAATTAAGCAACCACCACACATTAAAAAAAAACTTAACTTAATTTATACGAGTAACATGTTGATCAATAAATGGATTTGCATATAAACACGTACTTATTTAATTAAATGTTATAGCATTGGAAGATATGTATTTCCAGTACCGTAAGTAAACACATTTTGCAATGGTTAATAAATTGTCACACCAACGAAAAACAACTGACAAATCTATATTTAATGACGTTTAATATTATCCACAAAACAGCAGCGTTTGATCGACAAGATTAAATTAAGAATTATCTATATATTAAATTCAATATGACAAATTATATTAATTAAACGCAACGACATACAACCAAAAGATCTGAATTTAGACTTTTGAAATTTTGTATTTAAACTAATTTTATGTTTTCATGAACTGTAAACCGTACGATGGTACTTCTTGCCAGGAGTTTTTTCATTTTTTTCTTAGTTTTTTTAACATCCTGTATATCTAACGCAATTTATTTCAATAGCAAACTAGTTAATTCGACAGGCAGAATTTTTTATTCAATGATTTTGTTGTAAAATCAAAAGAAAAGGTTTTTTCCCTCTTGAGAACATCCTATGGGGCACAGTTATAAGTAGCCACCGATCCCAACGCTGTCCGATTACTACTATTACTTACTCGCGAAACGACCTGTATAACACTAACAATGTTAGTCAAAAATATTATGTGAATGGATGTGCGTTCTTGCTTTAACAGTATATTTACACCATCGATATGAATAACACTGGTACAGATATAGTAGATTACCGCGTGTTATCTTTGCTAACAATGTAGTTGATAAGTTTGTCGGTTACTGTGCATAGTAAATTAAGCAGTTCTTACGTGATTTTTTTAGCTTAATAGATTATTATTTCTTAAAGCCAAGATATTTTCCTATATTCACAACATCATAACATATTTATTGTTTACTGTAAATTATTATATAAGCACACCATAACAGGGCAACGAAAAGAAAAACAAAAAACGTAGGTAAAATTACTTAGTAAGTAATGCATGTATGTGTGTATCTGTGCGACATAAATCATTCAAGACGTAAAGCGTAAGTTTGTACTATGCATATAATGATATTTGCTTTTACAATGAACTGGCAAACAGCTATTGTGTTATATGCAGTTTATATTAAAACTTGTTTTAAAATGTGAATTTTCTTTTATAAACAGCTACTTTTACCAATTGAGTATTTAACTGATCTAAAACTATGACTTAACAATGATATCTAACACAAATTGAGTTTAAAATTTGGTTTACTGATGTAGTAGTTTCTCTTAAAAAAGCAAGTGTTGTAGACGTTATAAAAAGATAGTAAAATTACTCAGATACGTATTGGTTTCAAAGAGAAAGACCATTTTTAGGAAAGAAGGAATATGTGCAAATATGCAAATACGCACATGCATTACAGTTAGTATGTAAGGTACATTTAAAAGTATTTCCTTTATTCAAGGAATTTCGAACAAGCTGCATTTTATGACCTGTTTATTTATATATAAGTGGAATGCTTGCACATCGTAGCGTTATCGTGACATGGTTTACTAATCGATCAAATAATTAAGTTGTGCATTTTTGTCGATAATTACATCTCAGGAAAAAGTATGAGATGGAGAAAATATTTCACGGAATTACTCATAAATATGTAGTCGAAAATGCATTCACTGATACACGTCGGTCTAGAGTTTACTACCTGCTGTCAGGGTTGACAGTCGATAGTGAAGGCAGAATTGTTCACAAATTTAACTTGTCAGCTGGATTAACTTTTGAGTAATTTATGATTCCTTGTATCTATTATAGAAGTTTCCTTCCAAAATCCTTTCAACTATATCGGTTTCTCTGCTTTATGTATTATTTTGTATTTCTAAGGAAAAATGTGTAAGCCGTGAATAATTCTTTAATACAGTCTTTCATTGTTGTATTTCGCCAAATTGTTAATTATATGTGATTGAATATATTCATTAAAGCTAGCCAAATTTTAAATCTATAAATTATCGAACTTAGCTTATATTTATTTGTAATGTTTACAAATTATTGGCAACTTGTTCCATTTTTATAGAAATACACCTTAATTTATTATAAATTGGCAATTAATATTGGATATTAGACATTCTAAGTTAAGTGTGTAGAGGAAATAGACCGTAATAACGCGTCAAGCAGATTGGTACTTTAATAATGGTGATAATAACAACAATAATTATAATATATAAAATTTTAATGATTCATATATTATCCGACTACATACCTATCTTTGTACGCTATTACTAATTTGTAATATTGATCTTTTATTATATATAAACAAATATACACAACGGAAAAGGTTTAGGCAGATTATTTTGAACTTGATTCCTTTAAAAAGGAATCCAACGTTGTTTGCACGGCTTTTTTCTTTTTTCATCGTAAATCGCCTTGTAACAGCTGATGTTTTCAGTTACTGAACGGTAAACTTTTGTAAACCGTTGCTTGCTTTTCAAGCTTAGCTAATCCTGCTTCAATAAGACGAAAGGCACCTAACTCCTTTGTCGTAAACTTTCTGGGCTCTGGATCTTCCGATTCTTCGTATTTTTGTGTTTCTCTCAGATGCTGCTCTATCTCCACAAGATCTTGATGGCTTAATTCTCGCGAATGGGACTCAAGTAAGTCCACAACATCATCCTCAGTGATGTCCAATTGCAATGCATTACCACTATCCACCCTAGCCTCTCTGGCTTCGGCGATGTCCCTTTCTGTGACCTCAAGAAAATCACCGCAAAAGTGAGGGCACAGTTTGTTTTATACGTCTTTCATTGCTGATTGCTTTATTTCCTCCCAAGAATCAACAATGTTTTTTATTGCATCATAGATATTATAATTCTTCCAGAAGTACTTCAAAGTTCTTACGCAAATGTGCGTCGTAAATAGTAGGCGTTAAACACAGCAATAACGCCTAGGTCCATCGGCTGTAATAACGATGTGGTATTGGGTGGTAAAAATACCACCTTTACGTTAGGGTGAAGATCGTCCAAAGTTGTTGGATGTCCAGGAGCATTGTCCAGCAGTAGTAAAATATTAAAGGGAATCTTATTTTCAAAACAATAACGTTCCACAGCAGGAATAAAGTAGTTTAAAAACCAATCTTCAAATAATGCCAGTGTAACCCAAATTGTATGTAAATTTGATTTCCAAACTACAGGAAGGGCTGCTTTAGTAATATGGCGAAGGGCTCTGAGATTTTCAGAGTGATAAACGAGCAGAGGCTTGAGCTTAAAATCTTCGAATGTGTTACCGCTAAGCAATAATAAGCTGAGTCTATTCTTTGCTGCTTTATGCCCAGGTGCACTTTCTTCTTCTTTCGAGATATAGGTCCGTTCCGGCATTTCCAAAACAATCCCGTTTCATCTACGTTGAAAATTTGTCCTGGCAAATATCCTTTATCTTCAATAATTTTTCGCAGTTTGCTGCAGCAACATCAGCACTAGCTGCTTCGCCTTGTATTTTAATATTATATATATATTTGTTATGTTTCGAAAGCGGCTAAACCAACCTTTACTTGCTTTAAAGTCTTCGTCACAGCTACCTTCATTCTCTATACGCGCAGCTCGTAAATTGTTGAAAATGCTACGGTTTTTTTTTGAACTAACGCTAGGCTAATAGGAATCAAATCACTAATAATTTTTCCATTTCTATAATTAATCCACTCCGCTGTTTAGTAATAATTGTTGCTTTCGTCGGTGCACTTCCTTTAACATGTTCCATTATTCGAACTTTGTCCTTCATAATTGTTCCGACAGTAGACCGACTTAGCCCCAACGCTTTTCCAATGAATAACGGTCTCTGACCTTTCTCCGCACGTTTAATTATTACAACCTTTGTTTCCATTGTAATCACTTTTCTTTTCGCTAGTTGCCCATCTGGACTTACTATTAACTTTCGTTTTGGAGGCATGTTTGTGAAAATAAACACAGACGCACTAAATTGAATATAAAGGTTAGAATAAAGCGATACAGTGCGTAAGCAACAGTATCCACAGTAAGAATGAGTACTAGCGTGTAAAAATTTGTGCAAACTCACTTCGCGCAGTTTAATAATTTCTAGAAGGAGCTGAGCACATGTTCGTAAGTACGAAACGCCGTACCAATGGTGTTAATTAATTGGCGGTTGGAAAAATGCATTATATATACATTAATTCTATTCTCTGTCCAACAACTGATTATGACTGAAAGTAATCATAATACTCACTCTCACTTCTGAACTGATATATAAAGATCATATAATTTGCCAAAGTACCACTAGAAGAAGTTTAGGGAATTATAACAACAGAAAATCTGATCAACTTTTGAAAAACTTTACCTAACAATTCACTTACTATGAAATTGGGTTTTTATGACAAAAAGAGTACTGGAGCAATAGAATCACCAATGGCACCAGTCATCAATCAAGTTATCAAGTTATAGAATCCAGCAACTAGAAAACAAAATGTGCAAATATGTGGACAACTCCTTTATCATATGACCCCATGGATGAGAAATATTAGGTGAGTTCTTAAAACATCAGAATAAACAATCTAGCAGAATTAACTTTGTGGTGTAGGTACAGTGTCCGTCAGGATAATTTAAAATGCATGCAATTAACACTAATGGGATTTACCTGCGATTAGTTTACCGGTAGCCCATGAAATATTTACGTATAGTATTTGTCTATCAGGACCGTATTCCAAAAAATTGTAGTGGCCACAGGTGCTCTTTTAAATAACAATCAATAATGAAAATATTAATTATAGAAATTCAATTAATATATGTATTTGCTGACCTTTATGTACTTATCTTTTAATTCCTGATTTATTTTCACTTAGAGGTCAATAAAACAATAAATAATTAAATACCAATTTATTCCATAACATATAATAATATGTTTTCGTTAAATAACTTCTTCAGTGGAAGAAATTGACATATTAAATGTCAATTTGTAACTAACGCAGTCAAAACCAGAAAGTATTCATAATAGAGACTCGGACCGTGGAAGCTCTCGATATCATTTATTCCTTCCTTTGCTCACTTATTGAAGCGATGTTAGAGATTTCTGCTATTGTATGGTTCGCTGAGCAGGAGGTTCGCTGAGCGAATAACTAGATGGCCTTCGCAGTGGTCTTCACTTAACATTTTATAGACAACTTCGTTATATATTTATTTTTTTGCATCGCCGAATTAATACCAATAAAACTTTTATTTAAGATTATAACCCTTAGGTAGTAGTTGAAAACAGCCCAGATAATTCATATACAAACAACTTTCATTTATCAGCTTGAAAATACAAAAATAATTCCAGGAATGTTTTGGAAAGACCTGATTAAAACATACAGGCAGTGAAGTGTGAGAATAAAACTAGTGCAGGCAAACACAGGCAAATAAAATATCGATTATAAGATGACGAAAATTGAAATGTGGTAATATGCGGTACTGGGTAGGGTATATTCTGTACCTTCCTGGAGTGAAATGGTAATTCTGTTTCAAAATCGTAAACGGTCACTACTTAAATATATTATTTTTAGCTCATGTTCAGCTTTTGTCGTTTTCGTAACTGCCCTTGAAATGTATAGTTAGGTATTCAGAATAGCTCGACTGAACGAAAACGACCGAATCGACGTGAGTGGAAGAAAGTTTTATAAGTGCTTCAAAGGGGAAGACATTAGTTAATCCACAAACTGTACATACATGCAAACAATCAAAGAGCGGAAGATGCAATTATGTTCGTCGATAAAATTGGTTAAAGTGTGCTCTGCAGGCTAACAAATATTTCACTCCACACCTGACGAAGAAAGCGGAGCCATTTAATTGTCCATTCTAGTCGACCAACATTAAACCAGAGATAATATAAGTCGACAATAACAGTTTAGTTCGTCATCTATTGAAACAGGGTGATTTAACCGTCAACTTCAGTCGACCAACATTAAGTCAGAGCTGATCGTATAAGCCAGGAACAATAATTCGCCCGTCACATGTATAAATAGATGGGCGACTGTCAAAACGTTTCGATCAACATGAAGTCTTAGGAAGGAAAGAGGATAGGAGGAAGAATGTTTTAGAACATTGGCTTTTTACATTCTGGAAAGTACCCTTTCTTGCACGTCATCAAGAAAACATGATTGAAAATAAACACTATTCTCCAAAATTCGTATATCAGATGGGTTTAAAAATATTTACATTATCTTAAAATAATGAAAGCGAAAACAATAATAAAATTTCTTAATTCTTTCAAGGTAGCATACATTAAATGCAAATTTATTATTTATACATGATATGATTTTTTTACAACAATAATATAAAAGAACGACTAAAATAAAAAAGAAGATTTTCAAAGAATGAGCAAGAAGAAGAATTACACATGGACATAGTTCTCTGTTTCCGGAGAAAGAACCCGTTCGAGAAGAAAAACAATATTATTAGTTCAGTACAGTGAAGAAGATGAAACACTTACATCTGCCAAATAGGGATCAATACCTTAAATTATAGGTATTCCAAAGAGTATCTAGTATAGAGTTAGGAAACTACAAATCAAATGATCAATGATCTGCAGCAGCCGAATATTTACGTTAAGAGGTGGACCATAATGTTATAGAACATTATCATAATAAGTTAATACAGAACAAAACAATATATGCTGAAAAACTTCTGCAAAATTACATCACTTTAATCACCAACCACTGAACCAAATGAATACGCATCTGCATATTGTAAAATAATCGAGATATCGGTATGGTAACAGGGATAGTTGTTGAATCTGGAACAGTGCAAATCAAAAACAAATACTTTATGGATTGAACATATTATTAAAGTTATTCTGTGAAAATATTGTAGTTGCTGAATCCTACGTCTGCAAACACTACATGAAATACGTTGCATCAGAATTACGCTTAGATGACAACTTATAGTTTGTCAAAATAATTGCTTAGTACCAATGAAGTCGCATTCACTCTTTGAGAGAGATTGTTTTTCATACATAGTTAACTATCAATTATTACAATAGAAGTATTAATATTTTTGCTACTGTGTGGTCTAGTTGATACCTGGAGCTCTAATTATTTCACAGATAAGTAGGTAAACTAAGCGACTACGAGCGCAGTCACTCGACGTGGACACGCTGTATAAGCTGTAGTTTTGACAGCTAAAACCTGTGTAATACCAGCAAATTGTCATAATTATGACAGTTTGACAGGTTTTAGCTGTCAAAACTACAGCTTATACAGCGTGTCCACGTCGAGTGACTGCGCTCGTAGTCGCTTAGTTTACCTACTCAGATATCTAATTGGTTTGGAATTGGAACAGGTCTGCCAGTCCATCTTTTGTACTCCCCTTTTCTCAAACCGATCGGTCGAACTCGCATTGTTTGAATGAATGCATTGCCAGGGATAGTTGTTTTTTCTTTCTCATAAGAGTCTGGTTTCTTCTCCAAATTTTATGAAAACTGTAGATACTCAACTCAACAAAAGCTCAACGAGATGATGAAAGCCTAATTCCAACGAAAAAAGGTTTGGCTATTATAGGAAAGCTGTTCTAAGAACGAGAGAATGGTAATTTGGACAAAGTGTTTGGATATTGTAAGAAATCATTTAGTGCCTTCTATAGCCGTACTATATCTTGTGAAGAAAATCCTGATATGCCCAGTATTCAGATGTTCGAAATTATTTAAATGAAACTGGCCAAATGTTGGAAGAAGAGGCTGAATGACTAGGTCAACAAAATGGGCAGAAAAGTTCAGATACTATCATTCTCGTCTCGTTCAATGTCAGATGACTGGATGGACATCTATGATAATTATCTATGATGATAATAACTATGATGATAACTATTTTTAAAGGATTTTGTTAATATGTATCTTACACGAAATGTGTTTAAATTATGTAGTACCTAACCAATATACCGCCATATACAGGTTGTTCGATTTTTTTTTAGTCTATAGCTTGTCTTGGGCCAACGTTATATTAGTGAGCTTGATCACAAGATTTTCACTAAAATATTTGATAATAATACTTATAACATGTTTCTATGTGCAGTTAATATTTTATATCAAACCTCAAACCACATTTTTAAAAAATATTTAATATATATATTTAAAATATTAACAAGGCTAATTAACCCCCACTTACTGTTAGTCCACGTGAAACATTACACTTTCGGGGTTAATTAGCGTTGTTAATATTTTAAATATATATATTAAATATTTTTTAAAAATGTGGTTTGAGGTTTGATATTAATGTTACCGCATATTAACTGCACATGAGTCTTGTGATGTTGCCGTACTTTAAGTATTACCACTTTTGTTCTCTGAAGAAGCTAATAAAGAATTAGCGAAAGCTTAGATACGAAAAAAGGTTCACGTCTTCTTAATTCTAACGCCAATAGCTGCAATCCCATTAATTCCCTTTATATTTGATAATGCAGTTATTCATTTTGTTCTGAACCTGTATTATTACGTTGTGTATGTATGTTTACACGTTTATGTATACATATGTATATTGTATGTATAAGTATATTGGAAATTGGCCGACATCTGATATACTTACTTAACCAACAGGCACATATAAATGTTTTTAAATCTTGTATTAGTTGTAATTATAAACAATAGAAATTGTATTTCTTACATATTATCACATATGTAAAATTAAGGTAATTTTAGGTTGGTCGTTTACCTTGTTCAGTTTGATAATTACCTATAATATTTTAATACTGCTTTACCATAAAAGTCAATACGAGTAATTTAATTTGCATGGAAATTTCTTTCAACTGCGGAAGTACAACAAATAACTGATGAAAGGTGTCAATAATATGGTTCAATAGATTCTACAAATAAACACATACATATCTATTAGCAGTAAAAGTATGCCAACATCTATATATGTAGAATGTAAATTGTATTCAACTTTTATTACTTCGTCTTCCAGCACCTGCTTATAGATGAAAATATAAATTGCCTTGTATTAAACGTTTGTATACCCATTTAATATTATTTATCGAAGGTATGCATCGATAAAGGAAATTTTATTGAATTTAAACAGCATCAGTTAAAATGGAAAACATACATATATTTATAATACTGATAATTTATTTTGCATCAACACGTTCCTTATGTTGATAACAGTAATTTCGCAATTTTCGCATTATTTTCAGCATACGGAATCGATTCACACACGCACACATTAGGAAAAGAGGCGAGCATTTTAAGCACTTTAATTTGTAATTATTTATTTGAGTCTCATTTGCTTTTATAATTGCTTATAACTATGTTAATCTGGCTATTTTATATAGATGTCATTATAAATTACTCAGAAACATGAAATCTATTTTTTTAATTATCATAAATTTTAAATAGAATAGTTAATTTTATAACAACGTGACTTGTATACGTACACTTATTTATGTGCGCGCACATACAGGTGTTTGTATAATGTGCTTAACAGAAACGGTTCCTTTCATCAGGTAAAAGGTAACGTGTAAACAATTTTTACTTTAAGGTTTGCTAAAAACATGAAATAATGCGAGGAAAATAGCTTTATAACATAGATGTAAGTTTACAACTGCTTCCGCCATGAATATAATTAATATAACGTTAACCATTATCATGGTACTAAAAGTATAGCGGCTGAAGTTGAAGTTTTCGTAAAAGTGTAAATGATTTCAATTTGCAAATAATCGTGAAATTTAATTAATTATCAAATGTATTCAGAGATAATGAAATATTGTTACTTCTAATTACTTGTATTCGTAAATTAGTTCACTATCTTTCGGTATTGACCTTGAGGTCTTTACTTTTTCAGCATAACATTAGATTTATCATGTTGCAACTTGAAAGAAGTATGTCAGACTTTACAATATACTTCAAAACTATGCAACTTAAACATCTTAATGCTATTTTGTTATTTATCAAATATCTTAATCTTAACATCTTCAAACCTACAATATTCCATGCCTTTACAACTACGGACATGTGAAAATCTTGACAATTTTTATTACTTTTATATCGACATTTCTATTTTTTTTACGTTTAACACTTATCGAAGGATTGGTAGCACTCTGGTATGATTCGTCGAAACGTTAAACTACGACGAAGCATCTGATAGTCCTACCAATCTATTGGCAATAATTTGCTTCTGCTGAATGCGTCTTATGCCTTATGTAATTCAATATAACGGATATGGTTATTTTCTTTTTGATCTCTTTTTATGATCGGTTTTGGAATATGATGGGCAAAATTTTTGAAGTGATTAAGGTATGCTAGTATTTATAAATCTGTTAACAAACTAACCTAACCTTTGAAGACCGTTTGGCTTTTGTGTATTATTTCTTTGATTTTATTTAGACAATTTAATACTACATTATAGTAGTGGATTATATCCTAAAAATTTAACATTCCACCATCGATGTAAACTGTTAAAGTATGTGGGGTAACAACAATCGTGTGATTTCTTGTAATTAGGTTTAAAAACTGAGGTCAAACTTGTAAGTAGAGCGAATAAGATGTGAGCACAATACAAGGTAGTATACCCTCTATGCCGAAGATTGCTCTATCGAATATGTATAATCAGACAGCGAATGCAAGCTTCGAACTTATTTGTGGCTCATGCTAAAAACCTGTATCGTCTATCAATAAATGCTTATATAGATTAAGAAGACTGTTGGTAATAACCATAATTGTCTAGAGATAGAGAGAACAATAACTGTAGATAAAGGAACTCCTTTCCTACTACTCATCATCCTAGTTTCCGATTCCATAGTTCCGCTATTACACAAAGTTTGTTGACATATTAACATTCTTGAGCGCTCAACTATTGCACGCCTCTACGGGATAGAAACCTACCTGGAGACCAAAAAACTGGATAAACTACGTAAGAACAAGAAACTGGCTAGTTGCTTCACAGGCATTTCTTTGACCAGTCTTCGTGCAGTATCTGAACACTACAGATGCCAAGAAGATAATTCAACATACAAAGGACGAGGAGAAAAAGTTGGTTACATATAAAACGAACTGAACCCAATAGCTACTAAACTGTGTCAACTAAATTCGAAACTGAGTAAGTACTAGATGAAGAGGTATAGAAAACTGTCGATAGAATCTGTCCTCAGAAGAAATATCCAGAAAATAGGAATTAAACTTTTAAAACATCAATTAACAGAGGAAGAAAAAAAAGTACTAGAAAATAATTGAATTTCGCAGTTGTGCTCGGCAAAATACTTAGGGAGGAAATCACCACTCAGAGTGAATCTACTGGGCTTCAAGTCACTATTGTAACAGAGATCGTACTAGTAAAATTAGACAACAAATTAAAAATGCTATCAAGAATTCATCTACACTGAAAGTAACATAAAAATGACTATTTTCTTCGGAGATTCGACCACCACGGCTGTACTGGTATCAAAGATCAACAAAGCTGGAAATCCTTCAGCAGTACATTGAAGAAATTGTGCAAACAAAGGCGAAAAGCTCTGAGGATCTGGAGATACCTCAACAGTTCGACGTATCTCAATCATTTTATACGTAGTCTCTTTTCACTAAAGTACGAATAGAAAACACATTGGAGATCATTAGACATTTAGTAGTGGAAGAACTGCGAGAATATTTGACAGAACATACTTAACCTTAACTTACTTCCTGTATAATGACAATTTAAAAAAAATGGCTCAGTAATTGCTATCATCGTCATGCACGTTTTCGAGCAAAAAGCCATTACCGAGGACCGAAATATTGCTACAGATATGTGAAGGATACCTTCGTTATATGGCTGCATGGACGATAAACATTCGATAACTTTCTGCAATATTTGAACAGGCAGTATACGACCATTAAGTTTACTATGTAGATTAAGGATAATGATACCTTACCAGATCTCCTTGTATTGCTAAAACACAAGCAGAGTAATACCATAAGACGCAACGTACACTACCGTCCATAAATGAGGGATCAGTAGAAGAAAAATGATACAACGCAACATAATAAATTAGTCGATGCATATATTAAAAAAATTACATAACTCTAACAAAACAAAGTTGAATTCTTAAAAAATAAAATAATATTTACAAATTCTAAGCCATATAATATTTAATAAAGAAATAAAATTCTTTTAATTTATTCTCAGAAAAATATCCACTGCCATACTTAACTCCTTTACATATTTTGGGCATTCTTAATACAAGTCGTTGAAGTGTCCCTACTGGAATTGCGTTCCATGCCTCTTGGAGATGTTCCCAAAGCTGTTGTTGTGACCGTGGACAATGTTCCCTCACCCTTCTATCCACCTCATCCCAGAGCAGCTCAACAGGATTGAGATCTGGCGATTGTATAGGCCAAATCATGTTAACAAGTATTCCATCTGCTTCCTTTTGCTGCAAATAGTTTCTACAAAGTCGAGCAGAGTGCTTTGGGTCATTATCTTGCTGAAAATGAAACCAATCAATCGCAACCCCGAAGGAATAGCATGTTCTTCTAAAATGACCTTTTGTTAATATTCCGTTGATTCGATGCAGATTTCCAACACCGTCGAAGGGAAATGCTCCCCAAACTAACACTGAACCTCCTCCATGCTTTACGGTAGCCACAACACAATCATCACGCATTCTTTCACCTCGTCTGCGTGGAACGTAAACACTCCGATTACTGCCAAAAATTTGAAAGTTTGACTCATCAGTCCATAACACTTTTTTTCACATATCGATGTTACAATTTTGATGCTCTTTAGCCCATTGCAACCGTTTCTGTGGTCTCAGTAACGGTTTGCGAGCAGCAATGCGTCCCTGTAACCCTGTTTTTGTTAAGCGCATCTTTACCGTAGTAAGGGACACTGGCGTTTCGCGGCTTTCATTGAGTTGAGCTCGAATCTGTGGAGCTGTTAGGCGTCGGTTTCTTTTGGATATTACTTCCAATTGTCGATCTTCAGCCGGGTTCGTTATTTTGGGTCTTCCGGATCGCTTTCCGGAATTTATTATTATTATTAATTCTTTATCTTACGTACTCGTATCACAAGTTGATCGGACAGCACTAAAGCACAAACTAATACTTCTTCTATGATAAATGAGTGTTTCATATCCTAAATATCTAACTACTTCATTCGTAGAATAATTACGTAAATATTGCAGTATTATAAGTGGCTTTACCGATTTCTTTCTACAAGAACGGGCTTTGTACCTCTGCAGGTCATAAATGGATTAACAGAACTTTGTTTATTCTTATCTGAAAACTTGTTATTTATTGTAGGGATTTATGCAATTTCCCTTTGTAAATATCTCGCAAACGTACCAAACATATTTTATTTAGACCGGGGCTATTTGGGCAGGTAAATTACTAAAGTGACGAATTTGTATGCTGCTGATCCCTCATTTATGGACGGTAGTGTATATGATAAGAAAACGCGCACTGATCGACACCCAAATGCCCAAAGAGAGGAAGGATGTGGATCAATATAATATAATAATAATTCTTCCGCCAAATAAAGATCAACTGCCTAAGCTACATACCAAAGGCATATACGAACTTGAGTGTTTTTTCTATTTAGGAGAAAGTTACACATAGTAATACTGACAGCAGCAGGACAGGGGACATATGTTTTAACGATTACTGTACATATAGTTTACTGTTGATTTCACGAATTAAAAGCAATCATCTGTTATTTGCAATAGTTATTTTTAAAGAACAGTAATAGTTGTCACTAGTCTTTGAAAATAACAGTTTCAATCAAACAGTAAGTAGTTTTATATAGATCTTCAAAATATTATTATTATTATTCCTCATTGGTTGTGAAATCTCTAGCATTTTTCGAAAGTGCTTACAGTATATGTCTTTCAAATGATATCTGCGTAGAAATGCAAAACTATAAGTTTGGTTTTAAATAAATTCTGAAATTTTTGTGTTTTTATAATTTTGTGTGTGTTGTCTATTTGACATACAGCGAATTAATTTTCATTCTCCATATAGTTTAACGTCAAACTTACATAAAATGTATTGGGACCTTTTCCGAAAATATTGCGCTGTTGTAATACATCACTTGTGTATACATACGAGTACATGTAGCAGCTACTGTATCAGCTACATAAGTGCGCATGTGTACGTGTGTTTAGGTAGTATAATATGTGATAAAATGGGTTATGTATGTTTATTTATAATGTATATGCTTATTATGTGCGAGTTATTTGATTATATTAGTAAATATATCCTGACAGAAATGAATATTAAAAAAATTCCATAAATAATCGATAAATTTGATTGTCAAGATTGTAAATATTTACAATATTTTACTATAAGGCGATACAAAAGCATCTCAAGTAATGTACATTATAATATAAAGGCACATAAATAGATATATAACTTACTACGTGGTGTTTATTTTTATTAACGGATAATGTATACATCTCCCGTTATAATTTTAAGATAGGACGAGACGGCACGTTGGTGCATAGCTGTTTAATAACAGCCCTTATTGCTCTATCCGTTACGCAATATATAACATATACAGAGAAAGAGAAAGAATTGGGAAAAGTTTAAATTGGTGTTATAACAACTACTGCTAATAATACGATGTTTGGCTTTTATTACAAATTGTTTGTGATAAATTTTCTTGTCTTGTATAAACAATATAACATTTGGAATTTATTTAATGTAACGAATGGAATAAATATGTATTTTGGTTGGTGGATTTCGACATTTTTGTGTGGAAAAGTTTATAATGCTTAGTTGTATCAAAATCCGGGGAAAAAATGAAATGCCTACATCATCAAATTCATTTATCTGTGAGGCGATTCAATTCCACACGGAAAATAGACGCTAAAACTCTCATTTCGACTTTAGTAATTAAAGTAATCACTAATTGAAAAATATTTAGTATTCATAAATGCGGATAACTAAAACGAAGTCAGTTATGCATAAACTAGATGATAATTGTGTGTTGAAGATTGAAAGACAATAATATAATTGCATGTTTGCATTTCCGCTTCCGCCTTATTTAAAATTCGAATGAATGTTTTTTGATACTACATTATCTGCTGATAATATTTGTTTTGAATCAAATCTATGACATTACTGTAACAATATTTCAACTTTTATATTTTATTCGATGTTGAAGAATGCTCGATAATTTAGTATAGATGATCGGACGTCGTTGCGAAATACATACATGGTAATTATCCAATAAAAATCTTGCTCAAATTGTTGGCCGTTTTTAATTCCGATCTTTTATATTTTATGCTAAACATCTATGTTCCATAGTAATGATGTAATGAAAAAATTCGACAAAAAATAAAAATTTTTATCTCAAGAAAAAAATTATAAACAACAAAAAGTGAATTTGCTATAAAAGTTATTTGATCTGATTACATTCTCCGTTAATGCACATTTTTAAACGTTGCCGAAATGACAACTTTGCACATAGAAGTATTTCAGAGTTAATTTGGCAAATAGCTTGACAGATTCCGCTTTTCATGGTATTTGGGGTAGTTGGCGTTTCATTCCTATATTGTTGATGTATTCCCGCGGGAAAAATTTAATAGATTTATATCAGGAGTTGGGTATGAGATAAGTGACTTTTTTCTTATCCCTCTATTGTCATTAGCATTTCAAAGTGATAATTACCTTACGATTCCAATGTTTATGGCTTGAGTCATTGCCATGTTGAAACTACTTATTTTTCCTATTTGTAATGGCAATAGCTTCAATAAAAGTCTTAAGTAATTTGCCAGAAAGTTCCTATTTCTTATTTCACTTTTTTTCTTGCGACTGCACGGGCGGGATAACCCTAAAGGCAAACTCGGCCATAGGAGACACCTATTGTGTCCCCCTGCTGTTTTAGTTTTCTTAACCAGGTTGCACTCGGACAAAGAAGTCTGCAACCTGGTCGAGAGTTAGTTTACTTACTCCGTGATCATCCAAACGATCGAAAGTAACTCCGCCTCTCCCTGTCTACTGTCGAGCAGTCGGCAAGCAGATGGATTGGAGTTTCCTACGTATTCCCATTGTTTTTGCACAGGGGAGTTTTTACCATGCGATGCAAGTGTTTATTCAGTGCGCAGTGATAAGGGTTAAGATCCCTGTGAGTAACCTCAGCCTGTCTCTGCTCATAGAGACTGCTTTACGCAGTCTTTTCTCATACGGGTGGAGTCCAGGAGTTTTACAGTGTCTCATGCCGGCAAGTGCATTCCAGTTAGAGCAATGCCTAGCAGCGAGTTCGGATCTGACAAAGGCTTTGATTCTGCCACAGAGATTCCCACATGTAGGTTCTGGACCCACAAGTGATCGTTCGCTGGTACCTCTAGCTAGTTTGTCAGCCATTTCATTGCCTCTGATTTCAGAGTGGCTTGGCACCCATCTCAGCGTGGTGTTGTGATGTTTCACCAGTTTTACAAGAGTTCTATGGCAGTGTAATACTACCTCGAAATCACACCTGACAGCTTGTAGTGCTCTGAGGGCAGCCTGAGTGTCGGAAAGGATTTCCACTACTTCATTAATCTGCAGGCGGTTTAATATGCCTTCTGCGCAGGTCTGGATAGCGATTACTTCGGTTTGGAAGATGGACAGGGAGTTCCCTAAGGTGAAGGCTTCGCCCTTGGTTTTTCCATCGCTCGTTTTAGAGGAGTCCGCAAACCAGCGGGATAATTCCCGTCTTGATTTGTGAACGAAGGCGTTTGCAATCTCTCTGTTGGAGATGTTTACATTATATCCCCCACTGAAGCAGAAATCCGGGCGAAATCTTGTCCGTCCTCATGGACAGTGGTACTGTCTGTTCTATGTAGCTGAAGATTCTGGTATGATCTCCCGTTTCACCGGAGAAACCACTGCACCCACTACATATTGCTCTGTAGGCTCTTAGGACTGCCTCCGACCACAGCACAAGCTGCAGCCCCCACGTTTTACCAAACATTCCTCTACATGCCCAAAAGGCTCTCGAGGCCTATTATTTGTAACATGTCTCAGGTGTGGTTTGTACGCCAATTTAGCGTCCAAAGTTATCCCTAGGTATTTAACCTCAGAAGATACGAGTATCTTAGCGCCGAAAATGGTCGGACACTGAAGTTTGGAAAGTTTCCTCCTCCGAATGAAAGGAACCATAGATTTTTTTCTAGAGTTAGCGATTAACCCTTTCTTATTCTGCTTAGTCATGCCTCTAGAAAATGTGAATCAATAGTAGTGACACCAATTATGCCATATCAACGAAATGGAAATTGAAAAATAGGGTAACAGATAGCTAATACGATATTTACAATAATCAGATAAAGAATTTGAAAAGTTACTGATTTCACTTGAACTATTATTCAAAGTACAAATTATTAAATTTAATATACATTTTTAAATTAGGTAATGCACATATTAATAAATGCTATTGTCAGTTACCGCATGCTACATCACTAGTTTCCTAATTTGTAAAATACACTCACCGGCAAAATAATCGATCCACTGAAAAAATTGATGAAGTTTGTTTGTTAATAAGTTTGATATTTTTAATTCGATTTGATTCATTCTTTTTGCATATTGTAGGTATATTTAAATGTAATCTATCACATCTTTGGAATTTTAAGAAAATTTGGCGTACATCATTTTATACAGGGTGACACAAAGTCTGTTTTTTTAAATCAACTTTAAAACCATGTATGAATTGTCAAAGTTGCTCCACCTTGTATTTTCTTATTTTGTTAACAAGACACGTCATTTCTTTACAATTCCTTTTTTCATTTATTACAATAGCTTAATTTTTACATTTTTCCTATGGTACTAAAAATAAGTTTACGAATTTAACTTAACACCTAATTTAATGAAAAGGAATTGAAAAGAAAATGAAAAACATAAAAGACTTAATACGAAGTGTTTCCTCCACGTGCACGGATAACAGCTTGAATTCGTCTTGGCATGCTCTCAATTAAGTTTTGAATGTAAGCCTAAATTCGCAAACTTATTGTTAGTACCATAGGAAAAATGTAAAAATGTAAGATTTTTTTTTAATAAATAAAAAAAGAAATTGTAAAGAAATGATGTGTCTTGTTAACCAAATAAGAAAATACAAGGATAAGCAACTTTGACAATTTTCTTAAAATTCCAAAGATGTGATAGATTACATTTAAATTTACCTACAATATGCAAAAAAAATGAATCAAATCGAATTTAAAATAACAAACTTATTAACGAACAAACTTCATCAATTTTTTGAGTGGATCGATAATTTTGCCGGTGAGTGTATTAGCTAAACTATTTTTGGCAACAAACTCAATAAATAAGGACAAGAATGATATTAGAGTGTTGTGAGCTGCACTTCGTATGTCAAATGTTAAGTTCCTACAAAATTATTTACAACATAGAGGTATCAACTTTAAAGAAAATACTGGTAATAATAAATCAAATTTATGAAATAATATGACCAAAAACAAAAACAACGCAGACAATTTTAGAGCTGATATTGATAAGTAATTTAAGTGTCATTTATAATACATAATTTACTCACGTTTGAGCTTTATTAAATGAAGTTCTTGACTAGGTGTTTTTGTCATATTTTTCATTAGTCCCTAAACAAAATTGTTAGAATTGGAAACCAAAATATAATTATTCTGGTCTTGCTTTTTGTTTTATTAACATACAAGTGGAAATATATCAGAGAATAAAAGATTTCATATAAAATCAATAAAAGTGTTAGGTTTTTGAAAAGATTAAGATGATTCTATAGACGCTTATTAAATTATTTGTCCCTTGAATAATATGTCTTAGTACCTAACTATACTTTTTTTAAATACCTAACAGAAGTGGTCATATTTAAGTGTCACAATATTATTTCGTTAATCAACATTTTACTTTTATTCCTTACAAAGTAGTATTCCATAATTTATAAGAAATAAAAATGTTACTTTAAGTTATAGTACATCTTTATACATTTTAATATGTATTTATCTCAAATCTATAACGTAGATTTTTAAATAAATAAATAAACTGTGTAAGAGGACACCGCTTATCGTCGATTTCGTTACCAGCGCTCACTGAAACAGATATGCAGCTACATCTAGACGCCCTCGAGCGAACGAACGAAAACTAAGAAAACTGGCAACCTCAACTCAATACCCTGCCTTTGTCCATACGATTTATGGTTTGACACTTTCGAATACGGACAAAAAAATAGATGCTTGAGCCTTTCTTAAGGAGCATATGGTATAAATCACTGGTCGAGGACCAGATACGGGCCATCGTTATTTCTGTCATTCATATAAACCATCCCAACATCGGTTTGTTACCCAACAATCAGATTTATTACCGTTGCTAGCCATTGACAGTAACGAAAATAGGGTACACTTCACACTGCGGAACGAATCACGATATATCTCGAATACACGGGCTGTGTTTGTAATGAACCAGCAAATACTCACGTAACTATACGCATGATAAAGATATTTTGAATTTTAGCGTCTCTTATTAGTTACAAGACAAATGATAACAAAAATGTGAATCAACTTAAGATTATTAATCACAATTTGAACTCAATTAGACTTTCGGAAATATATAAATAATTCGATGGGTAGTGTAGCATTATGCAGCCGTTAGGTAGGTATGTACTGCTACTACTTCGTACGTACAACATAGGCGTTTACACACCGAATTAGCTGTAATTTATGACTTAACAGAGAAAAGAGTACCAGCCTAATAAAAGTATTCCGGTTTATCAAGCTCACAGACTTGAAACGTCTGAAAAATATACTTATAATTGTTAATTAATTTACAATTCGTTGATAAATTCGTGACATTTCACTTAATTAAAATAATTAATACGTAATGGCTTTGACAAAACCGTGAACACATAAATCGGTGATAAAATTTAATGGCTCCCTTACCGAATGACATTTTATTTTGTAAAGTAATTTATGGGTCATTGTAATATTCCTGTAGTTATTTTTATTAGTTGTAGGGAAACTGTGTCATTGTGTACTCCAAATATAAACAAACATTACCTTTTAATAGCCACCTATAAATTATAACCGCCTTTTTTTCTATAGGACCTACCTTAAAGTTTACTGTAACTTTTTTAATGAATTTAAATGTTGATTAATTTAAATTACCATTTAAAGTTAGATTATTAAAAAGTTTACGAAAATGTAGTAAAAGAGCAGTTTTTGCCGAATATACATATTACTTTTTTAATGGATAAAGCAGCAGTGTATAAAGCTAGTTTTATTCAACACTAAACTAAAGCATAAATGGAAATAATTATTGTAGGTACAGCAGGAGAAAAAGTATCCTGCCAGTGCATGTATGAAAGACGCCCTTCACTCAAAATGCACGGGTACTTTATTGACTTAGTATACCTACATGGACTGTCTGTGGCACAGACATTATTTGTATGCACTCTAGGACAATAAAGTTCCCGTAGGGTTTGAGTAAGAAGCCTCCTTCTTTCGCGCACTGTCCGGATACTTTTTTCTCCTGCTGTACCGATGATTCTGTTTTATATTACATAGGTAGCATCCACATATTTACTTCACGGAAGTTAACTAAAAAACGGTCATTTTGAAGTTGTAAGGTTATTGTTGGTCTATCAATAATAATTGCATTTAATCTGACAAAAATATTTGAGCCAAAGACGATGATTTACTATCAATGTAAGTATATATATATATATAATTTCTTCTGCTTTGACGAAATTCTTCATACTTCTCTCTCTTCTAGTTTGGTATGTAACGCAGATAGATACACAACTTTAGAATTACGCAATGCATCATATGTCACATTTTTCTGTCCAGGAATGAACCATTCGCGTTTAGGTCACTCTTTTGTAATGTAGTGGCTTTTCTGTGTCTCTATTATCTCATTCATATGCGTGCTACAATAGTCGATCACGTTTGTGTATGTGTATACAAACCGGGACCTGCACAACGGTACCATTTGAATTAGTTCATTTGATTCCGTCATAAGCACAACGCTCTGTGAACTCGACAATGGACAAATGAACAGACAATCTGTAGGCAATAGAGATATTCCGAATACATATCTCAAAACACCATAAAAACTGCAACTATTGGTATTTGTGAGATAAAAATTATGTCCGCCAGTGTAATTTCTAATACGAAACAAATATGGATACATAATATGGACTGTTTTTAAAGGTTAGTAACTGTTGATGATTGTGACTGTTAGTAAATTATGCTCCAATCAGCAGTGATTAATGCGTCTCATTTTCAATGTCATACGGGTCGATGGCCGCAGTGGTTAGGCGGCTGACTGTCGTTGTGAGAGGACGATAGGTGCCGGGGTACAATTATCTGGAGGGACGGTGACATTTTTTCAGAGAGTTTAATCCCGGATCGACTTGCCATTCGCTGTTGGGAGCAAAGCCATTTAAACACAACTTACACACACCAAACTACACCGCAAGAGTTGCAGTGATAGCCAGACAAGTAATAGAGCTTACGGAGTCACTGCAACTAAGCACCCACCACACATTAAAAAAAATAATAAAGGTTAGTAACTTGATTTACTCAACGCCTACTTATGAAAACGACTCCAATTTTGAAGATGCGGTGAGTGTTGTGGTGTGTCCCTGAAGGTTCTATTATTCTATCGTCAGTATTTACTTTTTATTTCGAACAAAACTGCAGAAACAACTTAATGTTGTGAATTGTTAACTATGGTTAGATGCAAATCTATGGATGTGAGTAAAATTAACCGCCTAACATTCACGAGTTACGATAACATCAGTATGTCCCAGGAATCTTGTAAACATGTGGGACTTTCTGTTGAATTTTGAATTGGTCATATTAATGAATTGTCTTCTGTGTTACTCACTTCCTGGTATCCGCTTAGAAAAATAACTTATTCAGTTGGACATCAACCAACAAGGGTAGTGTATTTTACATACTGTTTCACTCGCATGCTTTTTTGGAGTTGGTTTTCCAAATTTATATCTAGGTATTAGGTGTATATAATTTGTGCATATTATTGTATTATAGCTGTACTCCTTTGACTTGCCATGTCAATGAAATAGGAGACCATCGTAATGTGTATGGCTCCATTGTATCCTTCGGGTTAGTAAGTCTATGGAAGGAATCGAAATTTTGTCCATTTTCATAGGCAGCGGCGCCGTTTACTCGATGTATTTAAATATATACATTTGGTCTTCGACTCTGTCAGAGTATTCCACGTTTCTGTGTCACAAAAATTGGGCGGAGGAATTCCAAGATTGGTTTCTATCGCTGCAGTGGGCCCGGTAGTAGTGACATGATATTTAAGCAGCCTTAAGCAGCCAATAGCCTAGATTTCACTGAGCGAATTTATGTGAATAAACTATTCTGGGTGCACGTTGTAGGTTTTACTACAAATGCATCTGTAGTTTCAGAAGGTCTTGTTAGTGACTTATTCCAGACATAATCTGTACATCAATGATGAGTCGCACCTAAGTATTTGTTCCTGTTGACATTACTATCCTCGAAACTAAAACAGCCAATCAGTGGAGCTTGGGATTCCTAGTGGGTGAAACCATACATTCAGTTAACGTTATTTGGCACCGGCGATCTGACCGTAAGAGTAATACTCTTGCAAAATACATTTAACTGCCTACTTTTTACAAACCCCCATAATATTAGTATATATTTGTTTCTTACCTTTCCGATTGTAACAGGAAACATTATGTGTTCTTGAAAACACCGTTAATATTTAGAAGAAGATATTAGTCTTTGGAGATATTGTTTTTCCTGTAGGTTATATGTTTTCTTTCCTACAATTTACAATTCAACTAGATCTCAAAAATTAAATTGTGCTTATGATAGGTTTCTAACTGTACCATTATTCTATCTCCAGCGTGACAAGATATTATCGTTTTTTAATAAGACTACATGTATAATGTGCATCTCGAAATATTACATTTTAACTTTCCACGCAGTTTATCATAATTCTTTTAAAAACGATATCAATTATTTTATTTGAAATGTTAGTAGGCACGATTAATAAAACGACCACTCTATTATAACCATTATTTACTTCTGAAAGAGTGTATACTTAGTGTTCTAATAAATCTTCTTCATAGCAACGATATCTTACAACGGAGCAACTCGCATGCTACGTAATTATTTGCTGATTTCTATACACAGTTGTGTGTAGTATGAAATTGATGAGATTCAATCATTAAATTTCCTAGAGTACCTAACGTATTCATTATACGTTCGCTCTCTTGACTATATTAAAATTATGAAAATTGAATAAGCTTGTTGTTTTAACGTGTAAAATCACGTACTGGTCTGAATTACTGCGTTAGCTGCCAATTTACTTGATATATAATGCCGTTCTAACTTATTGGCTTCTTTAAATAATCCTTGGGATTGTTTTACAATAGTGATTTGTAATTAACCGATACAAAAAAATACTATGAATAATTTACTAGCTTAGAGCGTTTACGACTAAAAAATCTTTAGAGTTACCGTAATTGATGAATAAACTTGAAGCTATTTAAACGTTGAATAATGCAGTTCTCATACGCATATGGTACGCATACTGCACATTTTAATTAAACACTCATTGAAAGTAATAATAGAGTCTTACCATTACTAAACTTACGAACAAACAATGCACACAGAGATTGTAAATGATTGTTCAGAACGAAGTACATTCTCTTTGTCGTTTGCTAACTGCCATAATTTTGCATGGCATCAATTATTAATTTTGAAATATAGATTAGGTATTAATTGCGCAACTCTAAAACTAGAAGCCACAACATCACAGTTTAATTTGTTCAGTAGAAAATACCTGAAATTGATTAACATTTAACAGGTATAGAGAACTAAGGTGCGGGCACGTATGTATATATTTGAAGTTGAAGATATCTGAACGTAATATAATATTGTTTTTGAACAGAACAATTCTATTTTTAGAATAATCTAAAATATAAATTTCTTCAAATCGTTGCTAATCTACAACAATAATGTATTGTCATGTGAGTCACATAGTAAGATTCTAAGTTGCTGTAATTCCTTCTTGCAGTAATAACATTTAATATAGTATTTTATAGAAACTTAATGCAATTTTTGTTATACTAGTTTACTATTAGTAGACTAGGAGATGGAGAAATACTGTAATATTTTAAAAAGAATGTTTATGCACATTTTATTGTTGAAACTCAACGGACTGGTTTTGAATTGATTTAGCGAAGATATATCCCTTGATTACGATTTGTTTTGATACAAAAAGTTTCAAGCATTGCTACAGATCAACCTGTCAAAGGAATGCAGCTTCATCATGCCAAGTGACAGTATGGAAGAAAGTCTTTAAAATGCGCTGGTATCCTGGTATCCATAAGTTTTCACTGAAAGTTAGTTGCGGAGCTTGCGAGGATTTCTTCTTAAAAGCTGGGATCGTTTTGTCAAATTTCTTATATAGTCCAAGATAAATTATGATTAAGGCCTTTTAATCATAATTTATGTAATCATTTAGACATTTCCTACAAAGAGCAATGAAACTGTATTGTTAAACGGTGTGTCGACAAATGCGAGTTGTATGACGATGTTAGTAAGTGTTACCGATTATACATATGTTACTGCCATCACACATTCAACATTTTTCGGTAATTTGGTTTAGGCAGCAAGTACCGGAATAGAGATAAAATGATGTAAGAAGGTTTTCACTTCTAGCATGGTTTGCAAGTGGAATTACTGTGACCTCCTGATGTGTCTCACCTACCAGATGGTTTCTTCTGCTAGCGTGATTAACACGCTGAGTTACGGTCCCCTCTGGTATCCGCCACATTTTTTTTGCTCTCGAAGAAGTCACATTAGTCGTGAAACGTCGAGTTAGTAGATTTTGAATTGTTAATGCTTTTATATTACTTTATTTTGTGTTTAGTTCGTTTTTGTATTGTATATGTAATATATATTACACTACTATAATGTGATCAAAAGCTGAAAGCACTCCTAATAGATTCTTTAGTATGAACTTTTACACGATAGAACAGTAGCAGTTCTGTATTGACAGTAGGTATACAGAAGTCAATATTGAAAAAAATGTTCAGTAGATAGGTACTTATATATTCTAGTTGACTACCGCTTCATGATGCTAGTAAATTATAAATTATAACGTTAAAATAGTACAGACAATCATTAAAATATTAGCGAATCTAATTGTAATAGTGGGTACAGTCAATAACTAATTGAAACAACCGCACCTATCATTATTTTAATAATAGTTGTTTAGAAATATTTAAACTGTCTTCATTTCACTCACTATCGCAGATCTACATAAATATGTATAGGTACCCATCTGTACTGCTAATGAACATACGATACCAACACAATTTTCTCTTCTTACAGCTTACATATATGCATAAGTGCAAATATGTAAATGCAATATGTACTGGAATCAATTTAAACGGTTTAAGATCTAGAGACCTTTTTGCAGCAATTTTAAAGTTCTTCGTAATACTGACGATGTATTCAGTTATCGTTAGATCAGAAATAAATAATTCTTAATTAGTAAAGACTTGGTCAATGATTAGCTCATAAAATCAATTAGAACAATTTTTCTTAGATGGATTTTACTTATACTTACAGCTATGTATAGCCAATAATTTATTTTTGTGTATCCACTTGAATATTCTGTGGTTTAGCTATTTTATCTTTTATAAATTACATTTTATGGCCTTAATTCTTAAGATATTTCTTGCAGAAAGAGTCAAAAGTGTCCGGTAATTTTAGGGGCTAATAAAACAGAGACAATTCGTTCTATAAGACATCAGTGGCTATGATTGTGATAAGAATTATTTTGCGAGCTCTATTACTAACCCTTTCCATGTATTCATTCTGTGCTCTTGTTTATACTTCCTCTGTGATGAAACTATACCTTTATCATGGATTGATCATTTCGTTTGTTGATATCACTCTCAGACACTTCTCAATCATTATAGTATCTTAGGAGATAGCTGAATAGGTTTATAAATACATTGAAAAGGAAAGGACACAGAAAAATCAATTCTTAAACGAGGCATCCAGAGTAAGAATGTCTATGCTATCCCAGTTTTTAAGTCCTTTTCTATAACTATGTACTTTATTTCAGTGGACAATTGCACAAAATAGTAACCATTATTTGATGGTTGTTGACGATATTTTCGAACGAGATAGTATCTAATATGTAATAAATTTGCATAAATTTAGTAAGGAATGCCATTTATAACTGTGGCTATTTATCGTTTGCAATAAAAATATATAACTATAAATTTCGTTATGCTTTATTCAACTTCAAGTGAAAATGGATGTATGGTGGTACAATTAGCGTATTGAAAGTTTCGGTCACAATGTAGCGGAGGGTTATGATAGAAACTTGTTTACCACTCGTAATGCTACAACTGTCCAAAGGTTCCCGGATCCTCAACACTGTATACCTATCGTTGTTCTACCTCCCCTACTGTAGCCATAGTTTAATTGTTTACAACTATGTTTATGATGCTACAACACTTGGACTAGTAATTTTAGTACTGATTGGTCACTTATTTATAAAATAGTATTTTGAATAATATTTTAAATAAAATGCAACAAAATCTTCTTTATATAAATATGCAGTCTATTTAATTGTTCTGACAGTATAGGAAACACACAAATATTTCTCACAATCAATGAAATACCTCTACTTTTCTATAGAGTGATCGACGATAGTTCCCATTCATAACATTCAATTCTATAATAATAATATGACGTTTATTTTGCTATCAATCACTTCATAAGGAGCGCAAAAATATAGAGGATGGCCAGAAATTTACGGATAAACGTCGGGTAGGGCGATTCTTTGATTAATTTGGAGTCGACTACAATAACACAGAAAAATGGTGTTGTCATTACTTCAGCCATGTAGATTGCTTAAAAGAAGTGTAGATTTGGCAACATGGTGTAAAACCAGTAAGAATAATATAAAAAAATACGAGCTTTATAGTCTAATAACAATAACGATGTAATAATTCAATTTGGGAAATTGAATTTATTACACATTGTGATATATCGGGGTAGTTAATTGTATTGTGGCGTTAATTCTATCTATTTCTTCCTGACCATTGGACGCAGGAAATTTTTTCTCTAGAAACCTTCAAACAAAAAAGTTAAAGGGATTTATATCATTCAAAACGTTGTTTAAGTTATGGTACGTTTTTGGTACAAATTACTATCCGATAAGCGGACGCTCCAACGGACGGACGCGGACACTATATTTCTACTATATAATATATATATTTATTTCGTGCAGAACATTTCTCATAAGCGGACACAAAACACTTACTAAGTATGCAATACCCAAAACAGAATCGCGATAAATCCTGTGTTCCCGTTATTACATAGTCGTCTGCCTAGTGCGGGTCTTAAACCATAACGAATTTGGTGATTCCCCTTTTTACACAAAAATATGTTTTCGTTGAACGAAAAAGTTGAAATAATCAAAACGTTGGAGAAAGAAAAGTTGTCAGTTAGTGATTTAGCGTTTAGGTTTAATATCGGAAAAACACGCTGCAGAAATTTCAAAAAATAAAGAAAATATTCGTCGCAAATGGCAGACTGGTATAAATATTCACCAGAAGAATAGTTTTCTTCTTTCTAGACGCTAGAACATACCTATTTCTGGACCTATAGTAAAGGCCAAGGCAAAAGAAATAGCTCAGCAAATGGGATACTCTGCATTTTCTGCGTCAGATGGACGGCTACAAAAATGGCGTAAACATTACTTTTAAACAAATAGTCAGGTAGACGCCGACCAGTTCAAGACAAAGTTTCCATCTATATTGCTTGGCTATCCGCCAGAGGATATTTACAATGCTGATGAAACTGGGATATTCTTCCGTGTTTTCCCTGATAAAACTTTCTCCTTGAAATCTGACAAATGGTGGTAAGCTGTCGAAGGAAAGACTCACTATTTTGTTTTGTGTAAACATGGCAGGGGAAAAAGAGATGTTGTTAGTTATTGGTAAAGTGGATCGTCCTCGAGCATTCAAAAATCTTTTAGTTAGGGACCTACCAGCAAATTGGAAATCCAATAGAAAGGCATGGATGACATATATATGTACATATGTATTTATGTACCAAGTCGCTGTCAGGACTTCAATAGTAAAAGTTATGTCGCGAATTATTTATAGAAAATAATGAATTATATTTTTACGGTTGGCGATAAAAATTTGTATGCACCAAGTCAGTAAAGTGTCTTTATCGAACTCGCCTATTACTCGCCTCGCTCGCTTCGCTCACTTGGCTCATAATCTCAGACTCGTTCAATAAATATAATTCATTATTTTCTATAAATAATTCGCGACAAAACTTTTACTATTCAAGTCTTGACAGCGACAAACGATTTTTGCTTAATGTCATACAGTTATGGCTATGTTGGCCGCTAATCTACTCTGGGCCGGAGGGTAGAAATTATGTAAACCAAAAAGTTCAAGAAATATTCTATTTTGAAGACACAGTATCAAGTCAAATCATAAAATTTTACAAATTTAACAATTAACAATAAAGGTTAACTAACAAAAAAATTCTACTAACATTACAGGAAAAAGTTGAAGATTATAATGCGATAAGACATTAATACTTCGAAAGGATCATCATTTTCTATAGAAACATCTATAATCATGTGTAATCACCCTATACTCTGTTTTTTAATACGAGGGACAAAATTCTTCAGCCCTCATCACATTAGGTAAATTTAATAACTGAAAATTTTGACAGTAAATTTAAATGATAGATACGAAGTGAAACACATATGTATAAGTATAGTATATGAACTTGCTACTTAAATATATATGTACATATTTAGTAGTTAACTTCATGAATAGATCACATTTATAAGTAATGGTAGTAGTTTATTATGTTATGTTTATTAATATTTAAGTAACGAAATACAATAATAGTATAGACAGTATATAGTAGTTTATGTTTATGGTATTTTTTCTTTCTTCCTGCTATGGTAGGATGCATTATTCATTACAATGATGCTATTCTGAGGCAATTTTTGTAAAATATTGTTGAACCATCTCTCAAAAACATCTGCATCCATTTCATCGTGGTAATCAGCTGTTTTTCTTCCCTCAAATACCAACAATCCATCGTCAACAAAACCATTTTCAAAAACCAATATGTAAAATAATTAAGCGTCTACCTTTACCAACAGACCCGTTGTTACACCATCTATAAATGCTTGTCTGCGTGTTGTAACATTAACATCTACCCACAGTTTTGCTTTTGTGTGCCCTTCACTAAGCTAAGTTTCATCTAAATAATATATGTATTGGACGTTGTTCAGTTCTACATTTTTTAATCGAAGATAAATATCTTCATCAAAAAAAAACAATGTCTCCACGCTTAAGTAGCATTTGCGATTACGTCTTAAAAACTTATAAATAAATAGTATATAAACATTTAAATAACTTAATACCAAAATTTACTTAAATTTAAGTGTTTTCATGAATTTATATAAAGTAGAACGACTCATTTGAGGTATATTTTCATCTTCCTTTTATGTCTTTAAAATCTTGTTTAGTGTAGGAAGTTCTCCATCATGAAAAAACTATACTACTCGTCGTATCAAGTATCTAACAGTATCGTCAAATGTAGATAGCACTAATTTTCTTCCTGATCGTTTTGATGGTGGTGAAATTAGCCCTTTGGTTTTATATTCATGACTTATTCAGTAAAAACGTGTTCTTGAAACAACTATTCTCATTATGGAATATATATATATATATATACAGAAGTTTATATATACGCTTATTTATAAATACTACCTAAAGTATTTGATATTTGCAGTGCATATGTGTCTTTTTTTTCTAGCGCAACCACCAATAATTTTCTTATATATGTTTAATATAGCTTGCTTTTCCTGCACTGACAAATATCCACGTCCACACTTGCATTAGGCTGTCAATCCATTGTCACAAGCAAATAGTAAGTATTGTTTGAATATCGTAGGAACACAAAAAAAATTGGAAAATACTTTACAAAAATATTTACTCAATCAGCTGTCTTTGCAATATGGCGGCACTAAAATTGGCAAATTTCAGGAAATAAAAGATACTTTGTCAGTAAGACCTAACAGAGTTCCTATTAATAATGACTAGCTGTAAACTCCTTTTATAGATGGTTTTTGGAGAAATTCTACATGTAAGTAGCTATGTGAATTGTGTAAACACTACGTGATTGTAGTGTTGGTTAGTCATTCAGATGTCCTTGAAGGAATTAAGTTTAGAATTCTTTAGAGAGGTAGAGAATCCAACCTTAACCCAATCTAAAGATTAGTTTCCTTTTCTTTAAAAGCTATAATTTAGTTAATGCCTAGCTATCAACAAAACTGCTCTTTGTGGTTTTTTAAATGTAATTAGAGACTCCAATATATTAATTTATAACAAACTAATAATTTCACGATCCTCTACATGCACGCACACATTAATTCCGATGAAGTAAAATAGTAACGTGCAAAGATGTAAGGAAACTTCAATGACGGCCAGTGAACGTCTCTCGTCGTTTGTATAATGAACGGCAAATTATGTACAATCATCAGCCAAGGATATATTGATATTATCTCATCATTTAAATCACAAATCCGCGGCAATAATTCTTGAGATCGAACAATAAAAATGAATCTCAGGTAAGTAAAAGAGGAGCTAAACTACGATGGAGAAGAGAGACGACGAAACTCACTGTAAAGCATTAATTAATGCCCTGAGCGATGAATATTGATGGGTGGAGACAAGAATGGTTTAAACTGACTGAAAAAATGTGGCCGCGTCTCAGATATTGTAAAGGATACACGGTAAAAATAAAACTGTAGGTATACAATTACCATTATAAGCGAAGTGAACACGAGATGAAGCAACGATACAAGTTAACCCTCCCCACTCAAGAGGGGAGATACCGCAGACACAACAAACACATAGAACCCGCGAGCAGCGAACGTATTCACGTCTTTTCTATATATGGCAGGGATGGGTAATTACATATTTAAATATTTTTCTTTGTACTGGTTTCTTAGAACCGAATGGCCACAAGTATCGTAATACAAAACTGTACAACATTCAAATTCTTCAAGATGTAATTTCGATCTCGTTGCTCGTTTCATTCGCATATTTTAGAAAAGCTATCTTTGAGGTCAAGACTAAGATCTGTAATTTAGAATGTTTGCAATTCATTGAATAATCCTCTTTATGTATTTTATCTTTTGTCCATATATGGATTGCTCTGAAATCAACTTACGGCGATTTTGTGTATTTATTCTGATGACATAATTGCATAGAAACGTTGTTTTTCGTAGACTACTTATATATATCCCTAAAATCGCGTTGCATAACATTCTCTCTAGAACAGTAGCGCATTTAGTCAGAAACTTATATTTACAGTATGCCCTAATATGTTGCGTACTGAGAAGTAAGTAATTTATAGTTAGTTTCAAAGGATGTACTTATTCTTGTTCTTTGATTTTTGTCAGAAAAAAATCGAGACTTTTACTTATCTGTAGGATGTATTGACATATCTCATGCCAGAAAATATTTTAAAATTAATATTGTATATAATTCTATAATTTTTACAATACCCATCAGAACTAAATGTGCAAATATAGAAATTCCCATACTAATGCTCATTTTTTAAGGTTCCTGATTAGCGTATGCCATCCTCTCTTTGCTTTACGTTGATCTAGGTTATACTCTGTAAGATCCAGAGTCATTAACGAGGCAGCAATGGAGACCATTATAGGGGTTTCTCTCACTGTAGTTAGTGCTCTGATTAGAAGCAATTTTACGAATGGCTTAGCAATATTTTGACACATAATCAAATATTTTCCAATAATGCACCATCCATGCTTTGCGCCGACATGGTAGATACGCACTCTCGAATTTAGAAATGGCAGGAGAGCATCCTGGCGCTTCTTCTTGGATATTGTTCATATGCCGTAACGCGGTTTTATCATGCTTAAAGGAATTTTGGGTTTGTTGCTAATTTCTTCTTTTTCTAATACCTACGCTGTCATTTCGTTGCAGTTAATACGACGTTGATAATCCGAATAGCGGTAATCCGAATGTTTTGATAATCCGAACCTCTGTTTTATAAGCATTGTATACGTTGTAGTCCCGACTTGTGTGTTTTGGTAATCCGAATTCTAGTTTTACATATCTCAACCTGCAATTTTTCTGCTTCGTAAGAGATACGGCATACATATACTTTAGCATTTAGTCTGCAGTATGGCTCCAAAACGCTACTTTGACATTGCAAAAAAAGGTAATACTAGAGCAGTTAAAGAAAGCCATTCGTGGAAAACAGTTAGCCGCATTGTATGGTATCGGAACATCTACTATTTCGGATATCAAGAAAAATAAAGATAAAATTAAAATGTAAGTTTTATATTTATGTGGAAATGATTTGTTTAATACATTTTAATCATTTTTAGTTTCTCAAAAAAATGTTATTCTGGCCCAAGCTTACGCAAAACTCTAAAACATGCCGAATACCCCGAAATGGAAAAGCAGTTGTATGACTGGTTTATCCAACAATGACATATACCGATCACATTCGAAATTCTAGGTGTAAAAGCCAGAAATTTTTTTATTGATTTCTATAAAAAAGATACATCCTTAGCGAGTTGCGGTTGGCTTCTTAATTTCAAATCCCGACATCGTCTTCGACATCTTAAAATATGCGGAGAATAATTGTCCAACGACGAAAGTGCGGTTAAACCTTTTCTCGGAAAGTTACTAAGAATAATAGAAGAGTAGAACCTCTTGCCAAGTCAGGATTGTATTGGAAAATGCCACCCGAACACACGCTGGTTCATTGTAACGAAGCTAGAGCTCCTGGTCGAAAAACAAGCAACGAAAGACTAACCTTTTTAGTTTGTTGTAATGGAAATGGTACACATAAGCTGAAACTTGTAGTTCTTGGCAAATCAAAACAACCAAGGGCATTTAGGAACAAAACTATTCCAGTGAATTATGCATCAAGTAAAAGTGCATGGATGATTGCTGCTTTATTTAAAGAATGGTTCCATAATTCATTTTGCGTAGAAGTAAAAGAATTTTTGAGGAGTCAAAATCTTCCACAGAAAGCATTGTTGCTCATTGGTAATGCTCCAAGTCACGGTCATGAAGAAGAGTTAAAATCAGAAAATGGAGATGTGTTTGTATTGTTTTTACCACCCAATTGTACAGCATTATTACAACCTATGGACCAAAAAGCAATTAGACTAGTAAGATTATTTTATAGAAAAAGTTTCCTAACTCACCTGTTATCCACAATGAATGAAAGTGACAATAATATGGCTAACTTTTAAAAAAATATAAGTCTGTTTGATGCAGTATATTTATTACTTAACGCATGGGAGAAGGTTTCAACAATATCTTTAGAAAAATGTTGGAAACATTTAAAAGAATGTTTTAATGGTAATTATGAAGCTGAAGATCTCATTCCTTTAACTGGTTTGTGCGCATACAGTTACTAGAAAGAACAGAGATATACAACAATGTTTCCAGTATGCTAGAAAAGATTCCTAACGAACATTCATTTACGGAGGAAGATCTACGTCAATGGATAGAAGAAACGGAGGATAGATATGTTCCTGATGAAAATGTGGTAAATGAAGCCAATGAGGATGAAGAAGAAGATGCCCAAGACCAGACTTCTCCAGAAATTAAACATTGCCCAGCAGTTAACTGCATTACAACAGTAATACAATGGGCAGAAGAAAATAATATTGACTTAACCAGCATTCTAACACTTAAGAAAATTAATTAAACTGTATTTTGCTTCATTTAAACTATGAAGTACAGTAAAGATGCAATGTTCTAGTAAAACAAATTTTTTGATAATTTGGATAACCTGTGCATTAATTAATCCGCATTATCGACTCTGTACTGTATATGTAAATGTTAAACAAAATGGTCATGTTGGTGTTATAGGTTTCTGTGATTGTCACATTCACTAGAAATATGTACTTCTTGTTTAGTATCAATCGCAAAAGCAACGAACTTATTGCATAATAATTTTGTTGGTAATATAAATGACATTTAATACATACTTTGAATAAAACGTTTATAAGAAAATGTTTGCTGAAATCGGTAAACGCTGCTGGTTCAGCAAAAAAAAGGGTATCGAAATCACTTGAGAAACTTATTCGTGGAGTCCTACAGCTGACTATTCGTAGCCGTAGCTAATCCGAAACACTGGAAACCCGGTAGGGTAACATACGTCACGTGGATTAGCACTAACCGATAAATAATATAGAACGCGTTCTGGCGCCCACGAACTAGAATACACGCCGCACGTCTTATCTCGAGACTACACTCCACCCTAAACGTACATAATTCACCCTCCAATTGAAACATACGAAAATTCTGAAAAATTGCCGCAAAGCCTATCATTTCTCCCTCGCGTGTCGCTACTGTATATTCCTTGCAGAAATATGATATAAATTTATTGTATATGACCTACACCTTTTCGATGTTTGTAATACCGCGAATGTAAAACGAAATGCGTAATGTAATATATTTTTTTCAATTAGCAATTGAACGAAACTGTTTGATTGTTGTTTGATATATTTTGGTTCTCGACTACACAGCGAAATTTTTACAGTTGCTCCTAATTTTGTAGTTTCCCTATAGTCATTTAGCAACGGTATGAGTTTGAAATTACCTAGAGTTACATTTTTGAACGTAAAGATATAGCAGGAACATTATTGTCTCAATTTCGCAATTGTTAGATATGTAGGGTTAGTACCTGCCTTATAAACGTATAAATACGAGCGAAATTTCTACAAGTCCAAAGAATTAGATAGATATTATACAAAATCAGGCATTGCCTTCCAGTGTAAAAAGGTTTCTAAACAGTTTCAAAAGTTTATTTATTGTTAAATATATATATTATCGAAGTATACATATCAATTAATAAAAACGCCCAGAGATAAATTGTATTCCGATAAGGAAAAACAAAAATAAATTATTATAAAGAGATAGAGGTTTCAAACCGGGCCATAGTTAAGAAAACAGGACGATCTCATCAACAAGAGTAAAGGTGGGTGATTCAATTCCTACGTCAAAAATCGTGTTAACAACATCTAATTCAAAGGCAACGCTCATCGATATTTCGGTTGGCATATTCTGGTAATGTAACCGCGTAACAAATAAAACGTAATTTAAATTTACCAATAATTAAGAGACGTATATAACAAATTTTATGCGGCAGTAAATGTTTTCGGTGGCTAAAAAGGTTTCAAAACCATCATTAAAAGAGATACATAAACAGGTAAGACTGAAATTTGCCCAAGATCATATGAGATAACAACGTCATAGTTTTTGACGAAAAGACAGTTACAATGAGCCGCAATTTTAGTGGCGGCAGTATCTTTGAGGAATAATTGCAAGAGAGGTGTATGCCAATAATAAATAATGCGATAGTGTCAATAAACTAAAACCTGCGATAACGAGGTGTTGGAATTATATTCCTATTTCAACATTGACCAAGTTGATAGATAGTATGAAGACCCGCACGTTTGAAGTTATTTTCAGTAAAGGATCCAACACTCACTACTAATTAGAAAGCATTATAGTTTATTTTATTTATTAATTTTGTGTTAACAGACCTCTAGGAATGTTGCTGTTTTGAGTTACCATTATTGTAAATATTCTCTGTATGTAAATGTAATAGTTTTTTTATACTCGTATTATTTTTCCTCGCATTTGTGTTTCTTTGTATTTCAGTATTAATTTTGGTACATAACTTACGAAAGGTATTGAGAAATCCAAATATTCTATTCAAAAGCGCATATGGTATTATAGAAATTTCGCTGAATGTATACTATGAAGAAACCTTTCTCTCGGAACTAAATATTTCACCCTTAAACGAATATAGGTACTACGGAGTTAATTGTAGATCAATTTCTTTTCAGAGATATTTGTTTCCTTAAGAATTATTTCCGTAATGGGTGACATCATTTCTCTCGTGTTCATAAATGGTATACGCTTACTAGTAAAGTGAGTTTGGAAATTATTTCACTCACATGTTGGACAGTGAAGATATGACACGAACAAATTTTCAAGCTTGCTTAACTTGTAAAAGGTAAGCGACTATTGTTTATACAATCACGACCATCATTCTTTTCTAAAATTTGAGGCACATTCATTACTTTATTATTATATTATTCGTTACTTTAAACCACGCATTGCTGTTTTAGAATTTCATTAATAAACTAATTGGAATTTCCTTTTTTAATTTCGTTCAACGCAACGTAACTATAGTCTGAATCACGAGCAACAGTAATGTTCTACGTCTAGTATAACTCAACAGCAGGTGTATGTAGAAGTATTCTTTATTCCATGTTGGGTCAAAATGTATCAAATTTGTCAAATCTAAACCATATCATCCACTACCAATCTCTAAATCCCTATAATATTTCCTCAAAAAGCTAACGAGCATTACGATTAGAAGTGTATTATTGCGTAAGGAAGTTTAGGTAATTGACAAATTAGGTAGTACGTAAATCGGCAGTAAATTGTATTGCAATAATAAGATTATAAATATTCGAATTTTAGGAAAAGTAGTCAAAATTTTGGTGCCGAGGTTTTCGTGAAATACTAATCCAATTTTTAAACTATGAAATTAACTTGACAGAAAACTATATCAGTTCAAAAGCATACAAGAATATTACGTAAATTATCACGAAGAATGCTTGTTTCTTTTTTTTAATAAACTAATGGAAAAACGGCATTACTAAGTAATACCATACGTCTAAGGCTTCCCACTGAGGTAAATCTGTATATGGAACGATATCTATATAGGTATACCATAAATTTATGCTACTACACTAATAATAAGTACACAATAAGTAAGATGCCTCGACTTTTAATTCTTGCCGTGCTCATTTAGGCCCGGTTTTTCAATCGCTGGTTAACAAATTTTTAACTGACAGGTAAGCCCAAACTGCTGGCTAAAGTGTTATCGATCTCACAGTTTAAACCAACTGCAGGTCAAAGTACATATAATCTAAGCTAATTTAACTTGAAGTTAAGCTTAACTACCAGCCAGTTAACAGAAACAATTAACCGCTGATTGAAAAACCGGGCCTTAATGTTTTCATAAAATGTCGAAGTCATGTTGTAATAATTCATAAGTAGCTGTTTACGCCGCATTTGAAAGTAAAAATGAATAGGAATTCTCAAATTTGAAGTACTTACGATTCATAAGTGTTTACACAGATTAGTCGATGTCAGATTGAATGAAAACAAAATCTATACGTATAAAAATACATATGTCCAAAGCTCTTATTCCAAATTCATATTTAATATCAACAATACGGACAATATTGCCTATAGCTTAATATACAGTTTCGAATTGTTGAAACATTTATTTCCACTTATTCGCTTGTAATTATATTTCGTCAATAGACGTTAAATAATTAAGAGAATTTGAATGTATGGTACTCCTTAATAAGTACTAAATACCATTTGTGAAATATGAATAATTTTACTGAACTTTGCGCATAGTTGTAGTATAGTAATAAAATAAGAGTATTAATGAGTTTCATTATTTTGTAACACGTTTAAAAAAATGCGGAGGAAACCTAAGTAGCCAAGTTGCATTTTCATAGACTGCTTCTATCAATAAATTGCAATCAGTATTCCACCAGTAATTGCTGTTTAGGTAAACGACTTGTTTTTATTGCAAATACTAAAATAATACAATAATACTTCACGTGTTTACTAAATAATATTTATTCTAAATGTAATGTAGTTTGTTTTACTCTAATAGATAAAATATGGAAGCATGATTATGAATATTAACATGAAATGTATAATATCGATATAATATCTATATGCAAATTTATAATAGCGCATTTAATTTGATTAAAATATTAGAGCTTGTAATTCAGCTAAGTATATTTGTATTGCAATGAATTTATTAAATGTGGAAAATCTATAAATAATATAGAAATATGCTTAATATAATTTGTAATATATTTATGATAAATTTAAATATGCCGCCATAAAATAATTATAAATTGTATATCAAAATATTCATAATAATCATTATTAATATAGTGTTTGTAAGAATATACTTATAGTAATGAAATGAAATATGTAATTTTATTGTATTCAACGGAATATGATGTTAATAACACTATTTGGAATACACAGAAGTACGGCTGCGATGTCCGAGTGGTTAAGGAGTTTGACTCGAAATCAAATGGGCTTTGCCCGCACAGGTTCGAATCCTGTTCGCAGCGTAACTTTTTTATTTGCAAAACTTGTTTTACATTTTATAAAATGATTTGCGTTTTACAGTAACTCACTACAAAGTATACACAAATTTGTCTTAAAATTAATTTCTTTTGAAATGACATCAAAACACAAATACAATAGCTTTCGAACGAATTGTGATAATGATTCTAGAAAGTCAGAAAGGAATTAAATCGTTCGATTTGCTGAAATTTAAATGAAAACTAGTATGTGTCATGGTTTGCAGAAATATCAAAGGTTATATCATAAAAAAGGTAAATGGGACACTCTCGAAGTACCTACCATTTAATAATATATATTAAATAACCACAGTTATATTACAAGATTCGTTCAAAGATAATTTATGGTCAAAGATATCTTTTAATGTTGAGTATAGCTATTGAAGCAATAGTCGTATAGCTCTTTTGACGCCAGTTATAATAGTTAGATTAATTAAACTTCTTGCTTGCAAAACCGTAGGGCTACTCTTTCACATTCAGACTCACAGGGTGTACGCATAGTGTACAGAGAGGATGATGTCTTAGATTAATAGCACAAAGATGTTTCTTAAGCACTCTAAGGCAAGTGGGCAGATTAACCAAAATACAGATATATTTTCATTCTGGGCAGAATTTCTCTTGCTTCTCGGTTAATTTCTTCCCTCCTCAATGAATATGTTTCTATTTCCCTCCTTGGCAAGCGAGGCTGCCTTCTAGTTGCACTTTGTTTATTGTCCCATAAACCCATGTAAAATAACCGAGCTTTACATAACCAAGCTTACTACATACTTCATCTTAAGAAAGAATCAGATTATTAGAGAAATAAACTATTTTTTCTTAGTTGCCATTTAATTTCATTTTCTATTACTTATTAATACATTTGTTGTTTCGTTTATTTTGTAATTTTGGTGGTATCCTTTTTTTCATCTGCTTTTTGAAAGTCGTGAAAATTGAGCATAATGAAGATATTTCTTGAGCAGAAAGAAAACTTTCTATTAAGAAGGTTACAGCCTAATAGAAATTATAAACAAATTAATCGAACTGGTGATTCGTTTCAACAAAATTATAGCTTACTGATAATCAATAAGCAAGGAACATGTGAATCTAAAATAAGAAGTAACTTTTCATCACATGAAAAGTTGAATAGCATGAACACATACCTTCTGAGTAAAACAATTCCTTGGTTGGATGAAACAGCTTACAACTTAAAGGCGGAAAATATTCACTAGCATTTAGTTTTTTGGTGCAGCTAATTTGTTGCTTCGTAACTGTTTAGTATCTGTTTCACGGTTAACTGGTAAGCAAAGTACTAGCATATACATATGTAGTTCTTACTCCTCTCTCTCTCTCTACTTATTTTTCACTTTATTATCGAGTAATTGCTACCAAACGCGATATAGTTGTAGAAATATAAGGCATTTCTTTACAAAAAATGCCGTACCAAATATTTTCTTCTTTATTTCTTAAGAAACATTTCCTGATACATTTAGAAACCTTTGTAATTGTATAAAATTCACAGTTAGACCATAGCTTGTATTGTTATATTTCCCACACATGCTTACAATTATCGCAAGATTAAGTGACTGTACGCGATAGTAGGTACATTTAAACAGAATGTCTGTGTGTATGATCGTGCCTAAATGTAAACCTATTCTCACGTCTGACCAATATGACACGCTGTGTTTAACATACATGTGTATGCAGTAACTAGAAGTTGAGCCGCGGGGCATCTTCGATACCGCAGAGGTCCTCCTTTTTATCTGACACCACAAAAAGAACAAATTAAAAACTTGTTCCTTACCATAAGCTCTCGGATATGTGGACTGGTGTGATTCTTGAAAGGTAATCTTTCAAACAATCTTATGCCCGGTATCCAATGGCGGCTGTATTGGTGTTCACGACATTAACGAATATTACACTAAATGAACAATTAAAAAAAACAATCGACGTTTAAAACATTGACTAGTTACATCTTTAAAACCGCTACAAAGATATATTTACAATCTAGTTAGCTGTTGATTATTTTTTGTATTTAGTGGTTTTAAGATATGTCAATAAAGACAATATTAAGATAAAAATAAGAGATTGTATCTTGAAAAAGATAACCATCGTGTTACTTTTATTTGGTTCATGATTAACACTAATATTTCATGCAGGACAGTTAACAGCAAATGAAAAATACGTATGTATGTATGGGACTTATTTAAATTAAAACAAAAACACGAACAAGTAAGACAGGTTTGAGCAACGGGCACCCCGAAATTTCTTTAAATGCAGTGGAAAATATTGATTTTCGGTTTAAACTTTAAGGTAAATGAAATAACAGGTTTATTTGATGCACCATCTGAAGAGTTTACATGCCTTTTATGTGTATCTATATAATAATAATCAATTAGCCCTTCCTGCTTGATAGACAAGCGTACACAATCTAAGAAGGAACGACTACAAATGGTATTGAAATAGCTATGGAACAATTCAACTGCCAGGACCTATTCAAATGAAACTAACATTCTTTAGATGATGATACATACAACAAAAATAATAAAATAGCCGGCTATCAGCTGGTATGAATAATATGATACAGTTATTAATCAAAAGCTAAAGGTCCATTTTAGTGGACTCCTTGCAATTCGGGCGAGCTCCTACAGTAATGCATATATTATATTTTTTATTTAATTTTAATTTCAATTTATAATTATCCAATGAGTGGGGTTAGTGGTTACTACAATTGCTTCCCAGTCCGGCGGTATCATGTTCGAACCTGGGTACTTCCTTTCTGAATTTGGGTCTCTATGGTTTCCCAAATTCCATGGCAAATGTGCAGATGTAATAATAACTCATTCTATCTCTCAACCAGAAGGTGCCCCCCGTAATTAGCGCAAACTGCTGTTAAGATATGAATTATTATTATTATTAAAGTGATTATGATGATGAATGTTCAGGATGTTGACATTGATTTAACAGATAATAATAAACCAAAAACTCTAACCGCCGTGATAATAAAAAGATATGGGTGAATTCTGTTTGTAACCTATATATGACCCTGACATTTTTATGATAAGATATTAGAAGAAATAGTATTTCAGACTCATTTATATACGTCCGTTTTATAGTACTGATGCGGCCATTTGTATTAATCTTGTTGTCAACTCTGTTTTTGTGAACAGATTCGAATGAATTTCGACATATTTATATTTCAAAAAATATTTAGAACTGGATTTAGGCAAATTAGGCCATTTATCGATAAAGTTCAAAAAAGCTTTTTGAGTGCAATTGAAAAATGCGAAAAATTCTCAAAAAATAGGTAATGAAAATTTGGGTTAGATCAGGTGTAAAAAAATACATATACCCATTTGAAATATATCTAGGTGCTCGAGAGAGAAGAGATACAATTAGCGATCTTCGTGCTTACACGGATATAGTTCTTCGTCTAAGCCGTGATATCCATCGCTGTTTTTGATCATTTCTGCTCTATGTCGTTATTCCAAGATCTGAACCGACGGCAAATATGGGCCATTGATACTCCAAGGTGAAATCGTCTTCCATGGAGCAGAACAGTATTTGATGTCGGATAAAAATATAAAAAATCAGGGAAGGCATACTTCTTTTGTAGTTTCCTGTAAATACAGAGATATGACCATGGATAACAATGCCACACATATTGCTTCAATATGTGCAAGAGTTTATTAACTACAGGATTCTGTTAAATTGTGGTGCTAAACCATTAAAACCATCATTGAAATATGTAGGCCTTTCTCAGCCAAATACTACGACAAGAATATGATTGGTGTTGATTTTTTACATCAGCTTCTCGCCCTTGAGAAGACGAAACAAGACACAGTACGTTAAAATATTCGTGCATTTTCCAAACGTAGGAATTTAAGGCAAACGTTGATAAATACGGGATCAGGATATTCAGAAACTAAAAGAGGATGACCCAGCTCAGCTGCTCCACCAACAGGAATATAAAAGACAGAAATTAAATCACCCTGCTTTAAATGAATTGCGAAAAAATAAGCTTGAACATTAGCTCAAGCTTACAAAGAAGGGAGAAAGAATGATTAAATATATGCATGTTTAAAAGATGCAATAACCCATGTTACCCTCATTACATGGGTAACTTCCATAAAACTTTTTAAATAAAACTAATACGCTAATTATACAAATTTTGAATTTTGTGAGTAGGTAAACTAAGCGACCACGGGACCAGTCACTCGACGTGGACACGCTGCATAAGCCGTATTTTGACAGCTAAAACCTGTCAAACTGTCATAATTATGACAATTTGGTGGTTTTACACAGGTTTTATCTGTACGGCTTATACAGCGTGTCCACGTCGAGTGACTGGTCCCGTGGTCGCTTAGTTTACCTACTTTTGTGTAATAATTGCTTTTTATTATCACAGTGCTGTATGTTTTACAGGACGCAACATAAAGAAAAATTCTTGTAGAAATAATACTGAGAGCCAGAAACTCCTTTCTTATGATTTTTTGTTATTGATGTATGAGGCAAGCTGTGATTATTTCTGGTATTTTATATAAATGACAGTATGACATTAGTCGTACCAAATAGATAGAATAGGTTTTGTTAATGCTAGAAATTGAAATAGAAAACATTCTTGTAATGTTGCAACAAGATTTGATGCAAGTAAAAATAATTAAATCGGCATAAAATAATTTGGTATTTTAAATTTGTTGATTTAATACTTTCATTTTTCTCAGTGTAGTGGAACAAAAAGACAATGTTGTGTACATAATTGTAATAACATCCACAACTATTCTACCATTAATCGACCTTTGCGGAAATGCGGATAACTGTAACTATAAAAGCGACATTTTTACAGCTTAAAAACTGTTTGAATATTGGAGTGTATTGCTAATGCACGTTTGTGAAAACAAATAGAGAAGTAATACAAATTCTAGGGAACGATTGTTTTGAACTTTAATAACCTACTTCTGATACTCGATGACATTGTAAAGTCGAAATACAAATAATAATCGTGAAGTGTAATGAAACTGTAATACGGACGAATCGATATCGTAATATTAGATGGAAGAGGGCTTTTTTACGGTGGTTTAAAACGTCGAGAAACGTATTGAAGACGACGGAGAGAAGAAGAAGAAACGGTGTGCCCGAGCGAGCCAAACAACAGTGGGAAAGCAGGCGAGAGGTGCATCCGATCTATCCGACAATCTCGAGTATGGCTCATAAAAGTTTATTCGCTCTTTTATGGGCTATCTACTCATATCGGGTTGATATCGTTTATTGGCGCTTGTAAATCTACACTTAATGAAGTATAGAGTGTCACTCGCACCTGTCCGGCTCAGCTACGATTTTTCAATGATCCCCGACATCGTCCTATTAATATGCTAAGTATTGAATCACTTTATGGTCATGAATACCGTACACGCCGCAAAATCCGGACTAGTTTCAGCTATCGGTGTATTTATGGCGTTTCCAGATCCTGGAAAACCCGACTTGCCGTAAAGATACTCGGAGAGATCGTTATTGTTACCATTCATATCGAGATTACGCTTTTATTATAATTTTATAGGATTTTTATTGAAATTGCTGAATGTTTCGTAATTTATAGATGATCGTAGGTTTAGTGTTTGTGTTGCGAAAGGAGTAAATTATTAAATTCAAAGCGTTAATTCCGTATGATATAAAAATTCTTCAAAATTTCAATGCTAATAGACAACTAGTTGAGTAATGCAGTTGAATTTTCTTATTATATACTATGTGTACATTTTTGTATTTATAGCTTTTTATGCCGATAGCAAGTTTTGTAATTCAATCAAAATTTTCTTAACACCTAAGACGTTAGAAAGATGTATACTGTAAGATACTGACCGATGAATTAGCAAGATTATACAAAGGTGGAGAAAATCAAATTTGAACGGTATTTACAAATACAAGTTTACCAACACAATTAGAACTTACCATCAATAAATATTTTTATAAAGTTGGTCGCGGCAAGTTTTGCCTTTGTTTTTCAAAGGAACTCTTCGTGTGGACCACTGTGGAAATTCGGCGAAGAAACTATACAGGAAATGTTACGCTTTTAAATATTTTCGATTACAAATAACTGAGGTGTGTGTACTTTATTTATATTACACATACATACATATATCCACACCTAAAATAGATATGGCGTATTACTTTAGGATACATTTGTAGGAGCACAGCAAGCATTCGTCTTTCAAAATTTAGTCAGCAGGCGTTTAGGTTTTTATTGAACCCCTCCAGCCAATATTTCATAGACATAAGATACTGTAACGTTGGCTAACCATAGTGTGATCAAATCAAAAATTCGCACTTTTGATCACCTCCCTACGGTTATCTGCATTCATACTTCAGAAAATAATGTTTTGCCAAGGATTGTTCTATACAGAATTGATTGCCTTCAGTGATAAATTTGGTTGTTATAACAGATTGGTTTATCATCATGAAGTGTTGCTGTGGTTTAGCATTTGCGGTTTGTTACATATTATTGATGTATTGGAGCATATAGTATGCCACCCAAAATCTGTTTATTTGTGTCGAGTCAATTCGTGTCAAGTGTCAATTCAAAATATAGGTATGTGTCTAGATTTTTGGTAAAATGTATTGAATCATTTATGGACACGATGAGGTCTGGTATATTACATTAGTCAATACGATTTTTGTCTCACGAGTACCCATTTTTCTACTTAATGGTGTTTTTCGTTTGTATTTATAGTTTCCTTATTAGAAACAGTTTTCTTGTTATTTTAATTTTTCCAAATACTTTAGAACGTTGAGCTAATGCTAATGGTATCGTTGCTATTATTGTGCAGATTCAGACTCTAGACACTTACAAATGTGATTTACTAGTGTAGTACACATTCACAAGAACGATGTCAATTGTGACATAGCAGTGAACTAATAAACTCGTCATTGTAAGTGCTTTGTGTGTGTCAATTATTTGTATTACATATTTACAAATGTATTTCTTTTAATTAGTCGTTAGTTACAGTTAGAGTTACAATTTATTTACATCATCTTAACCACTTTTGTTGTATATATAATGAAGTGATATTACAGTCTCAAAGATGAAATCTGACGTCATTAGTGAAAAAGTGTTATGAGTTTCATTTTGGGTCTAAAGTTGGGAACCAAACAAAGGCCTGGGACCCACATATCTGTTGTCTATCGTTTTCTAGGCTTTTCACTCTATGGAATAGTGGCACACTCTACATTCCAATTCTTATTTCTATGATTTGGAGGAAGCCCAATGCTTACTTCTTCGCCTGTTATTTCTGCTTAACAAACAGCAACAATATACAGTGGTATGAGACTAGTTTTACTCTGCCTTTTACTAATTTTACTATTAATCTAATACTAATTTTTACTAATCGTCACCTCAATTTAAAAATTATTTCTCCGAAGAAAATGACAGTGTTTTGTAATGACATTTATTTATTCTCTTATGGAGACATTTTGGTTTTGAAGATAATCAGAAAGGAATGGTCTAAACGTGAATCATTCATTCCTGGACAGAAAAATTATGTATTGTGTAACCTTAAAAATGTGTTTCCACCTCCATTATACTTATATCGAACTATAGATTAATTAAGAATATCGTCAAAGTCACTGGCAACACTCCCAAGGGATATTTGTAAGTCTACAAATGCAATCTCTAATGCATGATTAAAAGCTTGAGGGACAATTGAATCCACTGAAGAAAGGAACTTGACAAGCATTCGAAAATGTTATTGATAGTTTGTTAGAAAATCGAAATCGCGATGAGTAGGTACGGGGAATACTTTCCTTAGAAGATTACAGCCATGGGAAAGAAGTATCAAAGCAATGGAAATCGTAATGTGCTAACCGATTGCTGTGGGGCCATCAAGATGGATGCTACACAGGTGAAACATTGCAGAAGCTATCAACATATCTCACTTTAGGTGAGTCAGAATATTGTATAGTTAAGAATATAGAAAGTATCAAAATGTTTTAAAAGATAAATGCCTGCCGCTCGAAGATCTTGCATGATGAGGAAAAACCGATATCAAATTTTAATTCAGAAGAAAAACTACTGGCACACATTTTTCTTTCGGACACAAAACAGGTTTCTTTTCGGTTTTTCAGTGTAATCAAATGTTCATCGTAGATTTATTAGTAGTAAATCGCCACCTACTAACCTATATCAATTTACTTAGGTGTGCAGTGTTTCACGCTTTAGACTTACGATGGCAAGCTCTTACCATTTCTATGGATTTTGCGAGAAGCTTTGATATCATACGATACTTTGGGGTAGCCAATAGTATCAGAGCAGAATCACATATTTTTTGTGAGAAGAGATTTATTTTGAAGAGTTTCTATTCCTTAGTGTTATCTTCAATTTTATCGATTTGTCAAACTTCTACTTCTGAAAACGTACTAGCATTACCAAAACAAATATTGTGTTTTCCTGTTCCAAGTTGTTCGTGGATTGTATCAATAGTTGACCTTACTAAGAAAATGTAATGCAGCCAAGCACTGATAGCAGAGATATTTTTTCACTATTGCAAAATTGTCTTCTGTTTAGAGAGCGAACTTTATGGTTTTTTGGCGTGCTGAGTCTAAATATGACATCAGTCTTTTTCCATCGCGTAAGAATTTTTCCCAAAACGCAATGAGAGTTTATTTAATTTAACCTTACTCAGCCGCGTTGTAGTGATTTCGCTGCTTTTGAAAGCGTATTTTCAGGTTTTGGCCTTTATGTGTCACTACTTCAGTTTGTCAAAGCAATTATTAGCGTAAGTTTCGTTAACTATTAGTGTTTCAGCGTCTCTCGTATTTCTTCTCCGCCTCTTTCACTTCTTGGTGGAAACGTTCGCCTTGCTGCTAGCTAATGGCTCTTAGGTTACCTGTAGCATATCTTCGATCCCAATGAAACTAGTGCTATAACACCTTCCTCATGTCTTCTTAGATGGAGAAACAAATCAGTACTGAGTAGCTAAACAGAATGATGCGGTTGATATTAGCAAGAAAGACAAATTGAAACATAAATAAAGAACAATTACGTTCGGGTTGAAAGACGAACCAACTAGAGTTTGTGCTTTTTAGTCTTCAATGTATTGGATGAAAGATCATGAAATATCATGTTAATATCTTATTCTTACATATTCGTATACAAAGCAAAATGCCTGTATTTCTACAAAGTTATGCACGTACTCACATTTTATGCTTCATGCTTCTAGATACTGTAGGAGAAAATAATTAAAAAGCAAGATTACATGGGCCTTTATAGAAAAGCCCTACGTGATGGACAAAACCGGATGTCATTACTGAATTTTTTTACAAAAAAAATGACGAATTCATGAACAGAATTTTCCCATTGCAGGCCTGTGTAGTTTGTCACCATCACCATCAACCATTTAAAACGGAACCCGTTGTATCTATTTGTGGATTTGTGTCATTCGTAAGCTTTCAATCAATCACTACAAATTGACGCTGCAATAAAATTACAGCACTCTATATCTTCATACTGTTAGTATTACAATTTACAATTTCTGTTTATTTTCAATTATTTAAACATAATAACAACTTTTATATTGCATAGCTGGCCAGGAAGTATATAATAAATTGCCGAATGTTTGCGGGCGTTTTAAGAATTATATATGTAAAGCTCTTGCGTAACTGAACCATCACTGAAGCCAAATGAACGATACTGCAGATAAATAAAACAAATGATGGGCCGATTTATAGATACATGTTAGTAACTGCGTAAATCTCCTTTAATTATTATATTCATACTACCATTATTTAAACTGACAAAATAGTGCATCCTCAAACGAAATTATCATTTCCTACGATTACCTGCTTTAGTATATCATGTATTTCAATTTAAATCGATTACGTAAAGAAACATTACATACAGAATCACGAAAGTTTAGATAGGTATAATTTGGTAATTATTCCGACCCACGAAATTTTGGTAAATCGAAATGAAGGATGACGATACAGAGAATTTAGTCATTTGTAAATATGGCTGGTGGTGCGATTAACATCTACTTTATAACAATGTTTTGAAAAGTTGCCGTAAAAATGTAGTAAGAATAGTGATTTTCATATGCAAAGGTGAATATGAATGTATTATTATTTTGTAAGTCTCAAAAGACTGTAGGGGATATATTGCCTCCGCGATATATATCAAGTTATGTAATTTATTCGCTTACAAGTTAGTTAAATTGGTGATTGTGTTAAAATGGAACGAATCGAAGCTAGTTCAATAAAATTTTCTACAGAGAGTTCTTAGACTTACTATTTCGACAGACAAATATTAAGGTGATCGATCGCAATCAGTGTGAGTCAGTATACTATCACTTTCATTCGACCTCGAAAATTTGCCTTAATTAGATTTATTAGAATTAAAGTAAATTAAGGATATTAATATCAAAACAATTCTTTAATTCTAATCGCTTTCAATCATATAACGTATAATACTATTAACCAATTAAGTACCCACTATTGATAATTCTCCTACTTATCGTAGAGTACATCTAGTTAAAGAATATCGAACATTAAATTATAGTGACAGGAGTTTTAGGAAGTGCGAGGTAGATTTGAAATAAACACTGCAGCTTACATGGTCCCATGTTTTCTAATGACCTAACTTGACCAGCTCGACCGAGCAAGATCCATATTTTAGTAGGTGTAAAGCGACCGTATATAGAAAGGTGAGCCATATCACAATCTTAGACACACTTACAACACGTTCAGAGCTTCCAACTTGGGATATAAATCCTCTCAGTGCGTGTAAACACACTTACCAAAGCTTGCGCGCTCCGTCGTTCGTATAGGTCCTTGACAAAATGGTGTGTGTAATTCAAACGGTGTTGCTGTAGTTATCCGCTCATTCCTAGCTGAGCACGTACAAATTGTACGATGCAAATCGAGTTAAATCAAGTTACAGGTACATACGAGAGACGCTCTCCGCATTAACGGTAATTCTAAACGATGTACACTAACATATAACATTACTTGTGTTCAGGCATGGCCAGAGGAACAAAATAAAATACAAATATATGTCCTTACATACAACGGCTGGAATATATTTGACCATAGTTTCTCCATTTATGTAAGCTTGACTAGTGCGTACATTCACATTTACAGCATTCCTTTGCATCTCATATTATGCATTTATAAAGAATTGTTCCACGTCTTTGTATATTTACTTTAATTAACTTTTATGTTTAAATACTAGGCTATAGAATGTAAAAGAAAACTAAGTAAGTATTAAGAACATGTAGATTTTATGTTTTTTATGGGCATGCGAGAGGTTCTAGTAAAAAATGTCACGATTATATTTCGATACGAAGTTTAACGAGCAGTATAACATATGCACAGACAGTCAATAATTAACTGCGAGTTTGATAGAGATGAATGTGTATTTAATAAATGCAGTCTTTGTTTTAAAAAGCAACTAATTTCTCTCAAAAAGATCTTCAAATCTTCTTCTGTAACGATGAATTAACGGAAAATCTATGTGCATATATCATAAGTCGAAAACAAATTGCGAAAAGCATTGATACTAAATGCACTTTGGAGAAAGAGCCTAACAGAATAACAATTTGATTGAAACAAAATTACGCTCTTTCGTCTCAAGCCCGTACGTGCTCGAAATTCTCTCTATTAATTTATCGTGTATCTATAATTAGTTTGTGCGTTCTTTTGCAGGACTATTTTATCACATTATTATCTCATATTAAAATGCTAAGATCTCTACATTCACGAATATGGCTAAGTGGTATCATTGCTGGGAGGCATTTTGTTTTTGGATTTGAAGAACTATCGATCTGTATGTACCTACTGCAGGATGTATTGCAAGTTGCAAGTCTTCTGACAATTATGCGTCCGGTAACACTGTTTCGCCCAGCATTTTATATACAGCCTTGGCCAATTGTATTAGCATAGGTTCAAACCAAATAGTAAGAAATAGAATAAAACTACAAGAACAAAAATGCATTTAACGATAATTTATTTACAAAATAGTAGAATTATTAATATCTAGTGCTCCCTTCACCTTCTTTTATAGCAGTACTGACTCTTTGGCATACTTGCTACAAGATGATAACATTCGTCTCAGATATTTTCTTCCATTCTTCAAATATTTTTTGTCTCAAAGTAAGAAAAGTACCTCATAAATATCCCATTAAATATGCAAACTAAGCATACGTTGTCATTTTCTTGGAAATATAATAATACTTATAATGCTGGGGTTTTATGAGGGTGTCTAATACTGATTATACTGTGAAAGATATTACATATACATTGCGGTTACCTTTTGTTATTACCCAACACCCTAATCTTTTGCTATAGGAATATTTTGGAATTCTACTTGACAGTAATTTGTTATGATATACCAAACAGTGCAATTTGCGTGTATTTGCATATTTACTATATTTAAACAATTAACATCAGTTCGTTTATAGCACACGTGCTGTCTGCACCTCAACTCGAAAATTAATTGGATATATTAATTCTGTATTAGTTTAATTCTGTGAGTAGCAATCATATCACATATTATATTGGTATCAGCATAATAAAAACGAAATATGCCATCCGATAATATTATTTTTACACATCCAGAAAGTTTTAGGAATACTGCTATTAATATGTTTTTGAATGTCATCGCATAATCAAAAATAATATCCACAGTTTTATTTACATCGATAAGCGAAAGTACCTATTGTTCAACCTGTCCAATATAATCATGGTGACTTTTTGCGGGTTAATATTTAGGATATGTAGTTCCGCAAATAATAACAATGAGGTCAATTTACTATTTATTAAATACACTACCACCAACAACACAAATGTAAAGTTGAGTATCATGTGCATAGTTATAAAGTTAACTAACAAAAACATTTTATTATTAGAAACCAATAGTCAATAGTCAATTGTTTTGACGTGTATATCATCGATATTTCAATTCTTCTTTTTCTTTTCCTCCTTATTAGTATGTAGAGTCCGCGTAAGACCCACACAGACGTCTGCGAACATTTAGAGTTCGAGCGATATAGTTCCTTTAGAAACGATATGCGTATCTCCAAGTTACTGGTTCAATATAAATTGCAAAGCTGGTATTTAACATGTATAAGTTAGACAGATATTTTAATATGCCACGGCACCCACAGTGCCAACAATACATTATTTGGTTGTAAATTTTAGTAGTAAGGTTAGTAAGGGACCTGTGTGCCCCTGTGCTGAGGGGCACAGAAAGAAAATTGCCGGCGTGTATTGTAGAGTGTGCAGGATAGCCGGAAAACATCAACAAGGAGACGCTGGGCTCAACTCGTGCTGTCGTGGAGGTCGCTCCAGAGAATTTAAGGCACATTGAATAGTTCACATCATATAAGATCCAGCTAGTATAGAAATTGAAGCCGACAGACTATGAGCAACAGATGGATTATGTAATTTCCTTTCTTGGAAAAGAAACCAAAATTCAGATTTGATTGAAGTCCATTTCTAATTAAATGGTTAAGAAACAAGCAAAACTGCAGGATACGAACTACAGTTCGTCAGTAATAATTACATTCATTTAAGCGTATTGTTTGTGCCATATATATTCGAAAAGATCATTGATCTACATATACAGTGTGTCAATAAAGTAAGGAACACCCTAAATATCAGCTTTAAAACATATCTCTAGCAAAAAAGCTCAGACGCGTATTTTTTTATTTTTGAAGGTGCATTTTCTTGGATTAAATTGAAGTATACAGGGTTATCAAAAAAGAAGATATGACGTTATCATGTGTTTTTTTTTAAATGGAATACCCTGTATATTTTCAAGAAAATCAAAAGAGCTTCTCATGAAGATTTCAACAATATATGAGTTGTTGGGGATATCTTGAATATTTACTTGTAGGAGTTGAAAAAACACTTTTGATGGAACTACATGATAATTTTTGGTAATTTTAATCTTTAAACGTTGTCATGACAGAATTGTCAGTATGGAAGGTGACGTCTTATCTAATTAGACAGTGACTAACCACCGTTAGTTTGTTTGGCCTTGCTTGTTTTATAATTGCCATTTCTTTTGATAAAAATGGGTCTAAGTGAAAGAGAACGGATTGATGATTGATTATGGTGACCGAAGAAGGAGTACAGTGGAAGTTTGCGAACTATTTAATGCAGCGCATCCTAATCGGCAACCAATAACTCGCTCAACAGTAAGTAAAATACTTCTAGTACAGAAATGTTAGGGATCTACCTAAAACTGGGCGACCAAAAGTGGATGATAAAACTAAGTTAAATGTTCTCTTGACAGTGCAAGATAATCCTAATTGTGCTACTCGTCAAGCAGCTTTAAACTTTAATTGCAGTCATGAGACTGTTGAATTTGGCATAAGCAGAAATATCATCCTTATAAAGTGCATCATGTCCATGAATTGTCGGAAGATGATTTTGATCGCCGTTTGGAGTTTTCAGAAAACTTGCAAATACTTTGTGAACGTGATGAAATGTTTGCTATAGAAACATTTTATTTTCAGCTGAGGCAAGTTTTTCTTTAAACGGAACAGTTAACCGACAAAATTGTAGATACTGGACAGAACATAATCCTCACTGGATGCAGGAAGCTCGAAGTCAACACCCTCAGAAGGTGAACGTCTGGGCTGAAATACTAAAAAATAGGATTTTAGGACCTTTCTTTTTTGACAGAAATTTAAATGGGGATATCTATTTGGATTTTTTACAGTTAGAGCTTCTTCCTCCGCTTGTGGAACTTTATTCTGATCCAAATACCCCTGACAGTCCTAGTAATGAAATCTGGTTCCAACAAGATGGGGCACCTCCTCATTATTCTCGACCTGTGCGTGACTACCTAAATTTGATTTTTAATAACCGATGAATTGGCAGACGTGTGGTTGTTGAGTGGCCAGCTCGCTTCCCTGACTTAACACCACTAGATTTCTTCCTGTGGGGTTACCTAAAAAGCAAAGTTTATGTAAATAGACCTCAAAATATTAATGATTTAAAAGAACGCATACGCCAAGAGATCCGAAGCATCACGCCAGATGTAGTCAGCAATGTTCAGAATGAGTTTATTTCTCGCCTAGGCTACTGTCAGATTGTGAACGGGCAGCAATTTGAACATTTACTTAAGTACATTTTTGTTTTAGATTTAAAAATAAACAAGTTAAACTCTATTGTAATTATTTTATGACGTTGTTTCACCAACAGTGTTTTTTTAATTTCTACAAGTAAATATTAAAGATATCCCCAACAACTCATATATCGTTGAAATCTTCATGAGAAGCTCTCTTGATTTTCTTAAAAATATACAGGGTATTCCATTTAAAAAAAAACACATGATAACGTCATATCTTCTTTTTTGATAACCTTGTATACTTCGATTTAATCTAAGAAAATGCGCCTTTAAAAATAAAAAATACGCGTCTGAGCGTTTTTGCTAGAGATATGTTTTAAAGCTGATATTTAGGGTGTTCCTTACGTTTTTGACACACTGTATAAACTCTTGTCCAAAATTAACGCACCACTTATATTTTCTGATTTATTTTTATCATTAAAAAAAATATCGCCCAAATATTAGGGTTTACTATTAAAAATCTTAGGTGGCTTAGCATAATCCGTAAGTAGGTAGTTGATTTTGTTAGTTTTGTACTGTTTTTATAACTGTATGTCATTTAACTAACAATAAGCCAAAAAAAATTAAGTAGGTACTTCGTTCCCGTCATTTTTTTCAGTTTGATAAGTGCATTATTTATAGTTGCTGTTTGAGTGTCAGTTATTCTTTTGTGTGGATTAGTTCGCTAGATCAATATTTAACAATTTCGTTAAAAAAAGATGAATCGAGCACATGATTTAAGCAATGACGAATGCGTAAGAGCTTCAGATTTGCTAGAAGAAGGAAGAAGTATGCGTTATGTGGCCAATTTACTAAGTGTTAATTAACAATTAGTCGAATGATTAGAAGATTTAGCGAAACCGGAACACGCCATAGAAAACGTGGTCAAGGCAGGAAAAGGGCTACAAGTCAAATTGATGAGTGCTTTCTCCGACAACAGGTATTACGAAACAGAAAGTGTACTAGTAGAGAGCTAACTAATCAACTCGAAACTGTTAGAAATGTCAGGATTTCTGCCAACCGTCAGGAGAAAATTAAAAGAAGCCGGATTGGCTAGTGGAAGGCCTGCTACTGCACCACTACTGACTGCAGATCACAGATGACGCAGATTAAGATTCGCTAGAGATCATGCACAGTGGACTGTCGATGACTGGAAGAGTTTTGGATGTTTTGGATTACTTAAATGAAATCAACATGCAGATCTTAAAGTGGCCACCGCGCAGCCCTGACTTAAATCCAATAGAGCACCTTCGGGATGTTCTAAAAAGATTAGTTCCGCATTATGTACCTGCTCCAATGAGCCTGCAAGAGTTAGAGCGTGTTGTTCCCTTGGAATGGGAAAACATTCCTTAAGCAACCATCCAAAACTTAATAACAAGCTTACCCTGACGCATGCAAGCGGTTATAAGAGCTCGAGGAGGTACTACGCGTTATTGAAGTTCATTTTTTTTGTAAATTGGAAATTCTCTTTGTTTGTAAAGTTTAGTAGATTTTTCTAATTTTTAAGTTTTTGTACCCGATCGCCAAATTTTGTATAATTTTTCGAACTTTAATTAAAAATGAATGTTTTGTGGTGCAAGATTGTCTAATCACCTTTATGATGCAGTTATGACGATAGCTGCTAAAGTTTAGGCAATGTTAGAAAACTTCTAGAAGCCAGCTGTGAAAAAGCATCCACAACTGTGTTTGCAAAAAGATGCAGCGCATACTGCAGCAGAAACAATGGTTTTGGTGTTATCTTTGGTGAACGCATTATTTTTTCTGCAATAATGACTGCAATTGGCCTCTATGTTTATCGAATTTAACCACACATGACTGTCTTGTTTTGGCATATTTGAAAGATTGGGTGTACGTCAATAACTCAGCGATCATCCTCCAACTGAAAACCAATAATTGTCATCAAATCCGTATAATAACACCTGAACTTTTGCGAAAAATCATTAAAAATATGTTAGAAAGAATACAAATGTGTCAAACAGAAAATAATCACCATTTGCGATATGTAATTTTTCCTGGCTAGTTCAATAAAATTCCTCTTCTGTACACTATATTTTTGCCAATATATATGTATTTGTTGGACTCTAAAATAAAAAAAAAGGTTTTGTGCCACCCTGTTGAACATCAATGTTGTTGTTCGTAAGAAAAAATTCCAGAAACCACCTTTCTCCAAATGAGATATCATGAAAATATTAATAAAGAAAATTCATGAATGATAAAAATAAATCAGCAAATATACCAAATAGTTGGACTTTGAATTAGATGATTACCTAACAAGCAAGACAGGTATCCAAAATAAATTAATAGGCCGTGGAATCAACACAAATTCATCTGAATGTAGTCATTCGATATTATAATGTAAATGCATCTTATTTCTACCTACTTTCGACATAAATAATTTAATTACACTATCAAAATATCATGTAGGAAAATTAACACGTGTTACATGCTTTTGGATCGGTCTGTATTCGGAAAAATAATCGATATTTATGTATAGAAAGTGTGTACACTTCCTATAGTCAACTTTATAATAACGGGACCACAACATGAATAATTAAGCGTATTCGTTGTTATACTAACATTCATCGATAAATACTCATTACGGCAAATACTTTTATACACTTTGATTAGCGTGCTTTGTGATAATTAAGAATTTTATAGAAAAAACGTAAGCCTTTTATATTAATATTTAGTTCAAGATAAAAGCGGAAAATTACAAAGTGCGTTTGTATGTGTGTCATAAGCACGTCATAATCAGCGCCGGTGTGTGTACTTATAGAAGACATAAAATTATATGACAGTTATAAAAAAGCTTATGTGTTTATTTTGCGCTTTATCCTCTGAAGTAAACAATAGACTTGTTTGATGATATTCTCGTAAAAGTATTGAAGTTTGAAGACTATACCTACATATCTATATAATTTACATACCTGACGAGTGTATCTATATCAATAGATTCGTACAAACATGTGTATGTATGTGTATAGTGCATACCGACTGCGTTTGAAACGGCATGATAAGGGGAAAAGAATTAACATACGAGATATACTCAGCTAAAACTGTGTCCTTAATTTTTCAAATGTAAACTGGATATTAAGAGATGAGACGACAATGGCTTTAATACCTTTAGTATATAATAATTGTTATTATATTATATAGTGTTTGGTTCTAAAGTTTCTTCTAATATTCAAAATTTCGAAAAGAACTAAGCACATTAAGTAAATAACGAGTTAGGCCCGGCATGAGCTTGGAATGATATAACAGTTTTGCAGTGGTTAGTGTGGCCGTCGGTGACGATTCGGGGTGTGATTTCCTATAAAATTGAATAAGCGAAATAAGTCTGAACGTTTTCATGACTTTCATGACATGTCCACTTGCTTTAGCTACTTATTCTTAGGTATACACTTGAAACATCGCTGACCTTTATCAGGGAGAATATTTTCGTAGTACCTTCATCTCGGAAAAATAGAATCGTATGCAAAATCTCCTAGAACTCCATTCAATCCGTTACACATAACAGAAATAGAAAATTATTTAACACTAATCTCACAGTAATTTCCTACACCTACAATAAATATAACCTTATATTTTCTACATTTATAATTTATGTATGGTACATACATAGATAGGTACACCTTTGGTATATACATACTTTAATATTTAATATAATAATTTTTAATTATTTTGCTTTAATATATGTAATTTTAATATATGCCAAATCGCCTCAATGGGGATCACCTAGCACAGACGATAGGGAAAAATACTGGACGGAGAAAATAGCCGAGAAAGACATGGTCGTGCACAACACGGGAAACAAACCGACTTTTATTAGGGGACAAACGAGATCGCATATTGACGTGACGATATCATCTAGCAGAATCGCAAAATACATAAAAAACTGGGAGGTGCTGGAAGCGGAAATACTCATAGAGCACCAATGCATCTACTTAGAAATCGAAAGCTGCAATGTGGAAAACAAGGAAAGGATGACAAAAAAAGCGGTGGATTGGGAGGCCTTTAGAAACTCCATCGAAATCCTAGGAAGAAACTCCGAAACATCAGATCATGTAGCCTTTACAAGTATGATTAAGCAAGCATACAAAAGCAGTCTAAAGCAGGGTGAGACTAGCAGGAGGGACCCGTATTGGTGGACGGACGACATTGCCAAAGGTCAAGCTGAATGCATTGTAGCTAGACGTGTCCTAACTAGACAAAGGAGAAGAGCAGTCGACAGCAGAGACACAGAAATGGCTAGTGAGGCATACCAAACCCAGAAAAAAGAACTTAGCAAGTTGATCAAATCAACAAAAAGGAAATTATGGCAGGAGTTCTGCCAAGAGCTAGAAAACGACGTATGGCAAGGAGCATACCGAACCGTCCTGAAGAAAACCCACAGTCTGGCACCGTACGAAGTAAACGTCGACCAAAACCGATCATTATGGATCTCTTTCCGCAAACTACTGACAACTGGGAGAAAGAATCAGTCGTGGCAGAAATCGATCCGTTTAGTGGAAGGAAGGTGAAAGCGGCAGCGGACAGAATTAAAAAGTGGAAAAATCTCCTGGATCCGATGGAATCTCGCCGGAAGCAATAAAAAGCGCAGCAAAATACCTAGTCAACTTTATTTCCAGTTACTTGACCGACAGAAGAGTCGAAATAGACGGTAGAGAAAATATCGAAACAAACGCGGGGGTCCCGCAGGGATCAGTATTAGGGCCAACACTATGGAATGTCCTATATGATGGGGTGCTTAGGCTGGATCTCACCAGAAATGCGGCTTGTGTAGGTTTCGCCGATGACCTGGCATTAGTGGTCGGAGCGGAGGACGAATACACAATGATAGATAATACAAATGCATGCTTGGCTCCGGAAAAAACAGAGGCCGTAATCATCAAAGGCAAAAGAATAAGGTCCCATATTACATTTGTGCTTGAAGGGGTAACAATAACTCCGGTGAAAACTATAAAATACTTGGGCATCACAATAGATGAGAAAGGGTCTTTTGCACCGCATGTAAATAGAGTGGCTGGTAAAGCGGAAGAACAAACAGCAAAGTTGAGCAAAATCATGCCTAACATAAGAGGACCAAGCAGCGGAAAAAGGGCAGTATTGAGCGGAACCATACACAATACTATCCTGTATGGTGCCCCCATATGGCAAAGAATAAAAACTAGACAAAAATACCGACAAACCATTCAAAGAGCTCAGAGGAATGTACTGCTTCGAGAAGCGTCAGCGTACAGAACTGTGTCCTTATTGGCATTATAAGTTATAACAGGGATAACACCAATAGATCTGATGGTGCAAGAAAGGGCATATATATATAAGCATAGGCTGGAGGAGCGCAGCATAGTCATGAGCACAGCCAAGGACAACTCGCAGCAAATGTGGCAAAACAGGTGGGAAGGGGAAAACGATAAGGCGCAGTGGACAAAACGCCTAATAGATAATATTAGGGAATGGGTGAGCTGTAGACACCGTGAACTGAACTACTTTCTAACCCAAGCATTGACGGCACATGGCTGTTTCCGCTCTTATGCAAAACGGTTCGGAAAAGATGTTTCGGATGCATGCATTTACTGCGGCGAAGTAGATACAGCAGAGCATACCTTATTCCAATGCGACCGGTGGTACCAGATAAGAAGATCAACGTATACCAGCTTGGGGCAGACGGTTATACCAGCAAATATAGTACCGTTGATGATGGAAACTGTTCAGAATTGGAAAACCATCAACAATATGATTAGGTCCATCATGCAAAGAATAGAGGCCGAGGAATTAGAACGGCAGCGAATAGTAGCCAGACCATGAACGGGATGTAGGAGTATAGCGTAGCCAAAGGTAGCTGATGCAATATTACTAAATGGTTCCAGCTATCTTGAAGGGCGGAGAGGGGTTTTAGTGGGTAGGCAGTTTGTCGTATCTCTCGCACAAACTGAGAGTCCCACACTCACAAGTCGCATAGATCGAGCGCTTGTAGTGCGTAACGAGCATTTCCCCTGGCAAAAAAAAAAAAATATGTATATATAACTGAGAATATAATTCACGTCTCACATGGTACATTTGTGATTAATTTCATTGGTTAAAATAAAAAAAGACAAAAATCAAGTTGCAGAATAGACTGTGAAATCGATGATAATTTTATCACCGCATGTTGACTGGCATCCGTTTCTTCATGAATAAAATTGTCAGAAAACAGTGTTGTTAACCTGAAAAGTTTTTAACTCTTAGATTACCGTTAAGAGGGGTGGGGGTACTAGCGAGGAGTAGATTCGAAAGGTAATCAAGAAGAAAACTCCAAAAAATACCAAAATTAGTAAAAACATCTCAATGGAGGCAATTCATGGAATATAGCGTTTTAAGAAAAATTAAATTAGTGCAAGAGACTCCAATTCCAGAAATTGCATTAAAATTATACTTGCATCATGAGAAGAAAAGAAAACCAAGAATATAAAGAGTGCGTTGTCAATACATTATATAATTCCGTGGCAAAGATTAGAAAAGAAACATCTTTTTACTGAATGCAATATCAAGTTCAATGCGTTTACGGACATGCAGTTTACAGAACCTAGGGTAGCTCGCGATTGTTAAAGAAGGCTACTACAAAAAATAAAAGAAAAAAAGAAAGATTAGTACAGTTGCTTTTACACCAGAAGAACGCAAGAAACTGCGAAAGGTCTGGACGAGAATACGTCTGAAGGGCTTCAAAAAAAGTTTTTTAACATAGTCACTAAAGAATTAGTATGGCGTGGTAACGAAGGCGCGTCTGCATCTATTTATCACTTTAAGAAAGAATATGTCAATTCTGGACATTTCCTTTACCAAATTGAATACAATTCAGTATTTAACAAAACGAATCAAACAGGGGACAAAACTGTAGAGAGTATATCACCTTCAGTTGCGGGAGTATTATTGTCAGTACATACATACCACGAAATTTACGACATCTTAGCTAGAGTATAAAATATGGTTAAATAAATGAAATTGAAACCTCGTCATCGAGATTTATAGTTAATGCTTAAAGTTGTGCCGATGCTTGAGCAAGTAATTTTGACACATTCGTAATGATATCTATTTCAAAATAGCGTGGTCAAGATTCTGCAGAAGCTGAAGCATAAACTACAAATCTGGGCTTTAGCTCAGACCCACATTTATAGAAAAATAAATAATACAGAATATAAATGGAAAATAGATAGTTTATGCTTGCGGTTGTGCCGTTATATGAACATGGAATTTTAACGTTTGAATGCCATTGCAAATTATGTTATAAATTTAGTCCTTAAACTTTCAAATATTAAGCCAAACTTTGAATTTTCTTGTTTCTTTACAAACACAAATATCCTATTCAGTGTTCTTTCAAATGTAACATAAGTTAAGATGAGAACAAATTGTTTTTCATTGACATTAAACATATACAGCCTACTGTAATGATTGCCCTGTTTTATTAAATTAATTTTCTGTTAATTTTAAGCTATTGCTGTAATTTTATATTAATGCCTGTACATATTTTACGATTGTGTTGTAGTTTGTTGTAATGAACTACTAGGCAATATTAAAAATAAATTTTAATAACAATCAAAAGATGAATCATTATTGTATATTTCGATGGCAGTTTTACACAATTCCGCTCTTACGAAGTACGTATACATTTGGTTACAAAGTGGAACAACTCTAATCACATTATTAAAAAAAAAAGTGGGACGAGTCAATTAACTCACTATGATATCAAAAACTAAATATCAAAAAATAAGATAATATATGTATGTTGTTAGTTTAGTATCATGTCAATTGTCAACAAATTTGCTCAATACAATAAATAATACCCAAAGTCAATATTACTAATATACGTTCCTCTACTATTTTAGTAAATCAATCCTCTTAAAATTTATGAAATACAATGTAAAGTATCTTGAAATCTTTTCTTTTGCAATATTAATATTTTTAGGTCGAGTTGTAATCCATTTTTATTTTTGATTGAAATTCTATTTTAAAAAGTCAGTGCTGAAGATGGCTTAGAGCCGAAGCATGTTCACTGTTTAAATTAAAATAAAATTATACAAGGAAGAACAATAATTAATTATTTGTCATTAATATTTTTGGTGTGAGTTAATTGTACAATTATTAGAAATAATGTCTTACAGTTTATATGTACAGTATATGATACAAATACTATGAAATATACATACACGTATGTAGAACATACATACATATGTACTCATCCATACGCGTTCCTTTAATTCATTCTATGCGTACACAAAAGAAAATTTATATTTTGTTTTGATTTCACTGCGGTTTCATAAATTCATGGCTCTCACTCGCATTGTAAAATGTATGCAGAGTGGTTTCTATACCGTTAACAAATTAAGTTCGGTCCGTGTGATGTATGTGTATCCGTTACGAATTCGGATATTTTGCCACGACGAAGGGTGTGAAATGTTCTGTCTGTTTCTGGATATCGGAGAAAGCCATGTGTGCTATTAGGGTAGAATGCGTCTCCATCCGCCATAATTCACCCTATGAAGGTATCATTTAGGCCTGGATTATTGGAACTATTTATTATGTCCGCACCTTCCATGAATATATCAGAGGCGTTTAAAAAAACGATATGGGACGACATAGAAACACGTAGTTATTCTGTTACTGCCTATATATTTTTAAAGAATTTCCAGTGACACGTTTATTTAAAGCTTCCAAATATTTGTTTCTCGGTTTTTGAAATATTTATATAGGGCTCATGTATAGCTGACTATAAAATATATTATATTCTAAATAATCGCTGGAACATTTTAGTTCAAGATAAGGAAAGGGTTAAGGAGATATTTATCCTACAAGAAAGCTTCTGTTAAATTCTTGTTGAGTATAAAATACTTCTAATATTGATATAAGTATGACTCATTCGGCTTTAAACTGAAAAATAAATATATAAAACAATAAACATGATATAATACTAAATATACATGTCTATGTGTATCTATTATACACAACTATGTTTAATAGCAGAGGCTTTGTGTGCCGAGTATTTCGATTTTACTATTGGAATCCGTTGAGCAATAGAAATATATTTCGATTTGCGAAAAATTTCGTGGCGTTGCTCTCTTGAATAAAATTGATTTTAATTTTGTCTAAGTTAACTGGTTTGTTAATTAGCATACCCATTTAAATAACATAATCATCATTTATTATGACTTTTCCAGAAATATTAATCCATACATTAATTAGCGCGCAAAATTTCCTAGAAGAAGAAGCTGAAGGAAGCTGTTTATCAACTAAGTTCAACTAAAAAAATTGTGCTTTTTTCAATTGTTTGAGAATAACGTCAAATTAACGTTGAAGGAGTAACACGTTATTTTCAACAATGAGAGTTCAGGTCTCTGCGATATGAGCTAGGTGTACACGGCGGCTAGTACAGCGACAGGGACGCAAACTTCTGCACTGACAATGAAAGAAATATATCGTAGCTTGCACAATTACAACTATACTACTACAACTACACTGGTTTAAAGTGTCTCTAGGTTTTAAATTGAAGTATGTGTGAAGTTGTATACATGTTTACTGATTACTAAACCTGAGTCTGTTTGTTTCTATAACGTAGACATCTTTCACAATTTAGTAACAAAGTAGGTACAATAAAATGTTGTGGATCATTATGAATGGGATAATAGAGCTAGAGCACTGCATTGGACAAAAAAAGAAGTGTGTTTGGCACAATCTTACTCAGGGATCAAAAATATTGTGTGCACAAAAGTTTAGTGAACCAGATAACCAATATATTTGCATATAGAATCAGATATAATTAAGCACTATGTAAAAGCATTGAATAAGAATGAAAACTGCTTGCATTAAGTACCTTTATAGTAAATTTCCAGGTTTGCCTGAATCTTCAAACTTTTTCCTTCACCTGAATTTCTTTTCGTCTTTTCTATGCCTGTCGTTGAAAGGTAAACTTGGATTGCTTAGAAAGTATAATGGGAAACTTTACGATTTAGGTTATACTATGAGTATTAAAATTCACTTTTTTGTATGCTCCTCTTGATTTTGTTCTAGAAGATCTCTCTATTTTCATCTCTTTCATGAAATACTCGAAAACAGCACCAAATTATAAACTTACAATTACAAATTTGGAGTTGGTATGAAAAAGTAGCAACTACCATCTTGAGGTTTATCTAAAAGTTATAGGAAGCACTTTACATAAAGATATGAAAAAGCTATGTTCATTAATTAAGGAACGGAAAGGTATCACAAGAATTTCATGATCGATGATTGCTAACAGCGTCGTTATTGCATGTATTTTTCAAAGCGATGATCCACATGTATCTATATTTCTGTACTAACACCACTATTTTGCCTACTAAAAAATTCAATGAACTTGAAGTTTTAGTTGCTCTCAAATCATGAAAGGGCAAATGACATTGAATATTTCTATACATGACTTTATTATCAGGGTTATTATGTATTATAGATTTTTCCTCCAGTACGTATGAACTTGATAACTAGAAATGGCAAAATTTTGAAATTGTTGGCATTGAAAAGTTTTATCTGTGTTTCTCTCTGTTTTATAGTTCTTGTAACATCTTTAAGAGCATGACAACTATGTACAATCATAGTGATAAGCAGGTTAATATTTTTGTCTCACTAGTTCACTCGGTACGACTTAGTCTTCGAACGGCCACAGTGTGCTGTCTTTGTCACTTCATCCCCTCCACATTTAACGTGACTTCGATAATCGTAATGTTACATTACGAAAAATACGCTGTTACCCTTATCGAAGAAACGGTCACGTTAAATGTGGAGGGGATGGACTGACAAAGACAGCACACTGTGGCCGTTCGAAGACTAAGTCGTACCGAGTGTACCTATAGTTGTACTCAATACAGTTCTTTCTACCCACATTTTATTCTATTTTAATTATTTTAAATATTTTAAAACGTTTTTTTTGTTCATTTGTCCATTATCGAATAAGAGCTTCTAGGGCATTGTAAATATGATGAAACCAAATGAGTCAACTCGAGTGGTATCGTGGCATTGAATGATGCCAGTTGTGAACCAGTAAATAGGTAACTGAAAGTCTTTGTGAGCTGCAATTATTTTATACTACACATTTACAAATGTATTTCTTTCAATTAGTCGTTAGTTAGAAAGGTAAGGAATAAAGATGTAGATTCCAAAAAACGAAAATAATTTGATTCTTTTATTTAATGCCAAATTTTCGCCGAGAGATTGTCGGCTTCTTCAGGGCGTTACAAAGAACAATTTTTTGTTACAAAAGGTAATTAAAATTAATTAAATTTACTTACTTAACATTTAAATCACTAGGACCTCATTGATCTTAAAATGTTACAAATAAAGCGTACAAACATAGTAGACATGATATTTCGAACAGATAAAAAGCCCTGAAAGAGCCGGAAATTTCTCGACGAAAACTTGGCATTAAATAAAAGAATCAAATTATTTTCGTTTTTTGGAATCTACATCTTTATTCCTTACCTCAGTTAAATTTTCGTGGAGTCATAAGGGTGAATTTAAAGTTTTTTAGTTACGTGTACTCCGATACTCCCTTTTACTGTTAGTTAGAAAGTGCATAAGTTTGTGTAAATCATTCTAACAACTCTCATTTGATACGTGGCGAAGTGACGCTCAAGTTCCCTTAACCTTACTCCATAAGTGAGTCTCTTATCTGTTGTTTATCGTCTTGTAAGCACCTCACTGCACGCAAAAAGAGTAATACATCTTATATCACTTGCTATCCCTATTATTTGGACGGAGCCCAAAGATCACTTCCCTGACCGTTATTTCTGCTTAACAAACATTAAAGGAATTATGTCAAAATCCTATATGGGAACATACATATATGGGATGTACCCTAACTTGCAGTCGTTCTGCAATGGGAAAATTTGGCCATACCAAACTCTCAAGAACATGTGACAGATCAAGAGAGCTCGCATGCTCTTGGCAGTAAGGAATAAAAGAAACAAATTTTGGTGAAAAAACTTTTGAACTAAGCTATTCATCTGACCATCATCATCAGTTATTGACCGAAGAAGATCTTAATGCAAAGATATGAATTGAGTGTGTTCAATATTAAAGTCAAATAAAATAAAAAAAAAACATACATACATATATTAAACACTTTACAATAATAATTTTGAAACCTACTCTCTCTTACATTAATTATTTGTGTGTGATATGTAAATATTTTTATTCGTAAAACACCTTGTTCCTGCTTCTACTTCTTTTTTCCTTCCTTTGAATCTTTTCTTCTTCGTCTACTCTTTTCTTTCTTCTTTTTCTTTTCTCACTTTTCAATCTTATCCAAAATCTTTTAGTTTTTATATTCTCTCATCCGTCATTTTTTCAAAATCAATCCAAATCTTTTTTCTTTCAATTCTCAAAAACGTTTCTCTTTCTCCTGTCTCTCTAATTTTCAATCTTCTTTTCAAATTTTGACTTTCTATTTTATTATATCTTTTCTTCTTTTAAAAAGAACTTTTCCTTCACCTGACTTTTCTATTTTTTCAATCAACTTTTCAAAACCGTTCTTCTTTTTTTCTTGACTTCCTTTTTTTAAGATTTTCTAAATAGCAGTAGCTTGTGTGTACGTGTAATTTTGACAATTCAATTCATCCCAAATTGACAGTGTTTAATATATGACTCTAACGGATTTTGTTGGAAATGATCGAAATGATATAACATGGCAGTATTTATCGTAATAGTCATTGAAGGGAATGGCTTAGAGTTACATAGTAATAACACTTCTTCGCTTATTGCGACATTTAGTATTGAACATAACCCAATAGAATGGCGCTTGTTGATTCATTTAAATTTCTATATTAGCTTTTACTTTAATATGCAGTGCATGAATGGAATATTTATGGTGATTGTTATTGCACTTATTTTTGGTCTGTAGCTTGGCTCTATAAAGTAGTGGTACTATGTCACCACATTTTACAAATAGGACTACATTTTTCACCAAGAGTTATTAATTACTTCCTTTAATTATCCAAAGTAGTGGGGTTTTTTGTAAAAATGGGATAGCAGGGACAGAGAAAACCACCACATTAGAAAAGAATGACCTAAATGCGAATTTCAGGACAGAAAAATGTGGCCGTATAATACTAGAAATTTGTATCTAGCTAGGCTAAGCTAGGATTAATGAAAAATGTCGTCAAATTCGTGGACAATACTCTTAGTTTCGTGTATTTGATGCATAAACTTCCTAAAATTAGTGATACAAAAATTAAAGAAGAAATATTTGCGGCCTACAAATACAATCTCTAATAAAAACAGTTTGCTATGGAAAAGAGGTATCAAGGAAATGGAATCCTATGCAGCCGATTACTGTTGGATCATCAAGCAGGATGCTCCATGGCCATATATAACAGATAGTCGTAATTGCTTAGTTTCTAGGTGGGTCAGAATGTTGAAGTATTGTAGATCTGATTCTTTGCTGTGCCTCAGTGTGGTCAAATATTATGTATGAATTTTTTAGTAGTAAATCGACACCTACAAATCTATGTGATTCGTACAGAAAATATCTGATACTTTAGATTTACGTCAGATTGTTACAATTATGCGGACTTTGCTAATGGTTTTTATAGTGTACAGCACTTGTTTCGGTATGGCTGATGGTATCAGATTTTTCATTTATATCTAACTGGACGTACCAATTACGTGTTATTTATGATTAAGAACTTCATTTTTATTTTGTTGCTTCACCTTTTATATATATATATATATTCATATATTCGTTAGTATGATCATACTGTAATTAGTTGCTCACAGTTTCCGTTAGTTAATAAACGTCTATTGTTTAACGCACTAAAAAATATAAACAAACATGGCCGGTTATCGTAATAATTTGGACCTTCCAGAAAGGAATTGTAATGATGAAAAGTGTTTCCTTAAAATACGGTCTTAGAATAAGAGAAAGCATGGTGCGTCAGTTCGCTAACGATTTAGCAAAAAGCACTTGGTTTACACAAGCTTTAATTTTGTTCGAATCTATCGAAATTGTAGTTTAGCTTAATTTAGGTAAGTACTGTGGACAGATGATTCCTAATTCCAGCTATTTTTAAGTGACGAAAGGCAGTACTTAAGAAGTTTACTCGAACTGGTTGGATAAATTTTTTTCTTGACATGGGTAAAGGCACATATATGGCCACAATATGTCAAAATTAGTTATCCAGAAAGGAAGAAGATAGATAACTGAAACATCTGACATGGTCATCGCGAAGCTCAAATTTAAGTAGAATTGGGCACATTTGAGGATGTCATAAGTATAAGTAGGAAATTGGTAGTTACATTTTTTTTGAAAACATTATTGGTCTAAGTTAGTTAATACATAGTTATCGGTACATATTTACACACAGAAAAAGGATTTCTATGTTTAAGAAATTATTTTCTCTTGAGGAAATCCACTTAACCTAAGTAATTTTTTATTTGTTAAGAGAAATTTTACTATGTACTATGAATATCTTGGGAACAGTAAATGAAAATCTTAAAATCAGATTTGATCCAAAAAATAATTTGTACAGACAAGAACATCGTTTACTTGATGGAAATAACCAAAAAATGCTATAGGTGGCCTTCTGCCACTATATGCAACTATGCAATAGACGTAATATGTGCACATGTGCTTTAGTTTTGTGATTATAACCTTATACTTTTTCTTATAACAGCGTACAAAATTAGGAACATTCAATACCCGGAAATGTTAATTCCTGTGATTAAAATAGTATAATCGTCGTTGAATGCACCTTTTCGGTGATTTCTCTATCATATAAAGGATTGTGATTTTATTGCAGGTGATTAATCTTATGATTTTCAGAAGTGAAGTCAGAACCAGGAATTTTCTACACGACAGAGAACACGAGAACCGTAAACCAGCTTATTTCTGTACTTATTTTAGCTACATTCTTGTATATTTATTGCAAGAAATTAGAATTATCAATCAAGATTAATATATATTTATTTGAATATAATGATATATTTAATCCAAATCAAATAGTGCTTTAATTTAAATACTACTTTTTCTTACTGTAATAAACTTTATATAAGAAAGTTAATTACTTGAATATAGTATTTAACATTTCTTACATTAAGTATTATTTTCTTTAAACATGAAAATGATATCTAAAATTCTGTATATAATTTCTTGAAATTCCAAGAAATTAAATTTCTTGCTCGAAGAAAATAAGTATTTGCTTATATATGAGAGTGAGAATGACTTGAATTAAGTTATTCTTACTTAAACCTATAATAATTTGTTCTCTGTGTGATACTAGTACGTATGCACTTGTAACACTATTGGCCATTGTATGGTTTGTGTCCTTTAGTGACTGACGAAATCAACACAACTTAAAAGCTACGATTAAGAAATTTGGAGACGTAGATATATCAGGTTATTTTGAATATATCGCTTCCTTTTAATAAACACAATGAGTAAACGTCGGACCAACTGTGAGTGTAGTGATTATTTCAACAGCAGTCTAAATTGTTGAGAATATTGCAGTTAGAACTTTGTATCTGTTTGATAAGTAAATCTGATTTAGGGTGTGTTTATCAATATGAGGATAAATAAATTAACTTGCAGATAACATTTTATTCGTAAGATAATTACAATGAAACGTTTATTGAGTGTTAAATAGAAGTTATCTGCAAGATAAACCATTGTAGTTGCTAAATTTTATCTGCCAGTTAGCAATATCTGTCAGTTACTTACCTAACACTTATCCTCACATTGATAAACCCACCCTAAATAACAATTTTTATAGTCAAAAATTTATGTTTGCGCAGGCCTCGGTTGTTGAATAGTTACAAAGAAAGCAAAGCATACCTTTTACAAAATGTCGAACATTGATAAAAGGATGTTAATTTAATTTAACAGAAAATCCAAATGGACACCAATAGAGAGGTGTTATACCTGCGACATATTAGAAACAAAAACTGAATCATTAACAAAAACATATTTTGTTGTTTTTGTTTGTAATGAGATTCTATTATAGACTTTGCTATGGTTAATAGGACATACTGCCCTACTTTGTTGTTGAGACTTCCCGAAGATACTCGATATTCGATTTATACAACGATAATTACCGAGGCCGTTTATATAGATCTTTAACTATCAAAGATACATAATTGATTAGTTAAAATTTAACCCCTACTTGGAGTGGTACTATGATTGATCTAGTACAACCAGGAAACATTTTACTTGACCAAGAAATGCTTAGGCGTAATCGTGTGACAGAACTTCTTTTATCTATTTCATATAGTAATACTTATCATTACTAAAGACCTTTCACTAGGGATTCCTTTGAATAATTATGAGAGAGTACGTTACACTTCGAGCGTTCGTGTTGACATCTTTAAATGGCGTTAGATGCAGCGTCTCTATGTGAATTTTTGTAATCTGCGCCGTTAGACCACATTAACTTAGGTAATTTACGCATAATAGCACGATAAAGTTAATTATAGTGAAGGTAAGAAGAAAAAAAAAACGAGTAACGAACACAAAGGAAAAGAACGGTTCAACCAAGGTGAAAGGTTAAGATTGTGGAGATCACGCAGGGTCCCGCGCAAACAGTTAATTACATTTTCACAGATGTCCCTAGAATATTACTGCTGGTAATTAAACGGAGAAAACATCTAGGAGGAAGGAGAAGTAAAAAATACTTGGAAATGGAAAAGATCGAGGTGTGTCATCTTACACCAGGGTCGTTTCTTCGTATATTGCTAGATTTACGTGTATATAATGTCAGAGGCGGCTCGTTGACTGGAGGCAGAAATGCATATTGTATATTCCTATATCATAAAATGAAAGCATGTAGGTTCTCTAAATTATGCTCACATTATCTTCAATTCTATATTTAAAGCAAATCAACAATATGATACAGAGTAATGCAACTATATGCGCGTATAAATCAATTTCTTGCTATCGTTAGATAAGTACAACAGCGTTTCGATATTTACTTTGTCACAGAACATCATTGTATTGAAATCAGTAGACTCTCTTTATGTTGATCTTGAATTTCTTGTTATCAAATGAACTTGTATTTTTTGGTTTTTGGCAATTCTGATTAACTTGTGTTAGAAATTCATAGATCTTGCAGGCTTATACGTGATAAAGTATCAAAGAAGTACGAAAGACGTTGATTAAGGATAACTTATTTATTTTTATCTATCAACAATTGATAGATTGATTGATGCGCACAGATCTTGTTCCTAACATAGCATACATTAAGCAACCAATCAGTTGTCGGCATTTTAATTCTGTACCATAACTTTCTTAAGTGTCATTTTTCTTCATTTTAAAATTTGCATCTATTGGTGTACTAACAGATTTGCAATCTTGCATATTGAATTTAAACAATACACTCTTAAGGTATGACGTCTGATTTAACTCAATTACGCCATTTTCTCTGTCATACATTATTTTAATGCCCAGATAATCATTTACAACTCCCAAATCTTTCATTTTAAAATTCTTGCATAACTCTCGTTTCACTTCTTCTATATCTTCTTCGCTTGAGCCGGCAATTAACAAATCATCAACATATGAAGGGATATATAGTCTTTCTTCGTTGGTGTTTCTTGTAAAACAAAAATCATTCATTGATGTCTTCATTCCCAACTTTTCCATTAATGCATTAAATTTTTCGTTCCAATATCTTGGAGATTTCTTTAGACCGTATAACGATTTCTTCAGTTTACATACTCTTTCTAGATTATGGTTTCCTTTAGGTAGCTCAATATACACTGTTTCTCTTATGTCGCCATAAAGAAAAACACTCTTAACATCCATTTGAGAAATATAGCCGTACATATTTGTTACCGCTAATAGTACTCGTAACGTTTGTAATTTTGCTACTGGTGAATAAACTTTGCTGAAGTCGAAAAGTTCTCGTTGCTGAAATGCTTTAGCTACCAACCTGGCTTTGTATTGTATAGGATTATCGTCTTCATCTCTTTTTGTCTTAAATACCCATTTACATCCTACTATATTACAATTTTCTGGACGATCTACTTCTTCTCAGGTATCATTATCTTTCAATGCTTGAATTTCTTCAGTCATAGCTTCTTGCCATTTTTTCCTTATCATCACTTTCCATTCCGTCTTCGTATGTTAACTGATCGTTTAAACCTCTTACGCCAATAAAACAGGTATCATAATCTAACAACTTCTTAGGTGGCTGTAGATGGCTTCTATTTCTTAATCTGCCGTTTTGGTCTTCTTTACTTATAACGTCAGTTTTTACATCAACTATACTTTCATTTTCATCTTGTTCTAAATTTATTTCTTCCTCACCTTCTTCTATATCACAATCATTGCCACTAATTGGATCTGCTTCCTCTATATTTATTGAATTTATAGAATCGGGTATAAGTATTACATCACGTGCTGGTCACAACATTTCTGTCCAAAAAATATATTCTGTAGCCTTTTGTATTTTCTTCATATCCAACGAAAATTCCTCTCTTTCCTTTACTATCCCATTTGTTTCTGTTTTCCTTCGGTGTATGAACGTAAACTTGTGATCCAAACGTTTTGAATATCTGCATATCGAAACTTCTGTTAAACCACACTTCATAAGGAGATTTGGTACACCTCGCTCTTGCTAGTGCGATTTGGTACATATATAACTGTGTTCACCGCTTCGGCCCAAAAACCCTTTTCTAGATTCTTTGCTTTTAGTAACGTTCTGGTAGCTTCAACGATAGTACGTAGTTCTCGCTCAGCTTTACCGTTTTGTTCTGGAGTATACGGTACCTTTCTTTGATGGCAAATACCTAAGCTTTTCAGTATTTGACCTATTACATCGTTCACGAACTCCAAGCCGTTTTTGGTTCTCAGTACTTTTACATTCTTTCCCGTATCATTTCTTGCCACTCTAATAAAATCTTCTATCTTTTTTTTACGTCTGATTTACGCTTTGAGAAATACACGCTTCTATAATGTGAATAGTCGTCCTTAATTAGAAGAAAATATCTGGAACCGCCAATTGACTCTTCTTCCATTGGTCCATACAAATCAGCGTGTACCAACATACATGTCCTCTTAGTTTTACTACTACTTTCTTTAAACGGTAATCGATGCTGTTTCCCTTGTACACATGCTTCGCAGAACGCTTCTGTTTTCTTGTATACAATACCATGCATATTCAAAACTTTCTTCATGTGTTGATAATTTTGGTGTACTAACTTTTCATGCCATGTTTGCAAACTCTCAATAACATTAGTACCAACATTGGCGTACTCGTTATGTATATCTCTTTTCAAAATCATTTTATAAAGTTTTCCAACTCTCTCTGTCATTGCGCATATCTTACCCGTTTCTTCTCGTCTAAGCACACAAGTTTTACTGTTGGATATCATTTCATAACCTTGATCCATAGCAATTCCCAGTGAAAAGAGATTAACTTTCAAATCTGGGACATACAGAACATTGTTTATTTCAGTTTGCAATCACATTGTTCCATCGAACGCTTTCAACCGAATTTTTCCAATTCCTTCAGCTCTAATTTCAGATCCATCGCCTGTTTTTATATACTGGACACCCGTAACTTGTAGCGATTGCTTTCTTACAAATATTACATAGATGTATTTGATTCACTATATTTTTAGAATAACCGAACGTTAATAATGGAGTCATGTATTATTTTTTTCTTATTTATTTTTTGTAATCTTCGGTAAAAATAATGTTTGTTTATGTTTATATAATTTCATTTATTCAGTTGTTAAATATTCACATTTAAATTTGCCGCTGTTTATGACACACATTGTGCAATTTTACCATAATCCCTTTACTCCGTTTTAAAGAAGATTAGAGAGAAATAGAACTTTCTGAGATATGGTTCTAAGAAAGTCAAAAATGACTTAAGTTAAGTTGAACACAAACTTGAAGTAACTCCCGTAAACAACCTTCCAAAAAATTGATTGAAAAGAAATGATCGTTGCAAAGACAATGAAATAATGGTTATTAACGATTGCTACTTATCGGTGATAGTTGTTCGTAAATTAAACGGATGTCATCAAGTATGCGTTCCTAACAGGTTATGTGATGAGTTCTATAGTATATACAACTTTTTAATATTATGCTAAAACGAAACTCGTATCACCACTCACCAATCTATTTGTAAGTTTAAATTATTAATTATTATTATTATTAACGGATCGATGGCCGCAATGCTTAGGCGGCTAACTATTGTTGTGAGAGGACGATAGGTGCCGGGGTTCAATTCTCTGGAGGAACTGACATTTTTTCAGAGAGTTTAATCCCGGATCGACTTGCCATTCGCTGTTGGGAGCAAAGTGATTAACAGCGCGGCATCATAAAAGGCGATATGATGCTGTCACAAAGCCAATTGAACACAAAATACACACACAAAAACTACACCGCGAGAGTTGCAGTGATAGCCAGACAAGCGATACAGTTTACGGAGTCACTGCAACTAAGCACCCACCACATTAAAAAAAAATTCTGTGTATAGATACGATTAAAATATTTTAATTTCGAAATTAAATATTGTCACATTAATTTAGATGTTCAACTTTATATTAAGTTTATATAACTAAAAATTGTTTCATGTAGACGTAGCATAAACAGAATTTAGAATACAGAATTATTCTACAAATGTCATCAACCTTTTTGCGGAATGCAAACAATTTGCAGGTGTCTTATCTATTTGAGAGTAAAGCAACATGGAATATACTCAGATAAAAAAACATTCGAGCAAGCTCGCTCTAGCCTACTACACTAGGTCCAATTAGATAAATACAATTACAGTAACTTTTGTGAATGACTGCAATTCTAGTTGTCAATAACAATACAAACAAAAAAAACACTCACAAATTGTCGACGATCAGGAAAATTCCTGCACAAAAAGTTTACATCAAATGCAACTAGATTCAGTTACGTGCACTTCATAAACAGGACAATCAACAAGATTCTACTGGTAATAAACGGCCAAATTACAGCCTCATTTAATACGATTAAATGTATGAATATGACGTAGGATACAAGAAACTATATTTTTTAGTACAAGGTGACTTAATGTTATATTGAAGATTGGAAGGTATCTATTAGAGTTTCAGTACAGGAAAGATGTTCAATTAACAAACATAGGTATAAGAAAGGATTACAAAAACTACACAGAGAAAAGATCAAATGTGAAAACAATAATTAAAGAAGGAAAAGAAAATAGTTGAAATGAATGTTAGTTGAAATGAGAACAGCGTATAATAAAAACCAAAAACTTTGAAGACGGCAAATATGTAAAATTTCAAGTACAATGGCTACAAATAGAAAAAGCTATAATACAGGAGGAAACAATACATAATAGAATCTGAAAGAATTTAAGGAAGCTGTAAAGAAGACAGAGAAGAAAAATCTCCAAGCCACAATAAAATAACAGCAGAAATGATGAAGACGCATTCAGAGAACGCCGTGAATGAATTCTTGAGCATAACGAAAGCAGAAAGGGAGAATTTAAGGATGGACATAATCACGCAAATATATAAAAGGTAAGACAGCAAGGACTGTTAAAATTATAAAAGCATTACTGTAACCAATATAGTCCCAGAAGACATATCCTAGATTTATATAAGGTAAGCTACGCCAAAAAATAGAAAGGAGGCCGGGGAAGAGGATTTAGACCAAATCTTACAGCAAATGGTGACATATTTCCTGTCAGTCAGATAACCAAAAAAACATTAAAAGAAGGAAGTAACGTGCATCGTTTCATTGACTTAGTGAAAGTTTTAAGTCAAAAGAGATAACCTGTGAAGAATTTTAGAAAAAAAAAGAGGAGCCTCAGAAGATTTAATAAAAGGAATTAGGTCATTATACATATAAAAACGTTAGAAATGTTAGAAACCTTTCGTAGAGTTAAAGCTAGGATACATTTTGAGCCCTTTGCTCCTGATATTCTTCCAGATATTGATGAAGCCATAAAAGCAACAGAAATGATACTGGAATATGCAAACATTATAGTAAGTTACACATACAAGATGGTGATTTTTACTAAGAATGAGGAAGTATCAATGAGAACCTCGAATGATATAGAGTAGACATCAAGAAATACGAACTGAAAATAAATCGAAAGAAGACGGAAGCACTAGACTATAATATCGATACAACTAAAATGGAAAACCTACAATACGTACAAAAATTTATATATGTATTTACGGGCTATAATTACCAAGGAAGGTAAAATAAACAAAAATATTAGAGAAAGAACGGCATGCTTCTTAGAAACAAGAGAAATAGCGAGTGAAGTTAAAACGGAAGGACCTAAAAAGGTAGTGATCTCTATGCTAGCACATGCCTCAGAAACTTGGACAATAGAAAACCCCAGACAAAAATCTAAAGAAAAGTTAAGGAGGTGAGATTCCTGCAGAAAGTAGAAAATAGAATTGGATTGGGCAAAATAAACAATCTAACCCACAAAGAAAGTATAAACGTTAATAATAAGTAATTAAGTAAGAGAGTAAAGCAGATTGACAATATAAGATTTGCGAAAATAGCGTTTAAGGAAAGAAGAGAGAGCGAGACGACAAGAGGCTGGTCGAGGAAAATGGCAAGAATGAATGAAATGGGAGAAAACACGGGATCAGCTACAAAATACAATAGAATGGAAAAAGATATGGAACACCTCACCTAATTCTTTGCATACCTAAGAGTAGGTAGGCGTTATGGATTAAGTAAGTAAGTGGAGCTGATGACAGTGCTTCGACTTTAATGTCTCAAATTAATTGAGTTCAGCTGCTTATTTACGTTAAGTCCATCGCGCCGTGTCTAGTCTAGAACAATTCGTTCGATTACAGTAGAAGGCGTATGTCAACTGATACAGGGTCAAGTTGATTATCGTTACTCTTGTATCCTACTCAAAATAAAGGAATTGGATGCGGGTCGGCTGGCCACCCGAACATGAATAGACACAGTTAATCTAAAACTATGCAACTGCAAGACAAAAAGTAGTAATTGAAACGAAGAGGGAACCTGTTTTTGATAAGAAGTTTCAGCAAAGTGAGGGTAGACGTAGGTAAGTATTTAAACTAATAGTAGTTAGGAATATTAAACTGCAGTTCAGATAATATTTTGGATGGAAAATATACGATTAGAGAGTTTTCTTTGAATATACTTAGCTTGGCGGTACCTTCTAAAACAAATGCCGCCTAGACTTCGTCTACTGCTTTTATACGTATAGTTATGACATTTTTTTCCAACGTAGAGGGAGACATTACTTCTAAAACAGATTGTACCTGTAAAGTTGTTTCAACATTAATCACACTTTAGTGCTGCTGGACTAAGAAAACACTATAAAGGTTGTTACAAACATGTAGTTAGCAAATGCCAAAATATCATACAAACATACAACCCCTTTGTTTAACTATAGTTGTCAAGGTAATTGTGTTTTATTATGGAGCTTCAACATTAAGAGAACAATTTAGTAGCACTAGTATCCCATACATACATAGATTCATAGAATCATATCTGCAGCTTTCAAAAGCTTCTTATAACTATCCAGCAATGTAACATGCAATACACTTTAGCAGGTCAAATGAGGAAATAACATTGTACATACATGCTAAGTCTATTAACTAATTTTAATTTTATTTCTTATATAAAATGACGTAGGTTTGTGTTTGTTGAAAATATAACGGTGAACTGCTCGATAAAATCAAAGTATTTACATCTATTTTGTGTCTAACAAGTGACTTTGTTTACTCGTCTGATTCGTCTAACTCATGTATACTAAGTTTTTATTCTAGCAATATCTTTTAATATATTAAAACTCAGCAAAATGGATAGCAATAAATTGATTTGAAAACTGCTTGGATAATAAATATCGTTCTTGTAACTAGTGTTTAATACAATATAACAATATATACGATATGTTTTGATTTTTATTCTTGTTGAAGAAATATACATATGTATATATGTAGACAAGTATTATTGCAAATGAGGATTTGTTACTGATTTGGCTTTACTCACCCTAAAAACAACGAACCGCCACTGGTGTGTGTTTCCCTATGTGTATGTATGTTTCTTTTGGTGTGAGTGTGCGAGGAGATGTGAGAAAGTGCATATATGTCGGTGTCGTCATTAATTATGGCTCACATATATATGTGTGTAAGTGTATAACTAAGAAAGAATTTGGTGAACACATCCGACGAACCATCAAAAAAGGTTCGTATAGCGAGCGTAGGAGCCGCCCCGCTGAGCGGTTTCCGTCATTAACTCAGCCGGCTAACATTTGGAAATCTCGTACATATTTTCTCCCCTGCAAAGTTTAGAATATCATTCGGACTTATAACATGTGTCACGCACCGTACTTCTATAATAGTCGCATACACGAGCAATAAACTTTGCATAAATAATATGCAAATGACGGCAAAAATAGCGATCCCAACCAGGTATACGGTACAAGTTGAAAAAATAATGCATGCACATAACAACTCCGGGTCGGATTTGTTACAGCTGATAAACATTTATTTTGATTAAAAACGCAACCGTTTTATATATCATGTTGTTTTTAATCAGAGATAGACGTATATTTACCTACGAGGTAGGTATATCATAGCATAAATCCTCCCAATTTCGGAGATATATTGACTTTAATTCATTTAAGTATTAGTATTATCGTTCTTGTTTTTGACTATTTCGACTGAAATTCTGCGTAGGTATATAAATTTGGTAACGTACACAACAACTAAAGGAATAGCAGTATTTCTTCATTACAGAGAATATATTTCTGCTAATATTTTACTGTTAACAGCAACAAGTTCATTTACAAAAGTTGCAAATGAAATAATCTAACAAATGTAGTAATTTTTTACAAAAATTTTGGCTCTAGATGAAAGGTATGACTAATACACCGGAGAGATCACTAACGAGTTTTACTTTAATCTGGTAAAGTTCCTCTCTGGATCGCCTAGGGCAGAAATTAACATTAAAAGTGTGTTGAGTGATTGTTGTTTTGTAGGTGGAATAGTGCGTTTAATGTTTAATATGGTGCATACTATAAAATGTTACCTAACAAAATACAGTGAATACTACGTATAAACTACACCGGGGTGAGTATTAACTACAATTGCATTACAACAGAACCAGTAAGTGTTTTATATTGGAGTTTTCTTATATTGTCATTGTTTTTGTTAAGACATGCATGTATGTTATTATGAAAAAAAGTTTACTTTAAAGTTATTAGTTATGTAATTATAATGAAAAAACAACGTTAAAACAGCAAAATTGTGTAGAAAAGCTAATATTTCAGTTTTATGAAAATGAGCAAAACGAGGATGACTTTTTTGGTAGCATAAATGTTACCCCGAAACTTTAACCAAACCTTATCAAAATATTTGTCTTGAGATTCCAGGTCCTTTCCAAAACAGCTCATGAAGAGATAAGGTAAGGATGGGTAGGAGTTAGATACCTACTGCCATTCCTTTCAGTTGTTAAATTGATAAATATTCTGTCTCATGCAGATATTAGTTAAGCGAATATATTATTGGACAAATTATGGGTCCAAGATATTTTTAACCTACTGGTCCTGAAAGGAGGTCAAAGTCACTGCAAGCAGAACACTAGAAAGGAGAGAACTCACATCAAACGAAATCAATATCTCACCCACCAGCAACTTAATACTCTGACTTTTTTTAGCTGTTCATGATAAGGCTAGGTTGTTGTATTAGTAACATATTGAACTCGTAGACCAACCATTTAGAAACATTGGAGGTGTGTGCGTTTATTGCCGAAATAATAGATTTCAACGATCGAGCAGGAGTATACATTTAAAAATGTAGTCTTTGTCTAACATCGGAAGTGACAATGTTGTTACGTGTTTCAAACATATTATTCACGTTTCTAATCATTTTAGGCAAAGGATTTTTGATAATGGGCTTGTAAAGTCCACACTACATCAGACAATTAACCTGCTCATACTATTCCTCTTTTTTCATTGTTTTCTTGAACGAAGAGAGGTATAGAAACGAACACAAATTTATAATGTGGGAAGTGTAATGGTTTCCAATCAAATATTATCACTAAGGTAATTATCAAATTTAATTACAAGAGCAGTTTCGAAGAATCTATGTTTTTACGTAAAGATTTGGAATCTTAATCGAGTATTTCTCTCAGGTATGCTTCATTTATTACCAAAGGTTCGAGAAGAATCTTCAAAGAACTAAATTTAAGAACGGCTTATCGTTCTAGGACATGTTTGTATGATCTCATCAGCAAGCTAAAAAATAAAGTATAACTTTTAGAGCAAGCAAGAATTAATTGTAATGCACAAAAACAAAAGTGAAGTTCCAACTTTTAAATCGCGCTATCTTAGGCAGTTATGTATAAGTATTTTATATATATATATATATTTTTATATATTATATATATGTATATATAGATATAGGAAGTGGAAGATTAATCGGGAACCCAACAATTCCTTAAAAGGAATCCTGACCTATACATTTTACAAGCCGATAAGGGTGGTTGCACGGTTACTATGAGTAGAACTGATTATATAGAAAAAACAACAACCTTATTAGAGGATGTTGAAACTTACAAAATGTTACCTGGTGATCCAACGGGCAAAATACAAAAATCCTATAATGAGCTGATAAAAGCTATTAATAAAAAAAATAACAACGAAATTTCAGATGAGACAGCCAAGCACCTCACTATATACAATTCTACTGTGCCCAAGTTATATTGCCTTCCTAAGGTTCATAAAGTTGGTATCCCACTACGACCTATTATCAGTTCTATAAACTCTACAACGTACAACCTATCTAAATTTCTTAGCAACATTTTGCAAGCCTCCTTCAATGATAATACGAATTATAACATTAAAGACACCTTCTCCTTTGTCATGATTCTCCTCATGATTCCTCATGATTCCTGACAACCATGTTTTGGTCTCCCTTGACGCAGTTTTCCTATTTACAAACATCCCCCTAAACCTTTTGGTGGCCATTTTTAAGCTGAATTGGAATCTTATTGAACCTAATACCACCCTGTCACAAGACAGTTTTATTTTATTAACAAAGTTTATATTTAATAACACCTACTTTTCATTTAACAGTCCAATCCTAGCTCAAATTGTACTAGACCACTTGTTGGACATAGTCATTCCCACACTGCCTTTCCAGATGAGTTTCTTATACAAATACGTGGATGATATCATTTGCGCTCTGCCAGAAGAACACATTCAATTAACATTAGATATTTTCAATGCTTTTCATCCACATATTCAATTCACGGCAGAAACGGAAGATAACCATAGTGTTCCATTCTTAGAGACGAAGGTTATCAGGAATGGCAACACCATTATACTAGACTGGTACCAGAAATCCACGTCATCAGGGAGATTCATTAATTACTATTCAAACCACCCAAAAAATCAAAAGTTTAATACGGTCATTGCAATGAAAAACAGAATTACTCATACCAGTGATACCAGGTTCATTCATAATAATTTAAAGAAACTGTTTGATATTTTTCTTAACAATGGTTACCCTAAAGACATACTCAACAGATTAATTTACAGTAGCAATTTTTTTGATGGCCCCACTGATGATGAACAACCTCCAACAAACATTATGTACAGAAGAATTCCCTACCTTGAGGGTTTGACTAATCAAATAATAAAGGTTTTTAGGCTATTTACTAATATCTCCATAACTAAGTACAACACTATCACAAACAAAAAGCTATATAGCAGGCTCAAAGATCCTACACCACTACTATATCAAATTAATGCTATACATTTCATCCCTTGTATTAGCTGCGAAGGTTGCTACATAGGGCAATCTTTGCAGTGGCTCAAACAAAGGATTAAACAACTTAAAAGTGATTGCTGCATTGGCAAAAGATCATGCGCTTTAGTTGATCACATACAAAAAACTACTCATGCCTTTGATTTTGATAGTGTAAAAATTCTAACAATAGAAGACAACTACACGAGAAGGTTGTTTCTCGAAATGGTACACATTAATAACAAAGAAAATACAGTCAATTATAAATCTGACACAAACCAATTAAGCAATATCTATTGGAACATTTTAATGTTTCAACTTAATTTTTAGTAGTCATTGTATATTGTTTGTAATCACACATACATACATCCAGCACTCTGTATAATACTTGTTATTGCAATATTTCATGTGAATTCTTTTTGTTCTGTTTCGTTTTTTTATTGTGACTTTAGTCTCCTTTCATGTCATTGATATTTTAAACGTTCTGATTTAAACACCTACAATTTTAATTTTACAACCAATTTAAAAAAATAGTTTAACGTAATTTTACACTAATACTTAAATGTCATGTAATTTGCAAGTTAAGGACTCTGTGTTGTAAGTACAAAAACAACAGTACAACTTTTTAATTTAATTACTGATTGGCACTTTATGTAATTGCAGTAAACTCCTAATGAAGTTATTGAAATAATAACGAAATATTGATTATTTGAACGATTGAGTTTTCAATCATTAACAGACCGCCTTCCCGATTAATCTTCTACTTCCTAACGTAGTACGGTCGATACTTCTTTCCAACTATATAGATATATATATTTTATAATTTATTTTAAAGTGTGAATTTTACAATGGACTCATCACGTAAATACAAAGAAAAAATTGTTATAGAAGTTTGTTCTTCAATCTAAGGTAAGGTTAAAAAAAGTTTTGGCAACGCTGAAACATGACCTACCGTAATTTTATACAAACGGATGTGTTTCACAGCAGCTGAAGGCTGCGGCGTGGATAAGAAAATTGCAGACATTGCACTTTTAAAGAATAAACTGCCTCGTACAATTTTAACTCGTATGATTCCTGTTGTTTATTTCGTTTCAGTATGAATACAAATGCTCTAGGTTACATCAAACGATATTTTAGTGAATTATTTGACAAAATACTTTGAACCATTAGTACTGTGTAAAGTGTTGGTGTTACCACGATGGAGCGCTATACTATACGGTAATATCATGATATGCTGTTAATTATTGTAATCGCGGCAAGTTTTCCTTCTACGGACATTTAACTTTTTTAAGCGCGGCGTTGCCAACTTCTGATACCTAAGTATTTACTTATCTTGGAAACCGTAAGTGACAGGCTAAAAATTTATCAAGGTATTCTGTTCAGTTTCATCCAGTCTACACTACATTATAATTATGGCACTCAAACCACCTACACCCTGTATAATTCTCCTTTTAATTTATGGATATACATAGTCATTTGAAGCTATAATGCCATGTGTAAAATTTGCTACAGAAATTGACCTGAATGTATTTAGTTAGTTAGCATTAACCTTGTGTAAAAATTCCATCCCTAAAACATGAAATTACGAAAAGTAAACTAAGGACGCTCTTACTATAAAACATTTATATTATGCCACATTAGCTTGATTTAGTGTAATTACAGAAAATTTTCTTCTGTATGGAGGTATCAATAATTTTCCGGACATTAGAAAACGGCTATCATTTAAACCCTAACTCTATTTCTTGATTTGTAACACTGCATATACATTTCCTTTATCCTACATTCGTTACAATTACAGTCATTTTATGTCATAATTTATACAGTAGTTGTTCATTGTATTTTTGATAATGTAGTAATCGATCGCTGGACGTATCTATATGTATATTTAGATAGAAGGTATATAGCATCATAATCGTTTGCATTATGTAACACGTCTCTACGAAATGAAAATAATCACGTATATTAAATATGCAAAAAGGCGTCCGCTTTTAACCAATTAAACATGCATGGAACGTCAATGTTTCCAATTAACTCCAATAGATATTTTAATGGACCGTTGAAATATTCATCGAGGCGCCGCATTTCGGAGACGTGGCGGCGGTGGTCGGGGTAGCGTAGGTGGAGGAGGCAGTAGCAACAGTAGTAGAGGTGGTGGCGTTGGTGCGACGATGGCATGGTGAATAAGGAGGGAGTACCGCATCTCCCGACAGACACCCAAGTGCCGAGATCTGGCAGCGGCGGTTGTCGGAAAGATTGAGTTTGATTTTTAAGACACTTTACATCTCATTCGGTTTGACGTGGAGTGACGCGCGCAAATTGAGCAAATCAGCCTTGGCATAAGCGAACGGATGCTGGTGCTAGCACCGCCGCAACCGCCACAGACGCCTCATATTCAGACGGAGAAGCGTCGAAATGCTTTCCATCGACAGACGGCATAAGTAAGAACGTACCGCGCGCTGTTTGAGTTGATGGCGATGGTACGATGTTAGAGAAAGCTCCTCGTCGGCGTTCGAACAACTTTGTAATGAATAGTCGAGTAAATAACGTTCTCGGTTCACGTGTCAGAATTGATCAAAGACTGCTACCGGTTACATCTTGTTCAAATAAAACATCTTTTCGAATGTTTGATTCCCTTTCAATTCAGCCGTATTCGATTTTAGCTTAGCTTTATATTTTAGAAATCGGATTGATTTGTATGCGGATATAAATAGCCCACTATTAATCAAAATAATTCTTGATGCTAACCTTTTCAGGTGAACTATTATTGGCATTGTGTCGCAGTTACTTAAGGGATAATTTAATATAAAATTTACTTTTAAGAAGTAATTAATGCTGCTGAAATGAATGTAGAGCGAAATATTATACTTACTGCGAAATATGAAATACTAAAACTGTAAATTGTTGACCTTGATTTATAAAAATAATACTGAGGAAGAGAAAATAAACTCTTCTTTGTCTCACAAAGAAAAATATGTGATTCTGATAGTTTTTTTTTCTCTTGAATTCAAATATGATATCGGTTTTTCCTCATCACACCTGGTTTCCAACAGACAACAGACAGAATGAGTTTTTAGTTGAGTCTTGTTTTATTAACCTAGAAGTGGAAGGATATCGAAAAATAAAAGGTATAAAAATAGTAACGATACTTACTTACATGGGTATGTTTATTGTGATACCTGGCTAATTAAAATTAGATCCGATTCGGAGTAAAATGGAGGCGCTTTACACCGATAGTCGCAAGAAAACACTGAAATGAAATATAATTATATTTAATATCGCATTTCAATCTGTGTACTATTTCTTAACTTCCGCAGGAACTACGCAAATACACTTGTCGCAAAAAGTATCGCATCATTTCAAAATAAATGGATTTTGACAAAATGCTTCTCACGATATACATACATATATACATTTTTTTAAATGATAATGATTTTTCGTTAAGTTTAAAAGATGTTTGGTTTTTTTTATTTGAAAATTTTTGACGAAATTGCGGAGATAATTTTTATTCTCCAAAACAAGAAAATTTAGTAACAAAAAATGTCCTAAAGTAAAGTAAACAATTTTTAGTATAGCCACCTCTGGCCCTAATAACAGCTCGCATACGTTGTGGAAGGCTTCTTATCAAATTCTTTACAAACTCCATATCTAAAGTTTCCCGTTCTTCTAATAATGCGTGTTCAAGGTCATCTAAGCTGTCTGGAGCGATATTACGAGATCGTATGCGGCATTCTAGGTAGTCCCAAACGTGCTCTATTGGATTCAAGTCTCGGCTTACTGCTGGCCATGCTAAAGCTTGAATACTTACTTCTCGAAGATAATCGGTTGTTATTCTTGCAACGTACGGACGTGTGTTATCATGTATTAGAACAAAATTTATTCCAATATCAGGAGCAAATGGTACCACATGTTCTTCTAGATCGTCTCTTATATACCGATCAGCTGTCAAAGATCCTCTGCGAAATACAGCTAACTCTGTGCGACCTTCTAAACAAACATACCATAATAGAGCCACCGCCAAAATTCTTTGCTGATCTTATGTTGCACTGTGAAAATCGCTCGCCTTCGTGTCTGTAAACTGGAATACGTCTATATCACACGAAAATTGAGAATCTGGACTCATCTGTAAACAGGATATTGGCCAAGTCGTTTTCATTTCAATTTACATGTTGTCTTGCGAATCTCAAACGTGCCACACGGTGTGCTCTGGTTAGCAATGTTGCAGTAACAGGCATTCTAGCATACCTCAAAAAAATTCTTACTTTTTGCGCAGTTTTCGTGCACATGATGCGATACTTTTCTGTGACAAGTGTACATACCGCGAGACTAAATATTATATTGATAAGAGTTTGCCATGGAGTCGAATACAATATGATTCAATTGTCAGGTTAAGTGTCATACTGACATTAATATTCATCAGTATATTCATCTAACTGTAAAAAGTGTGTTTTGACAGTGATTTAAAAAAATAGATGTACATGTTTGAATAATATTTTAATTTAAAAATAAAAAAATTACAATAATTGTTGAAAATGAGCTCCGACAGCATTTGTGGTGTTATGTTTGCACATTCCTCGATAACTCTCTTGTAGTTCTAACTACTTCTACTACTACTAACTAACTTGTGGTTCTTGCAAATTAAGTACAGGCGTTCTAAAAATCCTATTTTTCAAATAAGGGAATACAAAATAATCCATAATAGTCAAATCGGGTGACCTCGGAGGAAATTCAACTTCCGTATGCAAACTTATAAGTCGATTATCAAAAAACTTACGGAGAAAGGCTATAGTTTCTCTTGTCGTATGGGCTGTTGCGCCATCCTGCTGAAAATAACTATTTTGAAGTTCATCTTCGTGAAGTTGTTGAAAAAAATCATCCAATATGTTATTTCTGTACCTCTCTGCATTAATGGTGAAATTGAAAAAGATCGGTCCAATTATTCGTCTACGAGAGACCGCAATCCAAACACCAATTTTCTGAACATGTAGTGGAGATTCAACAAAAAAATGTGGATTATCAGTGCTCCACATTCGCATATTTTGAGAATTTACGTACTCCGAAAGATGAAACCATGCCTCATCAGAAAAAAATGTTAAGTTAAGCAGGCAGTTATTCATTAAATTATTGATGAACCACTGACAGTACGCAAGACGTCTGGCGTGGTCTGTTGACAAATGGGCTTGATATGTTTGCATTTTATATGGATGCATGTTCAAGTTCTTCTTTAAAACGGTTCGGCATGTTTCATAAGAAACTCCAATTTCCTGGGAAAGATGTCTCAAAGATTTTGTGAGGTCCTGTTCCATACGATTACGAACATCAATTATTAGTTCTTCTGTACGAATACTTGGCCTACCAGCACCTTTTTTATGAGTTGCAGATCTAGTTTCGCGAAATACACCAACACTATGTGCAAGGCACATGTAAAAATCCTGTTCTAATACTGCTAAGTCTGGGAAGTGCTCACGAAAATTGTCCAAACATACACGCTGACTGTATTGCCAAATTCCATTAACTTGCACACCTGTTCTAAAATATGCTTCAATCATGTAAGTTTTATGAGCTGTTGTGAAAACCATAACTGAAAAGACTTCAGAGAGAAAATACCTATATTGATGAATATTAATGTCAGTGTGATACTTAACCTGACAATTTAATCATATTGAATTTTAAAAAAATGTAATAAGATACGACATACATATTCGACTCCATGGCAAACTCTTATCAATATAATATTTAGACAGTAATGCACAGATATATTAGTAACCTTATGTTCGTTGCAATTATAAGAACAGTGACAGCATGCAAGAGGAGACCAATCGTATTGGCTTCAATAAATATAGTTCCTAATTTCAGCAAGTTTCAATAGTGCTGCGCTTTTAAATTCAATGTTAAAGTATAAGATATTGTGATATACGAGTAATGTCAAAGGGGATTTATAGATTTTGTTGAAAATCACACTTCACTTAAAAATAGAAAGACAATAGGTAAATTCGGCAAATAGATTTCTGAAACAATTACCACAAACTAGATTTTAATCATAGATTATCTGTTCATGTTCAAACGCGTACAGATTTGATAAAATAAATGTGTTAGTGACTGACTTATCCTATAAATAAGTGCAGTTTGAATTCAGTTAAGCGTTTATCGATTTGACGATACTTATAATAATATATAATATTTTGGCAGAAAAAGTTAGATGATTAAATATGTATTTACGCAATCAAAAATTGGAGCAAAGTATGGCTACATCGTTCCATTAATAAGGTATAAACACCAATGTTATGCAATTCAAATCTAAGGTAGCAGACTTATGGATTTTTTAAACAGCCAAATTAGTGATTAAATTGTTTGTGTTCAGCAATATATTTATTGTTTAATTTTGCTTGCAAAAGTCATGTTACTAATACTTATTAAGGTTGTACCGTTCCATTATATTTCATCCTGTATTATTACTACAATGAATAAGCTAAGTAGGGAAGCTTTATAGTAGCATAAATTTTGCATACACGCCGTTATGGTAACCAGCTCGATATTTATTAGAGAATGACCCCAACAGATCCTCGTGAAGAAGAAAATGTAATGTTAATGTCAGTATCATCCGGTGCAAGGGTTCTAAGTGCCATCCTGACGCGCAACACGGCCGACAACTTCGTCCTCTGACCCCTGCGTCCAAAGTAATGGATCTCATACGTCTCTCTCACCGTGTACCCGGTGAAATTTCGACACTGTTCCGCCGAAAAGGCGTGCCTCCCGCATTTTAGAACCCCGAAATGTTACAGTGGAACGAACACGAGCACGCATACATATACATATACACGCAAACATACAATACTACAAACAATCTAATAATTTATTAATGGCTGTCATTCTACGGTAATGACTTTATACGGTCGGGAAGTCCAAGTCATGGCCGCCGAGAGAAGATGAACACTATCAAATACACATTCATCTTTGTTGAGGCAGGTCGCGTGCCCAAGAACAATCATTAATCCTTCTTGACACCACGTAGTACAACCACTGGGGGCGGCACCACGCCGGCCTATGATTTTGCACTTTTCAAACTACTGACATGAACTCCTTCGCTACGTTCTTATTTCTACTTATAATCTGCAATGACGAAAATAACCATAAACAAAAGATAAAGATACCGGGAAAATTCGGCGACGATTTGTGTGTTGTCACTAAATCATGCGATGACATCTAATGGCACGATGTTTAATTAAGAGTCGGGCAAGCAATATACGAGAGACATTTTGACGATATATTTTTTTAAAATTATAGCACACCTGTTGCACACAGCAGTCATTATAATACATCTCTCTCTGTCTGTGAGTATGTGCGTAAATATATTCCCGTGTTGTATGTGTGCAGACTCCCCTCGATTTGTTTATTGTTTCGATGAATTACGCAAGATTACAGCTGTAAATACGATAGTATACGGACTATCATCGATTCCAACGCCAGGAATGTTATTATGAATTTGATGGTCGTTAAAGTAATACATTAAAAGTCGACCGCCGTTGGTTATTTATGGTTTTATAACGAGTCTATCGAATGCTCGATGTAATTTAATATTTAATCGAATCACGTGTGCGTATAATTTATTTTCCTTCTGATTTTTATGAGATTTTCGGCATCATTTGAGAAAGAATGTGATATAGTCTACGATATAATATTTCTATGTTACCTGTAATAATCATCGGAGAGTATCTGCTTCGATTTATGCATATGAATGATCGAATGAAATGTACGAATGTACATATGTAGATATGATGACAACTTAACAACATTTCGTCGACAGAGTTGGATCAAACTAATTTATTCCTATAGATAGGTATAGGAGTGGAGACACCGAGGTCAAAGTCAAAGCATACTTCAATCTTGATATTTCTTCATTTTATGACTATGGAAATAAATTCTTATACTGTAATTCTAAACGTGGACAATAACTAGACAGATTTGCGATTAATATATTTAATTACAATAGATAATGGCTTCTTATATTTGCTAACGTGGGACGTAATATTCTTCTATAGCCGGTTACGCAAGATGGTTATATGTAAGAAATATGCATATATTCATTGTATAAATCTTTATCATAGATTTGTAATCTAAACGAAGCTATATTTATCTGAAACATCAACAACATTAGACAATGTTTTCGTTTTTGTAAGAGTCTCTTTAGAGTTTGTAGTTGTATTATACATTTCTTCTTGGTTTGAGTAATTGCATGTAGCCCATCGATTTTTACTTTTTTCTCAAATGATAAATACAAGATAATAAATTAAAGAAAGCTTAAAATGGTAAATGCCATACTTCTTTTACATTTCTGGAATTTTCTATTCTACGTAAGAATTTCCATCAACTTACCTAATTTTATTTTATAAATATTATGATGGATCTATGATCACGTCCTCTATGATAGTATTGGTCTGTAAATAGTTGTATGTTATTGATAGTTTGTTTTTAGCCTGTGAAGCTTCTGCTAAGTGTAAGAAATATTTAATTTTACTTTATAATGCCTACCGTTATCGTGATTTTCCATTATAGCCGTCCCCTGATCGTCTAAACTTATAGCAGCACCATTGGGATTGGGAATATTTTTTCGGATATCATTTCTTAATACTTTACCCTTAACTTGATTTGTGAATTACTAAACAATGTCAAGCTCATATTTTCTCTTTGTCTAGGCCCATGCCTTGTTCAATACTTCTTTAAAATCCACTTCTTGCATACCACACAGTTAAATGATTAATTACTTGATTACTTCTTAATTTCTCGATTTTCCATGATAATCGTGATTTAATTTTCTATTTACTTCTCAACCTCGTTTTTCTTGGTCTTCTGGAAGTAACTGCACCAACCAACAAATTCGTTACCCTTTAATCAGTAACTCCTAACATTAAGCAGTATTTATACACAGTCTAATTTACTTGCAAAATGCTAGTATCGGCTTAGCTTCGATTACGGAGAAAATGCAAGATTAGTTTATGATGTGAGTTCTTCACTCAAAGAGTAGCAAGTTTGCATTTTTGTTCTAATCCGGTCAATTGCCACACTTTAATAAGATAAAAAATTGTGTCAACATTTTAATGTAGTTTTTTGTAGATATAATCATGCCTCGTACTTGTGCAAGTAATATAAATATTTTCTAGGTGAGTGGTGAATTTATTCCATAAAATACAAGTTATAAGTTAACTCAAACTTTTGAACCTTACTTTGGTGTGACCATTAAAATTCCTATTCGCTAGAGTGATAACAAAAGTTGTGTGTGTGTGTGTTAAAAGTTGGTACTTTTGCGTAATTGAGACAGCAGTACTCAATAACCGCAAAAAAGGAAACATGGACTATGCTAGGTGAAAAGCCGTAGTAACATGACACGATCATCCAGCTCCACAACCGCCAATTGATAAAGGAGCGAAGAGAATTACATTAGTACTGACATTAGCTAATGATAACTCAAACCTGGCCTGTACGACAAAACTTTATACCAGAATAGAACAATGAGACAAAACGGTCTCACTGTAAACGGGATCTGACTGTGGTTGTGGATGTGTTTTTATTAATCTCGCCACATTTCTGCTTATTAAAGCAAAAGCAAATTTGACCACCTATCTGTTATTAAAATAAATTTCTGTTTCATTTAAAAACTATTATATGTCACTTGATAGTAAAATCACAAGTTGCAGTTTGTTGTTGAGTATTATTGGCACTTATATAAGGTACGTTCCGAAGGAGAGCTGTTGAGTTATGAACTTATTAGGCTTTTTCGGTTCCGAAAAGCTCCAGTAGCAACGATCTAACTTCTAAACTATTTTAGGTCGCTCTGGAACTAATCATTATGGCAATCAATTCTTTTACTTAAATGTGTATAAGTCTACCACTTGTATACACAATAGTCTTCAAAATAATACAAAATTATAACGCATAGCAGAATGCTGCCGACGGCTCCAAGATTCGAAGATGTATTGCTAGTTATTTTAGTGATAATCTAAACTGTAATACCGAATTTTCAGAACCTTCAGGTTGCCTTTGCAAAGCCTGCCGAAGAAGTTTCGTCTTTCAAATTTAGTCTTGTTTTTACAAGTTATGTTAAAATTATGTTAAAGATGTTGTTTTCGTAGCCATGGTGATTAGAAAAAGATAATAACAGTAAAATACAGAATATAAAATTTTCTGGTGTTCAGCTACATCTGTAGCTGAACAGCTATTCCAAGATGGAGGAGATTGATACGTGAACTACTACAAATTATGAAGAATCCAAGCAACTTTAACAGAAAAGATGAGCAAAAACTGTGCAACACCTGGCGAATAACTTTACAAGATCGTCGACGTAACCACAATACCGCAACGGATGCAACTCATCGAACTGGAACGAATCAGCGAAGCGAAGAAGAAATAAGGTATATAACGAGGAGTAGAAGACAACAACATCAGTCTTTAGAAACCTTCAGAAGAAGCTGACAACATTATCAATGAAACGTCAACTGCAAACTTATCTACGCGACAATACCGGAAGACTTCAACACAGTAAACGACAGTCGTAAAAACCTACGCTCAACTATATAATTTTCGTTGGCATGGCTTTGCAAGAAGTTGCAAAAATGTCTGCGGAAACTGATATGTTCAGAAACTTATATGACAAACGTGTTGGTCAGTAATATAAGGTATTTATTTCTAGAAGAATTTCATATAGAATTTCATATAGAATCCAAAGTTGAACTACATAGAACGAAGTTTTGGGTATCTATATATGTGTTTATGTGTGTATATGCACTGACTTGTACAATATTTCCGTGTGAACTAGAACTGATGCATTTAGTTTTTGTTAACTGAACTTTTTGTGTTAATGACTTTCTGCGGCATCAAAATTTTACGTACGGGCGAGAATCGGCGTTTAGTCCTAGTACTACATGGATTTCGAAAACTAAAATACGATGGTGCAATCCTAGGATAAATACAATAACTGCGACCTGTATTACGGACTCACGCATGCGAATATATTAAGAGTGATGTCTTCCAAAAGTGCAAGTGTCGTATCGCATTTAGGTCTAGCACTCATTAAAATACTGAATCTATCAAGAAAAGTACGGAATTTTTGGAAATGATAGAAATTAATAGACACAATAGCTGTTTGAATTTCAGGTTTAATGTTGAGAATTGAAGTTACACATACTCATATTTAATAACTTTCAATAATGACCGAGTAATCCAGTAACGTTCCTTCCTTAGTTTTAGTCATTGTATTCAAAATTGTATAATTCGTTTCAATTTTCATATTTCATTTACATTTTACAAATTAGTTCACTCAAACTTTCAGCTGCTAATGTTTAATTTCCATTTCACAATCTAAAGTAATATATTATGAATTTAAACTTAGTGATATTACTTGGTGGAATGTTACCGTTTTAGTAATATTATTGGTATTTAAAATAAGTTTAGTAAGTTGTAAGGCAACATATGGAAGTTGGTTGGTAACTTGCGCCTGTTGCTTCTCTATTCAAGCTTTGCTTACACCTGTAATTTTAACCTGTTCGTTTCACCCAACTAATTTTTTACAAATGTTATCATTTTTAACTTGAATTTTAAATGTAATTACGTTGATCAATAAGATCCATTAAATTAAATGTGTATATTCGCAAGGATTTTTTCTCGCCGAGTTGTATTTGTAAGTTGGCAAATGTTTTTATACTCTAAAAATAATATCAACTAAAGGACCACCTCTAGCGTTAATTCAGTAATGAGCTCTTTAGAGCATTGTTCATTATGTTCTCCAACATCTCGGGTGGTATGCTCGCAATTTCTTCCTGAATATTAGCTTTTAATGCTTTTAGAGTTTCAGGACGAGTTATAAAAACACGATCTTTGATATAACCCCATAACCATAACTTTAGCGGATATACCATATCTGCGATTTCGGAAATGAGACGCCCGGGAAACACTCTCCTCAAAATAGCAATTGTTTCACGAGCTGTGTACGCTATGACACCATCCTGTTGATATCACATGTTCTCCAGCTCAAGTTCTTCCATTTTTGAAGCCAACAAATATTGCGGCATCATTTTATAACGATTACCACTTACGGTAGTTCTTCCTCGATTGTCCTCAAAATAATAAGGGCCAATTACGTTTCCAGCACTAATACCGCACCATACTGAAACTTTTGGCTCATGTAGCGGTTGTTGCTGAATAATTTGTGAGTTCTCACTGTCCCAGAATCGGTGGTTTTACTTATTCGCAGCTCCATCGAGGCGGAAATGGACTTCGTTGCTCATGATTTTTTGTCCAAATTACAATATTGCATTTGCTTTTCGAGGTATGCAAACCGAACCCTGTGGGCTATCTGGATTTTGTAAGGAAATAGGCGCAAGCCTTTCACTAGCATTCGCTGTGATGAACATCGGAAGATGTCAAACTGCCTGGATCGTTTTCTTGTCGAAGTCCTTAGTCTTTCCAACACATCATTACGTACACGGTCTATATTTTCTCTTGCTCGAATTGTGTGAGCTTTGCCAGTATGTCGTCTGTCACCTGTAGCCCTAGTTTGTGCAAATTTTGCAGCTGCACGCTAAACTGTTTTCGTTGTTAGAACACGATGTGATTGAAAACAAAATTTCAGCAACTTCCCATAGGTAACTTTATTTTGCGTCACCTCGTAATTACGATTGTAACCCAAGTTTTTATTGTAGTATACAGTGATGAAGCACTAGACATACATAGGTGCAAAATATCCGTAAAAATAGATAACTCAAATTAGAAGGAATGTTATTATTACTGGATTCCCGGATAACCTGTTAATTCTGTATTATACAAGAAGTTCAAATATGCTATTTATCAATTAAACTTCAAAATAAGTTGTAAATATGTAATGTACAAACATATGTTTATTAAAGCTTTTTTGGTTCGATCCACATCGGACATTTTTTAACATCTCGTATATGTTTACGTATAGTCTATTTACTATAAACCGAGCGGCTAGAGTACCATACATTACTAGGCAATACTACTGATTAATTAATGTCAAATACCAGAACTATTACCGATAGTTTTTTGTTTTTATACTTGGAAGATAATTTAAATCTGAATAAGTTGATAGTAGAATCTGTAAAATATCTATGACGTTTATGAGAAACGCTACTAAACTGTTTTGAATCTCATAAACTCTGATCTCTGATTAAAAATTTCATTTAGACAAACGATTACTAATATAAAAGATATATATGTTATGCTTGTAGTGTGATAAACAAATCATTTCTTGACAATTTAATTTACATGTAAGTTGTAAAGATAAAGATTACGCGGTATGTAGTTTATTAAATTAATTAAATAATTAATACGCCAAAGACATATTTTATAGGCGGCGGTTCTTAATTATGTGCATGAAACATTTTGAGTTACTTTTCGTTTCTTAGAAATTAATACTGAAGCAAATAATTCATTTGGATACTCCGTCCTTGCGTGTTCAGTGAAAATAACGTCACAGTAGCTTTTTCATTCGTTTTCTTACATTTGATAATTATATTGGAAGACACCATTACATAAAAAGTAAAACAAACAAGTGGTTACGAATATTTTATGAATATCGTCAACGTCAAGTTAATACATTTAATGTGGTCTAATTAATATACGATTTTATGTTTATGTTCATACGTACATTAAAGTTCATTTAAGTGAAAATTAATTATATCCTCCCCATGGAATTGTGATATTATAATGTTATATGTATGACATGTTTATATAATTACTGGGGATCTGATGTTCGCTTGACTTTATGTTATTTCAGCTAAATTTATTTCTTATTGTGATTAAATCTTTTCATCGCATATTTCTTGTGTTTAAATTTTTTGACACTCAGCAATACTTTTTTCTGCAATTAAAATTAATAGTGTTCATTACTGATGCTTTATTGCATCTTTTAGTTTAGGCAGTTTTAGTGTACATTAATAGAAAGAAATGTATGTTTATGTGTAACAATGAACGACAATAGCGTGACCACATACCGTGTTATATACCGAATCGCTTTTAATATTATAAAATTTTTGAGTACCTTCCGCCAAATACAATAATCTGATAAATTAGTACCAAGGTAATGAACACACCACCAAATGCCTACCTATAAGCACAATGTATTTCCATATCCGAATAATGTTGGAGAGAGAGAAAGTAGCTCAAAATCAAAACTTAAATTCTTAATTATCTTTCCAAAGTTATAAAAGTTAAAATTTTGGATATGACGTAATGGGACAAGTTACTAAACTACGGCAAATTGATATTAAAACATATATTACACAAAAGGATATTTATGGTAAAAACTCTACCTGATAATAATCTACTACGTATTATTGAAAGTCGTTAGTGAAAGCAAATTCAAAGTTGTATAGGAATAGAAGCATTATGTTACATTATACAGTATGATGAAAGAGTATAATAAATTGTGCCAACAGAATCTTGATAAGTCCAAAAAGTGTTAGTATTGCTATTCACGGCTGAGCACCAGAATTATCCTTTGAGGTTATCACTCCAGCATCACATAGTTAGTGAACAGCAGTATAATGCCTTTATTATACAAGGGAACAAAATTTCTTGATGTGAAGATGCCCGGCTTCAGCTTCATAAAAAATCCTGGTGTCAACATCATTGCCGAACGAAACATGCACCTTAAACAAGTTGCTGATCAAGGATAAGAACAAGGGTTTCGGCAACCTCACAAAAAATATAAATCTTCTGTAAGCCATCCATGCTTTTTCGTATTGAGGAGTCTTACAGTATCCATGTAACAATTTTAATTTGTTCTTAAGCGTACTGTATTTGTTTATCGCATTAAAACGACCGTTAAATCTGAACATTTATGTTGAGTTTTCTGCCTGTATTAGTCTACTGTTAGATTCCATTCTGCTCACCATTTCTAACATTGATGATATTCTGTTGGTTAAATTAAGGTGAAGCAGTAGTGTAAAAATAAGTGGGCTGTGCGTAGCACTACGTTATCTTCTTAGTATAGAACGGCTTTAGTTTGTAGTGGTTTGAATTTTGCTGGTGACGTTTGTGGTACATCTCACTAGATCTGGTTGATCTACTGTTCATTGTTGAAACGTAATTAACAGCTCAGCATTACTTTGGACGAAATAACGTTGTATAAAAGTCATGAAAACACACTATACACATTAAAATGTACAGTAAAAGCGATAATCTGACAAGCAATACATCTTAGGAAGGAATGTCAGTTTTGATGGCAATTGAAAGTAATTTTTAATTAATTGGAAAATATTTTCTTTACGATTTTTAAGCGTGGTTCTCTTGAATAGTCTTTGTGCAAATGCATAATATCATCACACATTCTTGAAAGGCAATGGGCATGTTTGTTGTAGTACACACAGAAAAGTGTTTACTAAGAGCAAGTAAGGCTTACTTAATTTAAGTAGTTCTCATTCTCCTATATAAGCAAGAAAGTATTGTTTTCTGTGAAATATTTCACTTTCATGGAAATCCAAAGATATATTTTCTTGAACCAAATAACTCTCCATTAAATCGCACCGCGTTAATATATGTACATAGGTAGGTACTATTTATGCACTATGCGGTCCATGATAACTAAAAGTTTAAAATCAAGAAATTTTTTGCTAGACCTTAGAGATTTTTTAAGAAAAACATTTACTATTGCGAAGAAAAGTTATTGTCTTGTGTCAAATAAGTATTCTTGTTCCAAGAAAGAACTTACTTCTCTGAAGAAAATGAATGTAAGAAAGTCAACTTTCTTGGCCTTAGAAAACACTTTTCTCAGTGTAACTAGATTTACAAACTCCTAAACAAGTTCCAGCTTGTTGCCACGTTCTTGACGTAGATTAGAACCAATCTATACCTGTACCGCAACATAAAATTTCCGAATTAGAAGAAGTATAGTAATTTGTGGATCTTTACGCCTTTGATAAATGGCGTATAAACCAAAGAACATCTTGAGCTGTGACGAATCTTGATTCTCATTTATTTTGATAATACTAATTAGAAAGCTTTAAACCATTGATTGTTCTTGCTTATATATATTCCAAATACAAGAGAAAAAATTATTTGCGTAAATGATACTCTTGGAGGTTATACGTATGACGGTTATAGCTACTTGATAACTACACATATTTTTTAGCCTCAGCAGTTATTGATGAATTTATAGAGACTGTCTTAAGATTGTTATACATCTCTATAAACATTAGCTTATTACCTACGTATTATAAGTATCGGTTTGACTACGCCAACGTACGTTGAAATTTTTTAACCTTTCTCAGATTTCAAAATGTTATCTTCTTTGATCGTTAATATCATACCTTTCTTGTGAAATACGAAGAAAGTTCTCTCTACGATATATTCATACGAATAAGTATAATAAAATCTGTAACTTAAGTCATATTGGCATGTATGTAATACCTATACAAAGATATTTACATTACTTTCTCAGATTTAACCGAAACAAACTATACTAACTACGACTGTAAGGCACATCGGTGGCCCAAACTTTCGTGTAGTAAGTCAGTAAGACTTCTTTTTCTCCAAAAGTCGAGCGGTTCCTTTCACGTACGCACACAGTCACTTACACATATCTAAGAGTTTCGTGTTGGTCGTTTCGAAAGTTTCCCGGTGTTTTCCAAGTTTTCCCGCGGTGGTGATCAATCGAAGTCCGCGGTAATGGTACTCCTAATGAAGCGGACTCACCTCGTCTATAAATTACGACCTGACTCCATGTTATAACGGTCTGATATGGGCGAGATAAGCACTCGGTTCGCGACGGGGGGCGAGCACCCGCTGCGTCTCGGCTGACTGTAATCAACTTTAAAACCGAATAAAATATGTATTATAAAAAGTTAACAAACGGAAAAATAAAACCGTGTAATCGCGCCAGGCATACAGCATTTACAATAGCAATATCATACGTTCCAGGTTGAACGTATGTAGTGGTATATGTATAGTAGGTATCTGTAAGTATATGTGAGTAGAGAATATCTCGTGATGGTTCTGGTCGTCTTGGATATGTATATGTAGGTACATATACGAATGTTCCATACTGAAGATTCAAAAACTCGTTTTTCTACGTTAAATATATTTTATTATTCACAACTGGGTTTTGACTTTGTTTTTTCAGCCTTCGCTTGATCATTTTTCTCTTCTTTCCGTCCTTGTTTCCAGATCCTTTCCACATTTCTTAATGAGATGAGATATAATCGAAATTTATACAGATAATAATCGACATACAAAAATTGTAGAAACTACACGTGAAACATCTATAAAGTTAATTAAAAGTCAAAATGTAAAACCATAACGCAGAAATTATTATGCCATGCACAATATTAACTGTGAAATTTACGTAGTTCATTCTGCTACTCCACGGTATGCTCTCGCATAGTAGATATGCATTTACAATTAAGTAGTTCTACTTGTGCTCATATATGAATTAGTATTTTTAATTTAAACAATACATAATAGCGGATATGTATTCCTACATATTTAATAAAGGAAGCACCGTACATTATACCTAACTGACTACGCATGATTATTTTGATATGAATCCATTTCACATATTTCTACAAGACCACACTGTACAGCTGTTGCCATTCTTATAACTATGCAAGATAAGGTAATGCGTTTCACAAGCTGTAATAGCGTACAACTTACGATCAGTATAGTATGTATGTATGTATTTAATTATTGAAGCAGTTATACTGTGGCAATGTAGGAAATATTAGTGTATTCTCTTTTATTTATATAGTAGTACTTTGTATGATAACGTATTGCATCTTGCTAATTATTACCTCAACATATTTTGTTAGTTCAGTATGTCATACATAAAAGAAGTTTGAACTCTCGGAATATATATTATAGTCATAAGTTTAGTAATACGAACTTCTAGTAAATAAAGTTACACACGGAATTTATTCAATTGAAAAAATAGATTATGGATCGGATTCCAAGAGCTTTTTGGTTTTCTAAGTGGAGTAAATTGGAAATGAAGCACCTTTTTACAAAGATATTACGTTTTTTACTTAAAGTATTGAACTTTATAGGTATAGGGAAAGCTATACCAAAGTTGTAGAATATTTAATCGTACATTTTACTGGCCAATTATATACAGGCTATTCTATTTAAATCAATAGTACATTTTAACAATTATGTATAAAATGTGTAAATGGTAACGATTCGTACCGTACGAATCACAAATGAGAGCCGTATAAATTGTACGAATCATACGAATCCGACCCATCGCTAATACAGAGAACTAAGCAGTGACTACTGAGAAAATCTGCAACAACAGTAGGTACACTTCTAAATTTGATTCATTGAAAGATGTTCGCCGGCGCCGCCAAAAAGCGTTTTAGTATGCAGAGAATAACCGTTAGATATATAGTGACATACTTCTGAGATAATTGTAATAATATTTGAAACCACTTATCTCAACACCAACCATAAGAAATTTATCTAAATCTCCATTTACAACATTCGAAATTTATACCATAACACGATCATTTTTGCGTCACATATAGTGGATAGTATAGTAAGTAAAATCATTCGCATTTGCTATGACTCCACTAACGGCACCGAGGGATCTTATCATTTCTCTATTCTCTCGATAAGACCCAAGTAATTGCTTTGAATACTTTATAAACCTGATTTAACATAAATGGCTTGAAATGCTTTCTCACGTTTCTTGATAGCTGCTGCTTTAAATTGTGAGACTACAAACTTTATTTGCTGAAGGTTTTTGCAACCGATAATCAAGTTCCCCAATGAATAGAAATCGTCTGTGTTGGTTTAGAGATATAGCGACGCCGTCTGTGAAATTTTCTAATAGGTATGTTTAATAGATTTGGAAAACACCGTCTTTGAATCTGTTGGTAAGTCATCTATTTCTGGATAACATTGACGAATAGTTTCTGTCGCATAATACACAAGTATATAACGCATGGATTTTATACATGGGTGTGTGACAAGTTCTCATTTTGCCTGTATTATATTGATCATAGAATCTTTTTAATATCTATCACCTCATTCAGATATAAACCAAAGTTGTTTATTTGCTAATTTAGCTTTAATTTTGTTATTATTATTATTATTACTAGGGACTGGAAAAACCGGGTGTGCGGTCTGTTTCTGGTATTGTCGTTGGCCCATGATTTCAAGAGCCTTACTGCGTAAACTTCATAATAGACAACCAAGATTTGTCAAAAGTTAACAGGAATTAAACATTTTATAAAGGATTGAGATCGTCGGTAAATGAAACAGAAATTTTTTTTCAAAGACTTGTGGTTTTCGGGATTTTTTGAGTTGAAAGATGCCCGAGGAAGTCACGTGACCCAAACGCAAGCTGACGTAGAAAACCTGTAAGTCAGATTATAGGGTTATGTCATTACTAATATGATAACACAAATGTAAGATGCTTTTTTAACCATTAATACATAGAATTAGTACTTTGTGTATATGCATGATAATACATATTATTGTAACGTATGTACTTGTAGAATATCACTAATTTTAATACCATACTACTCGTATAGGTTAGGTACTTGTGCTTACATCAAAATGATCAGAACAACAATATCCTATAGTCTTCTCTGCCAAAGGTACATCTCTTCTCATGGCAGTGAACCATTTTTTTTAAGTAAAAAGAAATCGTCCGACTACAAGGCACAAGTAGTCAAGCCATTGATTTCGATAACATAAAGAAGGCTTTATACGTCACACATTGTAGTTCACATAAACGCCGCGTTTTGGGAGAGCGCTGTAATCGTGCTTCTTTCTTCCCCGAAAAGTGTAAGTTTGATGGCTGGCTTAGTAAATAAAGTAGCAAATTGCCAGAAAAGACATAAGTATAAAATTAAGTGTGAGTATGAAATACGATGTTACCCTCATCAGATCATGCCACAAGGTTTTAATAGAGGTATCACTAACGAAGGACTAGTGACAGTTGAAAGGAATCATGGAGATATGTAGTATAAAAAATTAAATAAATGTGTTTGAAATAAAAATAATTTCTATGAAAAAAATTGTAGTGCATAGTGTTGTATGCATATGATTTAAAAAATCTGATAAACTTTTCGAAAAACTAGGACAAAAGCATGCTATTTTGGTTATTATTTATATTCGAAGCACAACGTATCCTTAATAATTTCCATTTTCTGTATATCACCAATATCGTCATTTTAAATGTGACTGAATAAAATGCTGCATGTCCCAGTACGCAGGGTGAATCAATATTCATTCTTCAGCTCTCGGATATGTATTGTACAATTAAGAATAAGACAATAACAAAGAATACTAAAATCCTGTGAGCGAAGCCGTTTAAGAAAAATGGAAAAAACCTATTTCAGCAATTTGCGGTTTATTAAATGTAATCAAGTTGGCAAGACAAAATATTAATATTGCTATGGATTTCCTTGACTCTGACGTTAGTATGTTCATTTGAACTGTACCATTTATTAAATATTGATAATTTCAAAAAATTTTAAAATTCAAAATGGCAGGATATACTAATAGAGAATACGTTAATATGATAGAAGTTTAGGGCACTCATAATAATAACGCCCGTGCTGCCACGCGTTTGTACAGAGAATTATTTCCGAATCGCCTTCATCCAGATCAAAAAACAACCACCTTCAAATGCAGTATTTGAAGGTTATATTTCCCGTAGATGACCTATCGAGAGCAAATTTTTTTACATGGGCATTACATAAAATTCACCGCAATCCTGCCTTTTTCAATAATGTTTTGTTTACCGATGAAGCGCATTTCAACCAAGTAGAGGTTCTGAATCACCACATCATGGCATTATAAGAATCCTCGTATTGTACGTCCGCGGAATCAGCAAAGACACTGATCTGTGAATGTTTCGATTGGAATTAGAAAATAGTGCAATCTAACTACAGATTTTGTAGCTTGTCTCTCCGATAGATCACAAACCTGAAACATAAAACCTGTATATACTTAGGTTGAAACAATCGTGCAATTTTCATAGATTCGAGTGTTCCTTATCTCTTCAATTTAATGTAGATACCACAACACTGAAACACTAAAATTATGATATCTTTGTTGCAATTGATAGTACAGTCATATATGTCAGCTTTATATATCTCACAATTGCAAATATATCTATAATACATACATATAAAATTAGAATTTTGTCGGCAATTTACCTGTTTACTTCGACATTCGTTTTTACGGTGTTAATAAGCACATTTCGTATTTGATTACGTCTACGGCCTCCTCTGTTCAGTCCATTGCATTTCTATTCAGCCAGAATCTTGTAATACAGTTTGTAAAACCAATAAAAAAATGAGGCTCTGTTAAATTTAATATTTTAGATTGGAAAATATAGGCAACCCAATATATTGCGGCCATCTCTTAAGCAAAACTTGTAAACAAACGATTGTATATTATTCTCCGCTTTCACAACTTTGCTATAGGAAATTATTGCATTAGATCTGTAAACGAAACAGCCTCCCTTAAGGTATTTCCATCGTTAGAAATAAATATTCATTCTTTCTCATTTCGGTGTACCTACTTATTTTAGCATCCAATCATGTGAAATTAAGAATTTCATATATGCATATGTACATATATGTTCTAGCACTTGAAGTGTAGTATATTTGAAAGTTGCACCTTTCTTAGGTTAGAAGTATAGCTGCTCATATCTTTATATACCTGAAAAAGATACAATTAAACTGAAAAAATATTTATTTTAAATATTATGAAATAAATTTAGGATACCGGGATAATAATAATAATAAATAATACAAAATTTGAAAATACGAGTGGCAAGAGAAGGTGCATATACTTTGTCATTACTTCATCTAAGATGCTTATATAGTGTATGCTATCATTTGCATTATTATTTATCCTGTAGCTACTATATTGTTGGATTAGATTTCCGTTATAGATATGACAGATAACATTAAAAGGACAGTGGTAACAGTGGATGTCCGACGGGTTCTGTCTACGTCCACATGGTATTCACACATGGGAAGTGAATACCTGAAATGCAAAGACATGACATCAGCATACAGTAATTCCATTCAACGCATATCAAAATAAATCTAAATCTCCGTGTACACTAAATATCCAACACAGATCCAAATATACAGCATTTGCATATTGTACGTATTTTACATTATATAATACTTACTGATAAACCTTAAATTATGTATGCAACACGCATACTAAATTGCAATGGTTAACCAACTTTGTACTATACATTGTTAATATGCATAATTATAATTAAATATATACGTAATATTACGTAACGTACATACACACATGTTAAAATGTCCTATACTGCGGAATCTACATATAATAGATACCTATTACTAATTAATGTAAATCAATACAACGGACTTTCAAGTACCTACATATTCTTCAACCTTACATCAATTAAATTAAATTACCAGTAATCTGAAAAATGAAAGGTGTTAATTTCAAGCCATCAACAGTGTTCCTTCGATGAACTTCTATGGCTATGGGGTTTCTCTCAACTGAAACAAAGAACCTCCAATAATAAAAACATTAAAACGAAAAGAAACGAAAAAGAAGAAGATAAGTTAAAAGTAAGACTACTAATAGATCCATAATATATATTTGAGTTCGAGGCACCTAAGATCCGTAGGAAGTAAGTTAGAGACAAATCAAGAAATTCGACCAAGTTTTTACTACTACTCAACTACAAAAAATATGAACATACTATCTACATAAAGCATGTGGGAACGCATTTGGCCTTATTAAAGCTCCTTTGTACGCCTATGTGGTTATGGTGGTATCAGAAATAATTATTTATTACTGAAATTTGTCATTATAAGTAGACTCGGCAGAGAGGAGCAAGTTTCAGTGCAGTGCGGAAAACAACGTGGAGGAGCCGAGTAGGCGTATCAAGGCAACATTCAGTAACGTTTACGTACTCACATAATTATTTTATTTTCGTGACTTTCATGAGAGAGCATAGGTGATACGGACGGTTTATACATAAAATAATGACAAAAATATATTATATAATGTGCTGAAACACTTACTGTTTTAAGAAGCTTTCATGAAATCACAAACTGGGTGAGTACGGCGGCGGCGTGCGGAATAAATATTTTTTAATGATGAAAACGATCGTTCTACATCGAGTGATGTTATATTTGCAAATTTAACGTAATCCTTGTGACAATTTAGTCTATCTTTTGACGCACCTTCACAAATTTGACTGAGTATGAGAAAATCTGAAGCCTTATTTGTCAATAAAATTTTCAAATTTTCGTATTACACACTCTAATTATAAATGAAGAAAATAAATATCAGTTTACCACAAGTTGAATTTGTTGGTTTTATCTGTTGCTTGTACATGCTTTATTACCACGATTGTGCCACCACTTTGAAAAATTTTATGTAATGCTTAAAAGCTTTCGAGGTTTATTTATTATACAAGGTGTGTATAAATTTAGGTAATCTAGGCGCGGTGATGTTTTTGTTTAAGTGCAAAGTCAAAAGTCTTATAGCAAGATGTTGTACTTGGCGGTTCATACCTTCTGCACGAAGATTCTAAAGCTTCAACTTTCAGTTTATAAATAAGCGTTATAATTCGATATCTGTTGACAAAAAGAGCTGCAATTTAGATTAAAGAAGAATATTTATTACTGTTTTTTTGTTAATAATTTTGTTTTAATAATCATACTTTATTACTTATTTGTACGGGAAGCACACCTGACACCGTTGTAAAATAATAACTAGCCACAAGTATGTATCCTAATGTTGTTTCAGTCAAATGTATCATTACTGGCAAATTTTGACAGCAGTGTAAGTTCTCGGTTAAAAAATGTATCCAATCATTTTGATGTTTAGCGAAATTTTGACCAAATTTACACTTCGTGAACCAGCTCATATGTTTTGGAGGTTATTATGATGATATCATTGTATATTATATATTTTGAATTAAGGAACAAGTTTTAATGTGAGAGCATTTATTAACAATCCATATGCCAGCTAGAGATCCATTTTACAATGCAAGAAATAGGTAGGACACTTCCTTTTAACTATTACTTTAGGTATACACTTCATCTAACTTTCTTATTTTTGTGTTGTCTCTGTTTGCTCGTTTTTGTTTCTGTAGTTGTAATTGTTTTATGTTTTCGTCTTCACCTCTGTTGTTTTGTTAACACAAATAGAGAATTGATAAATGAGTTTTACGTTCAATGAATATGCCGATATGTATGGGTATATGGTGTGACAAAACGAGAATATCTATTGTATTTGGAAACCGAATGTATTTCAAAGGGTAGATGAATGTCTTGGAAACGTTCCATGCAACTAGAAGAGTAGGTTTCTGCCACATCATAAGAACATCCCTCTGCAAGTAGCCGTTAATTAGTTGCTACATTAAATATTCCCAGTAATAAGACTGTTCATTTCGTTCTATTAGAAAATCTACTACACCTGTATCATGTTTCCAATATTAAACCCCTCTACGGAAATAATCATCTTTTTCGAATAAATTTTTGAAATACAATCTTAAATAGGATTCATTAAGAAGGTATTCTTTGAAGCGATGAATATATATTTACCAGAAATGGTATGTGGAGTATTCATTCACATGAATTTTGCGAATATATTTACCAAAGAAGATTTTCTGTTAACGTTGGACTGGATAAAATAACCCACAGTCTTGTCGATGAATGTCGCTGAATATTAAAATATTATAGAACACGTTATTGTTGAGATACCTCTGAACATACGACGTAATACGATTTATGTACATGCATTATGGAGCCACTGCATACGTTGCTCGTTATGTCAGAGATTAGTTGGATAATCACTTCCGTGGTGGTCTCATATTATGGACAGCGATATCCCACAATCGCAATCGATTAGTTTTTTTTTGTTTGTTTGGGGCTTTATTAAAGGAAAAGTGTAGTACTAACTTGTCAAAACGCTGACGAAGTCAGAGCCAGAATTGACACCGTAGCATTAAAAGTCACACCAGAAAAACTTGAGCGAGTTCTATAAAGGAATAATACGACAGTGACATAATTTTAAAACTTCTCAATACTTTCACAATTCAGCGTATTGTACAAGATTTATTTATTGTACAAGATGTAAAGTTTATATGTCTGATATTACTACCAACAAGTAAAATGGTTTTGAAGATTATAACTAACAAATTCCTGTAATATGCTTGCTCTCTGTGGTCAAATTTCAATTCTTTCTGAAAACAAGAAGCATATAGTACATGGTTCAAGTATTAAGATTTTTAACTCGAATCAAATGGAAATCCGACTGCATCCGATGAGTGCTATTTACTAAAAGATTGAAACTTTTCGAAAAATTATATCCATTAAAAAACAGTGATCGCTGTATATCTTCTTTTTTAGACACCCTGCATACACTTTTCTTATGTCAAAAAACTCGTAACTAAAAATACTAATTGATGTGTCCAAGCGTTTTTCTACAAAATAATTAGCAGAATTCTAAACAATTGTTCCTTTCGTCATGAACGCACTGTATATACTTCAGAATGGCGTATCCAGATTCACTAACTAAGACTACAAATTGTAGTCCGGAACTATTATCCGAAATCTGGGATAATAATTCCGGGTGTATCATGCGTGGTTTCTCCTCAACGTTTTTCATAAAATGAGTGATTTTAAACAATCATGTTCATCTCGAGCTATTATAGAGTAATATATTTGTTACTTAGGAAGGTTTTTAATTTAGTCCATTAGTGCGCCATTGGAATAACAACAAATTAGACACAAGCAAACTGGAATACTAATGACTAAGCGAAGCAGTATCTCTAAAAAGTTTCCTAGCATTACTAGCGCTGAAGTTACATCACAATTGATTAAAATTTAAACTGAAGTAATGTGTAGTTTATGTGAAACAAGCGTACATTACTTATTTGTATATAGGAAACAATGTGTTTTCTCATACAGTATACTAAATTTTTTTTTGTAAATATGTCGACATATGATATTGTAAATCTGTTGCAAAATAGTAAGAAAGCTATAACGATGTTCACCGTTACGGGGTGGCAGATTTTACATTTTTCTATTAAAAATTAAAAGACATTTCTGACGAACTTAGTTCCAGTCTCTTTTGGAAAAAGAGATTATTGTAGTATGAAAGGAGATATCTATTTACTTTGTTCTTCTCTATTGGTTTACGAGGTTAGTCATCTGTATGAAGAGCGTTGCAATTATCTCGTAAATATGTATTAAGCGCAACTGCGCAAATTGTTCATTGTTTCATTTACGTTTACTTACCAGAACAGAGTAATTAATAAAACTCTCAGTAATTAAACAAACTAATGGATGTAACTGCATTTTACAGTAACCATTAACTCTACTCTTTTAAATTGTGCGTAATCATACGTACAACGTACCTAACGCTGGATATCATTTACATTCGCACGGTTGGTTTACACTCACGTACACATATCTGCATCATATGTGTGAATAGATTCGTTTATGGGATACGTCAATACGTATTGTTGAGTTATACAGTAATAGAAACGCGAAAAATTCCAGCGGTATGTGAAATGGCACGTTTCTGATCCATTGCGGTCGCCGTACAACACTGAAATCCATCATTTTGTTGGGTCCGGAATGTGGTCTAATGGATAACACTCAGGTATAACTGTTAAACAGTAAAGTTGTAATTTTCGTCATCCAGAACGATTGATGGTCGCTACTTTTCACCAGAGAAAGAAACTCTGCATTGTCCCTAAATTGATTGGGTCTTTCGGTTTTACTGTTTCGTTCATTTACGCTGTGGTTAACCATGTTAAAAGAGCTCGACATCGAAATTATACAGGGCTCTACGAAGCTGTAATTTCTGTATAATGCACTACAATTATTATATATTTCGTAGAGATTCCTATCTATGTCTCATTTTAGGGTGAACCTGCATTTGTCTTTTCTGTCCGTAAAATTGTTTGTAAATGTACTATAATTTAAAATACATTTAAACTGCACCCTCCGATTTTTTATTTTGTGTGAACTTGATTTATTTAGGGTACTTAAGATAACAGCTGTTTTATAAATTACTGTGGTTATATAACTACTGAAGTCACTTCTAGTTTACTTCAGTGTTTGTAAAATTTACAGGTTACAATATGTAGATATATCTAACAGTATTTTACATAATAGATAATAAAGTACACACGTTTTTGTTTATTGTTTATTGTTAACTTATTATTAATAGTATTCACTAGATTAGTTGTATCGAAATTCTTTAATAATTAACAGTCGAATACAGAGTAATTAAAATCATCAACTTAATGCGCCTGTTAATAATTTACTAATCTTGTTACTGCTAAGTTTTGCTATATATGTATGTATTTATAGCTGGTGTTACAAAGGCTACACACTAATAGCATCAGTCATTCAAGGTATTCTTAAACTGAAACAAGACCTAATTCTATCAAATATTATACTTTAAGAAATAAAATATCTACACAATGAATCTCTGTCTTAACAATAATGTTAGGTACATCTACTTTGTAAATTAGTATAGTATAAACTATCTATTTAGATAAAAGGTTTTCTCTTGACTAACTGATTTAGGATTAGACGCTACGTAGGATCGTAGAGCCGCGAAATTTAACTTAAAAGTATGCGTAATCTTTTTAATTATTGTATTACTTGCGCACAGTGCAAAACTACTCAGCTGATCTCCTTACTAGCATAATAGTTCTGTCCAATCGAACAAATCGGTTAATCGTATGTGCAAAACCGATTAACCGTTGTATGTGTATAGCCAATTAAAATGCACAATCGTTACAATAACGGAAAAAAACTGAACATAAATTCTGTAAGCCAATGAGAGAATTCCTAATAATATTATCATTTTTGTCAATTATAAATGCATGTAGAATTAGACGCTCTAGTTCTAGAAAAGATAATGTCATAAACTAAACAAAATATGGTGCCGAGAGACTGGATAGGTACGATTCTATACACAGAAAAAAAAAGTTTACTTAATTATTAATTATAAACTAAAAAAGGTTTTAACCGAGAAAACGTATTTATACATCAAGAACTAGATATTACTTCTGAAAAGAAAATAATTATCTTGAAAATAGATTTAAATTAAGGCAGTATATACTAAATTTTCCAATTATGTATAGTCCAGCTTCCTCGTACAGGTCAATTTGTTTATTAAGTGCGCTGGGCAAATTATACAAGCGCATGATTAAGGAAAGGCTGGACACAGAGCTGGAGAAATCTGGAAACCTGTGCAGCAGACAATTTGGTTTCGTAAAGGGTAGATCCACAACGCATGCAATTAGGGCGGTGGTCGACAGGGTCAAGGAATCTAAGAGAAAATGGTTAGCTGCAGTAGCGCTTGATATTAACAACGACTTTAATTCAGCTTCTTCGAAGAAAGGTGTCATACTTAATGATAAATTAACTTTTGGGCTCCACATAAGATAAGTGGTAGAGGAAGCAGAGCACAGCTTAGCTGCATTATCAAGAATAATGCCTAATGTGGAGGGGGACGAAGAGGAGAGCTGGTAGCAAGAAGAGAGAGGTTCTCTATGGTGTGGTACAATCTCAAATGATGAAATCTGGCCTGGTCTTGCACATTAGAAGTCGAGAAACACAGGTACCTCCTTGAAGGCTTACAAAGAAGGTCTCTACTAAGGGTTGCTAGCGGATATCACACTAGCTCTACGACTGGTATTCAAGTCATAGCGGGAATCCCACCAATTATGTTGCTACTAGAAGAACAAAGGACTATATTTCATCTAACGCAGTCACAGCAGATTGTCGATAAGGGAGCTGTAACGGCCCTCACATTCTTCGATCTTGGCCAGGATGTTACGAGCGCTAACATAATTAGCATCATGACGGAATCTAAAGTTACCTGGAATAAAGTACTTAGATTTATTATGAAAATCCTGTCGGATAGAAAAAAGATCGAGAGGGACGTTAAGCACAGAGGGAAACAGCGAAAAACTCCTTGAGGTACAGGTAATACAGAACACAGACGTAGAAAGCTAAGAACGGAGACAGACTGGTCGTGCTATTTCAAGTAATGCCAAAAAGCGGTTCCGGATACATGAAGACGAAGTTAGAGGTGTTTTGGTGGATAAACCGGGCTTGCACACCCCATTCGGGAGTCCCACACTGTTGCTCGTGATCGATCCAAGCGTGCATCGACCATAAAGGTTTTTTCTTCTCCCAAAAAAAAAATTATGTAATTATAGTTCGTGATATACATTGGTTTTTGTGTACTATAGTTTTTTTTTAATCTTTACACCCAACGATACACTTTTGTGGTGACTATTATATATTATATGAGATTGACAGTGACAGTCAACATAGAAGACTTATAACAATGCGAACAATTTATCGTTGTGTTAAGGGTCTTGGATTGCGTCCATACCGTCCTCATCTGGTGTTGCCTCTCACTCTTGAGAATCGACATAATCGACTGTGTGCTTCATAAAACAACTGGATTGGAACTAAGAATGGAATACGATTATTTCTACTGACGAATTCCAATTCAGTAAGTAACGGGAACACATTCCTTAGCATATTTCAGAATCTTCCGCGAACTACAAGATAATACACGAGTACATGTAGCCAAAGTTAGGATGAACTACGTTAGGATGAAATACGTACCAAGATCTCAATTTTTAACCATTTGAACACGGCTTGAACATTATTACTAGAGGATTGGGAAATTTATGCTATCTCACCTCAATTCTAGGCGATCTTTGTCATGATAAGTACATAGAGTTTGAGATGAAACGCAACAAAAGCAAATACAGCTCCTTAGACGTGTTAGTGGGTACATACCGCAGCATGGAGCTTCGACTTGTTCCACATTCTTTAAAATTTGATCATTTACTTATATGATTCTAACAAACATATACATCCAAAAAATGATTACGATATGTTAATTATTATAGGATGTTCTTATTTCTATGTGCCCAAGTATATTCATTTTAACAAGTAGGTATATGATTTGCACAAAATACCATGTGAACTGTATTGAGAACCCATCTTCTTTGAACACCCTAAAGGATTATTCTATTAACTGTTAGAAATGAAGACATATTTATTGCGCCACAATTATTCACTGTGAATTAGAAAATACAGTATTGCACACATATTTCTTCCAAATGAAAGAGAAGAAAATATCCAAGAACTAAGATTGCAATGTGTGTAGGTATCTATAGAAATCGGTTTGGGAGATATCCTACCATATCCAAAAATTCATTAGGTAAAATTGATAGTAAAACTTTGAACATATGTATATATACGAATACAAAAAATATTTTTGCACTTATTGCATAAGTAATAGAGATATACTCAAACGGGGACACCTGGTACAGATATGATGGATTTTGTATAATAACACCTGATATCAACGTATTTTTATTTTAAATCTACAAGTGTTAATTCTACTTTAATTTTTAATAAAGCAGCTTAATATGCGGCAAATTAAAGTTTTGTTGTTCGTTATAGCATTACGGTTACTTTATCGATTAATTGTTATTCGTCGTTAGTTGGAACATTATCTTTTATCTCGACCATTAAAGAAAAAGGGCAACGGGTAGTATTAAATCGAGATTAGCAACTCAATTTTTATTGTACCGCTCGCTCTGTTAAAGATTTATTTTAAGTATATAAACTAATACCCGACAAGATGTTAACATGACGTTTGATTTAGAGCACTTCATGATTATTCAATCTATATACATCGTACAACATATACATCTACACTACACCGGAATAACGATAAAATCAGAAACGTAGAAGTCTCGTGTTTACTTTCAGATCGAATAATGAACTCTGGCGTGTAGTATGTATGTGGAATACATTTGTATATATAGAAACTCGTTAGTAATTCTAATCTTGCCTAAAACACGAAGGACCCGCGCGCGATATCGGGGCCCTTCGCTAATCCATCTGATAGTGAACGTACCGGGCGTGTCGGACACTAAATCTATCCGCATTATCGAACCTAGTAATCTGAGAGAAACTGAGCCACAATAAAATTAAAAAATACCATGCCATCAGCGACGCTTACGTAACACTGGCGACGTGACACCTGTCAGAATTATATTAAAACCGCACAATTAAAAATAGTAGTCGGAGTCGGGAATGCTGACTTCCAAAATGGAATAAAATAAACGTCAAGAGTATGATGAGGGTAAAGAGGGCAGGATCTCTGTTGTGCGGCACCTGATGAGCAGGTAGGGGTCGCTTTTTCCCATACCGCACTTCTACGATTCCATCTCTATATCTACCTCCTCCATTTGGTCTTCACTCGTATTTCCTTTGAGCGACCGCAAAAGAAGCAATTGTTAAATCACAGGTTATAGTAAATAACAAAGAGGACACTAAACATGTGTTTAACAGATAGGTAAGCTGCCAAAAGCGTTAAATAACCATTTTCGAACTACATATTTCGGTAACAACCCTATTTCCTTTTCATTTAAAACGAATAGTAGATTGGTCTATTACGAACAAATCTGAGAAATGAATAAAAGATGAGCATTCATTTCAAGATATCACTAGTAATGAAATTAATATAATAATAACCGCATAATTATAACATGCCTGTTTTTAATTTCTATGCAACGATTTTACAGAAACTTACGCTAATCAAAAGTTAATTAAGAAATCTCCTGTGTGTCGTATATGGACACCGTAATTTAAATGCGACTACACAGTTTCATGGGTTAGTTGCTCATAATTACCAACTTGCGTTGCTAATTAACTACTAGAACATAATGTAGTCACAACTGCTGGTAAAAAATGCTGGCTCCCTGGTAACTACCTTACGGAACAATAAAGCTGTCTCTCGTTTTAAATAGACTGTGAAGTATACATGCGTAAGTTAGGAAAATGTTGTCTAACTTCAGAATCCATATTAGGTAATCTCCGTGTAATGTACATACATAATGCACATACCAGGTAGCTTCGCACCGTCAATATGTCAAAGAGCTTATTGCAGCATAAATAACAGTCGCAGTTTCGTATACCACTAAAGCTATTGTTGTTGTACTTTTTAAATTATAGTTTTAATAATAAAGGTTACTCATTTCCGTTGCAACTAATTTTATTCTTAGAGTATCTAATTGTTATAGAATAATCAATAACTTTGTTACTGTCTAAAAAAGCAAGCTAGCTCTCGCATGGTACCTACTATATGAATTGTCGGTTATAATGTTGTATTTAATTTTTAATTTTGTATAATTAATTTTTAACTGCTATGCTAGTACAAAATCAGGCTATTAATTTTTAGTTTTTATTCTTCCATGAAAGCAACAATAACAAGAACAGATTCTATTATACTGCTGAAGGAATGCTGTGCGAGTGAGGAGAAAAGATTGACAGCAGAAGTAAATAGGAATTCTGTCTTGGACGTGCTACCTATCTATCGCTCTTCAGCAGCAGTAGTGATACTTTAAGAGCAAGTTACTTATAGAAGGTAATGCTGATATGAACTTGATGCAACAAGTTGTGCCCGGTACGTACATACTACAGAACTTGGTGGAGATAATTTTAGAGTATGAATTGTTGACTTCAATTTTCGTTATAGATTAAACTCTTTTGATTTGACACATTTGTGAGGAAGTTATTATTGCCACTTATATATTTCACATTTTTCAAAAGTTTCTCAGTACAATGTAGAGCGTAGGAAACTTTTCTGTAAATCAGATCTCTAGGTTTCTCTATGGCCGCATTTGGAAAGCTGGTATTAAAAATAAAAGCTTTGATAAGTGTTTCTATATGGGTATTGTTGCAAGAAATGTTGTATAGTTTGTCCAGCTTTTTGTTGTCTGAATTGGTTGTTGCAGATGTGTGCATTTGCAACTTCTAAACTTCCATTTTATCTGCCATGTATGTAGATTAGTTGCTTTTTTTGATTGTAGCCTATGATATTCAACAAATTTTCTTGGAAATACTCGGCCAATATTAAGTTATAACTGAAAGATGTAGCTGCGGAACTATGGTGTATAATAGAAAGGTGCTAGTGATACGTTATGTCACTAGTATCTTGCTTTGTCCCATCTACTTACTTTTCTGGAGAAAGTAAATTATTTACCAGTTAGGTAAGATATTTTCTAAAAAAAAGAGTTACTAACTAAAATTTATTTATTGAAATAATCAAAATATGTATTTAAAGCCCGATAAAAATAAATAATCCACTAGATATAAATTTCAGCAAAGAGCTTGTCATCCGTTTATCTATTTTCTCCTTACTATTACACTGCATTCTTTCAGAACGACATAGATAACTGCATCGATTTACAAAATGATGTTTAGAAGAAGTCTATTTCATACAATGTATATGTTTTTATAAACTTAATTAACTGTATCATGCGTCGTAGTAATTATAATATATAGATATCTAAATTCAAATATCCACCTACATATATACATACATAAACACTTTTATACTTGATCCCTGCTAGGAAAACATTAAATATTTGTTAGTCTAGGTTGTATTTACGAAACATCTAAATTGTAATCAACTTGTGATAGCCATTCTAGATACCCCATGCGTAATTTACATTGATAAAAGGGTTAATGGCTCTATTATGGTAGCTGAGATAATCCCCATGCACATAAATCAGCTTTATTTAAAAGTTAATTGCATTAGGAAAATCAATTGTGAGTCGTTCAGATGTAGATAAACGCGCCACCAGCATTTTCTTTTAAGTTTTTAATTTCTCATGTTCTAGCAGTATACAATATAAAAATGCATCAAATAGTGTATAGTTGTAGGAAGTTATCCTATAGTTAAATCAATAACTACATAATACATTAATGAAGTTAGTATATCAATTCAGGATTATCACATCACTAAGGATATTATCTTTTTAATTTATACATAACTATTTTCTGTAAATGTATACATAAAACTATATATTATTTGCCCACATTTGTGCGTAATTAACCGGCTATGTATCTAACGGGTGTAAAAAATAAGTAATGGCAATTCCAAACCTTGTCTATACATTGCAAGTAGGTAATCCGTCATTTTCACTGAGTTTCATATGGCTAAAGATGCTTTGTAACACACCATTAAATACGTAGATTTAAAAAAATGATTTCTATTGAAACTTTCCGTACCTGCATCAAGATCTAAAATCAAAAATCGAGATTCTGAAGAATGGATCGGCAAATGCCGATTTTATCGCCAATAACACACATTGCATCTAGCCACAGGAAGTTTCTTATCATTGCCTTACTTCACTGATTCTGGCAGTATCTTTCTTATTTTGAAACGAGTAACTACAAGGCACACCAAAGAGTCACGTTTTGTGGATGGACATTACAATTGTATTGAATCATCTGCGGGTTTGCGTCTGCCAAATAACGCATATTTTGCTTATTATTAACACACCATTCATCGAAGAATTAGCTTCCTACCGAAGGATCTACTGAAGCCTTCGAGGGTACTCAAGTTTCCAATATAGGCCAGTTATTGGACTTTATAGAGGATAGTAGTAAGAGTTTCAATAGGGGTGGTACAAAGAGCACCCAGCTCAAGTACCTGGACTACAGGTATCCAACCCTAATTGAATAGATAGATAGATAACTTCCTACCAGAGAAAGGTTTTTATTTCCAAATCGGCAATATTTTCTAGCTGCCCTAACACTGAAACTGTATCGAAATCACTTTGTAAGGATGTAGATCTAAATCGTTCCGTAAAAACGTTACGTTGGTATTGGAGAAAATTCCATTGCCTGAAGACGACGTTCCGCCAACAAATTTGAGTTTTTGGCAACACTGGCTCCACAAAAATTATATTTTCAAACGCGCAGTTCTCGCATGAACTGTAGGTTGGATAAACTGGGATTTCTTTTAAAATGATTGATAATGACACTAATCGCTTGCTTATTGGACTGCAAAACGCTTTCTCTAAATTTTGACGATTTTCAAACGTTGTTGTATAGTACTATATCATAGGTAGTCTTGCTTCGTAAAATGTACACTGCCAAATGTCAATGCAATTCACATATAGCAGTTGCTATTGATGAATCTTATAGACTAACAGTTTTACACTTATCGATGGAAAACTGATAACGGTATGCGCATAGAACGAACAATGATGGGTCGCCGTTATGTAGATGGAATTCTGCGTGCTGTCGTACTCTCCTACATTCGGCAACGCTTGCACAAGTAAAAATTTGATGGAGTGAAATGTAAGCCTCCATTTTAGAGTAGTTTCACTCTAGAAAAGTGTTACGATAACTAAAATCGGCAGATTTTTTTCTAGTCTGTTACAATGTCGTCCAAAGACGAGTGCTTAAATTCTCTCCGCTCTATTCCAACTCTGTGAACGCACAACTAACCTCCTCAACTCCTTTATTATAAATTACCGAATAATGTTTTATTTAACTCTATAATATAAAAAATATTTCCATTCTAAATAATATTTTTTTCTTTTTTTCGACATCTTTCCTAAATGCAAGTAAGTTTTTATCGAACTAGGTGAAAAAATATAGTTCATAATTATCAGACAACTGTTTTTAATGTTGTGGAATACGCTAAGGAATTTCGTACTGACGCTATCTTTTATTATTTGTAACAAGTACTGTAAGTTAAAATTCTTTTTACTAGTTTGCCTGGCTAGTATTAACATTCCACCGAAATTGGATCAATAATAGCCTCATCTTGTTCTTTAATTATTTTGGAACATTATGCAATTATACTGATGGCTTATAACTAAGAATTCAACATAAACATATTTCATCTAATATAACAAGAAATATTTTGCATTAAGATTTTTGTGATTACTAAATGAGCATAATTTAAGTTTATTTACACTAATTCGTCTTCGCACAACGAGCGCTAAAATGCTTTTCTACTAATGTTTAATGTTTTTTTGTGTGTCTGATTATGTTTTGAGCATTACTAAACTATTTTTAATATCATATTCTTCCGTTGGGATTGTTAACTAAATATTCTCCTCACGTAGCACCCATTTTTTTCTAACTGATGGTATCATAATTTTGCTTTCGCTTTTTTTATGCAGTTGTCTGTTGTTTTTCCATCAATTATAAATATACTTATTATACTTTTTCTTTAACTTTGAATTTGCGTGTTCGTATCAGACGGTCTTTAATTAAAGTATGTTTGGCTTCGTTGTGGTAAAAATAGTTTCTAGTTCACATGAATAACATTTATATATCAGTGCACGAGATGTAAATATTTAAGTGAACAATTTATGTTTCTTTCTGTACTATGACAGTAACATAACACTATAACCAAATAACTTGATTAGATTTCGAAAACATTCCGTTTGGGAAATGTTAGGAAAGAAGTGTATGTCGATCACTCAAACATATGTATACTTACCATTCATCAGTGTTTTATGAGACCTTATTTTTTCGAAAATCATCGAAATCATACGTCATGCAAGTTAAAAAAATAATTTAAGCCTGCACATTCATAAAATTAACATTAAGCAGTACGTAATATTACAGAAATACCGCTTTAGGTACCTAATATAGTTTATATAATTAATTAAATATTTTACAGTTTTAAGGCAACATTGTATTATACTACTTATATACATAATAAATAACTGCTATCCGATTATTTTGATATCTCTTGTTTAACAGAAAGAACAGGATGAAATGTGTTTGGACTACACTATTTGGTGATGGAAATTTTAGTATTTTCAAAACATAAATTTTAAATAATGTCGTGCTTCTTTGATTTTAATACTTTATAGTATGTATGATCGCTATTAATTCCACAATTTATAATTTTGTTGCAATTCTGCAATCCTGAAGAATCTGAAAACCGCAAGAGATTTCAAAATGAAATATAGTTTGCTACTCTCCATTAATTGCACCTTGTTCCGATCTCATAATTTACTGTAAATAAGAGTTAGGAACAGAGAAAGTTGTGTGTTCTCGGATGGAATTTTCAACTAGGACATTTTTTATTATTAATTTTCATAAAAAAAATATGCGCACAAATGGCAGAAATAATTGATAGTGATTTTAGAGTTACAAGCCCTCAAAATGGAGGCAACATTTCCACAATTTCAATAGCCCTTGAACTACAATGTAATGACTAAAAGTGCCTTAATAAAAATTGGTGTATTAGTTCGTAGCTACTATTAAAATGATTTTTCCAAAATATCGTGTACGCAATATGTACCTAGTCTTATAGAAAGCATTTTCTAGAAATTTTTATCTTTCCTACAAGTGACACCTACAGTGAAAGATAAATGCGAATTTGGCCCAGTGTAGAACCTTATTAGATGACTAGAACTGGTCCTGTTAAATTATTTTCTCTTTGGAGTGTTCCAAAAGTTTCCTATTACGATATTTCACCATTATGATCCTGAATCAAAAAAGCAGAGCATGGAATGGAGGCTCATCATCCCCTCAAAGTTTCGTGCAACATCTGCGGGGAAGATCATAAACACAGGTTTTTGGCAGGCGGACGAAATTATCCTTATAGAATTTTTACCTGACTATAACTGAGGAATATTATGCTGCTTTAATTTCAAAACTGCGTGATTCCATCAAAGAAAAAAAAGGAAAGGAAAACTCAGACGTAGTGTGCTGTTTCATTAGGACAACGCTCCTGCCCACGGAACCGGTGTTTCAATGACTGCAATTCATAGTACAGGCTTCGAAGTTTTCCAACAGCCACCCTATTCTCAATATTTGATCCCTAGTGACTTTCCTGTATTCTCCAAACTCAAAGAACACCTTCGCGGGATTCACTTTCGGGACGATGAGACGATGATAGAGGTGAATGAGTGGTCTGTAGCCCAAGACAAAACATTTTTTATGAGGGTGTTAAAGCTCTTTACCATCGTTATGCCCACGTTGTGTCAACGTCTTAGGGGAACTATATTGAAAAATAAAAAATTCTACCTTATTATATAATATGTGTGTTATTTATGTATGTTTTAATAATTCAGAAATTTAAATTCTTGAATCTAAGAAAATTTCTTGATTTGTATTATTTTATTTTCTAATAAAAAATTATTTCCTCCTAATTTATACATATCAGAAACAATGTATGTATATATGTATGCCTATGACTGCAGGAGGCACTATTACAGTTTCAAAGATATTTAGATTCCACAATTCTGCGGCTTTGTAGTAGTAACAGGTGCAGGTGGAACACAAGGTGCAACGTATTGAATAATACGAAACATTATCTTTCGTTCGCTCCGAGGCACACATCGGAAGGGTGAAATTAACCTTTCATATATCAATAATCCGGTGGTTTCACGATTTATCTGATACCAACAATAATAAAAACATAAATTATATATCATGTATTTATTGTCCGTCAAGTAAGGAAATAAAAAATTATAAAACCGATACTTTTCTTCCTATTTTCTTTTCAAATACAATGGTAGTTTCTTTAGGGTGGTAGATAAAATTTAGCAACTACATTCCTTTATCTTGGAGGTAGGTAACTTCTATTTAACACTAAATAAACGTTTCATTGTAATTATCTTAGGAATAAAATTTTATCTGCAAGATAATTTATTTATCCACACATTGACAAACACACACCTAATGTAATATTTAAAAGCTGTTGGAAGTAAACACCAATATTAGCAATTAACATTGGTGGCGTCACAATCGATGCCAAAATGGCGTTGAATGGAGGTGTACCTGTATAGTTTTGTGTAGTCATATAACGTTTCATACATTCGCCAGTTTAATTTTATGTTGACTTCAATTGCTTCTTAAAGAAACGACTTTTTTAAAGACTTACTTCATCTGCCGACTCAAATATGTAAGAAGCCAAAGGGAAAATCTAACCGCTGCGTTTCTGGTTATCACACGAAAAAAGGTAGAAATACTTCTCTAAGCTTCACCCGCTTTTCAAAAGAAAAAAGTAGTTTAGTGTATATAACAAATAAATTGGGAACTCTGGAAAAAGTGGACCGGAAAAAAGTATGGAAATTGAAGTTGATGATGAAAAACCAGTAGCCCAATATATGCGTGTTTGTTCCTTACATTTTCAGGAAAGTGATTACATTATTGCCAGGTAAAAATGTAGTGCCTTTTTATAGTTATATGCTGTATTTAATAGTTTACAAATAATTATAACATGTAACGATATAGTTGTCTCATTACTTTGGTATTCTCATAAACACACAAGCCGGTACAGATTGACAGATCAATCAACCGAAAGTTGGCTGATTCGGTGAATTGGTTCTTCGGTCTTTTCAACTGAATATTAAATTGTTTGACAATTTAATTTTCTGTGTTGCAAATTACATTGATTACATACATAAATCACAAAAGTAGATTACATTGTTTGTTCTTCACCTACACATTCCATGTGTGTTCATTCTAAGCATAACATGCAACATATGCAGATTCTCGTAGTAACTGAAAAGAGTTCATTACAGGGAGTATTTAGGTACACATTGCGTGTAACAAATGTTGTGAACGGTTTGCCTGTATTGCTTCTCCTTCGAAAAATGTGCCATCCTCTTTAGAATTGTTACATTGTGTTCGTTTTAATGAGAGAGAAGCTTTCTGAACTCTTTAATAAGAAACGTCAAAAAATTATTTTCCATATAGAGAACGCCAGCCACAGTTTTCTTTTACTATATTCACTTGTCAATATAGATTTTCTTATAGCTTTTCTTTCTTATGGCATTTCCGCCTGCACCACCCGTATCATCCATATCTTCAAAAAGTTTGATGTGGATTACTACATTGTTTTGTTTAGTTGTTAGCGGTTTTCCTAAAATTAGTGATGCAAAAATGAAAGAAGGAATATTTGTGGGTCCACAAATATCATCATTAATCCATAATGAACAGTTTGCAAAATTATTGGGGAAAGCAGCAATATTTTTGAATGCTGATCATTCAAAAATATTATTCAGAGTTTTCTGAGCAATCGAAAGGCGGAAGGATATCAACGATTTTATAAAAATTCGAGTTGTAATATTTCCTTAAAAGTACACATCATCTTCCCGGAACTCTTGCCGCAGAAAACGGGCAACATTTTTATCTGACAATTTCACCTATGCAAAGAGGTATTGAGGCAAAAAGATTCCCAATATGCTGGCCGATTATTGTTGGATCATTAAAAAACTAAATCCACATCAGTTTTTACTTGGATTCAAGATGAAAATGATAAATTCTCTTTATTATGCTTTGCAAAATTTTTCGTTTCATCAGAAAACCTAGGGCAACATTATTATGTAACTTTTAAACAATCAGAAGTTTCGTGCTTTTTGTTAAAATAAATCGATTCAAATAAGTACCTATTTTTGAATAAATGGCATTGTGATTATTATCGACAGTATTGTTGGAAAAAATATTTATATCAAAAACATATTGGAATTATTTGCGAGTTAAATTTCCTTAAAAGTTCATCTTCCCGGAACTCTTGGCAGAAAACGGGCAACATTTTTATCTGACAATTTCACCTAAAAAGGTATTGAGGCAAAAAGATTCCCAAATCTGGCCGATTATTGTTGGATCATTAAAAACTAAATCCACATCAGAACATACAACAGATTTCTTTGATTTAATGCGTATTCTTAAGTTTCATCAGAAACAATATGACTTGATTACTTGCTGCAATTAAGAAAATGTAATATGATAGATATGCAGATAGTTTCGTGCTTTTTGTTAAAATAAATCGAACTAAATACAAATAAGTACCTTATCTATTTTTGAATAAATGGCATTGTGATTATTATCGACAGTATCTAGCATAGATTTGTTGTTGCATCTATCATCTTCTAACGAATTAATCAGGTCGCGTAATACTTTCTAGTTAGTCTCTTTCGACTAATTTTTAGGAGGACTAAATACCTGGAAGAAAGTAGAATATTTCATCTTTATATCAAAAACATATTGGAATATTTTAAAATACGAACAAGGTAATATTTTTCTTGTTGCGAAACAATATTTATTTGCAAACATACAACAGATTTCTTTGATTTAATTCGTACTTAAGAAGATGTATTTCTCTGCGTATGCATCTAAAGTTAACTTGGCTAATTTCCTCTTGAATTTATTCAACATATTTTCTTTTTTATTGATGTTACGATTATGTATTATTAAGGCCTTTTTAGGATAAGATATTTACAGTATAGGACAAATAAAACACATCTTAAAATATGGTTTTTACAAAAAAGTGAACTATTTAATTGTTTAGAAGAATCTGTAGTCAAGTTCTATACGGTCTGACATAAGTTGATGCATAGCTAAAAAAGGAAAGCTTCTTTTATCTGAAGCAATTGACGTAAAGAAATTTTGCTTAGTGGAGCAGACGTGCCCAAATTCCAGTTAGTTGAAAGTAAAAAAAAATGCAATACTAGAGAAACAGAAGCGTGGATGATATATCGAGGCGAGTTTAAAAAAATAGTGAAGTATCGTGGCGGCAATATGCAAGTTTAGTGTTGGATACCTATCTACTATAGGAGTTGGACGTTTGGACAAACCGTTTCTAAATATAAAGCTATGCTGCAAGTAATACAATTCTTTGAAAACCACAGATAATTGAGGTTTTATCTTGCAAGTAATCCCGACATTTTCTGTAACAATAGGATATTTATCTCAAAAGGGATACGTGTTCTACCAAGTGCACGTTCCATTTTTATACATCAATGGTGTTACCTTATTTGGCACAGTACTATTTATCTTTCACGAAGTTGTAACTAACTATATTTTCGGTATTTGTATAAGGAGTAAACATCCTAAATATATTCAGTAGAAAGTAATCAAAATGAAACACTAACAAAAGTTCTGGTTTTGATACAGAAAATATAATTTAAGAGTCAAACGAGGCATATTTCATAAGTTTACTTTTATACTTTTCTAATACATAAATTCAATAAGTAAAGCTCCTAATATACATATATATTAATTCGTATTTTAATTTCTAACATATTTTCTCAATAAATTGAAAACCGCAAATAATATAAATATTATTATTTAGTATTTCATTGATATACTCCTTTGTATAATATTTTTACCTTTAACAGTCATTTCACCTGTAAGATATTAAAATGTTCTCATATCAAACCAATGGAAAACACCATAAATTGTGTGTGTGTTTTTTTAAGGGGAAAGGATTATATTTATAAGTCGCTTTAATTATGTTTAAATATTAATTACACCGCAACACTAGAGAAGTCGGAGTAAAGATAAACACTAATGTGCCATTGAGATAAAGCGCCTGCGGCTTGCCCACTTTCCAGTTTTTAAGAAACTAACAACCTTTACGATGGGTTATTTAGATAACCTACCGAAAATATTTGTTGGACTGCTCACAATAAAAATTAGTATTTTTCGGATAGGACATCTCCAAGCTATACGAAAGTTTTACTAGGAAACCTGTAATCTTAATGATTCGATTTATACGTCATTACCGATAGTAGAAGTACTTTTATTGACTCTAACTTGATATTCAACCGTATTACACATCGATTTTTGTGCATAAGACTTACTATTCAATTAAACTAACTCAATATGATATTGGTCAAACTTAATTGTATATCTGTTCACGAATATGCACACTGAATAATGTGTCTATATTCTGTACTAAGGAAATGTATAATTATTATAGTTTCTGTTATTTATTTGTTGTTGTTATACTTTGTAATTCACTAGTGCTATTGGACGTACAGCCTTCAAATATACACCACTCGCATGAAATGATCTTTTCCTGGTACATAACTTAACATATTACAACGCCTACTAACAATTCAAGAACACACGAGTGCTTGCAAAGAATGTAAACTCATATTGTAAAAAAAAAAAAAAAAACAGAAAGGCAACAGTCTTTTTTATTGCTAGTATATAGGGTGTCTAAGCTTGGTTATGCGTTATATCTCGAGCCCCGTGCAAACTTTTACTTGTAGGAAGTAGCCGTTCATTGCGTAAAAGATTCATGTTCTAGCCTGCCTCTAAATTTATTAACATAGACGAATTGTATGCAAGATTTAGTGGTATACAATCTATAGATTTCGACAAGAAGAGATTATTATATTTTTGGTCCGCATTGCTGAATTAGCTCTTTCGTTTAAACACATAACGATAATAAGTTTTGCTATGCCATTACCTTGTGAAAGCTGATGAAAATGAAAGAGCACTAAATATAATTTTGGATTCTTCCAGATACTGTTTTAAACTTGAGTTCACGTTGCAAACACCTGCAAATTCTTGTAATTTTTATGATAGCTGTTTGTCATAAGTATTATTCATAGACGTATACCTATATTTTCAAAATGAAACAATATTATTTTGCTGCCGCTACTTGTCTTACCTTAACGTATTTTCAACAACAAAAACATTGTTATGACGTAACTCAAACATTGTAATACGTAAAATCCAAAGATCGGATCTGAACTTCGGTGCTATCGATAGTATTGTTTAAGAAAGTTAATTATAGTTAAGAATATAATCCCTAGACAATCTGCCGACAAACATCACTTATTAGATAGATATTTAGATAGTACTTATACAATTAGACCAAATGCCGACGCTTTATTACATTATTCATATTTATTTAAAAATGGCGGTATTGCAAATCTTGCACTAGAAGTTTAAATACAATATGTCGAAATAAATATAGAGGAGTACACATTATATATATAACAGATTGTATCAAATAAGTGTAACAAATATGAATTTAAGCATATCATTGCATAAACTAGAAGACAACAATTACGAATTTACAAAAATATTGTGATCTAGTTAGAAATGTTACTTGGCTTTTTTGTCACGAAGGATAGACACATGGCTTACATCGTATAAAATATGTGAGTGTTATATAAACAATGTAAATGACATACAAAAAATCAATTTATCTGTTTTCATGTTATATTTGGAAAATACAACGTATATGTGAAGTGAAAACTTAAAGATTAATTCATTATTGATAGATACAGCAATATTCAGATCAGTCCAATTTAATGAAAGGCTATGTGCCTTCTTAATTATTATAATTTTAGAGACTGCGTTTGTCTTGTTATGTACTTTAGTAAATGTAGATTTTATTCGCAATTCGTTTTAGGCGCAAATAAAAAAACTGTTTCTATTACAGTTAAACATTTTCTATAACTACTATGTGCTACAGGAATCTTTAACAACTTGCTTCTAGTTTTATAGCATATAAATCGTAGAACTTAATATACTATGTATAGATATTATTTTGTATCACTTGACCATTCAGTATGTTTTTGACTTCCTTACAATCAATACATTTTCAATGGATGGTGCAATAGATATTCTAGTCCTTACTACAGCACTTATGCGAATGTACACACAATATTTCCTTGGTATTATAAACTGTGAGGAATTAGAGTGTATGTGAAAGAAATATTCGGTACATCTCGTGTGATACTACCACTCTCCCAAAAATATACGTATATGGATATAATAAACCTAATCTACTGATTCATTGAGTTGCTACACCTTTAATCCTGTCCTGGATTTTTTGAGAAGTGAAAAGGGCGTTATCAGCATTGTCAGTACAGTCGCGAAATTTAGTACTAGGACAGTCGTAGTATTTAGTAGTTTAAAATCTAGAACAATTTAGTGATGTAAAACAGCAGGCGGCTGCCTATCGTTGTGGCAGAACGCTGGGAGCCGGGATTCAATTTTCCGAGAGGACGGTGACATTTTTTTCAGAAATTTAGATATCGATTGAACTACCATTCGATGTTAGGAACAAAGTGATTAACAGCCCAGAATTATAAACGGCTATGTAGTGCAGCTACACACACACACAAACTACACAGTAAGATTTCCATGGTAGTCATACAAGCGATACAGTTTACGAAACCAAAACAACTAACACCCACCACACATAAAAAAAAATTAAGCATCATAGACAGACAACTTCTTGATTCTTTAAAATGTCTATCCATTGTGAACGGTCACTCCGCAGAGTATTATTAACTTCATCAGGGTATTAATATAATTTCAATCCTCTAGAGAGAAATATACAAGCAGTAATGTAAAGTGGTATCTGACATGTTAAACTCAAAGCACGGGAATTCGTGCTTGCCATTTAATAAAGAATATAACGTTAGTCTAGTTTTTTTCAATTTCAAACCCATCCTCTTTTATTGCAGCACTTTTAGGAGCTTTTACTTGGTGTTACGTTGGCACAATGGCACCGAAGGGTAGTACAACCCGGATATGCTAGACATCTCTGCTTTTAAAAACTCCTCTGAGGTGCAGGACATAATAGAAATTGACTAGGTGATCACCGAGACTAGCCTGCCTACAGCAATGTTGGGTACAGGAACCAAAAAACACAACTGGCGCTTGTTCAAAAAGCTGATATCTTAAACAATTAAAGCTGATTCCGGTATTTTGTCTGAGGTAACCCTAGACAAGATGGTCTGTTATATCACGTGGCAGATATGTATAACAAACTTTGAAAACCTCGTAATTTAAGCTAAAATTATATTATATTAAGTGGAGACTTTTTCAAGGAAAATCGTGGACAAAATCAAGATGTAACACAGATTCCACAAGGAATTTTAGCGTACGAGACGGTATTTTACGAAACATACAAAAAATTAACAGAAGTTGATTATTACTAAAATAATGAGGCATGCTGTATATAACAATAAATGCGTAGTTCAAAAACTGCTAAGTAACAAATCTGATCTGCATCATCATTTTAGAAATTCGCTTAATTTGCTGTATTTTGCCTTTCATTGGTAGATATTGCATTTAACTAATGTTGCTTTGTTGACACTTAATATGTTAACTTATTACTAGTTGTCCTACAAATGTTATCATAATATACAAAAATATTAAGTACTTGACATTACCTAAAAAATTATGTTGTACAGCTAGTTGAAAATGTGTGCAACAGCTAAACGTACGACGAGGCGTTCATGGGAGAGAATTTAATAGAAAATTTGAGACTAAATTCAAAGGTTTAGAGATATCTCCATGATATTAAAATTACGTCAATATCCATAGTATTCTGTCCAAGAAAAGAAAGCCCAAAGAAAGAATTAGAATATTTATGCCTGTGAAAAATTACAGTAGCGGAATGTGAATATCTACAAGAATATTAGAGTTAGTGTTTATAAAAAAATGCTGTAGAGTCTGTCTTTGTAATGCTGTCTATAATTTTGTTTTACAAAATAATGATGATCGTCTTCCTTCAGTTCCATTTCCCCTTAGATTGTTCCTATTGATCCTTAGATAGTGCTAGTTGGACTGCCTGGAGACTTTTAGTGGATTTCTTACGCTGTTTGAAGATTTAAAGTCAGAAAGATTTGTGCCTTAATGTTTGGTTATTTTACTACCGGACCAAATTGATTGATGAATGTGTGGTACTCCGATACATGATTCGCCTTATCGATTATCGCCATCGCCATGTTGCTGCTCGCGAAAGTCTTCTCGAAGAGACTTCACGATTGGGTCTTCCCAATCTCCTCGCAAGGCACAATTTTGTACCCGTAATAAAAGGTGGATGTGGGTTGGAGCCATAATGAAACTTATTTTATTATCTATTCCAGTCTATTGTATTTAAAATGTTCCATAAACCTAGTTGAAACTGATTCCAAGTCTTATAATTCAATTTCCTCACTAGCTTATTGATAAGATTCTATTACATTTGACCACACAATTTATATATTGCGTAATCAAACCTGTTCGCGTTCAAGGCAAAGATGAGTTTGTGAAGTAAAAGTTATAAAAATGTTGCAACCTTGGACTGATTCCAAATAATAATTCAGTTTCAGAAGAAAGGTAAAGAATTCTACTTTGACCACCTTTAAATAGGCCAAGAAATAGTATTTTTGGCATAATTTTGTCATTTTCATAAATAAACTCTGTGTTTTTGAATCAATTATTTAATTTATCTACAAAAAGAAAAATATACATTTTAAAAATATTACATTTTTTTAGGTACCTCAATCAAACACTAAAAACATATTCGCCTTCAGATTGTAGGTCTTTTTCAAAACACCTCATCAAACGGTAAGGGAAAAGGATAACAAAAGGTTTCCTTTTGCTATTCCTTCTAGTTGTTCATATACATTTTCATTTAATTGAGAAATATTCCGCTTCATGGAGGTGTGTCAGTTAGGCGAATATATCAAGTTGTGGATTCATGTTATTTTGAACTAACGTTTTGAATGTAGGTCAAAGTAATCGAAACACAAAAACGAAACCAATATCTTACTTTCCAGCAACTCATTATAATGAATTTTGTTAGTACCAACTCTGCCTCATAAATGTCCAAATTCCATTAATTACATGGATGTAGTAATATAAGTTAAAATTCAAATAATTTAGATATTATATATTAGTAAGCAAATGTTACGCAAATTCTCTTCAATCTGTAGTGTGAAAATTGATTACTATATTTAGGCGTAACTTTAACTGCACAGTGAATGATGAATGGCAGTATTGACACTTTGTTACCAAGGACAGTAAAAACATATTATTTACTGATGTACAGCAGCAAAATACTTTGTATAAGTTCTTATAACTTATTGTTTAAATAATAAACGTGGATGTCGGTGATATAAATGTATGCATGTATAAATTAAAATTTTAAATAACCAAAGATAAACGTTTATTTCGTAAACTGTGTACGTCTTAAAATAATTGACAACACGGCGAATACCAAACATCGAATGCCGTCTACTTATTGTTTACGGCGAAGAAACAAAGTCATAAATTAATTTTACATCTCATTGTAAGAGTCGGCTCGTAAACCATCTTCATCCGATTTTCTATGCGAGTCTTCTCGCATTGCATATCAGGTATTAGGGTTTCGTGTCGCTCATTGGTCGATTCCAAATTGCTTCTTTCTGAGAAACGTCCACTCCGCAACTCAATTACAGGTTTATGGAAATTAATCCCATTATTAATATTGTAGTAGCAGATCGACCAAGCTCGGCCTCAGCATCTCTCTCGTCTTGCCTTTCCATTCTGTGTTCTCTCTCCGGTCGTACGTAGCCTTCTCATTAAAATATTTATTGCTACTTTACTTCTGCCTCTTTCGCAATCTCCACTGTACGGTTTCCGTCTCATGTACGTTATTTTATTATAAATAAATGTCAAATAAACATCGCCTTTATCGTCGAACCATTTTCTGTGACATACACATCCAGTTCCAAATCGAACTCAAATATTCTAATTTAATTTTATACGCCGAACAAAGAAAAGGAAAAGAAAAAAAACGCTTTCATTTAAGATACTATACAAGAAAACTAAATGGTATGTTTTTGACTATTCTGTTTTATCTTCAATTCTGAAGTAAGATACTATCTCTCGACTTGATGATATATGTGTTAAAGCTTTGCTTAACAATCACTTTAATTACTCGACCATTTCTGGGATCAATATAAGCTATTTTATTGACTATATTCGTTAGACTACATTATAGACTTAGATTAAGTTACTCTATGATAAAGCTTCCTAAAGTTTTAAGTGTTTTGTTACCTAAAATATCGCTGGGTATTCTTTTATTATCATGTATGGAACTTTCGCATATAATTAACTAATATTATTTGATATTTATATTTGTTTAATATGACCTTGTAATGCTTACACTTTGTACTTCCAATTTTAGAATTCAAGTTTCTGAATTTTGCACCTCATCCACTAGATTAGTAGAGGAACCAGTGAACAGTGATTGTTTTTCAAAGAGTTGTAGTTTGTAAAGTATCGTCTTGATAAATGCCAGCAGCCATTTAACCAATATCAAGTGATAAGTTATTTCACTTATTCGAAATAAAGAAGCGCATTTTTACAAATTGTAGGCATTAGGCGAATATAATAACACTTAATATATGTATTTTTTGACCTTTATGTACTTATCTTTTAATTCCTGGAATAAATTGGTATTTAATTATTTGTTGTTTTATTGACCTCTAAGTGAAAATAAATCAAGAATTAAAAGATAATAACACTTCGAAAAATACCTTGCAAATTTATTTTTGGAACTGGTGGTGCTAACGCCAAAGTGTAAAGTTGAATGGAACTGGTATAAAACACAAATAAACTCTAACTTGTTGATATTTCAAATCTTACATACAAACTCCTCATTTATAAATTACATTTGGACAAATTTGTGTTGCAATTATTAATCTCAATTAGCTGGTTTTCTTAGGACTAAAAAAGATTTTGTCGGTACTAATTATAAAGCTGCCAGAATTACAAGATCATGGATATTATAGATCGCAGGCTAGTCCCAATTAAATACATATAGGTAGTTAAATAGTTTAACAATTTTATCTAGTTTATTATTTGACATTATTTGAAGTAAGTAATTATCTACTTTATTTATGATACAATACATAAATACAAAATTTTAGCAATCAGTACAATTATTACAATTCTTCCCGCTTTTTATTAATAATGGCAGTATATAATCAGTGCTTATAAACTGTTTAAAGTTTTGTTTCAAGATTTAATGAGTTTCTACCAGTTTTATTACCAGCACGAGAATGTGAAAATATTAACCGAAATTCTTCTTGAACATATATCCATTTTTAAATCTGTATTTACTTTAATTGCTTCCTTATTTAAAAGAAGGTTTGTGGTGACGTATAGTATGATAACAATATGTACCGTTTTGTTAGACACAGCCCTTTTTTCTTATCTCTAACATATGAGCCACACATAAATTGGGACAGCCATAATTTTTTACTCAGTACCAGCCTATACACAGATAGAAATCGATTTATTGGAATCGTTATCCACCAATTAAAATCGTCGTAATCGATGTCGAAATAGTTGAAACACTTATCCGATCAGAACTATTTACTATTTAGTGTTTGATATTTGAATCGAAATATCTTTATGACTTAAGTACTGTTAAACATGGATAATTCTTGAATAAAACAAAGCAAATAAAATAAAATTATTGCATATAAATAAAGAGGATTATAGAATCTAATTAAGGATTGCTTGTTTTGTTCGGAGCTTATAGTTGTTGCTAAAAAATTGAAAACAGGAAGTGACGGGATTTATTATTTCCTAGATTAGTTCTTATCTTTCTCTTACTTATGCAGGTGTTAATGTTAGTTCCTATTGCTGATTTAAGTTTTATATTCAGGCATTTATTGTTGGCGAGTAATATTACTTAAAGGCATACGAAATTAAACGTACTTTGTTCACATGTACTATGTATTTATATTGAAATACGCAGATTCAAAAGCCTTGTAGTCAGACAAGCGTATATTTTTGTATGGTCTTTATTTATAACTGGTTTCTAATACAGTCATCCCTTCAAAGAGAATTAGAATTAATTAAAATGTTTCTCGGTAATTCTTGCTAATATTGCAGGTGACGTTTTAGTAAATAGTGCAGTTCCTTTTATTCTATGTTGGGCAATATTATCATAGCACATAATTGTATTCTAAGTCTTGTTTTCCATTTCTTACTATACTGGACTACATTAACCAAAACCATGTTAAGAGCGAACAGGTTCATTCAACAGTGTATATGTTGCATTTAAGAAAAAAAGGTTTTATGTCGACACTTTTATGTGTGTTAAAGTAATAATAACAAATAGTTGTTTAATAGTTCAAATACAGCTCTCGATTATTCTAAATAAAAACATTTTATAATTGAATTGTACCTAATTATTTTTATTATGCTGGGATGATTCGCTCGTGTTTTTAAAATATCCACAATGGCACCAATCTCAAAAGTGTGATAGTTATAAATTTTGAAATACTGTTGATTTATAATATAGTTGGTAGTAAAAATTAAACGTTTTCCAGATCAATAATTTTCTTTTTTGTGGTTGCTGACGTTTATTAATTAATAACACTAGCCACATGATTTTTATAACTGATTTAACAATCTCAAATTTTAGTATTTTGCATTATTTTAAACATAAAAATTGTATTCTAACATAAGGTATTACATCAACTGTTTTAAATATCTAAGGCATAAAGCTATCTGATGCAAAAGATCCCGAAGAAATATTTTTTGATCCACACATTAGGAAACTTTTCAAAGATGAAAATTTGAACGTGTCATAAATGATTTAGGACAGGCAGCATGGACTTCTTTTAAAAATGTTTGTAAACATCTACTGGGAGATTAAACCAGGGGAAAATACCAAGATATCGTAGGTAATTTTCTAGAAAATTCTAAAAATTCACGGTGTAGAATGTCGCTTAAAATTCTTTTTCTGCAATCACATTTCGATTTCTTTTCTGCTAATTTAAGAAAGATGAGTGATGAACAGAAGGAAAGATTGCACTATTCACACTATTGGAGAAATAGGAAAACGATATCAGGGTAGGTAGAATCCCGTCATTATGGGAGACTATTGCTGGTTTCTCATTAGAGAAGGTAACAGCCAACAAAGAAATTGATTTTTGGTTATGCTTCCAGTTAGAGACTGTACTATACACCCATTTTTAGAATAGATCTCAAAAGAAGTGTAAAATTTTCGGTTAGTATAATTTTGCATTTGAATACATTTAAAATTATTAGAACACAAATTTTTTTGATTAATTTTTGCATGACAATTTCATGCTGGGAAATAAATTACAAATACAATTTGCAACATTTAATTCTGCACGCCTTTTTTGCGCGGTTGAGTATTCTTGTTGATCTGCAAAAATATATTGTAAAAGTGAAATCTATAAATGTTCTACTGCAGATATCTGCGAAAATGCTCGGCGATTGTAATACTGTTATATAACAGCACAAATACATGGCTTAACTCTAATATGTTAAAAAAAATAAGGAATTTTAATATGTAATTTACTTACTTATATGTCCTAAATTTCTTTTGATTTGTTAAATTAATAGTTGTTCTGATATAGAGAAATGTTAAAAATACGCAGTTTTTGATGAAGATAAATATACAATCTAAACGTCAAATTAAAATGTCTAAATAATAAAGTAAGAAGTTTTATTAAAATGCCGCTAAACCCAAAGATTACACTCATTTACCTACAACTAAATGTTTTATATTCTTGAAAACTAAGAATGTAAATGTGTGAGTACATTTTATCTGTATTCTCTTTTTCTTTGTTTAAAAATGAACAAAGTATAAATCCGATCTTAAAGTACAGAATGTAAAGTGTTTTCAACACAAGGGATCGCATATTACTCAACATATTTTACTGATCTGTCGTGTAACAATTAATTTCCTTTAGAAATGTGCAAAAACTGGGAGTTCCTAATGTATTTGAGTACCCGTTTTTTGTTTTGACATCTTCACTCATTACCCTACTACAAAATGTCAGCCGATAGAAAATACAGCTCTGGCTTACTTTACTAGAACCACTTATATCATGTGTATTCTGTAGAGATTTTCTGAGGAAGTTCTTATGGTCATAGAAATCTAATCTTTGGTGTCACTTTGTACGCAGTGTACCTATGTACGTGATCTGTGCAAAATAATTTTTCTCAATTATTCTTAAAAAAATAGATACATTAGATAACACATTTGTTAAAAATTGAAATGAACGAATCGTGATAGTTAGTGTAAAACTTCAAGTAACATAATATGTGAAGTATGTGTAGTAAGTATGTGACTAAACTATAATTTACACCGGTAAGTCATTATACACTGATAGAATTCATATTAAAATTAATTAAAAATTAGCTTTATTGCTTCGTTTATCTTATCTATCATGCTATCATGCTAAGTGTTTCTTTGCATGCATGCAACGTATATCACTGACATGAAGCGAATTAATTATAAGTTTAGTGTATTATAATTTACATTAAAATGCAATTATAAGTTATAAGATTATTATGTTTCAAACAATCAGTAGCAGAATTTAAACATGATTCAAATTCAGTTTTTCTTTTACGCAAAACATTACAATTATTGCATGTAAAAGGTATAGAGACAGGCGAAAATATATACAGTAGAAATAATTGCAATTAAATTCTGAAACTGCGTAAGTCTAGCGTCTTGAGAATTATGTCTTATGTGTGATAATATTCCTGCTTCTCTTTACACATAATAGTTTTACCTCTACAAGATATATAAATTAGTTGTTGTGAGGCGTCACCTGTAAGAAACCCACTAACATATAAAAAATTGCTATTGTTAACGTTAATAGATGTAGTAGTATGCACTTTTAACGAACGCATATTAAATTAAAAATTTCTAATTTCATAATAAAAATTTAATACGTAGGTATACGAAAGATTAAAAAAGCGAAAGCAAACAATGCTAAACAGAACTTGAAATGTATTTGTTTTAGTAAAAAGTTTCACAGTGAAGTACCTAATTTAAGTAATGTTTAGTGATTGAATGAATTGAACAAATTAAAAGTAAATGGCAATTAATTATAAAGGAAACATAAACTCAAATACAAATTCATACAATAATTAAAAAAGGAATTTTCACCTCTATAGCAACCTACAACCTACATAAACTATAGAGGAGAATGTTGCGTATAAAATATGATTTGTAATTGATCTGTCAAAATTTATAATATAATGTTAATAATATATTATCCTAATTGATAACTAATGTTTTAGTTTTAAATTTCTTTAAAAATAACATTAGTTTTAATTGATACTATAGCGTGCTAGATTAGAAGAAGGAACGAACTAGCATTATTTTGTTTATGTCAAAATATTATTTTCCAAGAAAGTTTTACAATCTTGAATTAAAGTTAAACAAGCAACTTGAATCTCGAACTTTACTACTAGTATCTACAGCAATTAATTTTCTTAATAGTAATTATAAGAGAACTGTTTACTGGTACACAAAAGACATTTATTTGGCAATACTTTTCGTATGTATAAGATTACCTTGAAATGAAGCTATTTATTCAAATACTTGAGTATTTATTCCAAAGTACAATTTGTAGAAGGTTGCACTAACTAAATATAAGTCTATAACAACTAAATCGATCTTTCTGTGTAGCAAAACTAATTATGATAAATAATAACTATCACTAACTTGAGACAGTAATAATTCTGATTACTAATCGATGGAGACAATAGTATCTATAATTAAAAATGTTACGACAGAAGGTGAGCTACAACTTAATAATTAGTGTTTATTAAATCAATTAACTAATTATACAACTTATAAAATTCTTACTAGAAAATTTTTACTACTTATAATTAAATTAAATTACGCATATGTAAATTTTAATTAAAGTAAACAGTCTATTGAAAATGTTATTTCTTTAATTGGTACGTTCTTAATTCTGAATTTAAATAATGAAATTTGATTGAGATTGAAATCAATCAAGCACATCGTAATAAATGTAAACCGTAGTTTTAATTAATTAATCATTTCTGCTAATTATAGTTGCATGTTTTTATGTATTTAAGTCATTCATATTTTAGACATTTCTTGAACTATCCCAATCAATTTATATTATTTTTATTGCTTCTCATTTAAAAAGATATAAAATACACTATTTCCATTCATTAAAAACTTGAATTATTATGTGATAGTTGGCCGACACTAAATCATTCACTTTGCAATAATATAGGCACATATTTGATATTAAAATAAGTCAATTATGTGTCGCATGTGTGAACCATGAAATGATCAATTTGTATATTCAAAATATGTTCCTTCTATAATTGTAAACTTAAATACGGGTGGCGAAATAAAGCTCTAAAACTACTGTAGAAACGTTTTAATCTTCAGTTATTCATCACTATTACATTCACATTGCTGATCTTTCATTTTTGTATCAATTTTATTGTACGTTGAAATAATTTACACATTTCTAGACTACAACAAAGTGCACCTACCTATTTTTCAATTACAAATAATTTAAATTTAAAATCTGGGATATGCGGACATAATTATGTATATCCACGTATTATGCAAATCATGAAATTATTTATACCAACCGCATGTTAAACCGCAAATTAACGTCAAAGTGGTAAAATGAGAACACTAATCAATTGTCACGTTTTCTTCGGTTGCGAGCAATAAAAAATTAACAGTCATATTTTGATCAGTTACATAAAAGAGTTTTTGTAAGTGCGGATGTCTAAACGTTTCATCTGTCGAGAAGGAAGTTGTCAAAGCGCGTATCTCCCTTTTGTATACGCCGTATAATACGACTATAGAGATGTCATTAGTCGCAACTGACAGTATTTGATGCGGTAGAACGTGGCGCCTCTTTCGTGATTAAACTGATTAGAAGTCTTTATATGAAACACCCAGACATTTTGTGTGATACTAGTACTTTATGAATTATTTTATTGACACTTTTACAACGCAACACGCTTACGTCCCATTTTCCGCCTTTTCAATGTTATTAGTCTGTTAACTGTTGATATTTTTTATCAAGGTACCTACACTGTTTAAATATTTTAGATGCAGTAGCATCATTTAAATATTGATAGTTTGTAAAACGAAGTACCGCAATTGGTGAATCGTAAGATTGTCTATCATTTGAGCTAATAATATTGTTGATAATCCTTCGTAAACTTGCATTAAAATACCTAAACATTTCATATTGATTGCATTAACTTCATTTTTATTATTTTTTATATGCCATTTTATAAGACTAAATTTTTTGGTAGAAATTTTATTCCAGGACTTCTGGTTTTGAACTTAATTTGGACGTAACCCAATATAAAGAAGTAATAAATATTCTTTAAACTATATATTTAATTGAAAATGGGAGAAAATGTCACTTTATATAATTAATGTAAAGGAGGAGTGTAGATATACCACTGACGCTAAGTATGTGAAAACAATTTGAAAGCTAAGCTAAACCGTAAAATGATATCGAATAGTAATACGCCCCATGAGCATGCCCATTAACATCGTACCGTATCGTTTAAAGAGTGGACACCCAAACATTCTAGGAGCCCTTCAAGTGAAGATAGAACCATTAGGCAAACCAACAGACAGCATGTCTATCAAACAGAGTTATGGGCAACTATTTGAGGTGCTATTTTCAAGCCGTTAGGAATACACTTCTGGCGGAAATTTGAAAATGGATCACTTACCTGTGACACCGACAGAATCAGAACGGATTAAGAGGTGGAAATTCAGTCTAAACTGGTCTGAAAATGTCCAAGGCATGCTACAAAACTGGCCACAAATAATAGCTCTTGATATGGCGGCTTCAAAGTATTCCTGTGATAAAGGAAATGCTAAGGCAGATGAACTGAGCAATATACATTTCGTTGGACCGGAATCTTTCTTTGGTGTTTCCAAAAGCCAACTTAGAAAATAAGTTCAGGAAAATCAAAACCTTGGCACATAAATCAATCCCAGGATTTGTTAAGAATATCGGATTAGAAGGGTACTAATATGGAACGGGTTTATCAAAATAGATCAATAAGTCGCAGTGAAAAGAGGTATTTGAAACTTGAAACGACCCTTTTACAATACAACATAATTAATGTGTGCTTTTGTACGCCAACAAAATGATACTTGATCACTAATATAATATAGTGCATTAGTTTACACATTTAAATTTTTATTTATAATGATAGTACACTGTACAATAATAGGTATCATTTGTCCATGAAGAGATATCCAGAGTTATTGTATTCTGGACAGTTAACAGATACATTAACACCTTTCTACAATAAGTTTGCATATTGGGTATGATCTTTGTTTCGGTTATCATACATTTTTCCCAATGTCTGTATCCATTTTTTAATATTCTTTGACAATTATGTTATGAAATACAAATACTTGGCCAACCTTTTACGTCGAATCTAAATACATCAAGTGTAGGTTTAATGTAAAAGTCGAATACAGAAATTTCCAGCAATTTGTCATTATTTCAACGCTAAAAATTTGGATTGTGTTGATCAAGGTACATTACTTTTTTAATTTGATTATTTAGAACGATTTTGTTTCCTATTATTGTTATTTTTTAAAAACTTTTTGTTACATTGCAAGTATTCAAGGACTTAACATTTTAAAAAAGTGATGGTTCAATTTACGACGTTTTGACTTACGCCGTTGTCTTTGGAATACAAGTTGAATACAAACTGAAACGCTGATGTCAGAGTTTTTTATATTTGATGTAAAATTCTTTTGCCGTCGGTAAAAATTGTTAAAGAAAATTCGACAAGACAAATAGGTACTGATTATTTTAAATGCATTGTTTTCACTTAAAAACTGATATCATTTAATGATATGATTAATTAATGTTATTCTTATTATTATTCTGCTTCATATAACATCTAACATCTATACTTAATTTTCAGATTATTGTGAAATACAATTTAATTTTACATACGAGAAAGGAAACACGTTCATGTAATAATTTTTGCACTTACATACATAGTAATATTTATTTGCGCTGATCTAGTAACACTTTATTCACATTTAAAACATATTTTTATTCGCAAATTCACAGTCGTATTTAAAATGTTTAAAGGACACTATTAGTAACATATAAATATGTACCTACCTGAAAGTTATAATTTATGTGTCTATATAGGTATAAAAGCGATAGTAAAAATCAAACTGCTTTTTAATATGGAAATACTGCTTTTAATATGCAAAAGTTCAAAAAGTTTTCGTTCGATTTTTTATCAAATTTCGTTAAAACTCGGATTTCAATTTATTTATTTCAAATAAATTTTCTCTTGCGGTGATTCGATAACTCCGTTTTTGTTTTCACCAATATTCAACATTTTAAAAAGTATATGAAACACCCTTTCGATGGAATTATTTAACAACTAATTTTAGGCACATACAAACATAAACTGCAGACAATTTAGGAGTGGGAAAATGTGAGGTAACCAGGTGAATCAGAGACTGCCCTATGGAAGTTTAAACGAACTCGATTTTGCTTCTTATAATTGAGATTACTGGAATACTGATTTAATATAGTAACTATAATTGAATAATATTGAAGTAATCGCGACAATAACTCACACAACTTGATAATCCTTTGGTGATTTTGATAAATATGTAGCAGTGATTATGGCAAATTAATACTTAACTATTTTACTATTATGTCGTTTTCGAAAGGAATGATGTTTATTATTAGATGTAGGAATGATTGACAGAGGAAGCTCAAACCTGACCAAAATGTTATTACATTGAGCCAGGTTTTTACTCGGTTTAGGAGACACAACAAAAGGTCTTCGAAGGACACCGTCGTCTCATTCTTCATAACAAAACTAGCTGTTATGTGCATTACTTTCTCCTGTTTAATAGGAACCAGCTCCAATGTTTTATCAAAGGATATGGCTGAAGATGGTAAGAGATATTAGTATTGCTTGACTTTTCGCTGATCGGATAAATTTACCAGCGGTGTAGGTTTTCGTTCCTTCATATCTAATGTTAGATGTTGGTTCAAACTGGTCTTTTGCGTGCTTCTTGCAACAATCTGATTTTCTAATATAATTTCCAACCATTTTATTCTAAGAAATAAAAAACTGTTAGAAAAATAATAAACATAGCTGTTCAGACAAAAAACAACAACATTAGTCGTAATTCTTATACTTCAAATCATAACTGTGTGGGTACTTTTGAGCAAAATCGTATTCATTGTATAGAGTGTTAATTTCTGTTGCCGCATTTTGTCATCTAAACAAAAAAAAATACAAGTTTCAAATAACAGCGGTAAAATATAAAAAACTTCAAAGAAACATATTTAAAGTTGCATGAATAAAATGTATGTGACAACTATGAATTAACCTGTACCCAATATTAAACGTTAATCGACAAAAATGGCCGTTCAATTTTGATCGTTAAATATAACTAATCGCAAAAGTGGAAACAATTGAACGTGTATAATTACATAATTCATTGACAAATTGTCGACAGAATGAGTTCGACACAATTTCTAGTATCAATTAGTAACAATGGTAGTGTGTGCCAATTATTACTGTAGTGTTTGATTCTAGACATTATTCGTTATCACTACACACGTAATTGTTTGCGGTGCCATTACTTGACTAAATACAACCAGAGGGCACCACACGTCGCTTGTCAATCACACGTCATTCGTTCCGCTCTGCGAGAGTTTGTACACCGACGAGTGTTGCAAACAACAGTGTCACAGGAAATATGTTTGTAGTTTACTTACTGAATTAACGAGCCGTCAAAAAATTATCATATTTACATTTAAAACTTAATTTTAAATAAATTGGAGGGTATCTTAGTTTAAAATGATTAAAATTTTAATAACTACAGCCTTATAATGACGGAAATAGTTTTGATTGTTCATGATGTATAGTGCCATTCATGATTACTAAATACATTTGGATTATATTTCAAATCTACAAACTAACTCTTAATTACTTAAATTATCTTCCAATTAAATTGTGTGTGTACAACGCAAATTAGTTGTGCATATTTCGAAATTCAACAAAATTTACTGCTTTTTTCTGGCGTGTTCATCCACCGTGTTTCTTGCAAAGTATTCACCGACAACCATAAAACTTATTTGAAAGAGAACAACAGAATTAGTACTACCTGTACCTACATGCATGATAATACATTATTGTAACGTATGTACTTGTAGAATATTACTAATTTTAATACCATACTACTTGTATAGGTTAGGTACTTGTACTTACATCAAAATGATCAAAATATCAATATCCTGTAGTCTTCTCTGCCCAAGGTACATCTCTGCTCATGGCAGTGAACCATTTTTTTAAGTAAAAAGAAATCGTCCGAATACAAGGCACAAGTAGTCAAACCATTGATTTCGATAACATAAACAAGGGTTCATACGTCACAAGTTGTAGTTCACGTAAACGCCGCGTTTTTGGGAGAGCGCTGTAATCGTGCTTATTTCTTCCCCGATTTCTAGGTGAAAAATATATTTTTTCGTCTGGGAATAAAATAAATGGCTTTTTCTCATGATTATCTTTAAATTGAAAGAATAATTACAAAGTACATAGGTTCTCTATTGCATGGTAAAAATGATGCCCTCTGTTAACTTATGAAGCGGTGCAGATTGGGTGCTAATTTTTCTTTTAGTAATAAATCACCAATAAGCTACATAATGCATACTGTTTGAACAACCACAATCAGTTTTATTTGACTAATTTTACTCTTCAAACTTGAAGGTACACAATCTGACAGATAAAAAATATACAAATGTGATTTTATTCACAAGTTTTGTCAAATACTCGGTTATGGTGAACAATTATTTAAAAACATAGATCTTTTTCAAATGGAGGTAGGCCCGAAATGCATTGAGATGAAGGAGCATAATATTTGAGAAATCAGCATTTTGCTGATTCAGATAAAAAAACATAATACAAGTATGACAATGTTTTATGATTGCTTCACTAAAAAACAAAAGATTTTATGTTGTTACAGAAGATTTAAAAATGAATGTCAAACTACTGGGAGAAAAGTTCAGGAAAGAATAAAATTCCATTAAAATGGAAAAGTTCAAGTCGTACAAAATTAAAAATGTTTGAACAATTCGAAATGTGAATTTTCCCCATGATTACTTTCCGAGAATTTCAAATTTTTTGGATGGAAAAAATTTATTGAAAATCGAAATTTTTAAATATTTTATTTTCTGATAAATAAATCGTTTACATTAAATGGAAAAGTTAACAAACAAAACAGGCATTTGCAAGATTTTAAAATTTAAATGAAAACCCATACGCAAAGAATAGCTGAACTTCCAGATAAAACATAGATCTTTTTCAAATGAAGGTAGGCCCGCAGGTGGATGCTTTGAGATGCGACCGAGTAATAATATTTTAACAGGATGGAGCACCAACCCATTCTGCTTCCATCATCAGAGAGTTTTTAAACGAAACATTTCCTGATAGTTGGATTGGTCAATATGGACCATTCCATTGGCCTGCTCGAAGTCCTGACCTAACACCACTCGACTTTTTCTTATGGGGGCATTTAGGAACACAAGTTTACGACCTCATAAGAGATCAACCAGAAACTGTGGAGGAACTAAGGACAAGAATAACTGAAGCTTGTAATTCCATTACAGTGCGAACTTTACAAAATACTCGAAGAAATATTCAAGATCGCTTGGGACATTCTCTAGCAGTCGAAGGAAAACACTTTGAACAATTCGTTTGATAATTTTACTGATAATCTTTGTAAATTTGTTGAATTATTTGAGCTTTAATGGTTTCTACTTCTTTTTTTTTATAAATAAATGTTTACATGTTCTGTCTTCCAAAAGCGCATTAGTCATAGCTTCGAGAAGCTTTCGCTATTTATTTTAAAATGATTAAATGATAGTGGCAAGAAAACGCTTTCACAAAAATATATTTTTCAAAACTTTCTCAACAATTTAGAATATTGAATTGTAATCTATCCGATAGTTTAAAGAATCTTCCAGATATCCAAATATTCCAAATATTTTCATCAGAACAAAGGTTAACACGGGGTTGAATTTTTACCATGCAGTTCCCTATGGCAACAGTTAAAAAAAAACGCACTGTATAACCACAGTTGCTTATTTGCAAACTCAGATTAATTTCGATTTCAATTTTCTGGACATACTCGTAGATGGCACGCAACTTCCGCTAGGATACTTTTTATTCCAAAAGGGCCAATCTGATAGTTGGTATACTATTAGACAATGGGGCCGTCCCGGATTTTTTTTTTATAATATTTTTTTCTTAAAGTGTACATTAAATTATAGTGTTGACAGAGAAGCTTGCCAAAAGTATGATATGGAAAGAGATAGAAATAACACATCAATGTTTTCTTAATCAGAAATGTAATCTTTCTTTTTTTTGTTAGCTACGTAAACGTCAAACGAAATCCACCTCCTGTCTATCTGTATTCTGTCATAGTATTTGCTTTCATATTTGTTTGATAAACTATTGTGTTGTTATTATTTTGTGGTGTGCTTAGAGTTTTCACTTTTAAGTTGTGTATTTTTTAACATTATCACCTTTGGAATCTTGGTTTATTTTTATTTGAATCTTATTTGATATCAATTAATCATGAAATGTTTTGTATCTCGTTGCAAGAATAATTTTAAAATCAATCCGGAGAAGCTTCTTTATTTCCAACATATGGTTGTCACAAAAAAAAAACTACATATTTCTATATATTAATATAGACACATCGAAAAAAATCATAATTAGAATGTGAATGGATTGTTACTTTAGCCACTTTCACATAATTACATTTATTCCTTGACATTTAATTTGAGGTTATAAACTTTGGTTATAATAAAACATTTAAAATGTCAAATAATAAATGTCATTATGTGGTAGTGGCTAAAGCAACGATTAAAAACATTTACATAGCCTACACTAATTATGTTTTTTTTTTCGATGGCATGTTATTAATAATGAAGTGAAAAGTAGCGGAGTTCAGATGCGTCACTAAAAGTTGACACCTGCTCTTCCACTCAACCATTCTATCTAAACCTAAAGCCTAAATCCAAAAAGAGAGTAGTTACATCTGCTAAAAAGGAGTGTACTTATATAATTTTTGTGGATATCTTCGTTTCTTTAGGGTGTTTTGGTTTATAATTAGTTATAATTTCGCTAATTCTCTTCTCATGCCCTGGTTTAGCTACGTCTAGATGGTTTTCTGTATTACGTTGTCGGCTTTAAGAATGTGTTCACTGACTTTTACTTCAGACGTGAATGTTTTTATTGGCGCATTTAATAATCCTTTTACCAAAACACAAGTATTATCAAATTTTGGCGCTCCCATCTGCACCTAACTGCTGGCTTTTAACAAGTTCAGATTACTTCCGCTGTCAATGAATCCTTGTATAGAATAACCATTTATAGTCAAGAATATATTATCACGAAGAGGACTGTCATCTCCTTCAACAAAGCATGTTTGCCAATTTTCTTCATTTCGTGTAGATGCTGTTACTTGTTTGCTTGCAATGTGACCAAAATCATTTCAATATCTTTCATGGTTCACAAATATTTAGTTAGTCACATCGTTTTTCTTTTTACGTGTTGACAGGATTATATGCAATATAACTATTAACGGCTTTTCCAAATTCTTGCTTTACTTATACGTTTTTGCATTTCGTATTTTAGTACACAAAAACTACACATTAAAGACTGAAAGTTCTATTACATTTGATTGCACAACATAAATGTATTTCATATACCTACACGTCTTATTGTCAAAACGTCTTTTTTATAATAATTGTCACTGTCAACACACCTGTCATGCCCTATAGCTAATGCTATAGGCTAATGCTTGTACATTACTACGTTTGTCGTTGATGTATTCTTACAAGTTTAAGCCAATAAAAAGAAGTACCATTATCACGTCACTAAACGCGCGACTTACAAATAATCGGTTTTATTTTCTTTTTTGTGCAATTCCAGTAACACTAAAATTATAATTTTTGCTATTACCTACATCAGATTATAGTAATCTTTCATAATAAAATATTTATTAACACATTTAAAAAAACCGGACGGCCCCATTATAAGTACACCAGTGCTTTTATTTCTGTTTTATTTTCGTTTTGTCAGAAATTACAGATTTCCGAATAACTCATTATCAATGTGTTGTTAATCAATCGTTACTTTCTAACCCTTCGTACGTTTGACATAATTATAATAACTAGAAAATGACAGTAAATAAACAACAACAAGAAATACAGCGTTATAGAAGTAAAACAGTAAACTATATTAGAAGAGGACTATATTTGGAAAAGTAGAAGTGGTAGATGTACGCTTGCATTTCTCCCCATGTAGTACATCTGTAGTTACAAACATCTACGAGGTGGGGCGTCCAAAATGTTTGTATTTATTTGTCAGCATAGTAAGGAGTATACTTTGCAACGTAATCTCTTATAATTATATATGTGCTCATATAATATAGCCTTATCGAATTTCTTGAAATATATCGATAGATGTTCAGCTAATATATTTAAGTAATTTTTAACAAATATTTTAGACATTTACTCTCAGAGTATATGCATTGCATTCTTATTTAGTATGATAGATAAAATAATATCCTATCGAACGCTTTATTATGCGAAATTGAAACGGTATCAATAAAATACGATTAAATGAATTTGCGCATGTTTATGATTTTAATTGGAGACGCGTGCATACAAAAATTATTTCCTTTTTAATAAAATAAAATAGGTTCGTTAAACCATCAAATATTTATTGAAATTACTATCTTCATCGGTCACTTAATAAATTTTCCAGGAGTCTACACCTTTTAATTTTGGACAACGTTACATTAATTTTATTAACACTGATAAATACAGTTTCACACTCAACTTCCCATGCGTCAGGGAAAATATATGATCTGTGACCGACTCGCTTAATTTCCGTGCAGATGCTTCAAGATTTATTGCTTATAAATTTTCTATACATATATAAAAATATTCGCCGGCATAATGTAAAGGTTTCACGGCGTTCAGAATACTCTTGGACCTACACATTCATTATGTTTTTGAAACATTTAAATGACAATGAAGATAAAATGAATTTATCTAATAAAAAGACTCTCGTACGTATAATATATACGCACGCAACACGTATTGTGAACAAGAATAGTTCAACAAGTTCATTCGAAAGAATTTGAATCCTATCGTAGTAAAATAATTCATGTCGCACGGCAAAATTAAAAGAATATGGAAAAGGGTAATTATATAGATACACATGTCATGTATTAATCAATCAATGTAGTTCTTAGCTTAAGCGGTAGATAGTATTAAGATCACGGTGAACTGTAAGTTACATTATTAATATCACTTTTATAACCTACCGAAAAATTTGACTTGATAGATATTAATTGAGTCGTTATCGAACACTGATAGTAGTAAATAAATAACTTTTTCCTGTGGTAAATTTATATACATATATATAAGTGTTAGAGAACTAATCGGCAACACAAACCTATTCGTATCTAATTATTGTTTCATAGACACATCTCACATTGCAAAAATAAGATATCAAATATTCAATCTGGTTGTTATAATCTATAGGTGTAGTGTAGTGTAGCGCCTTAAATTATTATACAATAGGTATGCCATATTAACCACTTTTACTACACACACACTTACTATTACACTACTAGATTGTCACAAAGCAACTTTATATTAAACTGCACTAACTACTCCGTTTTTGAGTAAAAATAAGTAGTAGTGTTACACCTTTCGATCTACACCAATATAACAAACCTATGTTAATGTGGCTGGTGTAACTATAAAAAAAACATAGGTAGTTATTGAAGAGTACTATAGCTTAAATGCTCGCTTAACTGGTATACATAAAACGAGTGCATTGTTTCTGCGTATCCAATGTAATTCTAGCTATGTGTATTGTGCATAATTTATTTGTTATTAAGCATTCTTAGTCCTACTATACTATAAGCCGCGTAGTAATTTAGCGTAATCTGTATACTTGAATACACCTTACGTACGACTACTTCCAATTCAATCACCTTTTATTTAAATCTTATAAGGAAAGTGTAAATAATTAAAAATAGTACACATATAGAAGTACTTTCTTGATTCAAGTAAGTGTTTCTTCAGTCAAGTAAACGGCACGTTCGTATATACGCAAGAAAATATTTACTTCAATGAAAAATCACAAATTCTTGGCTAGTTAAGTAAATACATTCTTAGCCCAAGTAAATATACATTTAGCGCAAATATGAGGTTTCTTGGAATAACATTAATATATTACATTTAATTAATATATGTATTTTTTGACCTTTATGTACTTATCTTTTAATTAAAGGAATTAAAAGATAATTACATTTAATACTTTCTTGTTCTTGTGCCTAATGTTCTAAATATTTGAAGGAAGAAGTTAAATTCTTAAACGAAATATATTTATATACTTGCCTGAAGAAGCCTTATCCTTATAAGAAGACTTTTTATATTTGACGTTAGCTGTTAAATTATTCCAATCAATCAAATACTTTCTTGAATATAAAACTTTTTGGTTCGAATGAAGGGAGTAAGTATTCTTGACGCAAAGTATTGTTCACTTTACATCACTCAATTTATTAAATGTTTAGAAATATGTTTCAGAAACTATTTGGTTTTCACTATCATCTGTAAAACCACTGTTACGGATGGTAATGAAGATCTAATACGAGCTTATGAAACAAATTTACGAATATGATGAATGGTGCAGAGTGTACTAATATCTTGTGTTATTAGAGTTATATAACGCACAATATTTATACTAACTCGTCTTTCCAGGTCTAGTCTAAAAGTTTAATACTTTATCCAAGATTAAGAAGAAAGTACATTTGTATGGAAAACTATATTGTACTATAAAATCTATGCATACAGGTTTTTCATACTGTAACAACAAATTTAAACAGAACCTTCGTATTTCTCTCTATTAAAACATTTTGGTAAAATATGAAATAAAACTATAGTAATATGATATTAAACAAGACATGAGAAATTGATTTACTACCACATGCACTGTGAGCCACTATTTTTAGTTTAAAAATGCCTATAGAAATGACTTAAATAAGGGAACACTTTATCGTCTTTTGTACTAATTTTATAAACGCACTTTTAAATGAGAGTCCATATATGCTCAGACTGTGGCGGGTATTTGGCATTGAAAGTGTGAAAACTTGTGAAGCAAATATCTAACGCGAGTAATAATTTTTCAAATTTGTACCTTACGGTGTCACTAACTATGTAAATATCATGAATTCTAAACAATGTCTGTCCCTCTATCAGTATGTATCGTTGGACTGTGTAATTTTTACTAGCTGCCTCCTTTTTTGCAGATTCTGTTAAGGGATCGATGTCGGTAGCACTCTGAAAGGGAAGGTTTTGTTAAGATAATAGAACTTCAAATGTGTTTAGGTACCTTTGCGTGAAGAATAATTGCTTCAACACGTTCCTGTATAGAAAATTTCCAGTGCTCTTCGCGTAAACGTTTTCGTTCTCTGTTGGGCACTAAATGTGGCAGCAGATGTAGCTGTATTGCAATTTTACTATCTAAAAAAAGGGCTTATTAGAATTTATTGTCTTTTTGTGTAATTTTTTATTTAGTGATTAATGTATAAAAAATAAAAGTGCACAGTAAGAAAAATTTTGTTGCTAAAGTGAAAATTTGCTACTATAACAAATTGTTATGTTGAAGTAACATATAATAATGGTTGGCTTAACAAATTGTTCCATTAATGAGAGTTGTTGGAGAGTTGTTACAGTAACATCTTTTCTTTTGTGGACCTTCTGGAACAAAATTTTAACAAAATTTTTATTACTGTGGACATAGCAATTTCTCTATTTAATAAAGAAATATGTACATAAAAGGTCATGAACTTTAATCTGTAGACTGTCCCAAACAATTCAAAAGGACGTTGCAATCATCGCTCTTGCTACCACATTCCTTAATTTTATTGAAAATTTATTTCATGTGGATATTAGCAGGAACCCAGAATTCGGCTACAAAAAATCGAAATCTATATTGATCTGCAAAAATAAATATTTATAAAGTAGTATGGAACAATATATTAATATATATACGAGAGTATCTGCTCTAACATATATAGAATAAAATTAGTTATGATATGATTATACTGAAAAATCTGAAAACAAAAATCAAATTGATATCCAACTGCATAATGCTGGATATACCTGATTAGTGTATTTCCCTCATATATTGTTAGTGTAGAATTATTTGATCTTGATGCGTCAATGTCTATGTCATCCACAGTATCAGTTTATACTTGCAGTATTACAACTTTTTCGTGGAATTTTATATTATCTATTAGAAAATCCTTGGTTATAATCGCACCATCTTTGTCCATAAAAACTGACTCGACATTCTCGGTAATATTTAGTTGTGCCTTTACTAAAAATATTTGGTAAAGTAAATCAATTTACAGAAAAATAAATAATGCTAATAAGCTTATTTATTGCTAACCTACACCATTTATTTTTTCAGATTATAAGCGACAACGTAACAGTGAATTTCTTGAATTTATTATTTTGATCCGTAAACTTCTAAATGGTGCAGTTTTTGTTTCATAAAATAATTATAATATTAATAGGTACCTTTATCAATTGCACTTATTACATTTGGTTTAAAACTAGACCAATGCATAAAAAGCCCTTTATAGCGTGTACGTACACACGGTACGACTTAATCTTCGAACGATTTTAATAAGGTAACTCATTGAAATCGTTCGAAGATTAAGTCGTACCGAACATATAATTCTTCTTCAGCCATGTTAACTGCAATGGATGGATGACGCATTATCAGTATATGTATGTACACAAACTTTGTTATTAAATGTATTTCAAGGCTGCTTTCACGTTTATAGGCATTGTAGCAGACAGCTATAGTAACCATTGTCTGTATACATAAGAAGCCATCAAGTCAGTAATTAAAGAAAGGCACTGTGTTATTACGACTAGATTTGTTAGTGTAGATCTGTTCTTTATGAAACAATGTTTTTAAGCGAAGAAACATCCAATATAGTTGTGCTTTTGTTTGCAAAGTAGATGTCGAATTATTTTAACACGACCTGATAATACTTATACTTTGCATTGAAGTCCCCTGGATATCTTGTAGATTACATAGTTTTCATTGAAGTTGCGCTAATCATGAAGGAATGAATGAATGAATTTTTTGAAGGTTTGAAGGATTAAACTACACAATTGCCCCATTAATATGCCTCAAGAGGAAATTGTCTCTCAGGTTAAATATGCTATAAGAAATCTACCAACTTAGGATGCCGAGTACTTGAAAAACATAAATATGTATTTTTGTATTTAAAGAATGACACTAAAAATCTTGGTAAATTAAAGAACTTATTCAACAGTTATTTAATAGTTATTCTGTAAATGCAGTTATATATTTTTATACATGTTATTTAATTTTTAAGTATGGTTTTCTGAGTTTCTCACACTTAGGAATTTGTCGGCGATTACTGAAGAACAATTCTTTCTTAATTCTGATTTTCAATTCTTGAAGTATTTTCACTTGTAGGTCAATGAAACAGCAAATTAATTAAATACCAATTTATATCTTACAAGTGGAAATACTTGAAAGAAATTGCAAGATAAGTACATAAAGGTCATAACATAGATATATTAACTTAAATCTGGCATATTTTCAAAAAGCATTTGTTTATTTTTATTTGAAGAATTAGTTTATAACAGAGAGTGGAAAAAAATCACTTTAAACAACAAAGTGAATATCAGAAGATCTGATAAAACGTACAAGACTTTGCTTGACCTCAGCCTTCTTCATACGATCCGCATGAATCAGCCTAATCATCCTTATCACCGTTCAACCCTAACATCTTTCGAGCAAGAACCCACTGAATCAAGTAGCCGAAAGCCAAAATGTTGGCACAGATACGTTGGTGATACCTTTAGATGACTTTTGCATTTGCAACAAAAACTAATATAAACAAGTTGCTAACAAGTGCAGAGAAAATCAACGGTAAACAATTGAGGGTATCTGATACTGAAGACGGATACAACGCATTACGAAACAAATGTAAACAAGAATGATGAGTATGTGCATATTGGCCCTACATCGCTGTAGTTACTGACAAATTAAAGAAACTGTTAAAGAAAAGAACATTACAGCACGATTCAACACAATCCAGAAGATAAAGTAACCCTCCCTCCCCCAATAACGTTCAGTTGCCTAAACCAGATACAAATGGCATATATGTGTGCCATATGTGCAGAAAACCACTTCAAGACGAGGACCATTCTGCAAATTATGACAATATTAAATCTTTACCTAAATTACACAGTAAAATCAAAGATTAATACAAAAATCCTTGAAAATAATAAAGAATTCAAGTAATTTCAATCAAGAATGCAGATGTCGATTTGGCAACATCTGGCCAGTACCATTACATACCTAATCATTAAATAAATTGAAATACCGAAACGTACGTAATTCATTAAGTAGCAGAAGACAAACATCAGTTTTTAGAAACCTTTTGCCAAATCTTTGCGTCAAATGCAGACTTATGTACGTACACGACAATACTCGAAAGACTTTAACGAAGTGATGGTGGTTCATAATTTCAAATGTCGCACCTATTTGTAATATACCTACAGGATTGACTTTACAGTCAAGTGACATCCGATATTGTTTAGCTATTGTAATCATATTTTTGCCTTATGGTTCCATATGACCGAAGAATATAATACTTACAGATTTCGGTTTGGACTCTGCGGCAATACCTTGTATTCACTTGTTTGAGAAGAGTTTGGTTATATTATAAATATCTACAAATATCTTTGCTAACGCTAATCGATTTTCGGTGCACGATTATTTCTGTGTTATTCTATGAGTTTTAGATAGTAGTTTTATGTTACGATAATCAATCATACTTTTAGGCTCTTGGAAAACTTAAAAAGCTCTTTCCTACTGGTTTTTCTTTGAGCTTAAGACCAACGTTTTATAAATTCAAACAATTCAAAACAAAATACCTAATATTTTGTTTGTAAACTCACAGTTTCGTGAGTTTTTTATATCTCAATTTCACAACTTGACTTTAAATTACTTGCTTATGTCTAGCATTTGTACTTGCCATCTCTGGTTATGTCTGAAGTAAGATCTGTGGTTTGTGGTCAACTTTACTTGAAACATGGAATTAATGCTATTTGACACAATTAATAAAACACGTTTGATGCCGTTTAAATTCTACTGGTGAGGTGGCGAAAGAGTGTGACAGAGGGAAATAATATTTTTATGGTATAATATTGAATCTAGTAATACTGCTATTTGGCACAATTAATTAAGCACAGCCACTAAGCTCGTGAAACTATAGTTTCATGGGATTGATTAATCTATCAGCTTGCACAACAAGTATTGCAGTATTTTCACAACATCCCAATTCAGTAAGATACCTAATGGCAATCGTATCGTACTTATGGCTGTATATGGTGCCGCTCCATCAGACTGATGTCCACATTCAAGCCTAAACTTTAGTTTATGATCTTTAAAATACAGAATTAGTGTAAAGTTCAAACCAAAAGTAGTTATATCTTTCATATACCATATACGTAAAGTTGTAATTAGAATAGGTACTAGAGAAAGAATCAATGCCACCCACCGAGCAGCATTAAATAAAGGGGAGCAAACTACAACGATGCAACTTATGTATACAGTATGCGCGCGTTCGACCCGTTGATAGATGCATTAGCAATGTGTGGGCGACTGTAACTGGGAAGCGCTATGTTATGCTCTGTCTGACACTCTCGGTGTATTATCAATTTCTTCGCATCACCTTGATAGCTGAGTCTAATGTGCATGTACGCAGGCGCAAGTCTGTTGCTATCTCAAATGCATTCTGTCGTGTTTGAGCACTTCGATCTGTTGATAGGATCTTCAATGTGTTAGCGCAGGCACAGGATTTTAATATGTTAGATAAAGAGATACAATGAATGCATTTGTCCAAGCAACCAGTACCGATATACGTTTCCTGTGTTAACTAAGGGACGTCTCTTCGCTGTTCTTTTTCATCTTACACTAAACGTATAAGCAGCTCGTGTGCGCGCGCCCGGTATGAATGTACACTCGGTACGACTTAGTCTTCGAACGATTTTAGTGAGTTACCTTATTAAAATCGTTCGAAGACTAAGTCGTACCGAGCGTACGTGTAGTAATTGATAAGCGAATAAAGGTTCACCTCTCCCTCAATACTCGCCTCTGCTTTCCGCTAGATGCGACAACAACGTGTATTGCAGGTTGTGTCAAACTCTCATTTTTTTTCGCTTACAGTATACAGTAAACGAAAGTATTTAATTTGATTCTGCGATTCATTCCAATGCACGCAGCAATGTGTTCCTCTTTATTTAACGCCATGCGGATTGTGGCATTTATTGTTTCTCTAGCATTCTAATTAAAATTTTACGAAATACTGTATATATACATATACATACTTTGTGCAGACAGATTTGCTGAAGAAACTGCATAAATCAATGATTAAATATTTATAGTAGACATTTTGATAACATTAGTTAGAGTATATATTTTTGAGATAAATATTTACAAGAATTTATTATGTTAACAAAATGTATATTTTTTATTTAGTTTATATTTCATTTAAAGCTACTGCTTTACTGATTTATATACGACGTCTGGTGTTTCATATATCAAAAGTTGTAGATACGGAAATCATTTTAGTTGGATTACGTTCACATTTGACAAGATTTATGTGTTAAATAGTCATTGTTACGTGATTTTTTCAAACCATCGTTACGTCAATCTTTCAAGCTATCGTTAGGTTCTGTGTTATCCTCTTTTCTTACAATATATATTGTTCTGTCACAAACGACAGAAATGAAAGATTGAAATTATTAACACAAATATAATAGAACTCTTCAAATACCACATAATATTATGTTGGTTTTGCCTCAAGAACTTTGTCATAAATTCTCCAATGATTATAACTTAAAATTGGCAACTTACTGCAGTTACAGTTTACGAAAGTGGTTTCTTTAAAGACAAATATGATAGCAGTTATTGTAGAGAATATAAAAGTGTAAACAATAAAATTGATTTTCAATGTCCTTCCACTAACATTCTCTCATTTCAGTTTAATCTGTCAAGTTGTTTTCTACAGTTAGTTTTGCTCAAAAAAGATAATCGTCAATTTAATGGTTCTCTTGGTGTGTACACTTAAATGATATGTAATCTTATTTTGTGTTATTATTAGAAATTCTCCATCTGTTATACTATTTTAAATAATAAATAAATATTAATTATGTATATTCATCGTATTCTGTACTTTGCATTCTATATTCTATGCAAATTAACTTCACATTTCTAGAAATACGTGCATTAGCTTTGCTGTAATTATTATATTATATTACACTAATATCAAGTAAACGATACCATCTTGATCATGTAACAAAACAATTATCTATGGAAATTACGTTTGAAACATTAATTGCAATATGTAGAACGCATTATGCTATAAAGCCGAAGTGTTAAGCTAACCGTTCTACTTCCTCTTCATAATACAGAGCTTGTAGTTCATATATGGATTTCTTCCGCTTTGTTTGCTAGTATACTCTATAATTAGTAGTAGTATAATTGAATTATAATTTGCAGCATTTGAAGCGCAAATTACATTATGCCGATAGTTTATAATTTTGCATGTTGTATCATTATAGCCTACTAATTATTACATTTTTGCGCTGTTAAACAAGACATGTTTAGCTGTAATGTACATACATATTTAATGTCTAATAGTAGATGAACCTCTATTTTGATTGTAAAGTTGATAGTTAATCTTCCGAAAGAGTTTTATCTTGCGTATATTTCCTTTACTATAATTTATTAATATCACGAATTTGCTAACTTTGATCTATATCATTTAAACTAAAACAATCATGCATGTACTTTAAACACGCTAATCTAATTTATTACAGTTCTGTGTATCATTAAGTGCTTGTCTATTAATTTCTTATTAAATTATACTAAATAATGCACCAATTGGTTAAAACTAAGATATCACTCATCTCTTTTAGGGTTTGGCTATGAACTTTCACTCTACGAGGGATGTCCGGTTACTAAGGTACAATTGTGAATATTACAGACAGACTACTTTATTTATAGAAATCAAACATACACTAACTAAAAGCGTGAACTGTTAGCTACTTTTCAACATAATCGCCGCCAATGTTAAGCCACTTATCCCAGCGAGGCACAAGCTTCTATATACCCTCTTCGTAAAAGGTGGATGCAACATTCTACAATACTCCCGTACTTCATCTTGAAGTTCGTCGTCGTCTTCAAACCTTTTATCCGACAAATGAGCTTTCAATGGCCCAAACAAATGAAAATCAGAAGGAGCCAGGTGTGGACTATGGGATGAATGAACAATAACTTCCCAATTGTGTTTCTGAAGCCAGGCCTTTGTCTGATTTGATCAATCCTAGTTTCTGTCGAATGGCTTGGTGTAGTTTTTCGAGAGTTTGACAACAAATATCGCTGTTGATTGTCGTTTTCGGCGGTAAAAAATCAATGAGCAAAATGCCTTGCATATCCCAGAACACAGTTGCCATTATTTTTGGCAGACTGCTGAACTTGGAATTTTTTGGTGAACGATGTTTCCACGTCATCGAGTCCTATTTTGATTCGGGGGTATGATGGTGCACCCACATGTCGTTTCCTGTAACTATAGACTCTAGAAATCCGCTTTCCTGATAATAGCGCGTTAAAGTCCCAGCGCCGCCGTCATTCGCTGCATTTTGTGTTGGTCTGTTCACAGCTGTACGTCGACTTTTGAACTGTTCACACCAAACACTAACTTGTTTTCGACTCATAACGCCTTCTTCAGATCGCTCACAGTTCAAACTTGGAGTATGTTTCGATCGGAACTGACATTATGCGGCTGTCCCTGCACACTTTGTACTGAATCTAAGGCAATCACAATAGCCACCTATGCAGTACATTTGCGCATCTAAAATGCGTGCAAGTTTCAACCTGATCGGAGCGACGTAGGCGGTGTGCCGGGCTGTAATCGTTATTTCTTCCTAGATTTCAGGTGAAAATATATTTTTTCGTCTGGGAATAAAATAAATGGCTTTTTCTTATGATTATCTTTAAATTGAAAGAATAATTACAAAGTACATAGGTTCTCTATTGCATGGTAAAAATGATGCCCTCTGTTAACTTATGAAGCGGTGCAGATTGTATGCTAATTTTTCTTTTAGTAATAAATCACCAATAAGCTACATAATGCATACTATTTGAACAACCACAATCAGTTTTATTTGACTCATTTTACTCTTCAAACTTGAAGGTACACAATCTGACAGATAAAAAATATACAAATGTGATTTTATTCACAAGTTTTGTCAAATACTCGGTTATGGTGAACAATTATTTAAAAATGTCTGTTTTCACAACTAAAGAACGTGCTGAACTGGTAATAGCATTCATTGAAGGTATGCCTAGTAGAGAAATCAGCCAAAATTTTGCTGCTGCATATCCCGATCGCCCTATTCCGAGTAAAACTATAATACTCAAGTATGACAATGCTTTTTGTGCCACGGGTTGCTTAAATCATGAGCACAAAAAACGGAAAAGATATTCGTATGTTGTTACAGAAGATTTAAAAATGAATGTCTGTATGGCGGTTGAAGAAGAAGACACTACTACACTTACTTCCCTGGCAGAAGAAGTTCACGCTTCAAGAAGCAGCTGCTTTAAAGCCTTGAAAATGGAAAAGTTCAAGTCGTACAAAATTAAAAATGTGCAGAAACTATTTCCCCATGATTACTTTCCGAGAATGGAATTCTGTGAATTTTGGATGGAAAAAATTATTGAAAATCGAAATATTTTAAATATTTTATTTTCTGATGAGAGTTCGTTCACATTAAATGGAAAAGTTAACAAACAAAACAGGCAGGTTTGGGCAAGAGAAAATTCCTACAGAACACAAGAAACCCATACGCAATATCGTTATAAAGTTAACGTGTGGGTAAGAATTTTAGCTGAACTAGCATAAATACATAGATCTTTTTCAAATGAAGGTAGGCCCGCAGGTGGATGCTTTGAGATGCGACGGAGCAATAATATTTTAACAGGATGGAGCACCAGCCCATTCTGCTTCCATCATCAGAGAGTTTTTAAACGAAACATTTCCTGATAGTTGGATTGGTCAATATGGACCATTCCATTGGCCTGCTCGAAGTCCTGACCTAACACCACTCGACTTTTTCTTATGGGGGCATTTAGAACACAAGTTTACGACCTCATAAGAGATCAACCAGAAACTGTGGAGGAACTAAGGACAAGAATAACTGAAGCTTGTAATTTCATTACAGTGCGAACTTTACAAAATACTCGAAGAAATATTCAAGATCGCTTGGGACATTGTCTAGCAGTCGAAGGAAAACACTTTGAACAATTCGTTTGATAATTTTACTGATAATCTTTGTAAATTTGTTGAATTATTTGAGCTTTAATGGTTTCTACTTCTTTTTTTTATATATAAATGTTTACATGTTCTGTCTTCGAAAAGCGCATTAGTCATAGCTTCGAGAAGCTTTCACTATTTATTTTAAAATGATTAAATGATAGTGGCAAGAAAACGCTTTCACAAAAATATATTTTTCAAAACTTTCTCAACAGTTTAGAATATTGAATTGTAATCTATCCGATAGTTTAAAGAATCTTCCAGATATCCAAATATTCCAAATATTTTCATCAGAACAAAGGTTAACACGGGGTTGAATTTTTACCATGCAGTTACCTATGGCAACAGTTAAAAAAAAACGCACTGTATAACCACAGTTGCTTATTTGCAAACTCAGATTAATTTCGATTTCAATTTTCTGGACATACTCGTAGATGGCACGCAACTTCCGCTAGGATACTTTTTATTCCAAAAGGGCCAATCTGATAGTTGGTATACTATTAGACAATGGGGCCGTCCCGGATTTTTTTTTATATTTTTTCTTAAAGTGTACATTAAATTATAGTGTTGACAGAGAAGCTTGCCAAAAGTATGATATGGAAAGAGATAGAAATAACACATCAATGTTTTCTTAATCAGAAATGTAATCTTTCTTTTTTTTGTTAGCTACGTAAACGTCAAACGAAATCCACCTCCTGTCTATCTGTATTCTGTCATAGTATTTGCTTTCAAATTTGTTTGATAAACTATTGTGTTGTTATTATTTTGTGGTGTGCTTAGAGTTTTCACTTTTAAGTTGTGTATTTTTTAACATTATCACCTTTGGAATCTTGGTTTATTTTTATTTGAATCTTATTTGATATCAATTAATCATGAAATGTTTTGTATCTCGTTGCAAGAATAATTTTAAAATCAATCCGAGAAGCTTCTTTATTTCCAACATATGGTTGTCACAAAAAAAAAGTACATATTTCTATATATTAATATAGACACATCGAAAAAAATCATAATTAGAATGTGAATGGATTGTTACTTTAGCGACTTTCACATAATTACATTTATTCCTTGACATTTAATTTGAGGTTATAAACTTTGGTTATAATAAAACATTTAAAATGTCAAATAATAAATGTCATTATGTGGTAGTGGCTAAAGCAACGATCAAAAACATTTACATAGCCTACACTAATTATGTTTTTTTTTCGATGGCATGTTATTAATAATGAAGTGAAAAGTAGCGGAGTTCAGATGCGTCACTAAAAGTTGACACCTGCTCTTCCACTCAACCATTCTATCTAAACCTAAAGCCTAAATCCAAAAAGAGAGTAGTTACATCTGCTAAAAAGGAGTGTACTTATATAATTTTTGTGGATATCTTCGTTTCTTTAGGGTGTTTTGGTTTATAATTAATTATAATTTCGCTAATTCTCTTCTCATGCCCTGGTTTAGCTACGTCTAGATGGTTTTCTGTATTACATCTGCACCTAACTGCTGGCTTTTAACAAGTTCAGATTACTTCCGCTGTCAATGAATCCTTGTATAGAATAACCATTTATAGTCAAGAATATATTATCACGAAGAGGACTGTCATCTCCTTCAACAAAGCATGTTTGCCAATTTTCTTCATTTCGTGTAGATGCTGTTACTTTTTTGCTTGCAATGTGACCAAAATCATTTCAATATCTTTCATGGTTCACTAATATTTAGTTAGTCACATCGTTTTTCTTTTTACGTTTTGACAGGATTATATGCAATATAACTATTAACGACTTTTCCAAATTCTTGCTTTACTTATACGTTTTTGCATTTCGTATTTTAGTACACAAAAACTACACATTAAAGACTGAAAGTTCTATTACATTTGATTGCACAACATAAATGTATTTCATATACCTACACGTTTTATTGTCAAAACGTCTTTTTTATAATAATTGCCACTGTCAACACACCTGTCATGCCCTATAGCTAATGCTATAGGCTAATGCTTGTACATTACTACGTTTGTCGTTGATGTATTCTTACAAGTTTAAGCCAATAAAAAGAAGTACCATTATCACGTCACTAAACGCGCGACTTACAAATAATCGGTTTTATTTTCTTTTTTGTGCAATTCCAGTAACACTAAAATTATAATTTTTGCTATTACCTACATCAGATTATAGTAATCTTTCATAATAAAATATTTATTAACACATTTAAAAAAACGGGACGTCCCCATTATAAGTACACCAGTGCTTTTATTTCTGTGTTTTATTTTCGTTTTGTCAGAAATTACAGATTTCCGAATAACTCATTATCAATGTGTTGTTAATCAGTCGTTACTTTCTAACCCTTCGTACGTTTGACATAATTATAATAACTAGAAAATGACAGTAAATAAACAACAACAAGAAATACAGCGTTATAGAAGTAAAACAGTAAACTATATTAGAAGAGGACTATATTTGGAAAAGTAGAAGTGGTAGATGTACGCTTGCATTTCTCCCCATGTAGTACATCTGTAGTTACAAACATCTACGAGGTGGGTCGTCCAAAATGTTTGTATTTATTTGTCAGCATAGTAAGGAGTATACTTTGCAACGTAATCTCTTATAATTATATATGTGCTCATATAATATAGCCTTATCGAATTTCTTGAAATATATCGATAGATGTTCAGCTAATATATTTAAGTAATTTTTAACAAATATTTTAGACATTTACTCTCAGAGTATATGCATTGCATTCTTATTTAGTATGATAGATAAAATAATATCCTATCGAACGCTTTATTATGCGAAATTGAAACGGTATCAATAAAATACGATTAAATGAATTTGCGCATGTTTATGATTTTAATTGGAGACGCGTGCATACAAAAATTATATCCTTTTTAATAAAATAAAATAGGTTCGTTAAACCATCAAATATTTATTGAAATTACTATCTTCATCGGTCACTTAATAAATTTTCCAGGAGTCTACACCTTTTAATTTTGGACAACGTTACATTAATTTTATTAACACTGATAAATACAGTTTCACACTCAACTTCCCATGCGTCAGGGAAAATATATGATCTGTGACCGACTCGCTTAATTTCCGTGCAGATGCTTCAAGATTTATTGCTTATAAATTTTCTATACATATATAAAAATATTCGCCGGCATTATGTAAAGGTTTCACGGCGTTCAGAATACTCTTGGACCTACACATTCATTATGTTTTTGAAACATTTAAATGACAATGAAGATAAAATGAATTTATCTAATAAAAAGACTCTCGTACGTATAATATATACGCACGCAACACGTATTGTGAACAAGAATAGTTCAACAAGTTCATTCGAAAGAATTTGAATCCTATCGTAGTAAAATAATTCATGTCGCACGGCAAAATTAAAAGAATATGGAAAAGGGTAATTATATAGATACACATGTCATGTATTAATCAATCAATGTAGTTCTTAGCTTAAGCGGTAGATAGTATTAAGATCACGGTGAACTGTAAGTTACATTATTAATATCACTTTTATAACCTACCGAAAAATTTGACTTGATAGATATTAATTGAGTCGTTATCGAACACTGATAGTAGTAAATAAATAACTTTTTCCTGTGGTAAATTTATATATATATGTGTGTTAGAGAACTAATCGGCAACACAAACCTATTCGTATCTAATTATTGTTTCATAGACACATCTCACATTGCAAAAATAAGATATCAAATATTCAATCTGGTTGTTATAATCTATAGGTGTAGTGTAGTGTAGCGCCTTAAATTATTATACAATAGGTATGCCATATTAACTACTTTTACTACACACACACTTACTATTACACTACTAGATTGTCACAAAGCAACTTTATATTAAACTGCACTAACTCCTCCGTTTCTTGAGTAAAAATAAGTAGTAGTGTTACACCTTTCGATCTACACCAATATAACAAACCTATGTTAATGTGGCTGGTGTAACTATAAAAAAAACAGATAGTTATTGAGGAGTACTATAGCTTAAATGCTCGCTTAACTGGTATACATAAAACGAGTGCATTGTTTCTGCATATCTAATGTAATTCTAGCTATGTGTATTGTGCATAATTTATTTGTTATTAAGCATTCTTAGTCCTACTATACTATAAGCCGCGTAGTAATTTAACGTAATCTGTATACTTGAATACACCTTACGTATGACTACTTCCAATTCAATCACTTTTTATTTAAATCTTATAAGGAAAGTGTAAATAATTAAAAATAGTACACATATAGAAGTACTTTCTTGATTCAAGTAAGTGTTTCTTCAATCAAGTAAACGGCACGTTCGTATATACGCAAGAAAATATTTACTTCAATGAAAAATCACAAATTCTTGGCTAGTTAAGTAAATACATTCTTAGCCCAAGTAAATATACATTTAGCGCAAATATGAGGTTTCTTGGAATAACATTAATATATTACATTTAATTAATATATGTATTTTTTGACCTTTATGTACTTATCTTTTAATTAAAGGAATTAAAAGATAGTTACATTTAATACTTTCTTGTTCTTGTGCCTAATGTTCTAAATATTTGAAGGAAGAAGTTAAATTCTTAAACGAAATATATTTATATACTTGCCTGAAGAAGCCTTATCCTTATAAGAAGACTTTTTATATTTGACGTTAGCTGTTAAATTATTCCAATCAATCAAATACTTTCTTGAATATAAAACTTTTTGGTTTGAATGAAGGGAGTAAGTATTCTTGACGCAAAGTATTGTTCACTTTACATCACTCAATTTATTAAATGTTTAGAAATATGTTTCAGAAACTATTTGGTTTTCACTATCATCTGTAAAACCACTGTTACGGATGGTAATGAAGATCTAATACGAGCTTATGAAACAAATTTACGAATATGATGAATGGTGCAGAGTGTACTAATATCTTGTGTTATTAGAGTTATATAACGCACAATATTTATACTAACTCGTCTTTCCAGGTCTAGTCTAAAAGTTTAATACTTTATCCAAGATTAAGAAGAAAGTACATTTGTATGGAAAACTATATTGTACTATAAAATCTATGCATACAGGTTTTTCATACTGTAACAACAAATTTAAACAGAACCTTCGTATTTCTCTCTATTAAAACATTTTGGTAAAATATGAAATAAAACTATAGTAATATGATATTAAACAAGACATGAGAAATTGATTTACTACCACATGCACTGTGAGCCACTATTTTTAGTTTAAAAATGCCTATAGAAATGACTTAAATAAGGGAACACTTTATCGTCTTTTGTACTAATTTTATAAACGCACTTTTAAATGAGAGTCCATATATGCTCAGACTGTGGCGGGTATTTGGCATTGAAAGTGTGAAAACTTGTGAAGCAAATATCTAACGCGAGTAATAATTTTTCAAATTTGTACCTTACGGTGTCACTAACTATGTAAATATCATGAATTCTAAACAATGTCTGTCCCTCTATCAGTATGTATCGTTGGACTGTGTAATTTTTACTAGCTGCCTCCTTTTTTGCAGATTCTGTTAAGGGATCGATGTCGGTAGCACTCTGAAAGGGAAGGTTTTGTTAAGATAATAGAACTTCAAATGTGTTTAGGTACCTTTGCGTGAAGAATAATTGCTTCAACACGTTCCTGTATAGAAAATTTCCAGTGCTCTTCGCGTAAACGTTTTCGTTCTCTGTTGGGCACTAAATGTGGCAGCAGATGTAGCTGTATTGCAATTTTACTATCTAAAAAAAGGGCTTATTAGAATTTATTGTCTTTTTGTGTAATTTTTTATTTAGTGATTAATGTATAAAAAATAAAAGTGCACAGTAAGAAAAATTTTGTTGCTAAAGTGAAAATTTGCTACTATAACAAATTGTTATGTTGAAGTAACATATAATAATGGTTGGCTTAACAAATTGTTCCATTAATGAGAGTTGTTGGAGAGTTGTTACAGTAACATCTTTTCTTTTGTGAACCTTCTGGAACAAAATTTTAACAAAATTTTTATTACTGTGGACATAGCAATTTCTCTATTTAATAAAGAAATATGTACATAAAAGGTCATGAACTTTAATCTGTAGACTGTCCCAAACAATTCAAAAGGACGTTGCAATCATCGCTCTTGCTACTACATTCCTTAATTTTATTGAAAATTTATTTCATGTGGATATTAGCAGGAACCCAGAATTCGGCTACAAAAAATCGAAATCTATATTGATCTGCAAAAATAAATATTTATAAAGTAGTATGGAACAATATATTAATGTATATACGAGAGTATCTGCTCTAACATATATAGAATAAAATTAGTTATGATATGATTATACTGAAAAATCTGAAAACAAAAATCAAAATTGATATCCAACTGCATAATGCTGGATATACCTGATTACTGATGGTATTTCCCTCATATATTGTTAGTGTAGAATTATTTGATCTTGATGCGTCAATGTCTATGTCATCCACAGTATCAGTTTATACTTGCAGTATTACAACTTTTTCGTGGAATTTTATATTATCTATTAGAAAATCCTTGGTTATAATCGCACCATCTTTGTCCATAAAAACTGACTCGACATTCTCGGTAATATTTAGTTGTGCCTTTACTAAAAATATTTGGTAAAGTAAATCAATTTACAGAAAAATAAATAATGCTAATAAGCTTATTTATTGCTAACCTACACCATTTATTTTTTCAGATTATAAGCGACAACGTAACAGTGAATTTCTTGAATTTATTATTTTGATCCGTAAACTTCTAAATGGTGCAGTTTTTGTTTCATAAAATAATTATAATATTAATAGGTACCTTTATCAGTTGCACTTATTACATTTGGTTTAAAACTAGACCAAATAAAAAGCCCTTTATAGCGTGTACGTACACACGGTACGACTTAATCTTCGAACGATTTTAATAAGGTAACTCATTGAAATCGTTCGAAGATTAAGTCGTACCGAGTGTACATATAATTCTTCTTCAGCCATGTTAACTGCAATGGATGGATGACGCATTATCAGTATATGTATGTACACAAACTTTGTTATTAAATGTATTTCAAGGCTGCTTTCACGTTTATAGGCATTGTAGCAGACAGCTATAGTAACCATTGTCTGTATACATAAGAAGCCATCAAGTCAGTAATTAAAGAAAGGCACTGTGTTATTACGACTAGATTTGTTAGTGTAGATCTGTTCTTTATGAAACAATGTTTTTAAGCGAAGAAACATCCAATATAGTTGTGCTTTTGTTTGCAAAGTAGATGTCGAATTATTTTAACACGACCTGATAATACTTATACTTTGCATTGAAGTCCCCTGGATATCTTGTAGATTACATAGTTTTCATTGAAGTTGCGCTAATCATGAAGGAATGAATGAATGAATTTTTTGAAGGTTTGAAGGATTAAACTACACAATTGCCCCATTAATATGCCTCAAGAGGAAATTGTCTCTCAGGTTAAATATGCTATAAGAAATCTACCAACTTAGGATGCCGAGTACTTGAAAAACATAAATATGTATTTTTGTATTTAAAGAATGACACTAAAAATCTTGGTAAATTAAAGAACTTATTCAACAGTTATTTAATAGTTATTCTGTAAATGCAGTTATATATTTTTATACATGTTATTTAATTTTTAAGTATGGTTTTCTGAGTTTCTCACACTTAGGAATTTGTGGGCGATTACTGAAGAACGAATTCTTTCTTAATTCTGATTTTCAATTCTTGAAGTATTTTCACTTGTAGGTCAATGAAACAGCAAATTAATTAAATACCAATTTATATCTTACAAGTGGAAATACTTGAAAGAAATTGCAAGATAAGTACATAAAGGTCATAACATAGATATATTAACTTAAATCTGGCATATTTTCAAAAAGCATTTGTTTATTTTTATTTGAAGAATTAGTTTATAACAGAGAGTGGAAAAAAATCACTTTAAACAACAAAGTGAATATCAGAAGATCTGATAAAACGTACAAGACTTTGCTTGACCTCAGCCTTCTTCATACGATCCGCATGAATCAGCCTACTTTGTGTAGATCATCCTTATCACCGTTCAACCCTAACATCTTTCGAGCAAGAACCCACTGAATCAAGTAGCCGAAAGCCAAAATGTTGGCACAGATACGTTGGTGATACCTTTAGATGACTTTTGCATTTGCAACAAAAACTAATATAAACAAGTTGCTAACAAGTGCAGAGAAAATCAACGGTAAACAATTGAGGGTATCTGATACTGAAGACGGATACAACGCATTACGAAACAAATGTAAACAAGAATGATGAGTATGTGCATATTGGCCCTACATCGCTGTAGTTACTGACAAATTAAAGAAACTGTTAAAGAAAAAGAACATTACAGCACGATTCAACACAATCCAGAAGATAAAGTAACCCTCCCTCCCCCAATAACGTTCAGTTGCCTAAACCAGATACAAATGGCATATATGTGTGCCATATGTGCAGAAAACCACTTCAAGACGAGGACCATTCTGCAAATTATGACAATATTAAATCTTTACCTAAATTACACAGTAAAATCAAAGATTAATACAAAAATCCTTGAAAATAATAAAGAATTCAAGTAATTTCAATCAAGAATGCAGATGTCGATTTGGCAACATCTGGCCAGTACCATTATATAATCATTAAATAAATTGAAATACCGAAACGTACGTAATTCATTAAGTAGCAGAAGACAAACATCAGTTTTTAGAAACCTTTTGCCAAATCTTTGCGTCAAATGCAAACTTATGTACGTACACGACAATACTCGAAAGACTTTAACGAAGTGAATAATACTTGGTGGTTCATAATTTCAAATGTCGCACCTATTTGTAATATACCTACAGGATTGACTTTACAGTCAAGTGACATCCGATATTGTTTAGCTATTGTAATCATATTTTTGCCTTATGGTTCCATATGACCGAAGAATATAATACTTACAGATTTCGGTTTGGACTCTGCGGCAATACCTTGTATTCACTTGTTTGAGAAGAGTTTGGTTATATTATAAATATCTACAAATATCTTTGCTAACGCTAATCGATTTTCGGTGCACGATTATTTCTGTGTTATTCTATGAGTTTTAGATAGTAGTTTTATGTTACGATAATCAATCATACTTTTAGGCTCTTGGAAAACTTAAAAAGCTCTTTCCTACTGGTTTTTCTTTGAGCTTAAGACCAACGTTTTATAAATTCAAACAATTCAAAACAAAATACCTAATATTTTGTTTGTAAACTCACAGTTTCGTGAGTTTTTTATATCTCAATTTCACAACTTGACTTTAAATTACTTGCTTATGTCTAGCATTTGTACTTGCCATCTCTGGTTATGTCTGAAGTAAGATCTGTGGTTTGTGGTCAACTTTACTTGAAACATGGAATTAATGCTATTTGACACAATTAATAAAACACGTTTGATGCCGTTTAAATTCTACTGGTGAGGTGGCGAAAGAGTGTGACAGAGGGAAATAATATTTTTATGGTATAATATTGAATCTAGTAATACTGCTATTTGGCACAATTAATTAAGCACAGCCACTAAGCTCGTGAAACTATAGTTTCATGGGATTGATTAATCTATCAGCTTGCACAACAAGTATTGCAGTATTTTCACAACATCCCAATTCAGTAAGTTACCTAATGGCAATCGTATCGTACTTATGGCTGTATATGGTGCCGCTCCATCAGACTGATGTCCACATTCAAGCCTAAACTTTAGTTTATGATCTTTAAAATACAGAATTAGTGTAAAGTTCAAACCAAAAGTAGTTATATCTTTCATATACCATATACGTAAAGTTGTAATTAGAATAGGTACTAGAGAAAGAATCAATGCCACCCACCGAGCAGCATTAAATAAAGGGGAGCAAACTACAACGATGCAACTTATGTATACAGTATGCGCGCGTTCGACCCGTTGATAGATGCATTAGCAATGTGTGGGCGACTGTAACTGGGAAGCGCTATGTTATGCTCTGTCTGACACTCTCGGTGTATTATCAATTTCTTCGCATCACCTTGATAGCTGAGTCTAATGTGCATGTACGCAGGCGCAAGTCTGTTGCTATCTCAAATGCATTCTGTCGTGTTTGAGCACTTCGATCTGTTGATAGGATCTTCAATGTGTTAGCGCAGGCATAGGATTTTAATATGTTAGATAAAGAGATACAATGAATGCATTTGTCCAAGCAACCAGTACCGATATACGTTTCCTGTGTTAACTAAGGGACGTCTCTTCGCTGTTCTTTTTCATCTTACACTAAACGTATAAGCAGCTCGTGTGCGCGCGCCCGGTATGTATGTACACTCGGTACGACTTAGTCTTCGAACGATTTTAGTGAGTTACCTTATTAAAATCGTTCGAAGACTAAGTCGTACCGAGTGTACGTGTAGTAATTGATAAGCGAATAAAGGTTCACCTCTCCTCAATACTCGCCTCTGCTTTCCGCTAGATGCGACAACAACGTGTATTGCAGGTTGTGTCAAACTCTTTTTTTTTTCGCTTACAGTATACAGTAAACGAAAGTATTTAATTTGATTCTGCGATTCATTCCAATGCACGCAGCAATGTGTTCCTCTTTATTTAACGCCATGCGGATTGTGGCATTTATTGTTTCTCTAGCATTCTAATTAAAATTTTACGAAATACTGTATATATACATATACATACTTTGTGCAGACAGATTTGCTGAAGAAACTGCATAAATCAATGATTAAATATTTATAGTAGACATTTTGATAACATTAGTTAGAGTATATATTTTTGAGATAAATATTTACAAGAATTTATTATGTTAACAAAATGTATATTTTTTATTTAGTTTATATTTCATTTAAAGCTACTGCTTTACTGATTTATATACGACGTCTGGTGTTTCATATATCAAAAGTTGTAGATACGGAAATCATTTTAGTTGGATTACGTTCACATTTGACAAGATTTATGTGTTAAATAGTCATTGTTACGTGATTTTTTCAAACCATCGTTACGTCAATCTTTCAAGCTATCGTTAGGTTCTGTGTTATCCTCTTTTCTTACAATATATATTTTGGTTTTGCCTCAAGAACTTTGTCATAAATTCTCCAATGATTATAACTTAAAATTGGCAACTTACTGCAGTTACAGTTTACGAAAGTGGTTTCTTTAAAGACAAATATGATAGCAGTTATTGTAGAGAATATAAAAGTGTAAACAATAAAATATTGATTTTCAATGTCCTTCCACTAACATTCTCTCATTTCAGTTTAATCTGTCAAGTTGTTTTCTACAGTTAGTTTTGCTCAAAAAAGATAATCGTCAATTTAATGGTTCTCTTGGTGTGTACACTTAAATGATATGTAATCTTATTTTGTGTTATTATTAGAAATTCTCCATCTGTTATACTATTTTAAATAATAAATAAATATTAATTATGTATATTCATCGTATTCTGTACTTTGCATTCTATATTCTATGCAAATTAACTTCACATTTCTAGAAATACGTGCATTAGCTTTGCTGTAATTATTATATTATATTACACTAATATCAAGTAAACGATACCATCTTGATCATGTAACAAAACAATTATCTATGGAAATTACGTTTGAAACATTAATTGCAATATGTAGAACGCATTATGCTATAAAGCCGAAGTGTTAAGCTAACCGTTCTACTTCCTCTTCATAATACAGAGCTTGTAGTTCATATATGGATTTCTTCCGCTTTGTTTGCTAGTATACTCTATAATTAGTAGTAGTATAATTGAATTATAATTTGCAGCATTTGAAGCGCAAATTACATTATGCCGATAGTTTATAATTTTGCATGTTGTATCATTATAGCCTACTAATTATTACATTTTTGCGCTGTTAAACAAGACATGTTTAGCTGTAATGTACATACATATTTAATGTCTAATAGTAGATGAACGTCTATTTTGATTGTAAAGTTGATAGTTAATCTTCCGAAGAGTTTTATCTTGCGTATATTTCCTTTACTATAATTTATTAATATCACGAATTTGCTAACTTTGATCTATATCATTTAAACTAAAACAATCATGCATGTACTTTAAACACGCTAATCTAATTTATTACAGTTCTGTGTATCATTAAGTGCTTGTCTATTAATTTCTTATTAAATTATACTAAATAATGCACCAATTGGTTAAAACTAAGATATCACTCATCTCTTTTAGGGTTTGGCTATGAACTTTCACTCTACGAGGGATGTCCGGTTACTAAGGTACAATTGTGAATATTACAGACAGACTACTTTATTTATAGAAATCAAACATACACTAACTAAAAGCGTGAACTGTTAGCTACTTTTCAACATAATCGCCGCCAATGTTAAGCCACTTATCCCAGCGAGGCACAAGCTTCTATATACCCTCTTCGTAAAAGGTGGATGCAACATTCTACAATACTCCCGTACTTCATCTTGAAGTTCGTCGTCGTCTTCAAACCTTTTATCCGACAAATGAGCTTTCAATGGCCCAAACAAATGAAAATCAGAAGGAGCCAGGTGTGGACTATGGGATGAATGAACAATAACTTCCCAATTGTGTTTCTGAAGCCAGGCCTTTGTCTGATTTGATCAATCCTAGTTTCTGTCGAATGGCTTGGTGTAGTTTTTCGAGAGTTTGACAACAAATATCGCTGTTGATTGTCGTTTTCGGCGGTAAAAAATCAATGAGCAAAATGCCTTGCATATCCCAGAACACAGTTGCCATTATCTTTTTGGCAGACTGCTGAACTTGGAATTTTTTGTTGGTGAACGATGTTTCCACGTCATCGAGTCCTATTTTGATTCGGGGGTATGATGGTGCACCCACATGTCGTTTCCTGTAACTATAGACTCTAGAAATCCGCTTTCCTGATAATAGCGCGTTAAAAGTCCCAGCGCCGCCGTCATTCGCTGCATTTTGTGTTGGTCTGTTCACAGCTGTACGTCGACTTTTGAACTGTTCACACCAAACACTAACTTGTTTTCGACTCATAACGCCTTCTTCAGATCGCTCACAGTTCAAACTTGGAGTATGTTTCGATCGGAACTGACATTATGCGGCTGTCCCTGCACACTTTGTACTGAATCTAAGGCAATCACAATAGCCACCTATGCAGTACATTTGCGCATCTAAAATGCGTGCAAGTTTCAACCTGATCGGAGCGACGTAGGCGGTGTGCCGTATAAACGTACCGTTTAAACCGGATACAACTTGTACATTGTACTCTACCTTTAAAACACTACGATTTAAACCATACTAGATCCAAGGATCTTATCTCCTTCAGCTTGATGTTGGTCGAGTAGCTGGAGCTTTTCAATGCACGCATGTTTGTCATGCCTCATTGCGTAGTTTCGGGCAAATCTTGGAGCAAATCAAACATTCCCAATATTCTAAAGAACTTCATTTTAAAATTTGTAATAAATTTCTGTATTGGCGCAACTTCAGAACTACAGCTACACGATCAAATCAGAACTTAAAATCTATTTGTATTTGAGCAATTTGTTGAGGATTGGTGCTCGTGTTTTCCTGTCAATGAATCATTACGTTTCTTTTGTATTTTAGATCTAGTAATTTTCTTTTATGTGATTCTTATATTAAGCTTTGCAACTACGTTCATCTCCAGATGTTTAGCTGAATTTGCATATGACACCTCCATCATTTATTGTAATAGGTACGCTGCTATGATTAGTAATACTTTACGAATCATCATATATGTATGTAGATACAATTTCGCGATTTTATTCATGGTATAATCGTCGTCCTGGCATATTATTATGAATTAATAAGCATCTGACAAGTTTTCTTTATATCAATATTTTAGAAAATTCTATTTATCAACAAGACAACTGTCCCATCTATACAGCTCACAGGGTAGTACAATGGTTTCGAAATAATAAGACAACGGTACCGAATCGGCCTAGGTTGAGTTCAGACAATATCCCTATTGAGCATATGTGGGGCAGATTTTGGTACAGAATATACAGAAATGTAGAGAAAAGCTTCAGAATAAAGATGAACTGTTAGCTGTTATAAATAACTCTTGGCATAATCTTACACGAAACTATTTAAAAAAACTATGCCTTTCCATGCCTAATCATTTGGCAAAAGGTATGGAGACCAATGGAGAAGTAACAAAATATTGAGTTTTTGTAGTTGTTAGTTTGTGAATGTAGTTACCACCTTTACTTTATTTCACTAGTGCTTATTTATTTTGTAACAGATAAAATAATAGGTTATTACCATTATGACTGTTTCACAATACATACACTGGAACCTCGTCTATATCCGTGGTCGGGAAACATTCACTTACATCCGCTCAAGAGGGGTTCCCACTCTTATCCCGTTAGCGGAGAGGAAAGGCCGTGCTACGCGCTGATTGGCTCATGTGAATACGTGCACTATCGGGTGGTGGATGGTGGGCGGATATAAATGAGCGCTATAGTGCGGATATGAATGAGGGTGGATATAAGTGAGCGCGGAGATAAGCGAGATTCCAGTGTACTTATATTTTTTCAAACAATAACATTGACGACCAAAATGTATTTCTCGTAGTCGCACCTCCTGTTTTATTTGCTTTAACTTAGAGTTTCTTGTTTTACTATAAAGAATCGATCCGCTATATAAGATTATAACAATTTGGCATATTACTTTGAAAGTATTGGTTCCATTTCGTTTACAAGCTTCTCATGCTGGGGCTTTATCAAATGCTTGGGCAACTTCTAGACTTAGTGCAGAGTATATTTCTTCCTCATCATATTTTTTTTTTCTATTAAGTCCGTGACTTGATCTATTATTGCATGTTTTTCTCAGAACTGGAATTTATGAACGTTTATGACACTTTCTATAACTAATTCGAACTTTTCCAAGAGTAGCCTCTCAAAGAGTTTTGATAAGATTAATATATATTCATCTTTAAAATGTTTGTATAAGAAACAGTGCACACATTTACAGATACATATGTCAAAGGAAAAACACATAATACAAATAACACATATTACACATTTACGACTCAAGATATACTGGTACAGAGTAATAAGCATTGCATATAAAAAATTTTGAATACATCTTTTTATAAATCTTAAAATCTGTTGATCTCTTATACATGTTGGCAACTTATTGTAACACTTCGATCCCATGAAGTCGACTCTTCGTTGGCACGCTGTAAGTCTTAGAAAATTGGGCCGAACACAGTCTCTACCTCTTGTACTATAATGTGTAGTAGCAGGTAATATATACATAGTGAATAAACAGTCATTATTCTCCACACCTTCTATAATTCTTACCTTTTTTTCTGAATTTTAAAAACTGAGTCAATCTGGCTACTACTTCCCCAACACACAAGTCCGTACAGCGTCACTAACTGGAACAAACCGAAGTACATTTGTTTCATCACATTCACTGTTACTGTCTTTCGCAATGTTCTGAATAGGTAAACCACTGAAATTAGTTTTGCAGTTACAGAAGAAACGTTATCAGCCCATGTCAGTTTACAGTCCCTAAGATTTTTACGCAGTTAACTTGCTGCACTGTACTATGATTAGCTCGCACTATTAAATTTCTGATGATTTACGTGTAACAATACTTCCAACTCAAGATACTTTTTATGTAATCCCTGTATATTAATGTGCATAATTCGAAGAGTACAATTTTTTATTTTTTCCACAGTTCACAGTGGTTGCTATATTGATTTATCGATTTTATCGCGTTGATTTATCATTATTCTGGTCAAGCATTGGCATTTGTAATCCCATACTGTGTATTCAACTTCAATGTCAACGATTTTACAGATAATATTGAGATTGGCCTATTTAATTTGTCTTTGGTTGACGCTTTTCTTGGATTTGTAACCATCTGCTTGCCAAATATTGGGAACATGTTCAAAAACTACATTAATTAAATTCATGAGTTGGCTATACCTTTTGTGGCAGGTGGTTTAATATTACACTTGTGATAAAATGATATCCAGTCGCCTTTTTTGGTTTTACATGTTTTTCTTTTTTAAGTTTAATATTTTCTTTTTCATCTATTTGTATTCTTCTAAGATGATTTTGTATAGTTATTTCAGTGGAGTGAAAGATTTTTTTAAGTTGTTCCAGAAAGAGGATTGGTTTTTGTTTTCTGGTTGGATAATTGATGACGGTTTCTAGTTTGTTTATTGTTTTCCAAAGCACACATTCAGTATTTTCGTTAACTATGAGTTCTCGTAGACATCTTGTACCTATTTCTTGAGCTTCTGGGAGACTCTATTGCGGTCTTATCTTCAGGATTTTGGAATAACCACCATTTTCTTGGTTTTTATCTTTTCTCTGGTAAATCCTCAACTGTTTTTCTTTTGTTCTCTATTCTGTCATTCCACACCAATGTTATGTCTATTTATTCATTATTATATTTTCATTATTACGGTCGAATAATCTCATCTAAGATCATAAACTTCCTCCATATATGTAATAGTGTAATAGTTCTTCACAGACTAGTTTCAATGCAGCGCCTCTGAAATACTTGTCTTTCGTTGTAATTAGTCTAGAACCTTATCTTGTGCTTTCAGCGTTATAATTGCTACCAATAATAAAAATTTATTGAAATAGTAAGGCTCTCATTTTCTAAATCTTCATAGTAGCATTTCACTTCCATCATATGCTGGGTCTTGTAGATGGGCTTATGTTAACAAAGGTTTGTGGAGTTACATATAAATATGATTTGCATATTAACGACACATATATCTATTGTTACTTAGAGAATGCTTCTCACTCTTCCTTTTTGTTGAAATATTCCATTAGTACGCCATGTTTCTATTTCTAGATGTATTCTATTGATTTTAAATTGTGGGTCTATTGCTGCAACGCTCAATTTTTGTGATTTTTCCTGAAATCATTAATTTTTTCTTTTGTTTAAATTTACTAATAGTTTCCTTAATATTTTTTCATGTGTGGTAGGTGTTTAGTTGCAGTGACTCCGTAAGCTATATCGCTTGTCTGGCTATCACGGCAACTCTCGCGATGTAGTCTTTGTGTGCGTACAATTGTGTTTAAATGGCTTTGTGGTAGCATATCATACCGCATTTTATAATGCCGCGATATTAATCACTTTGCTCCCAACAACGAATGGTAATTCGATCAGATTTCAATTCTCCAAGAAAAATGTCACCGCTTTTCCGGAGAACCCAAACCCGGCTCCTGTCATCCGCTATAGCGATGGTCAACCGCATAAAATTGCTGCGGCTATCGACCTGTTCGGGTTCCGACGGCCTATTGAAACTAGTGGTTTCTTGTGATCTTACAATGTATATAAATATTTCGCGTTTCTTCATCTGAGAACTTGGGTTAGTTGCTTTTCCATATCAAGGGTAATCACAGATATCAAACGGACCATATTGCAATGAAAAGGCTTCCCTGGGAAAGTCGCCTTACTGATCACAGTAACCTCTACGGCAACTAAGTATGGTCTATCAATCAAAAACGAACGATATTGTTTTTCCATACAATCGACATATCTACGCACACATTTATGAACATGTTAAGTTAACAATGAGGTAGGTCGACGGTTGCTATTTGGTGTTACCCTTATTTATATATGTAAGTCGTATTTCAGGAGTAATTTGATGTAATCGTTTAGAAGCAGTCATTAATTATTATTCATGCGGGAGGAATGGCACGAGGAGGCGGTTGTAGTAGAGAAAAATTAACGAACACATTTTACCTAAGTTAAAAAAAATATTTTCTAATTACAGTCAAATTTCCATGCATATGATATATGCGAGTATCTTTAAAATAATTTTGCATAATTGATACACCCATAGGTGAATTCATTTACCAGAACAAGTAGCTGACCAACAATTACTATTCTGCCATATTTTTAATAGCACAAAGAAATAAATTAACCGTGATTTTTAAAAAACGTTTATTCCATCTAATTTATGATGACTTATGTTTTGGCCTGTAGCTATCAGTTGTTCAGAATCTGAACCTGGAAGAGCTTCATTTTCATTCAATTCCAAGAATTTCAAACATGTCTTCTTAGTACCTTCAGAAAATGTTGTTAGATTATGAACTGGGGTGTGTGTTAATCAATTGGGGGGTTGTCCGGTTATATCCTATTAATCCATCTACAGATGGAGGAGATTTTGTGATAGTTTTGGACTTTAATTAACTTTTATTCACTACTATGTTTATTTTAAGTTTCTATTTCAAGGTTAATTTTTCAGAATTTCTGTTTATAGTTACAGATTTTTGGTATTTGTTTTTAACTCTATTATCCTTTACAGTCTTTGTTGTAAATGCAATAGCATACTTCTAGACTGTTGACCCTAACTTAAAAATGCCATCAGCAGCGGACTTTATCAGATATTATGCCTGGAAACATGAGACTGTTAAGAAGCACCCCTACAGGAAGATAAAAATTAAATTTGTTACCAATGATAATTACTATAAAACAACATTATTAAAAACGCAGGCATTTCTCCATTAATATAATAAAACTAAACATAAAGATAACTTCAACACTACTAATTTGATGTTCCTACTATCAGTGATATAGAAATATTGACCTATTACACGACTTTTATTGCAGGTGATATTGCGAAACTGGTAAACTGACGTTAAACGTCTTATAAGATTGCATGCTTCTAAATGAGTTTGAATGTGAAATTAAGTTATTCTCAATTAAACAAAGTACTGTATGATATGTAGATAATCACTTATTCTGGACAGAAGAAAATATTACGATCGTTTCTTTAAAGGCGTAATTAAATTTTATAGCAATTGCGTTGCACTAAAACAATATACACAGATATGTATATGCAATAATTTGATACCGTAAAGTGTGTATGTTACATAGGCGTACATATTCAATGCACTGCACTGGTGTAATTTATTTCTCATTAAACCAATTAAGGCGAAACACTCCGTAATAAGTCGTTTCAACGCGCGCAATTTACGAACAGATATACATCAGGATATAAAGAAAAAAATGGAGTTATCCTAATAGATAATGTGGTATTAAATATTCTTTGAGCTCTTTATTGTATATTTAAATAAGTGCATCATCGTAAATAGTAAAACAATTAAAAAAATTATCTAACCTATATTAATAGCTTCAAACGAAAAATAACTGAAAATGTAAAATTTTCATATTTTGTTTATCTGCATATCCGTTTTATTGGTATAGTCCAAACACATTGTACTATTTTCTAAGAATACCTTGTTGCGTAAACTAGTTTTAAAGCTCTAATATATTAGTTTGTTCAAGCAGTAATTCTTTTTGTATATGTGTGCATATGCGCCAAAAATTATTGATGTGCCTCTGCTAAGCACTGACAGACTTCGAAGAACTACAACTAATGTATAATACATCATAAATTTACACTAATAAGTAATTTTCTTTCGAACACTCTTATACTAATGATGGAACAAATTGTTGACTACCTACCAGTAAATGAACTATCCGAGTCATTGTTTCATATTAAGCTTGCAAAAGTCAATAACATAGGTAGATTTATGCTGCCTGGGACAAAGTACATATACAGGGTGGGGCATTAGTGCGAGGAAGTCCAATTACTCCTGTATTATAAGAGAAATGAGAAAATGTCATTAAGGTAAAAGTTGAAGTGCATGGGGGGCGATAACCTCAAAATATTTTTAACTATACGGGGTATCAAATGAAGACAAGGTAAACTAAACTTACTTTATTTTAAATGGAATACCCTGTATATTTTTACTGTTTACGATTCTTCTAGGTCTTACCTTTATTATAATATAGGGTTTTGCTATGTTATTCAGTTTACTTTAGAAAATATGGGAAGTTTTGCATGAATTTAATAACAACGTTGGCGCTTCCTACCGTACTACGGCTTCCACATAAAATAATTTATTTGGGCTAGAAACATTTCTAATATGATCTCCTTTCATCAGAAATTATTTATTTATCGGCGTATTCAATATTTATATACAGGGCGAGTTATAACTTGGAATGTTTATTTTCTCACCTATTTCAAATGGAACACCCCGTATTTTATTGTTGGAGTAAACTCCTGTCTTCACGAACTTTATTATTTATTAAACATTCCCTATAACTAAATGTGTTAGTTTTTGAGTTATTTGCGTTTCTATAACGACAACATGAAACAAAAACGGGTTTGATTTTAATTGGTTCACCGTGATACTGAGCTAAGAAATAATAAAGTACCTATAGTACTACGGTTGCAGTTTGTTTACAATGGAAATAGTAGCAAAACAATTAGTAGTTAAGATTCTTAAGTATTATCTCAGACAAAATTGAATGAGAATATTGATATTGATGATATTAACGAACTTAAAGTTTTGATATAACAGAATAATTTTATTGCTCTTTAGAAGTATAGATTGATATGATTTTTTGTGTTGGGAGGAATTATCATAAGCAATTCTTTAGTAGACGACAACCAAGAACAGAACCTATTGAAATTTTCAACGGTTTTGTCGGACTGAAACTATGAATTATGAAAAACCTAAATGAACCAGTACCGTTTAAGTAGAAGAATAAATGCATCTATCTTATGCGCAACGGCACCAAGAGTTGACTGATGACGACCATAAAGAGACCATAAAAATAAATACACAAAAATAAATAATTCTGTAATTAATCGATGGTTTTAGCCGTTACTTTGTGGTACATTTTGTAATATAAAATAAATAATACTTTAGTTTGTTAAACCACTTTATTTAATATTGTTTTTGGGCAACGTTCTTGGTTGTCAATTCGCAAAACTAAAAGCTTTAGTTGACCCAAGAATTTCGACACTGCACTAAACAATATTAAATAAAAGTAAATAAACAAATTAACACATATTTGATTTTCATCATTTATTGTCAATAAAACAGAGTTTTTTGTGTATTTTTACAAACCTTTCGGATAATATTAATATTAATTGTGTTTAATTTTATTCATTGTTCCATTTACACCAGAAGCAGTAAAATCTAAATTTTTTTCAATTATAATTTGAAACCGATAATGATTTCATTTTAGATTGTAAATACATTGTGATTCCAAGTACCGGATATTTTAGCAATTTTATTTTTCAACTTCTAAGAATCTTCAACCTATTTTTACTTAAAATCATATTTTCTATTTATAGAAACGCAAATAACTGATAAACTAACACCATTTAGCTATAGGGAATGTTTCCTAAAAATAATGTTCGTAAAGAGCTCACTGTTCGTTTACCCCAAATAATTTGCTATCAAACAGGCTGTTTTATTTGAAATAGGTGAGAAAATAAACATTCCGAGTTACGACATCTTCCTGTATATAAATAAATACGCCGATAAATAAATAAGTTCGGACGAAAGAATATATTTGTGATAAAGTCTTATGAATCTGGATTTTATGATTGCAGCCGTTTATGTCCGTCTTTGTAGGAGGAACGAATTAATTTTGTTCTTAAATTTGTCAAAATTTTTGTTATATGTTCTAAAGTAAACTGAATAGCATAATTAAAACTACCTGTAAAATAATAAAATTAAGCAATTTATAAAGAATCTTGTTTATATCTTTGTACCTTCCATTTAAAATACACTTTTCATCCTCAGCATTTTTAAAAATAATTTAATCTGCTCCATTGTTAAAACTTTTGACTTTTTAGCTTTATAGCCTTCAACTTTTATCTTCAAAAACAATTTTCTCATTTCAAAAAATACCTTATATCAATCTGTTCCTTTATATTCAGCATGTTTGTATGTCAAACTCCATAAACTGGAACTTTTTACCACATTTTTCTACGAATTGTTTTGACACAAAAGTTTAATAGAACTCACTTGACTTAAGCTTTGAAAGCAGGATTAAAATCGTTGATAAATTTTTCGTAACCTCTTCGATCTTTAAGTATTAAGTTAGAAACTGCAAAATTGGCAATCACTTATTAATCATAAGGATTCCAATGTTAAATTTATCACTTTCAGACCTTTCAGACATTTTATGACTTATTTTCACAACTATTAATTTATTTATTTTATTCTCAGTCGTTTGTTTATTTTAAAGTAAGCTATAATTGTTTATGGTTTTTTTCAATAAAAATATTCCGATTTGTATAGATATATAAAAATTTGAACGATTTATGGAACGATTTGTATATGTATAACCCTGAAAAGTTGTGTAAAACTATTCCGAAAGCTTGGATAAAATTCGAAGAGTGAACTAATTTTATTGAGACTCGCAATCCCCATTAAATTATAGTGTGTTTTTACTATCTATATACAGTAACTATTACTGCAGTTTCAACGTTCTTGGGTCATTCTCAAAACTAAAATCTTTAACACGAACCCAAGAAGGTTGAAATATCGGTTAACAATATTAAATAAAGTAGTTTAAACAAAAAAGTATTATTTATTTTAAATTCTGTAATTCGTTCATACATTCTTTTTTTCTTTTTTTCACGAACAAAAAATCTTCTTAACACTTTGTGATATACTATTCTCGGAATGAACAAAATTCCATTTAAGCATACAGGTCAGTCAATAAAAATACTTTGAAATCAAAGAAAATGAGACAGTGTTGTTTATATAAAAAGGACAATACAAAAAATATATCAGATTATTTTTCAAAAATATAAACGATTTATTTTTTTTTAATTGCAAATTATGTATTAAATTTCAGTAACTTCTTGTTAATATTTTTGTTTTATTGATTTTTGTTAAAGGCATGCAAACATATCTATATAAATAAAATGTACTAAACGTAATGTTGTTGCGTACCTATATGTAAGTACATATACATATGGTATATACCTATATACTTTTCGTAATATCCTTTAACACGAACATCTTTTAACACGACCAAATATTTCGGTCCCGTCAGGTTCGTGTTAAACGGATTTCACTGTATATACAAAACAAAATAATGAGGACAAGAAAAACAATAAAGTAGTAAATCAGACATGATGAAACCAGACAAAGTAATAAACTAAATAAAGTCGGAGTCGGAATTTACACCTCGATAATGAAAACGTCAATTTCTACACAAAAATTTGCAGAAAATTTTTTGTACCTATATTTGTCGTGGCCAAGAGAGTGAATAGAATATTAGTAAGGAGAAAAAGAGATCTGACACGTTTCTTGGAAATATCATGTAAACGATAAATGAAAGTAGAACAAGAAAAACTAAAACATTTCCAAAAGAAATGTATAATTGATAAATTTGATATCTGCCAAACGCCGATAAAATTAATTAAATTCTCAATAATAAAATAAAAACTTTTAATATACATATACGCACTTGATTCCTTTTTAAGCGAATTATAATGCGTATTCATTTTGTAACACTATCTAATCGACTTAAAAAAGATAAAGCTTCAGATATCTTGCTAATGTTTATGATACATACTGAAAGATTTCTTCTTATTATTTTTTATTTAAATGTGTCAATATCAATTAAAAGAAATATTTTGATTTTGAGTTTCATTTAGGTAGCTTTTTACATATTTTTGCTGAATTTTGAAAATCCGTTTATTGGAGAATCTTGATCAGAGTATCAATTTTCTACTGTTTCGATCGAAATTAACATAGTTTAGTACATTGAAAAACTAGTAAATTCGAAGGTTTTTAGATTTAAGTAAGGATGATATTGCGCTGCGACCTATTGATATATTATGCCTCCTTGCATGAGCTGTAAGCTGCTGGGGTATGCTAGAGCTTTGATAAGCTGCAACAGCGGTGATGGTTTCAGAGAAGCTATTTCTTCTTCGTCTATAACATCTTCGCCGAGATAATTACCTCGGGTGGTGCAGTAAGATGTCAGGTCTTCCGGATTTTCTTCCCCAACCACGCAGAACCAGCAGTCGCTATTCTGTTTTAGAGCTATCCTTGTCATATGTTCACCAAGGTGACGATGCCCTGTCAGGAAACCTGTGAGGATGCGTAGTCTATTTCTGCTTAGTTCTAGCAAAGCTTTTGCTCTGTGCTTGTTGCAGCTTCTAAGAGATATCTTGGAGTGTTTCAGACCAGGGAGATTTTCTCAGAGTGATGCTCTGAGCCTCTCTTCTCTATCTTTAAGTTCTGTTTTGTAGGTGCTCATCTATATACCACAGAACGGTTTCGGTCCCACAAATAGAGTTGTGGTGGCCTTCTTTGCTAATAGATTAGCTTCGTCGTTGCGTCTGATTCCAGTATGTCCTGGTACTCAGCATAATGCAACTCTGTTTTCCTTGCCTAGGTTGTTTAATCTGTTAAAGACTGGTTCCGATAGTTCCTGTCCAAGTTCAGTTAAGGACATCTTCCCATGGCATTGATCTCCGCCTGGAAGACAGTGGGGTATATCTGCATTGGCTCGGAATATTTGGTTTCTTGCCCAAATATCCCTGCACCTATTCTTTTGTCGGTTTTAGAACCGTCCGCAGATCACTTGATGGTGTTTACTTTTAGGGAGTACGTGGAGTGTTCTCCTGTCCATTGTCTCTTATTGCTTAGCTTGGTAAGGAAGTTCCTTTCGAAGCTATATTTCTTGACCACTTCGTCGTTTGGTAGACTTATAGAAATAGGGAGAGCCTCGCTTGAGATGTCCACGCTCTCTGGTACGCTCTCTGAGTCTCGCGTTTGCAGTCCCCGTCCTGGTCAGTCTATGCAATGACGCAAGAGCCACTCCCTCCATCACTATGTGTAAGTGGGTGAGGAATAAAATTACCTCCAAGGCCGCAGTTAGGCATGTTCTCATGGCTCCGGTGATCCATACACATGCTAGCCGTTGCAACTTGTCAAGGATATTCCTGATTGTGACTTTTGTCACCTTCCTTGTGAAATTCGAAGGCTACACTGCCGTTAATTCATACGATTAAAAATTTCCTTTGCGTTTATTCAGTAATGTCCTTACCCTGTTTCAGGTAACAATTATTATTTAATCATTAATTCATTGAATCAAAATTATTCATTACTTACATGGATGACTATTGTCACATAAATACGATATACGGAATTTTTAAATGTAAAACTATACAAACTATATGTATATAATTGTCTACCCTATATTACGTTAGGAGATATTATATTTCATAAGAAAGTTTCAATGCTTTTCAATAAAGTTTTTAAATTCGATTTGTAACTTTACATTTCCGGATCTGGTTTCCGGATTTGAATTCGCCATCCGATTTTTGGATCAGTATGTACTACTATCTTCTCGCCAGCTCACATTATAACCTACCATAAAAGCAATTAGTAATCCGCTCTCTTGTACACCGCGCAATCTCAATTTCGCAGCCCGACATCATCAACAAAGAATTAAAACATGTAAAAACTGCTCTTCTCCAGAATGGCTATAGCTCCAGCAACATACAAAGGCTCATAAATAGGTACATTCAACTAGTAATCAGCTAAATACCATCGTTTTCCCCTACATTCATGGCGTTATAGATCACATCGATAGAATTCTTCGCAAACAAAACATTCAACCCACCTTTAAACAAAATATTCCAAATTCTTTCTTCGCCCAGCGATACTCGCTCTCTCTCTTCCATAAAGATATTTATCAAATTCCTTGTGACTGTGGTGGAGAGTACATTGGCGAAACTGGTCGTTTAATTCAAGCTAGAATCAAAGAACACCAAAGGTACGTTAAGTCATGTTCTTCAACACAAAATTTGTTTTGATCAGGTATCTATTATAAGCAAATCTGAACGCTATTTTCCACGAAAGGTAAGGGAAGCTATCGAGAACCAGGGACATCCCCAGAATCCCAATCATGATATTGGTTACCAGTATTTGGAAACCCGTCCTGTGCCCTTCTTCAACGTGTGCTTACTGTTCCGCATCGTTAACCCGCGCTCACTGAAGTGTTTCTCTACACAGTTGTATATATGCCCCCGCACGTCCATCTTTTCTTTGTCAGAACGTTTTCGCTTCTAGCGTGGGTGACATGACTTTCGAGTATTGTCAGAAGCGAACGCATTTTTTTATCAAAAACAGCATTTCTTGTTAATTTTGTATTTCAATACCTAAAAGACGTTGAAATAGTTTTTGCTTTATGAAAATATGGACGATAAAATTCAATTAATTAAATAAAAATAACCTATTATCGGTTCCTTTGATGATAAAATTTATTTGTAGTAATTTTTTGCTAATATGTGTTGCAACAAGTCGAATGCGGTCTAATCTTGTACAGCTTAACTTTGAGATTGTACCAAAAATAGTCCAGTGGTGTAAGGTCCGACGATCTCACAGGCCATCTATTTTCAGCATAGTGTCCAATTTACTTAACCGTAAAGGCGACCTTTCAGCCAGTCGATATTTATTTTGACAGAATGTCCTACGATATCGATGTAACTGAAACCAAACTCTACATCGCTGGTTATAAGGAAGATTGTCAGTAAATTCAATCAAAATATGGTATTTAAAAATGTATTATATTTAGTTGCATTCAACTTATTTCTGCAGAAATAGTGTCTGAACAATATCTCTTTGTAGATACTACACCATACATCTCGCTTTTGATAGTATTGATCTATAGCCAATTCCAAAATTTTGGCTTTTTGTATGCGCCGTATACAATTTTGTGAACCAACAATACCATTTCTGGTGAGCATATTTCCATCTACAAGCAAAATAAGCCTACAAAAGGCACGTTCCTTTTAAAATCTGTCTTGGATACGTATTAAAACTGAAAATTTGTTAATGGTTTCATGTTCTTATAATTTAATGGCGTTTATATGAATGATTCTTAACCACTTTTACAGTTCAAAATTTGTAATATGGAATGGGTTTGATAGCAAAAACAGAAATGGTTTCAGAACTGATCTGGAATCGAAATCCCAAATCAGAAGTTTCAAATAACAGATCTGGATAAAAACTGGAAAACTGGAAAAAAACCGGATAATAATTATCCGTATACCAAATATTCCAGATCCGAATAACAACGCTAGGTGAAGTATCTAAATACCGTTGTGTTTAATTAATATATTGACCGCACATCTGAAGATTATGCTTTGGTTTATATTTTTCTTTTAGATTTATTATTTTTGACAAGTCATCTTTGCGTTTATTCTGTATTCGTTTTTCTTCAACCATCAATTTAAAATATATAAGCTTAAATTCTGTTAGGAAAGTAGATAGTAGTCGAGATAAAAATGTGGCACTCTCGATAAACTAAATGCTCTGATTAAATGATTAGTATTGCTTAAACAGTTTGCACGTCCATACCAAGGTAGTGAGATCACCTTTGCTATTGAGTCATTATTATAAAAGAGATATATAATGTAAATATGGTGTAAGAATAGCGGATGACATCTAACGTATGTTACTATAGAAACGCAGATAACGTACTAAAACATGTAATTGTCATCTGTGTATTCACTCCCAAAATACTCAGATAACATACATTCGTGTCATATAGACATATAAGATTGATAAATGTTTACTTTGTACACATCACACTCGACGAAGAAAGACTGTGATATACATATGTATACAAATAATGTAATAGATTTGTCTTAAATTTCAATAAAAATATTGCTTGATAAATGGTAGTAATTTTGAACCAATGAGAATAAAATCTTTTCTTCTTAAGAAATAAATATAAAACTTTAGTGTACATATCTCAATTTATTTAGAAACTAATTCCCAATATTCGTAGTTAAACGTCAAATCACATTTAGTACTAGCACAAAAAGTAAATCACTTTTTGTATTGTTGCCACAATAATTAAAAACATCCCAGGGGTATGGCCTTCTTTTTGTATTAAATAATTTGAAACTAGGTTTTTTTATACGGAAAAAAGTCCTTAAGATTTCGGAGACTATCGCAATATCAAACTTATAATAATGGATTCTGTAACCGTATTTTATCTACCAAAAAATACTTTTGCTAAGGAGATGGTATAATTTAAAGTACAAAAATGTTTATTTCATATTACATACCTATACTGTTGCATTGTTATAATAGATAATAAGGGTCCCTTATTACAAGCAATGGGTAAGGTAGTACTATTTCCTGTTTCGTATGTTACGTGTTTTAATAATACGATCAGTACCTAACTCGAAAAATATCAATTACCTCAATCAATAGACCTACCTGTACATCTATAATGAAAACATTGGTCAGTTGATGTGAAATTAAATTGTTGTTCAGGTGCCAAGTTTTTTTTTTTTTTATAAGCAAGTTATGCATGCTCGTAGTTAAGAATTCCAAGTTGACTTGTTTAAAGGCAATTTATTACTTATTTTTTAATGCCAGTATGCTATAATCCTGTTTAAATGACAAGATTAGTATTATAGGCATGTTTATCATCTAAAATCAATTCTATAAACAATACAATTTTGACAGATAATGATGGTTTTAAAAGAATGCAGTTAAACGTTATAACCTTGAAAACATATAAAACTGCTGAGGACAACAAATACAGGATGTGATAACACTACATAACTAGGAGATACGCGCTTATATCGATATTCAAAAATTTTCATATAAGGAATTATTTTGATCCAATTAGAGCATCTCAAAAACTATTCATATATGTCATATAGTTATTTTAAAAGCGATGGAAGATTAGTGTTATTATTTAGAATAAAACAGCTTAAAGATAAAAAAGTTGTGGCTTCAATTCACAGACCAATTATCTCCATCAAAATGTTTCATTTAAATTTGTTGCTTTGTTTACCGCGGAGACTGCGTTTATAGACGACAAAGTGTTAAATAAAATAGCTTCAAATGAGGTGGTTTTAACATAAAGGATATAAGAAAAGGAGAAAATGCGATGAAGTAGTCTAGTGTCATCATGCGGATTCCTTTTTCTCTTGCTAAGCAAATCAGTCAGTAGGACAATATCACAACCAAAATATCTCCAAAATACCATCACTACTAAACATTTACAAAAAAATCTGCACGAACTTCAGTTTTCACAACCACTAATTCTGTATTGTTTGCTTAAAGATCCTTGGTAAACCACTAATAAGAAATCTGGAGTAACCTCTCAAGTATTCCACAAAATAAAGAACGATGTAACTCCATGACACTAAAATTATTTCCTTATATAACTTATATGTAGTATGCGAGGTATACAGTTGGCAATATCAAAACATTATGTTTCAGTGATGAGTAACAAGTTTTTAAGAAACTGGAAGTAATAATAGTGAAAAATTTGGTTCCTACAGGCATATAATCGTTATTTTAGCTGAAAAATAGTAAAGTAGTTTGTGTTAATATAATACGTTATCTTCAACGCATTCCTTTATATGGTATGAATGAATAAATAAAACTATGAATATGCTAAAAGAACTTTTTAATAACGCAAATAGGTACCTATATAGAAAGTATTCTATGCATCTATTATAAACGTATAAGGAAAGTATTTTGCGTATAGCACGTGGAAATCAGTGTAAGTTTTTTTGTTCTGTCAAATTACCTACTGAAGTAAACCACTGTAGTTAATGTTAGTACCTATACAGAACGTTTTGCAATACTAGTATACATACATCCCTGATTAAATGAAAACTACGTTTCCAATCCTATACACATACATATATGGAAAAATAAGAAAATGAGACATAGTGTTTCTTGCTAAGGCCAACCTTCACTACTAATTGTATGGTAAAATATGTATTTTATTGAAGCGGATAATGTTACCAACATTAATTACACCATCCATATAATAAATAACTATGAATACATAACTTGATAAATGTTAAATCAGACTCGTGTCAAGCCAGTATTATATAATTCATACTACTGTTAATAGTCACTAATCTTACATAATTGAAAGTATCCATACCATACACACACATATTATTATTAACCTTAAACCTTTTGCTATATTTTTTGGATTTTCATATCTACATAAGTACTAGTGGTATTAGGAGTCGGTTTCCCGGTTACTATAACTGTGGATAATGGATAACCCAGTTCTCGGTTCTTAGTCGATTCTGGAATCCTACCCGAATCTCGATTCTTACCCAATTTTTTATTCCTATGAAGTTCTTGAGTCTTTTCCTAATTGTTAAACAGAGATATTAAACTGTGGCACTTCTTTAGAACTATTATAATGTTTTGATATATAATTAATAATAAACATTTTAATCCATTATAATCTGCATTATTGTTTGTTTTTTTTTCAAGTTTTATTAATGTTTAATTATTTTTTTGAAGAAGGTAATAGACATAGATTTTGCTACTTGTTTCTTTGGGAATTAAATATATGCCGCTCAAATAAGAATGTGTTTTATTTATGAGAAATTTTACACGGCAAAAAAATCATTTTTCCATGATTTTTATTATAACTCCATTGATGTTCACGTTCATTTTGGTACAGGCATGATTCCAGGTTTCTAAGTTATTCTTTAAAGTTTTTTAGTTTTACGCAAACACCAAGTCGTCATCAAATGCTCACTCCTCAATCCAAACCAGTATTAGAGGTTACTGTATCCGACGTGTACGTTTTTTTCATTTTGCTTTTGATTACTAAATAAAATTGGTCTTAATGCACTTTTGTTATCTAGGTCTATCCTATATTCTAAATTCTTGTCATTTTGCAATTTGTCAGTTGTCACACAGTTTCTAGTATTGGTGCAGAAACATATTATGCCATTTCTTTACTTGGATTTAACTCATCTATGTGGCAGAGTCTCTTTAACAACTTTCCTTAGATTTCTTAATTCGCAAATCTATAAAACACATGTTTGTCTTCATCTTACAACCGGATTTATTAGGTATTTAATAGCGAAGATGTGATCTTCGATACTGCATTTTCTGCACCTATTTTGTACTTATTGCTACTCTAATTTGGCTTTCAATCTACATTCTAAAATGTTTTCGTAAATTTTGGATACTCACACGCAACATAACAGCTCGTTACTTGTTATAATTTGTTTTTTTGCCCTTTGTAAAACTTGATACAATTATCCCTATTTTCCAGTCCTTTGGCAGTAGTTTTATACTGTTGAATCGCATGTTTTTCAGCATCTCTCCCGTAATTTAATGAAGATCTGCAGCTTTTCCGTTCTTTATAGTTTCCTTAAGGTGTTCTCTACCTTTTTAATTTAGATTGCCGTGTCCCATCTTCACAAATACTTAGTAAAAGTCTGCTTATACCTCGAGAAGTTGTTCTCAATGCATAGATTGTTTAATGAAGTTTTAATTTGTATCTAGAAAGGCTGTTTTGTAAAAATAACTTGACAAGCAACCATGTTTTACAGTAAATGAGAATGTTTTTACTTGTTAACAATTGACTTCTCTCCTGCTAGTAAAATGTTTATCTGAAACGAAACACAAAAAATGTTATTAATGATTTGTTATGAAAACAGTAACAGTAATTCCAGCGATAGTCAACAAAAATTTGATGCGATTTAGAAAAAGAAACGATGTGAAAGATGAAAATAAACGTAATTAGATAATGGATTGGATGATCAAACATCGGACACAAAACACAAATTAAATGTACAATTTGTCGTTTTGAAAAAAAGGCCAAATTGTTGGTCCTTTCATAAATAATAATAACACCGTAACTGATAAACGATTATTCTATGTAGTATAGCACGTGTTACCGATATTTAGTTCCAGTAAGTTTGACCACTACTCACTATTTAGTTGTCTTTGTTCCACCACCAGCCTGAAGCCATAACATCGTATGGCCACTACCTCTGAACCTTGTACAGTGTCACCTTTTACATCACATACACAAATACACAATTGGCGTAATAGTATAGTATAATAGACACTGAAGTTCCTAAAAAGCATGTGTTCTGACACATTGGAAAACATATTTAATATAGGAACGTAAAATATAATCGTGACAGGCCTTTGAAATCAAAGAAACGATAGTTAAGTATTTTTAATATTAACTTTTAAGACTATACAATGTTTTCCAACCCAATAATAATTAAATCATAAGTAAATATAAAGTAAGTGCAAACAATTGTTTATAACAACTTATCCTCCCTGAACAATTGAAAGAGTCGGCAATCATACCGAACAATGACAAACATTTGTAAATCATATGTACTTTCTATAGATATATCAACAATTTGGTTACGCTGCAGACTAAACGAATTATTGTAGAATCTCGGGATTTGGTAAAGAAGTCGGTTCTGCTCTAGATTCTTTGTTCTTTTTCTCTAATAAAATCTAGTAGAACCTGGCGAGTTGTTTTGATAAACTCAAGCATCAATTCTCCCTGTAATAAATAAGTTTTATCTCGTTTTAGTGATTTCTACAAATGCAAAACGCAAAAGAAGTAGCTCATAACACTTGGTTTGTATTGCACGTTAATGGTTAAAAATCGCATACAATGTGTTACTTGTTTTTATACTTTAGATAAAGATGGTAGTAACAAACGAAAAATGCTGCCTACTTTGAGTGAATTGTTTTAAAATAAAAATGAAAATTGGTATTCTGATTTTCTTTCGCAAACTTTCATAAATTTTCATGTATTGTACTTAATATTTCAGAATTTAATCGAAGAAAATTTAATGATAGCTTAATTCTTATTGAAAATTAATATTTCTCTACAAGTTTTATTTACACTAAACAAAATTCTAAGATTATTTGAAACGCATAAAATTCCATTCGATAATTATTTAAATTATCGAAATACTGGTAATAATCGTTTATGTAACACAAAACATGTTAATTCTAAAGAAGCAATCCAGGTACATTTTAAAATCACCGACACTTTCTGGGTGGTACATTTTCGAGTATATGGCTGTCATGAGATCAATTTCAATGCTAAGGATATTTTGAAATGTTAGGCAGCGACTGGGTCTACATAGTCTGTTGATAGACAAACAACAGCTTGAAATTCGCTTTATCTGGTAGGTATGAGAGAACATGTCTATTAATAGACGTTTTAAAAATATGTGTGCAAGAATATTAGTATTGTACGAGTATGTGACGTAATATATATGTATATATATATAGTCTAGAATACATGTTACATATCGTAGTACAGGATAAAGTAATTAATGAGGGTCAATATATTTAGTCGTTTCTTATTTCTTTTTCAATGATGATATCTCCTGTCAAATAATTTTATGCTTACAGATTGTTACAAGCTATATTCTAATTAACAGCTATGATATGTACTATCTGAATGAAAATTTGTGCTGTCTCCGACTATTTTTAGATATTAAAAAAAAACTAAATTTGAGGTTATTAACTTTATTTACTGCTTAGCTATTTACCTAGAGGAAATTAATTCATTCACTATAATAAAATGTCGAGTAGAAACTTGATTAGTTCTTACCAGATTATTCACTAAATAGTAGAATCGTATCAAAATATATTATGAATTATCATTTTTAAAAGATTCAAAGCTTGAGCCACAAGTTGATTTTAAATTTATACCTTAGCTTTAATGGCAGTGATATCATTCATGTTCTATATTTTTGTGCAATGCTTATTTTTGATTGAAAAGATAATTGAGAGCGTATACATTTCACGTTACTAAATATTACAAATTATAAAAATACAATTTTTTGCTGTTTTCAAATAAACTGATTAGCTTTTCTGTGTAGCGGTTTTCCTTTATTTTCTTTATACTTTTTAATGAGCTGATGCATTGATACCCATTAAACTGCCATAAATAAAATAGGTCGGGTATAGTCACAATATAGCCATCAACTTACCTTAATCAGTGACTACTAGGGCTGGGCGATACCGACAATATCGATACCAATCGAGGTAGCGATACTTACCGATGTATCGATTCCGTGCAGGGTACCGATTCCGATTACTGGAATTGGTTAAGTATCGGTAGGTATCGATACTTGGGAACCGATACCTTAACATCGATACCTTGAATCGATACCCGAATTGATTCCTTGAATCGATACCTCGAATTGATTCCTTAAATCGATATGTTGGTATCGATACCTAGAACTCATTTGTCGGGATAAATTTTTTCGGGTTGATTTGAATAATGATATTCAATAACATATCTACACGGTATCAAATGTACAATATTATGGTAGGTACTTTGGCATTTTTATAATAATTATTGTTATTGTATGCGAATAATTACACCTACCCTCACTCATTAATATTTGACTCAATATATGAAAACTAGTTCCATAAATATTTGTCTAAAAATGATTTTTTAGTAGTTCGCTGGTTATTCGTATCGATTCCAAGGTTATCCAAGGTTTTGGCGAATTGATACCAGTAATGGTATTCAATACTGGACGATGTATCGATACTTCGCCTAGCACTAGTGACTACCAAGTGCTTAGGAACATTTTAGTTTTTTTGTGATGTTTTCGTTCCTTCCTTAGTATTACTTCCTTACCTTTGCGGGGATTCGTTTTAAGTTGTTTCGCTGTTGCTTCGGTAAATAATCAGTACCCAGTATTTCATTGTGCATCGTTAATTTCGAATTGCGCCGTAATATCATCTATATTGGACTTGAAACAGTAATAAACAACCTATGTACTTTGTAATTATTCTTTAAATTTAAAGATAATTATGAGAAATAGCCATTCCTTTTATTCCCAGACGAAAAAATATATTTTTTCACCTAGAAATCGGGGAAGAAAGAAGCACAATTACAGCGCTCTCCCAAAACATAAACTAAAAACTGTGACGTATGATTTTGTGTATTATGTCAGTCATAGATGTCAGTTTATGTTATCGAAATCTATTGTATTTGGACGATTTCTTTTTAAATCTTAATGTTGAACTTTTGAAGACAATTTTTATCTTGTTTGGACTAAAATGTCTGTATCATACAAGTATTGTGATGTGCCAATGTGTGAAAGTTCCAACGTGAAAACCCCTGATAAAAAGTTCATCACAATCCCCAGGGATGTAACAATAAGAAAAAAATGGTTCACTGTCATGAAGAGAGATGTACCTTCGTCAGAGAAGACTACAGGATATTGTTGTACTGATCATTTTGATGTAAGTATAATACAAGTACCTAACCTATACAAGTAGTATGGTATTAAAATTAGTGTAGGTACCTTTAGACGGTCAGATCAGTTTTCCGTTCAATCTCAGTTGCAGTCGAACTGTCAGTTATCTGTATGTGTAAATACCAAAAACTAAGAAAAACTGAAACTTACTATTTTTTTTTGAAGTAACTTATGCACGTTTTTATCTTCCACAACCCTATATAAAATTCCGTTGAAGGAATAGATATTTTCACTGTCCCCCATTTTAACCTACCTACTTCGTCAAGATAATAATAATAATAATTCATGCCTTAGCATCCCCCAACAAGATAGATTAAAGGGATTAAAGTGTTGAATATAACCGTTGATTGAAGGAATATATAAAGATGCGCTACCTATGACAGTTGACAGAAATTTCAGATCCTATATAATGCCAAATGCAAATCTCCATTTGATGGGATAAATTTCTCTCAACTGTCATAGGTAGCGCATCTTTATGTATTCCTTCAATCAACGATATAACCTACAAATTAGACCGGTAACGTTTAATGAGTTTCTACGTCACGCAGCGTTTTGGTCACGTGGCTTCCTCGGGCATCTTTCAACTCAAAAAATCTCGAAAACCACAAGTCTTAAAAAAAATAATTTCTGTTTCATTTACCGGCGATCTCAATCCTTTATAAAATGTTTAATTCCTGTTAACTTTTGAGAAATCTAGGTTGTCTATTTGTGTAACAGATAATATACCTAAGTATATGTCAACAAGTTTCTGCGAAAACTGAAAGTTTCTGAAGAATCCTAACAATAAAGCATTTAGTCGAGGTAGGTGGCAAATTTACTAAAAACGATTCAGAAATACCATAAAATTGTCATTCAGAAACTCAAATATGCAAAATATTTTTCAAAATAATAAAAATAATATTTTAATTTATAATTAATGTTCTCTAGCTATACTCAATATACATTTTGCATTGTAAACATTCATTATTAATAATACAATGTATTGTTTCAAAAATAATACATGCTATATACACTGATTACATTATTAATTAATAAGTATTCATCTCAGGGATGCTCTCCCATACAACCTGACAGTTATACAGCAATTTTGACAATACATTATTTGACATATAAAATTTACGCATTCCGACTCCAATAATAATTTTCAATCCAAAATAACCTGCTCATATATATTCTGTTTCGAATAATCTTCCACATTTCCATCATCTTCACAATGCTCACTCATTGTTTCAAATTAATTAATTGTTACTGCTTACTGAATAATTTATGTAGGATAAAATCTCCTGAAATGCATTATGCTTGTCAATTTGACACACATATACAACATATTTGAGAATAATTCTTGTCATTTCTTTAACGAATTATAGACATAGCAAATACAACTTGACCAACAAATGATCATTACCGCCGCAATAATGCGACCATTATTCCCCGAATTTCCTACAAAATGTTACAAATCTGGTAAATTGAATCACATTCGAGCAAATTGTCTAGTTAAGTGGAACTATGAGGGTCCGCTAAGTAAAATTAGAGTGAATCCAATACATGTAAGTGAAAGCTAGAATTGAGTTACAGTATTTTCTTTCCTTAAAAAAATGAGTGCTATCACAGTTGAACACATTTTACGTCAAAGTTTCATTTCAATTTATATTTCCTACAATTAATGTGTATAAATTAAATAAATACATATGCATTTAGATGTGTATCTATAGTAGTGTGGAATGTATATAGGTACCGTGGCTTGATATATCTATGTTTAAGTTAGAAATAATATTGATTTCTGCACGAGTTGTATAGCTTTAGGATTTGACATAATACCATAATTACAGGAAAAAATGCTCCGTTTGAAGTGAGGCTATACCCAAATAAACGTTTTACTTATATCGCCATGTAGACCTAGGGCATATCCACTTACTTTACTTGATCTGCAAAAGCAATTGGCTTCGGGAAACTTAAAAATAGATGAGGGAAGTAACCAATCCCGATTTTGATTAAATTTGGTGAAATTATGAAAGAGTCCAGTTATAACCGTGTATATAATTTTATAGGTGCATCGATCATTTGTATGTTTACCGAAGTTTTGTATATAAATTTTTGATTTATACACACTTTATGTACCAACCGTCTATACCGTACTGCGATTATTGTATTCTTATTGTACCTTCAATTCAACTTTTACTCCTGCAAGGGTACTTCACGAAGTAAAAACAAAAGAATAGTACACATAATACAACATTATATCAGCTGCCGAGGCATGGGTTTTCAGAATACCTAATCACGCTAATAGAAACATTACAATGAATGGGAAAATCATCCAGACCACACCACAAGTCTTTTAAATGGGTTAAAAATACTCATCATCGTATTTTTTTATTTGAATGATGTTCATTACGAGTGTATCTCACGTAGTTTAACTGCAATAATTACCACATGAAATAAGGCACTTTGGAAACATTTCTAATCTCTATGCTGCAAACTTCGCTAGATGTTAGCACAGAACTGTTTCTTAGTATTCATTCATTAATTGATTCATTCATTCATTCATGTAATTAGAATTGAACACCTGTAGCGCAAGCATTTGAGCTGGGTGCTCTTTGTACCATCCCAATCAAAAGTCTCACTTCCACTTCAGCAGTTTAGTGTCCTCTATAAAGTTCGATATCTTGCCCAGTGGAAACATGAGTACCCTCGAGGGCTCAAGTAGATGCTTTCCGAAATGTTTCAGTCTGACTTGTGACTACCTTCAATTCCTCACATGTAAATTACATGTAAACTTGTTTTCTTCTGTAAGTCGCATCTTCTGCACCAAAAATGATCTTAACTTGCTTTTTATTACGTCTAATTAAGTTTTCAGAGAATTTAACATCCCCATCCCCTATTAACGGTTTAGTGTGGAGTTCACCTTCAGTCGACCTCCATTTCCTTACACTTTCTTTGTCTAACCAAGACCAAATCTCCCTTCTAGTAGAATCCCTGGTAAATCCACGTACGGGCTCTGGTCCTATGAGGTGTTTTTAGAAACCTTCTTCAGAAATCAACCAGAATACTGAGAAATTAGTCTAAACAAAACCATATACCTAGAATTTTATACTTATATATACTCAATATAAATTTACCCTATGTCATTTATATCGTTTCCTAAAAATAGAAGTCAATTTATTGATTAAAAACACCATATTTTAAATTACATCATATCTCGATTTTAAGTAAATGCCCAAAATCAAGAAGTTTATTCGCAATTGTAGAGTGTACTTAACTTGAACGCATTCGACCCTATTATTGTTTGAAATAAAGAGATACCTATACGTGTTAGGATTACTAATCACAGAGCTTTTTTCCTAAAAACATCAATCCTGACAATGTTTCTAAAACTCAAAGTGGGACTCAACATAAGTCAATTAAAGAAATGTCCTGCCATTATGATACTCAGTTCGACTATGTGCGACTACTATCATAAATATCATAATACCATGTGATATGGTATCGGCAATATTTAGCGTAGAATTGTTGATTAGGGGTGGTATTTGAATACTACAAGGAGAGGAAGGCCATTGTGAAAGACCCGAGAAAGGATCCTACTTGCAATCACACTGACAAGTTGATTGTCGATCATAATGACTTATTAAATTTTTTATCTGCTGCATTAACAACTTTAAAATCATAGTTTTTTATATTAGGTACTTTTTATTGAAGTAGGTAACTAAAAATTTTCGAATTAACCCTTTGTAAAGATCGAGTAATTAACTAACTGAGAGTCCTAGAATGGCAATAAAACGTTTTCATCTTTGAGCTTTGAATATTAAACAAAAACTTGATTTGAATTTAAAGTTAACAATATAATGGGACAGAATCGTAAATAGTAATTATGAATATCTCCAACAGTCATTATTTAGATGGATCTATACCTTATCTCTTTCTCCTGCTTTCCCGATCCTTTAATCTACCTCTCGTATTTATTTTATGCCATACTTCTTCACTGATTCTGCTTACTGACAAATGCTTACTTACAATAAGTGAGCTCCAGTTAACTCAGTCCTCAGACAGACTTTACCAGAACGCATTTGAATTATTGTTTCATCTCTTTTACCTGTACCCAAAAATTATTCCATGTAGGTAATAATTCATTGAAACTCATCTTTGAATTGATAAGTTATTACTTTGTATGCAAGTTGCGGATGAGAGTACTTTTTCAAAGGTAAAATATATGAAAACAGAAATTCGATAAATGAAGAACAGTTTGCAGTACCTACAATTAAGCATACTATTTTGAATAATTTGAATTTTGGTGGTTATTATTGATGATTTTTTATTTCAAATATAGAAAGAAATATTACCTTCACGTGCGTATTTTGTTGTGTAGATATTTAAACATAAAATAAATATTAAACTAAATGTTAACAGTTCAGTCGTCTTGATTTGTTTGCCTTTTTCGAGTGTAGTTTTTCATTGAATGAGCGTCTTTGAGCTTGGTATACTCTGAGGTGGTTGTCTTATTTCCATCGGGAATAAATATCTCTCCATTATCTCTCGAAGTCACTTCTTTTTATTCGATGTATCCTTATGTAATTCCTTCAAATCCTTCCTCCAAATTCTTCCTAGCTTTCGTTGTTAACAAGTCGAAGAATTTTTTTCACTGTAATATTTTATTTGTGTAGCAACTACACAAAGTTCTAGTTTTACATTTATATACTCTTTTCGTTTTATGATTTTCTCTTTAATGAATCGCTTACATTCATTGTGTATGTGTGTACAGCTGTTCTTTCCACCTGCACGTATACGTACGACTGTAAAATATCTAGTCTAATACGATCTGTATATAGGTACATAATAAGCTTTCAAGTCCACATCCCCCCTATTATATTAAATCATACGAACAAGTACGCTGACATAGGCCGCTGATTTTTAAATTAAAAAAAAAGAAAATCAGTACACCAAAGTTAGGTACTCGTTCGGTTTAAATTTCTGTACAGAAACAATGCTGGGGTTATAGAATTCTAGCTTTATGAATATACAATGTTAACAAATATACTTTTCTAGTTGGATATAGCGATGAAAATAGCAGAACTAGCTATTACTACAATTTTTGTTCTTCATTTTCTAGTGTTTTGTTGTATACTACAGGTGGCGCAAAAGTAATGTAATAATTTGGATTGGCTGCCATTTAGTTATAAATGAGAAAAAGAGCTGTTTTCATAAAAAGTTTGAAAAGTTTATTTGACAGTGTAAAATTGATGACATTAGTTTGAAAAAATTATCATATATCAACCTTCGCGAGTTGATGCATAATTGCGATCTCGTTCTACAACAGGCTTTTTGAATTGTTGTCTCAAAACATCTGGCTCGAAAATTGGCTCAAAATTGCAGCAACTGGGAAAAACAAAACTCGTTTAGCATCTGCCTATAACGCTCACCATTTACGATTACGATGGTGCCATCGGCATCTTCAGAAAAATAGGGGTCAATCGCGTTTTCACTGTAAATGCCGCACCAAACAGTCACTTTGAGGGGATGCAGTGGCTTATTTTCCATAACCACTTAAGTGGAAATGGGCTTCGCCGCTCATTATGATTTTTGATACGAAATCATCCTCTTCTTGCACCAAGTTCAACAGAGTATGGCAGCAAGTTAACCTTGTCCGATGGTCAGCAGGTGGCAATTCGTGAACAGTTTGCACGGGAACATTTTCAAATCTCACCAAAATTCGTTTCAACGAACGTCTTAAGATTGTTCGAACACATGGAACACGACGACTAGGAAAACGATGACGAAATTCACGCTGCGTTATAACAAAAGACTGCTCTGTTTAAACGATGCTAATATACATTTATAAATTGAAATATTTACTATACATATACATACAAGAAATGCGACCTTCTGTTTAAGAAGCCCCCATTTTGGAGTCAAAAATTTTACTTTACTGTATAAACTTTTTACTTATTCTTTGCAACATGATGAAAAATAATCAACAGACACGCTATAAATTTTACGACATATGCTGAAATAGGAAATTAAGTATAATTTTTATAGTTTAGTAGTAGTAACTCAAAAATAAAACCTCCTTATACGGTGGTGTGCCAGGAACTCGCAATTTTTATCGACCGCACAACATGCATCTGGCTGAGAAATCATATGTGAACTACCTACTTACTACCCTAGCCAATTTTTAAATTGTTTTCATTGCCTTGTCAAATTGCTATAATCAAACATACTTACCTACATATACATATTATCTAATGCATGTATCAAAGTTATTCACGTTCAATTGACAGAATTCTTTATATCTTATATATACCGAGTGCGCCATTAGTGTGTCCGCGGAGTTTGACGTAAAAACTAAGAAAGATAGGAAAGTGAAACTTTCTAGACGTATGTAGTATGCCACAGTGCTTATTGTAAAATTATTTACAAATATACGGGGTGTTAAAAATTGCCGCAACCTCCATCAATTTTTTTAATTTAAATAAATTGCTATATCTTTTAGTAATTATTTCGATAGCCACCTAAATTATCTTTGCAATGATATACAATTATGTGCACTTCTGACAACTAGTTTAGCTTATATTAGATTTTTTTTTCGAAAATGTTACAGTTACAGTATTTGACATTTTAAGACGTAGGCTGAAGATGGATGTCATGTATCGTGTTATTCTTTCGATATCAATTAAGGGACTTAAGCTTTTCTATGAAATATCTTTAATATTATTATTCAGTACTGAGTATATGCATCTATCATAAGAAACATACATGATACGTAATACAAATCATTATTATATTAATTCTTAGATAGTAAATTAATCTTAGAATTAGTAAATGTTGCCTCATCTGTAAAAAGTACCTACATGATTAGGAAATTTTGATCATGACCTAAGCGTAAAAGCATCCATTCGCAATACATAAGTCTTTTTTCAAAATCCCCTTGCAGTAAACCTTGGTGAATACTAATTTTATAAGGGTAAAACTTATGTTTTTAGTAGTTGTAATTTCATGTTGTTTCGAAATTGCTCTTGCAGACACATACGGATTTTTTTATAATAGATTGAATGACTGTCACTTCAATTATCTTCTGTCACCATGGTTTTTGTCCTTTCGTGTTTGGGGTAATTCACTGAACCGGACCGAAGAAACCTTACCAACAAACTGTCAAAGTTCTTCTTATCCGGCGTTCTACGATTAGGATAGAATACCAGGAACAGAACGATATAACTAATAACAGGATTAAAATAAGAGGTAATAAGAAATAATCAATAACTAAATAATTCAAATTGCAACAAGCGAGTAGGTAGTGGTAGAATTGTAATAAGAAATATAAAAACGCAATGATAGTAAAGTAAATTACAAAAAAACCGACTTGTAGAGATTTTCAACAGACGTTTGACATTTCGTTAAACTATGACATTTTGTTTGAAAATCATGGCTACATAGCAGGTATCCCGCATATTGAATAGCATTAAGGATATTTCTAACAAAGGTTTAGTAGGTACTACCCTGGAAACTACTATAAATAAGTATTACGATATTGGTACCATTTTGAAGGTACTTACTTTTACATGGAAAATGGAGAGAGAAGCGTTAGAATTTTGGCAAATGTTACACGTCATACTTAACACCCTGTATATATTTTTAATATTATACCATCTAGAAACATGTAAAGTGTTAATCCCCAAATTGATACGCAAAGAACAATTCGATACAAGATACCCATCTTCAATCTACGTCTTAAAATGTTAGATGCTGCATATCGCATCGGTAAAATTTTTGAACAAAAATTCAATACAGGCTAAACTAGTTATCGGAAGTGTACATAATTATATATATCATTGCAAACGTAATTTAGGTAGCTATCGAAATACTTACAAAAAATATAGCAATACATTTAAATTAAAAAAATTGTATACTGCTGCGGGAATTTGCAACACCCTGTATATTCCAAAATAATTTTATAAAAAGCACTTCAATGTACTGTATATGCACAACAAATTTCATTTTTCTATCTTTGTTAGTTTTCAGACGAAACTCCGCGGACACACTAATGGCGCACCCGGTATAATGTGACGTGAACTGTGAACTGCAAAAATCTGGAAAAGGGATGTGTAGCTTACCTATTTAATGCATTAGGTATATAGTGTTTAACTTGAACCAGAATTACCGATTTAAAAAATTGATATCGTGCGTCTAAAGATGTATTAGACGAACTGTATGTAGAAACTAAAAATATCAATTAATAATAGCTGGTGTGACATACTCGAGTTAGAGTGGCTAAATGAAATATTCACACATTAAATAAATCTATTTATTTGAACACACTATCATTACACATTACATATACATAGGTACCTACTATACTTTTTTTCCTTCTATTTTTTATTTGTGCGACATAGACAGACTTCAAAATAAATTATCCGTAGGTACCTACATTAGGCATTGTTTCTCCAAGAAGAAAAAACATTTATCGTCTCCTGATTAATGTTGGCATATTTATACCGCATTCTTAGCGGGAGATATTTCGAGCTTTATCGGGCTCGTAATTGGTAGCTGGCTGTACGTTTGAAGGGACCTTTGAATTGCAAATTATATATAGAATGCAGGCGTTCCATGTATAAATATGCCACTATCGATGAGCTTGCTTAACCGTCCAATAGTGAATACAGTGCGTAGTTTTTTTCTTATAATTTACACTAAATGCAAAATTGCACGTGTATACGTGTGCTGGCATGTGTATTGAATTTGCCATGTTTACTCATGATTGATAGATATAGCAGTTGTACAGTCGCTTGCAATAAATCTGCATACAAGTCCTATGCCAATTTCCATGTTTTTCGATGTATTGAAATGTACTTTTCAAAATGGTAATATTTAATTCAGAAATCAGTTACTTTCTCAAGAATACCACAATAAAATGTCCACGAAGTTGAAAAATTGTGCCCGTTATGTACAGATAATTTATTTCCGATCTGCAAAGAGGTATGAGAACCCCAAACCTCTAATATGTGCAGAGAATGCCCACTGTACTGCTATTGACAGTTCACAGCGATTCTCAAAACTGAATACCTACCTTAGCTCTTTTGTAAAATTCACTACTACATATGGACCAAAATTTCAACGTAGGTATTAAGTAGGTGGGCATTAAAAAATGTTATTTTGCCGAATTGTGTTTGACTCTGATTCTGTCTTTTTTTGTTTTGGTGAATCAGGATATGTTTATTATGTCTATATGGCGGTAAAAAAAAAACATTTTTGATACTCTTTGGATAGAAATAGAGGCAATAACGGCGCACGATTAAAGTGATCCTATTGGTACCATGTAGTACCCTTAGTATACGTACTTCCACTCAACACATGCTACATTGCTTAATTTAATATTCATCAATAGGTCTGCATGTCAGTTGTATCCATAACTGTTCGATATTATAGAATGTTTTATAATGTTATGTAGAACAAATTATAATAAATACGTAATTTTGGCACCATTATTAATCATACTTTCATTATTCTTTTTTTAGTTTATAAATTTCTGTTATTTGTTACAACGTCTTAGATCCTATAGGATATATATATAGGATATATACCTACTTTCTTTGTTTGTCTTATGTTACAATAATAATTATTATAAAAGTTTTGGACTTCACATTAGAGATGTACACTCGGTACGACTTAGTCTTCGAACGATTTTAATAAGGTAACTCACTAAAATCGTTCGAAGACTAAGTCGTACCGTGTGTACCTACAATTCATGAAAAATTTTTTTTTCATAGTCGGTGAAATTGTATTACCTAAATGAAATTTTGCATTAATCTCATATATTACAAAGAATAGGGCAAGTGCGGGTAGATACAGTGTTACACAGGCAACATGTTACATTAGCTCGTAGGGTCATCTATATTATATACATTACCTATTTGGGGAGAAATTTTCGTTAAATAGATCCTAACCGCCGCTTGAGCAAATTGTATTTTGGTTTGCTCGATGAATTCTGAGTATCTATACTTATAAGTGTTAAGGAGAAGAAAAATTGAAATTTTCGCACTAAAACTAATTTATGTGTGTGGCTCGATACTACCAAAGATCTTGGCGTACACTACGATAGTAAACTAACGTTCACTGAACACATCACCAATACCGCGACACATGTCCTTAAAATGATGGGTTTTATACAGCGCATTACAAAATCATTCACTAACCTAAATGTGCTTAAATCTCTTTACTTTTCTTTTGTGCGTTCCAAATTGGAATATGCATCTCTGGTGTGGTATCCCATATATACTACTCATGTACAGGCACTGGAGAGAGTTCAGCGCAAGTTTCTAAAGTATCTTTTTTTTAAATCTCATGGTACCTTTCCAACTAGAGGTTATGATCACCAACTGCTCTTGCAAACATTCGATTTAAAATATTTAAGTAGTAGAAGAATAATTGCTAGTTTGACACAATTACATAATATATTACATAATAAAATTGATTGCCCAGCGCTCTTGGAACAGATAACGTTTAGGGTTCTCTATATTCCAACGAGGCGAGATATGACCCTCTGGTGCCCGACTTCCAGGACCAATGTACTAAACAAGTCACCTCTCTACATTATGTCTTATAACTTTAACTTGGTCTCTCAGGACATTGACATCTGCTCTTGTACCGGGAGGGAGCTTAGGTCTGTGCTTTTTGAGCGTTTTGAGTGATATTTCATTGATGCTACTTTCTCTGCTATACATAATAATTATTATGGTGGTGTTATTTTCAGTATGGTGCTGTTATTGTGATGGTACTTTATCTGCACTACTTGATTGTTATTAGTTTATTTGCATTTATTGTTATATCCTGATGTAAATGGAATTTTTGTATTCCCTTGGATATTAAATGGATATTATTATTATTATTATTATTATTAAATATTCTCACTTTTCGGTAAGTTGTCAGATATTTGGTAATCCATCTATCAATGGAAAGAGTGTTTATTCCGAATATAAAAGCCGTATCTACCTAATATAACCTCAATTTCTTTATGTTCTGTGGAATAAACGCTGTAGATATAAATTCGTGACGAGCGGCCAACAGTGTTACATTCAGGCAACAGTGTTATAATATAATGATTTGTAACACTCTTCACTGTAACAATGTTGACTACTGACGTATCTCTCGTCTCAATTGACGATTTTGTTCTAATCGATGAGGAAAATAGATCCATAAAATAGGTATTCGATCGGGAAAATAATCCAGGAGATGGATAAGGAATATTTCTATCTATATTTTAAGAGAATTGTTCGTCTACTTAGATTAACACAAACAGAGAAGACGTACATTTTTGCAAAACATTGTGTTATAATAAAACTTTCACCCCTTCGTCCACTTGGAGGAACTTCGCAAGAAGGGCAGCAATGTTTGTTTTTGATGTGGATTTAACAAAATATGGGAATTTTCTTGTTTAAACTCGGTAACATATGATTAGGATTTTTCATATATTCAAGTTCCTTATAAGAATTGATAAGAAATTGATATAAAGAGCATTTTGCTATAAATATCGTGTTAGTGACAAACCTAAGTGTGTAACGCTGTTGCCTCGTACCTAGTACGTCGTGTAACACTGTAGGTATAGGTACTCTGGAAGTATACAGTGTTACAATATGCCCATTTTCTGTAGTATAATTTATAATTTTTTTCTAATATATAGGTATCTACTAACTTTGCAATACAATGTTTTTGTGAGCAATCGAATACACAGATTTTCAATCAATACTCGATTTAAAGAATGTATGACCCATGTAGCATATAATATTTATTCAATATAGGTATACCTATTATGCATCTTGATTAAATCTTGTATCTTTGCTAAATATTTCCAACATAAACCAGCACGTTATATATAAATATATATTTAGAAACATATGAATATATATATATGTTTTAAATATAGTATTTCCTATTTATTTACAATATTGTTGAAACATTTATAACATAAATATTATAAAATTATATATTTACGTATATATTTTTGCATCGATAATTCAAATATATCATATATATATATGAAATTGCAGATTCACATTTTATATTTTAAAATATTTATTACATAAATATTAAAGTACAATATATTTTTTTGTAGTACAAATTCATTTCGTTAATTTTGTATTTAGTTTTGAAATGTGTAGGAAATATTGTGAACACTTCTTGTCAACTTAATAATTACTTCTTGTAATTTTGATTTAGTTACTTATTTCTTCTGATTCTTTGATGAAAAAAAAGTGTTTACCGATCTTTGTTGCATAAAATGTGAATGTATTTAATTTATTAACGCACCGCGCTAACGCGCATTGCACGCTTTTTTTCTGATATCACAATTACTTGCAATGTAAAATATGTCTGATTTCCGCTTACATTTTCTCGGTTAAAAAAATAATACAAATGTGTGTTTGGTCATTTGCAACACAACTAGTTTTTAGGTAAGAACCGAAGACGAGATCTACCGCACTCTAAAGGTGGCTTCACATGCAAGCTTTCTAGCAGACAGCATATAGCAAACAAACGCAGCTTTTTTATCGTATGTTTCACATGACAGTATACAAAAATTGACTTCAAACAAAATGATAACTAACCTAATTCTTTTAGAAATGCATTGACTGCTATAATTAAGATGATATTCATATAAAAGGAACCTAAATGTCTATACAAATATTGCGCAAATGCAAAATAAAAAACATATATTAAAGTTATTTATTCTATACAAATTATTAAAAATAAAAAAAAAACAAAAAAAACAGGTAAGAATTGGGATCGATGTATATTTGAAAAAGATAATAGAAAAAACTTAAATTATCAGTACCTAGCACATATCAAATAGCACACACCAAATATATAACATAACCACAACTGTCAACATATACCGTTTTATATCGTTTTCAGTCATTTTCGTACGCCAAAAGTTGAAGTTGAACTAACTTTTTGCGTACTGACCTTGAAACTCTAAAATTATGAAAATCTACAATCCTATTGGTTGTTCGTTGTCCGCTGTCTGCTAAAAAGCTTGCGCATGTGAAGCCAGCTTAATAATGTAAATAACTACATTCTATATTTCCTACACCGGTAGGTAATAGGTAATAGTCAATGATCGCATGCGCGGCATGAGCATGCGATATGGATGGAACTGCTTACAACACTTTTAACGCGTTTTGGCGTAATGGACCTGAAATGGTGTGATCTGAATCAAAAGCAGAGATAATTACCACGTTATGAAGTATATGAAGTATTGTTAATACGCTGTGACTGTGTTATTTCATACGATCGATAGTGTTTGTGTTTGTAGAGTGCCCAGAAGTACTTTTTACTTGTTGGAAATAAATCCAAGATGTCGAATTTATCGAATTGCAGTAACTCGAGGTATTGTAATAAATATCGCTTTATCAAGCAGTCTGTTGGCAAATTTATGCAACTGTTAGAACAAAATAATGTTGACGCGGATGCTGATACTAATTCAATGATAGATAATAAGGCTCAACATTAGGGGATCAAATTACCTGATTCTATATGACATTAACAGGTAGGTATTTTGATAACGTTATGTTGAAGTTACTAAAATTAATTGCGGCAAATTTAAATTTTGCTGATTTATCAAATATATTATCATATATTTATAATATAATAAATCAGTAATATTTGTACTATATACTATACATCATTCACTTTAAGAGTGCAGCGTTAGAAAAGATAGGACCTTATTTCGCGGCTTGTGATTGGTCAATTATCGAGGCACGTACACACTATGTAAAATACTGTTCTTATACGTATGAAATTTGAGGTTAAAAGCGATGCGTCAAATTTGTTTATGTTGTTTTGTTCGTATATATTTGCTGTATTGTGTTATTTCCGTACGTTTTTCTTTTGTATTATCAAATTTTGCAAGTACCCGGTCCATTAAAAGCAAAGTTCTTTTCAGTATTACTTTTTTGCAAATTCAAGGTATCTATTATTATCTGTATTCATATAATATTACTATTACACTTGATGCATCCTCAAAAACTCCTTCAGGAAAATATATAATTAGTAGGCAGAGGCAAATGGCATATAATTTATATTTGCAACAGAAGCAGAACAATTCAAAGTCAGCTTCTATTACATTGACTGCGAAACAACTTGGACTTGGAAAGAGGACAGTATAGAATATTGTGAAGGATATAGATACCGCAGGTGTGTCTCATTCACCTTCAAAGAAATGTATACGTCATACAACCTATGATAATTTGGATGAAGGCCAGCGGTCAGCAATCCGAAGACAAGTGCATTCCTTTTTCTTGAAAAATGAGTTATGTGTACAAAAATATTGAGCGTAAATATATTTGAATTAACGTTAGCATGATTTAATTAATGTTTGTAGGTTGTTAAAAAGAATGAGAATTTGCCAGACTTTAAGCGAGCAACATTATGGAAAATTCTCAAAAAATTAGGACTTATGTGGGTGAAACGCAACCGAGAAAGTGTGCTAATGGAGCGACAAGATATTGTTTTACGGAGACACCTTGGAAAAAGGAAGCATTCGTTGAATGGCTTAATTTAAAAGGAATTGTTGTTGGTAATTCTTTATTAAAAGTTAAATTACTGGAACTTACTAAACAAAAATATATTACTGACAATTCAGTTACATACATTATTGACAAAATAGGAGCAGAAAGTGTTCGCACAATATTACAATTGCCCCTATATTACTGTAATTTGAATCCCATCGAATTAATATGAGCTCAAGTGAAGCATCATGTTGCTAATAATAGAACTTTTAAGTTAGCGGAAGTAAAAACTTTATTATTGGATGGAGTTAATCATGTCACTGCTGAAGTCTGGACTAATTGCATCAAACATTGGATCGCAGAAGAAAATACGATGTATGATTTGGATTTTTGCGTATTAGATCATATAAATATTTAAAAATATTTCTTCTTATGTACAATAAACTTGAAAAAATAAAAAGGATACATTTTCTATGCAATTATTGTGTTTCTATTCTTAAATATTAATAAATATAACATATGTAGTCATACATCTTATATACAATTTCTATACGTAGCCTGAATAATATATTTTACGAACATATAAATTTTACGTTTTAAAAATCAATCTTATCATTAATTGCCTGTGAAAAGCTGTAAAAAAGTTTAACAAAACTTAATAAAATAGAAATGTATTGATTCATAATGTTTTATAGACATTATTAGCTAAAATATACATACGTTGTAATATATTTGTATATTTACCGCATTTGAAGGTTAACCTACGTCAATGTCGATTTTGAATTGAGCGGTATATTTAAATTTTCTAGTGTAAAACCAACGCCGATTGTGGCGCCAACTACTGCACTCTTAAGTTGAATGGAGTATATATATGTCAGTAATGTTTATTACATATTGAATGTGACATATTTAGGTATATATATACCTATATGTATATTAAATATATTTTATTTTCATATAAGGTAAATATATAAGTGTAATATATTATTTATATTATTATACTTATATTTATGTAATATTAAATCAAATATTTGTTTAATAAATAAAAATCTGTCACTTTCAATATATAATAAACATTGCTAAATAATATTTTATAAATATTTTATGCTTCATGGGACGTCACATAAAAAAGTGTAACAGTGTTCCCGCACTTCCCCTACGATTAAAAAATATAGAAGCTTTTATCCCTATTTCTTATATAAGTAACCTTTCGTAACTGTATATTATAGGTGCAACCGTTTCAATTTTAAAATTTTCTATAAGTTAATTTGATTAGATTAACTGTACATAGAAACGAATTACAGTTAATACAGTTCTTTTATATTGATTGCAATATTCATACCTACTGATCAAACTTCTGTTGAAAGTGAAAGTGCTTTACTTCCCATTAGCCTTCTAAGTGTTCGGTTTTGTGTACCTACTTTCGTCCTACCTACACTAAACACCACTCTACAGGCGCTATGAAAGACATTACCGTTGGCATACCATATATCTACCTATAGAATTTACAGAGACCAGTATACATCTACAGCCATCTAGAGTTAAATAAAATACCTATTCCTCCACACTGTTTAAAAATGACATTCATCGCAACTATTGTCCGAAAAAATAAATATTAGGTACCTACGTATAAATTTTGTATTTGGCTCACACAACTTTTATAAGCAGCGTACCTACGCATTAAGTTTACATTTCTAATTTTAGTTAAAATATTGAATGATTACAGGACTACCTTCAATTTGAACCATAAAAGTAATATAACTACGCCTAAGTACAATCATACAATACCAAATAAATTAGATACCTACTTAATTGGTAGATTAATTTTTAAAATATAGGTAGAGGTACCTTGCATCACAATACCTTTTTTTGCAGTTAGCATTATTTCTTGTATAAGTTATGTATTGTTAAAGTACTTATATCTATCGGTAATCGGAACAAGATAATTTAGTTCGTGACTGCATTCACTTATTTTTACTCGATCGATATCGTATTAAAAAAACCATTTATGCAATCTAGTACGTCTATTACAAATTCATGATACACGGATAATGAGCCGCTTAGCCTGGCGTAATGCGAGGACAGTTATGCAAGCATCGCGTGCTATTCAGTACATACACGCACGTAAATGTAAACTCGACGCTCGATCTAGAGGTAAGCAAGCACGTGTACGCGAGTTACGGCGTACATTTCAAAGAACGCGCCCGATTCCAGATGTGACGCAACACGCATCAAAGGGTTACGACCACGCCTATCCAGCAATATGGCCGGGCATGTGATTGGCGGCCGACTGGACGCCCACCTGCCGTTTCTTGTATGACAGATTGACGTCTTACCACGCCCACAGCACCAGTTGCGCGGATTCGCGGCGACAACCGCTTAACTCCATCACGTGACGCGTCACGTGGACAGGTATACAACCGCGGTGTGCTCGAAAACCACGTGGTATGGAAAACAGCGTGTTGCGCCGTCATCTGTTAACTGACGCGGTCAAAGTTCCGCATAATGACAACCAGCAAGTGTAAATAACAAATCGTTATCGGGGATTACTAGCATTAAACACAGGAGTTTACATTTTTATCCTGGCTGACTTCTGTGACGAAAATATACATGATTATATTATTGGCTCACAGAAAATTAAATATACTCAGTGGGCGGTATGCAACTAGGTAGCCTTTATACATATACTGACTGTATTGTTATATGGAAAAGTACCTAGGTATCCCTGTTTACATTTTTGTTTTTACACGAAAGAGGAAAGTAACGAGATGTTTGGGATCACTAAACAATTAAACAATGATTTCTATTCTTAAAGATTGATTTCAAAAGTTTTCAGCCCATCCCATAGGTATTTATTGAGTTGATAGGTAATATAATGAAATTGATTTAACTATAATAGGTAAATATTTATAAAACGAAAAAGTCAGTTAAATATTATTCAAATAATTCTAATTTCTTTGAGGCAAAGAAAAAATTACTACCCTCTGTACTCTATAAGAAACTAACTAAATTCTGTGGTAGGTATGTCACTATGAATGGCAGTGCTATAGCACAGTAGTCAGTTACTTTCTTAAATCTATAGGTATGATATAGGATCAATTTTAATGTATTGTAGAGCAGGAGAAAAAAGTATCCGGACAGTGCGCCAAAGAAGGAGGCTTCTTACTCAAACTCTACGGGAACTTTATTGTCCTAGAGTGCATACAAATAATGTCTGTGCCACAGACAGTCCATGTAGGTATACTAAGTCAATAAAGTACCCGTGCATTTTGAGTGAAGGGCGTCTTTCTTACATGCACTGTCAGGAAACTTTTTTCTCCTGCTGTACATTACTGTGTCATCAAATCTGCGACCAACATATTTAAGTTGTGTGTTGGACAGTGGTGCTAGAATCATATAATGTAGAAGTTCTATCATAGTCCCCAAACAGTTCAGATCTACTAAACCCATTTGAAAATGTAGATATGGGTCAAATATATTTATAAAAAAAATGTTCATGCTCGCAATGCAGAAGAAGCTGTGGGAGATTATACAAAAAGAATGGAAGGCACTAGATAATTGAGAATGAACACGTAACATGAAATTTAATTCATTCAATGCCAGGCAGATTACCGGCGGTCATTGCTGCAGACGACGATATGACCAAACATTAACTATATTCATTGTTTTATCTACTAATATACCAACTATGTATGTAGATACTAAAACAATTATGAGGAGAGTCGTATATAAATCCAGTAACCCTAACATTGTCTACTATTATTTTCCTTTAATATATATCTATGTTATGACCTGTAATAGGTAGTTATCTTTCAATCCCAGATGTAGGTACGAATATTTCCCACTTTCTTCCATTGAAGAAGTATTATAAAGGAAAACACAATATTGCCTACATATGTTTTGGAATAGATGTATTTAATTAATTGATGTTTTATTGACCTAAACGTGGAAATACATTTATATTATGCTTGACTCGTCTTTGCTGCGTAAGCGATTGCAGTATAGGTATGCCTAGCTTGATTTAAACTAACCATACGTTAAGCTGGATAAACAAGTGAAAATAGAATCAAAATGCAGCTTGCTGTAAGCTAACGTGCTATCTGGGATTTGGAATTAAGTAAAAGATTATTTTCTTTGCATATATTGTTTCCATGCCGTAAAGTGGTAGTAAAAGATTAGTAAAGGGTATTACCTATTGCAGGAATAAGATTTGTTTAATTATAGAGAACATATAGAAACATCATACTCTAACCACATGGCAACGCCTAAGCAATATTTAGGTATGACATAACATGTCGCAGTGTTCTTTGATCACTACAACTAGACATTGGCAGTACGAGTTGTCCCAGATTGTATTGCACAGTGCTGTACAGTTACGAACAATAAATGTTGGTCGTCAAAGTGGACACTCTGAAGCTTGGTAGCAACTCGTCTAGGACTAGACGACTAGACAAAAAGTTCCTTAAATTGTATTGCTATAGCTTATTTCAAAAATAGAGAGACAACATTCTGAACAGATCCCCAGCCCAAAATATAACATGTAATTTGCAAAATAAATTTTATGTGACATTCTCTGGTAAGGTACAAGAAAACTAGTCTATAAAAAAATTAGATAAACTAAAGTAATAGGTATAGTAAAACTTTATATACATGGCTGTGGTATATAAACAATGTCAGAATATTTGACAATGGACAACTATAAGAACTAACTGTCATTTGAGTCTGTTCAGAATTTTGTCTCTTTCCTGTTGAAATACCTAAGGCATAGACGGTGGAGAGAGAATAATATGTTCGGTAAAAAAAAGAATCCGGACGTCTGAGAAAATCAACTGACGAAAATGACCGTGCAAGTCATTGAAAACAGTCCTTTTCTGCCAATTTTATGTGCAGCGTGCACACATAAAAACGTATTCTTGGGCCAAAGATGTAGACTTCTTTGAATATATTTATTTGAAACAAATAAATATTTTCTCGCCAATAGAAAATATATTAAAATCAAAAAATTATGTTTACTTGACTAAAATAAATGATTTTCTTAAAAATCTATTATAATCAAGTAAATATTTTCTAGAATGAAGACCTCATTTGAAGTGGGGGATGTAGTGTTGCGAATATCAGTAAACGCCAAGTGGCCAACCTTCAATTATTGTTTTGCTGTGCGAAAGTTACGTGAATGTGTCAAACATTGGTTCCTCTTTAATAAGTGGTAATACACACCGCGAATTTTATTATCTTGGTAGAAGTTGTGTAAAACAGTGGTTTGTTGAATTATACGCACCTATTGATACTACTGGTTAATTTTAGGTTAGATTCTCATTTTAATCTGTTTAGGTACTCTTAAGATATAGTATATTGTTTATAAAAGATCTCTTCTGCAAGTGTTAATGTGCTTAATATTCCAACTAATATCTAGAAATATATTTTTAGTTAATTAGGCAAAGGTGTCGTTATGTTATCTAAGCATGTTGGAACTAAATAAAATGTTGTATTTATATTTAATTCATTTTATAAAATAGTGTTTCTAAAGGTGTTTTTATGATTTAAAAATTCAAACTCTAATTGGCATAGTGTTAAATTCGATTTCTTTTTGTGCTTCAAGAGGCTTCCATATTATGTAATTAAAATATAACTGAAAAAAGATAAAATTTTGAAAAAGTAAATTCTCTTCTAGTTAACCTAATAAATAATTTATATTTCTATTGTGAAATATGTAGCAAATACTATATCATTACTAGGTTAACTTAAGTGTACATGTATATTATATAATATGTATGTATATACAACATATCGTATGTGTAATTAGTATATTGAATACAATAAGTAAGTGTCTTGTCTTAAATAATTTAGGGTCATATTTATAGTTCGTGCTTCAGGCTGTGCCGATGCATGAGCACACGATTTTGACATGAATGTCATTAAAAATGTGTCAAAATCGCGTGCTCAAGCATCGACACAACCTGAAGCACGAACTATAAATATCGCCCTTAAATCCTCGCATTTAATATCAATCCTCAAGTATTTATTTTATCCAAGAACAACATAAGTACTTGCAACAAGAATGAGATTCTTAAATGAAGAAAATATAATATTTCTGATAAGCAAAAATTACTTGGTTTAAAAATATATTTATTTGAATTTCCAAGAATTTAATTTACTTGTAACAAATAGATATTTTCTTGCGTATATACGAACCTACCGTTTACTCGATTCAAGTAAGATTTACTTAATCCAAGAAACTACTTCTATGTGTGTGGGTATTATAAAGTTTTCAACTTCGGTTCATACAGCTTGGCGTTGTATAAAATAGGTTAAAACACCAGCCGTCAGCAAAAATCGATGTGAAGTAGACTGGCGGAGAAGACTGAGGCTACTAACGTGAACTAAAGCGAAATACTTAGAATCGAGCTTATACTTTATCATATTTCGAGATATAATTTCTGTATAGTAGATCTTCACGTACTGCACTCATAGATATGTAATTGTTCCAACTGTGATGTGTATGATCTGGGCGTTACCTTTCATTAAATCATCAAATAGAGAATGGGTCGTACTCCTTTAGAAGAATTTCCAAATTTTCCAGTAACATGACAGTTGGCGAGAATTGATTTAAGAAGCAGTGGCAAAATTCCGTGAAAAAGTGTCTGTGTCTCAAAAATCAGATAGGTAAATCATTAAGAAAAACGGGCACTTGAAACTATAGCAGATGTTGAGAAACGAATAATTCAATGACCTACACAAATCTATTCGTAAGCTATCACAGCAAACACATTCATATGGGACATGCCAGACAGGTCTTAAAAAAATCTACTTTTAGGTACACAAGTATCTATCATTGCGTGCAAGAACCCTTATTGATCACGTAACCACATAATTACTGTCAAACAAACAAATTACTATTATTAACAAATTTTTCTTCTAAGATGAAGTATGGTGTCATTTATCAGGATATTTAAATAAACAAACAACACCTATTTGATCTAGTAAAAATCTACCTACTTGAAATTCATGAATCAATTTTGCATTTTCCAGAAATCGGTGTTTGGTTTGTTATTTCTCATAGATTGAGATATTTCCAATGAAATAATGCAACACCCCATAAGATAAAGGGAATGATGGGATGGAATTATTGCATAAATTCTTTGATAACCGGATAGTAGACTTTCCAAAGCGATCTCTGGATTTGATAATCGCATAGTAGACGTTCCACCGCGATCTCTGGATTTGATAATAATGGATTATTTCATTTATGCACTCCTGTTTATGTTTTTAACTGAAACGGTTGTATTCATAATTCCAAACATTTTAGTACCTACTTTCTATAAACACACATAAAAATCCGAAGTTAATTCTAACACTTTTTCAACACTTTTTCGGTGTTCTCTCGCGTCCATCCACTTCTGGTGTTAAAATTAATGGAGTTAGAATAAAAAGTGCTAGTGTTATATTCAGAAGTGATAAAAACATTGTCCCTGCGGTAGTTGCTTATATCTTTTAAACTGTTAGTCTCATCTCGGAAAGGAAAAATATTTATTAACCTCGATATAGTAACTGTTATCCCGAAAAGAATTAGGGTTATCTTTAAAACTGTTAGTATAATCATCTCAAAAAGAAGAAATACTTAACTTCCGCGGGAGTGGCTGTTATCCAGAAAAGAGTTAGGGTTATCCTGAGAAGTGTTAGTATTATATTGAAAAGGAAAACTACCAATCTTTCAATGTAGTAACTGTTATACCCCGAAAAGAGTTAGGTACAGTTATTCTTAGAAGTGTTAGTTTTATCTCGAAAAGAATAAATTCTTTACTTCTGAGGTGGTAATCGTTACGTCGAGAAGAGTTAGAGTTCGTTCTTCGCGCCGTCCTACTGACGTCAGTACCAGCAACCAGAGGCTAGGTCGGTGCAACCGCACCGTGATATCCGAAATCAGGCGCCCCAAATTAGCTTTTGGGAATTGCAGTTGAGGAATGCATTTGGACTTTTGCGCCGAGACCTCCGACACCCTGTTGCCAGGTACTATAAAATCCGTCACAAATGCAGAATATCCTGAAATGGGAGGAATATATGTAAAAAATATTGATCTGTATTTATTACAGATGTTATCCAGCTACAGCCTGTGATATGAATGTGTCTGGTTTACCTATAATAAATAATTATACCAGATACTTACTTTTATCGTCTATGACCTCTTTTGTCAGTAAGTCACTATTTATTTTCACCACTTCTTATGATTCCTATATTTGATGCGTGAATAAAATCCAGCATCCATTTTCGTTAACCCAAGTTATACAGAATAGTCGTTATTCTTGTTAGAACATCAGGAACGCTACCCTTTCTCTAACAAAATGCTTATGCGGGAATTAAGCAAGTGCAATTATCCAAATCGAACTCTTTTAGGATAACATTTTCATTTTTTCGGATTAATTTCGGTGTTGAGTTTCTCCAAAGCAGATAAAATGTTTTACATTTGGATGTATTCTATCTCCTGATCTATGGATTATGCAGTAATGGATAACTTGTTATTGGCTTTATGGTGTTAAGTCGGTGTTTAACTTATCTTTATTAGACAACTATTCTATCACCTTTTTTTTAACTCCGCGGGATTTAGGTAGATGTAATTTGATCGGCAAAAGAAAACAAATACATTCAATTTGATTAGAACTATCACTTTTTGGGGTAATTATTAGTCTATATTTTAACATCAACTGAAAGGATAAAAATTTATAGCACAAATTTTTTTGTGTGTAGAAACTAAAAAAATGGCGATTTTCTGGTATATATCGCCTCTGAAGCGACATCTTAATGATCCAACAATAATCGGCCAGCATATTGGGATTCTTTTTGCCTCAATACCTCTTTGCATAGGTGAAATTGTCAGATAAAAATGTTGCCCGTTTACTGCGGCAAGAGTTCCGGGAAGATGATGTGTACTTTTAAGGAAATATTACAACTCGAATTTTTATAAAATGTTATAAGATCGTTGATATCCTTCCGCCTTTCGATTGCTCAGAAAACTCTGAATAATATTTTTAAATGATCAGCATTCAAAAATATTGCTGCTTTCCCCAATAATTTTGCAAACTTTTCATTATGGATTAATGATGATATTTGTGGACCCACAAATATTCCTTCTTTCATTTTTGCATCACTAATTTTAGGAAAACCGCTAACAACTAAACAAAACAATGTAGTAATCCACATCAAACTTTTTGAAGATATGGATGATACGGGTGGTGCAGGCGGAAAAGCCATAAGAAAGAAAAGCTATAAGAAAATCTATATTGACAAGTGAATATAGTAGAAGAAAACTGTGGTTGGCGTTCTCGATATGGAAAATAAATTTTTTGACGTTTCTTATTAAAGAGTTCAGAAAGCTTCTCTTTCATTAAAACGAACACAACGTAACAATTCTAAAGAGGATGGCACATTTTTTGAAAGAGAAGCAATACAGGCAAACTGTTCAGAACATTTGTTACACGCAATGTGTACCTAAATACTCCCTGTAATGAACTCTTTTCAGTTACTACGAGAATCTGCATATGTTGCATGTTATGCTTAGAATAAACACACATGGAATGTGTAGGTGAAGAACAAACAATGTAATCTATACTTTTGTGATTTATGTCTGTAATCAATGCAATTTGCAACACAGAAAATTAAATTGTCAAACAATTTAATATTTAGTTGAAAAGACCGAAGAACCAATTCACCGACTCAGCCAACTTTCGGTTGATTGATCTGTCAATCTGTACCGACTTGTGTGTTTATTTAATACCAAAGTAATGCGACAACTATATCGTTACATGTTATGATTATTTGTAAACTGTTAAATACAGCATAGAGAACTATAAAAAGCATTTTTATAGTTATATAAAAACATTTTTATCTGGCAATATTTAATCACTTTCCTGAAAATGTAAGGAACAAACACGCATATATTGGGTTGCTGGTTTTCTCATCAACTTCAATTTCCATACTTTTTCCTGTCCACTTTTTCCAGAGTTCCCAATTTATTTGTTATATACACTAAACTACTTTTTTTCTTTTGAAAAGCGGGTAAAGCTTAAATGCAGCCGTTTATATTAGATTTTCCCTTTGGCTTCTTACATATTTGAGTAGGCAGATGAAGTAAATCTTAAAAAAAAAGCCGTTTCTTTATGAAGAAATTGAAGTCAATATAACCTCCATTCGACGCCATTTTGGCATTCATTGTGGCGCCACCATCGGTAATGTTAATTGCCAATAGATCTCCAACTTTATACTGGAATCACGGAAGATTGGAAATTATTTATATCATGTAACACCTTAGAGGATATTAGGAATAATTCATGCCTCCTCTCATATTCGGCTAAACGTGTCAATACAATATATACATTATAATAAATCTTACTTTTACAAGTATTTCTCTATTAAATGTCTTCACATATATATGTATACATAACTGTGAATGACCTACCCTCCAGCATAATCGACCAATTCACATTTCATATCATACGTATATGAAATGTGAATTGGTCGGAGAGAGTGAGACATTCGCGAAGTTCCTGACATCAGGATTGCTCACGACTGTACATATGTATGTATACACAATAAACTAACTGCTTTAATATGTTTTCTGTGATATAAGATGAATCGATACATACAATACGTCACTATATTGTACACACTGTAAACATAAACTTCTGCTCTTGAAGTTTGTCAATAATACATATTATGTAGATATGGGAATGTATTCTGCATTAATTTATGTGCCTTATAATTTTCCTCCATTATTACTATATTCAGGCAATTATTATTGAAGGTTAAGCAAATAAAATGCACATGTTTGTTGTTTAAGTTATTAAATGTGATTAAATGGATAAAGTAGAAATTTAATGGATATATAATAATTGTATTACTAAAATTTAAAAGCACCAATAACTTGCTGTTGTGCTTAAGATTTAATGACTAATGCGAATTTAAAATGCTATAACTATACACACTTAGTTAACAGTTGTAGTGTTGGAAAGTAAGTAGACGAAAAGTGTACAGGCGTGATCGAAAAGGGGAAACCACTTATAATTACTCATTATCGTTCGTGTTTAGACATTCAGAACATTTCAAGGAACAGACCAGGGCTGTTCTGTTTGAATTATCTAAACAATAAGAAATGTCATTTTTATTCCGGCGTAGTTAATTATTTATTGGGGATATTGGGATATAACGAGAATGATGGCAAAAGCAAAATGTCAATAACCTGGTCGATAGCCGCAGTGGTTTTTTTTATGTGTGGTGGGTGCTTAGTTGCAGTGACTCCGTAAGCTGTATTACTTGTCTGGCTATCACTGCAACTCTTGCGGTGTAGTTTTAGTGTGTGTAAGTTGTGTCTAAATGGCTTTGTGACAGCATCATATCGCCTTTTAAGATGCCGCGCTGTTAATCACTTTGCTCCCAACAGCGAATGGCAAGTCGATCCGGGATTAAACTCTCTGAGAAAATGTCACCGTCCCTCCAGAGAATTGAACCCCGGCACCTATAGTTCTCTCACAACAATAGTCAACCGCCTAACCACTGCGGCCATCGACCCGTTTCCCGGTTAGGTGGCTTATTGTCGTTATGGCGGAACTATAGAAGCAGGATTTCAATTCTCCGGAACGACAGTGATATTTTTCTCGGAGAATTTAATTCAGATAGACCTACCACTTGCTGTTGAGAGCAAAGCAGCGCGGCATTATAAAAGACGGTATAATAATGTAATAGAGCCATTTAAACACAATTATACACACACAAAAACTATACCACAAGAGTAGCAGTGATAGATAAGCACCTATCACACATAGAAAAAAACAAACTAATATTATAATCATTTAATTAAATTATATTAAATATAAACCGTATAATACTAATGATGTAACGAGGCCAGTTTCCCCTTTTTGACCATGCTTACACATTTTTTTCCTGGTTACGCCCGAATATTGCTACAGCTTTCCCATTTTGCTTGACTTCTTCCGGCATTTTCTGATGTGTTGGCATACATTGGGAGCGCCTTATAACTGGAACGAGGAAATTAAGGCAGCACACACAGCATCAAACAAAGTAGCCGCGATGTCAAAAGCGCATATAACATGAGACATACGATAGGCTTATAATAAATACCGCAGTACAGTACAAATAAATAATAATAATCATCATCATCATCAATATATTTTGCATTATTATTGTTGTTAAAAATTTACCCAGAAAAGACGTACGCATTATCAAGCATTATTAAGCTAAACATCTGCAACATTGCGGAAGCTTCCAGATTTTTTCGTTAAATGATGTTCGTCCTGGTGTAAAAAGGGTCTTGTATAGAGGGAATTATAGTTCCGTGTCAACTAATGTAATAATTGCGTAGTTGAAACGGTCTTTGAACTGAGTTAACATATTTGTGTGCGCGGGCACGTATACATATGTTAAACATAATCCTTTTGATTCTGATAAGATCGTTGTAAGGTATGCATATTACACAAATTACTGTAGTACATTAGATTTGTAGTATTTTAGATCTGGCAATCGTCCAATACATTTATTTACATCTGCATACTGCAACCTGTTACTATTTGATTTTGTGATCATAATTACGCTACAATTGAGACCTAACATGGTGTTGATAGACGGCATTTTTCAAATTGTTATCCAATCTCGAAATCCAGAGTATCAAAGACAAGAACACAATACATATAAAGCTAGTGACAGTAGAATAAACCTAAAACAGGTTATTTGGTCTATACTGCAAAGTTTCGGCCTTCTATCATTTCATTCAATTATAAGTTCTGATTTGGCAAGGCTATTTTCGAATAGCTTTCTTGATATTTTTGACAAATCATCGACATGAAATGAAATATTTTGAGATTTAACGTACGCTATGTAATCACCAATCGAGATGGTTCTACAAAGATAATCAACGACAAATACTGCCATTTGATATAAATGAGTATAGTTAAACCTTGATTGATTATGTGTTAAAGTGCAGGCATGCTTCATAAATAAGTGAGATTTATACTTAATATAGATGGACATAATATTTCTTCAGATTGTTGAAGTCGGTGATTTTTTGTGAGAAGACCCGGTAACATAACATAAAATATTTTAACATGCGGATTTACGCGAAATTTCATTTTTCCCTATTATTTCGACACACACCAGAAAACTAAGTAAAGAGGGCTAACTTCAGACGGGTGAATTTTGCTTTTCTCAATTACTTCACGAAATATGCATGATAGAAAACTGTATCTTTGGAACAATGGAGAATAAACCTGAAATAACTATCAAAATTTCGAATTTTGAAAAAGAGAGCGGCTCAGAAAATTTCGTTTGTCTCAAATATTTTAGTTGCACGTGGTAGAAAGATAAAGTTTTGGAACAAGGACTACTGGAACAATCTGGAGCAACTTTCAAAATTATGAAGTTACAAAACTCTGGAATAATATAGAACAAATCTAGAACACGTTGGAACAGCGATCAAAATTTCGAAAACGAGGGACTTAATTCATGTAGGCCAGGAGTCTGCTATCTCTTAATAAATCCATACAATATAGTAGATTTAATATGAAAGTAATAACTCTTGTATTATAAGTCAAGTATATTATATTTAGAATTATATAAATCATTATGATAGTATTGAAAATTATAATAGCAGTTCAATTTTATGTTATGTGAACGAATATTCGCTTTTTCTTATTTCAACAATGTCTTTGCTTCCTCTTGATTCGTTCTTGAGTCATTCCCGAATAAAATTTATAACGTAGTAACTAAACATTTTTTACTCTTCTATGAATTTACAATGTTGGAAAAATATGATGAGCAATCTGAACGCATAATTTTAGCGGTGCATGATTTTCCATAGCTGAGTTGTTACAATGAGTTTCGAAATTCCCTAGAGCTGCATTTTTTACTGAGTGGCTCCGATAGATGCAAAAATCCGTCGGCATGGAAACCGAAACGGGTGGGAGAAACCGGCCGTTCTTACTGTGGTGCGAAGGTGTACTATATAGTTGTACTTTGTGTATAATGGAACGCCTTTCGCGTTACTTGAGCGAGTTTGAGCAAGGAATGGTTGTACGTATGCACATGGCAGGTGGATCTTTCCGTGAAATCGCGCGCCATTTCCTAACGGTCCATAACGGTCGTTGTCAGCAGCGCAATGGGGATGGGGAGAATGGAATAGGCAAGGACGTATGCGCCTTCAGCCGCGGGCTGGACAGCCCCGCGTGACCACAGCACGCGAGGACAACACGAAGCAACGTGGAGCTGTTTCGCCAACAGGAAGGGAAGGCGTACTCATTACGCGAACTGTGCTGGAGCATTTTCTAGAGAGTAAACTGCGAGTGTGCCGTGCGTTCCAACGGATTGCACTGACTTGCAAGTACCATCCTACACGGTGCTAGTGGATTGAGGCAAAACATCGGTGGATTGCCGTGAGGAGACACATTTTGTTTTACAACAAATCCAGATTCGAAATGAGCGTCGGTGGTGCGGGGATTTTGGTTCGTCGAAGAAGCGGTGAGCGTCAATTGGAGCAGTGCATCCAACCATATACCATATCCACCGCCAGCAGGGTATTATGGTATGGGGTGCGATTGGATATGGTGGACGTACACATCTGCTGCATATACAGCAGATGATGGTCGCCGATACGTAGATGAGGTGCTACGGTTCGTTGTGCTTTCCTATGTCCGGCGGTCTATAAAATTTTACCAAATCAAGTGGTTGCGTTTAAGGACTGTCGAATGTAGTCTAATAGATGTCATCACATATTCGATTTATCATACTACATCATAATAGTTACAATAGCATGATTTCTAAATCATATAATATAGATAATATTATATAATATAATAATTAATAATATAATAATATAAATAGATTTAAACATAAAAACTTTTTCTAGTAAACTTCTTGTTTACTCCAGATGTCATGGTTATTTATCATAATGACATTTCTAACAGTATATTTAGGAAGTGACTTATGCTTTGCACTAATATATCGGCTTTTGTATTCTTGTGACTCAGTAAGTTCCTCGCTTATTTTAAATATATTTTCGGGTTTGGATTAGTACCATTTTAGGATCCATTCAGCCTATTTGGCTGCCATGACTGACCTAAGAGTTGTTTCCGTTTCTATATCCCCTACTGCACTCCATCCGAAGACTGGTATCACGATCGCCATTTTTTTGCTGTTGAATCCTTTACTGATTACTCAGGTGTTCTACATTGCTTATGTCGTTATCGCGATACTTTTTTGAATTGTCTGGTTAACTTGCGCTTATGGTTCTGATATCTTTAGAATTTGGCGTGCCTCTCTTACTAGTTTCTATAATCTATATCGAGAACTAAGGGGTGCCGAATAATAATTGAACACATTGCTTCAAAATAGTGTATTCTATTTCATACGTATTGCATAGGGGAATAATTGGCTGTTTGCACGTTCAAGTTACCAATTTAATGTTAAGTTGTCATACAATTTTTCACTGCTGCTATATGTTCTACATTTCGCTACTTATGGCGGATTTTGTGTGAATGTTGGCAACATTGTGCAATGCATAGAAACCACTGTATACAACCGGAACTCATTCAGTGATTAATGTTATTCTGACATAAACCTGCCATATCGTTATACATTTGTGTAACCACTTCTAGTTTGCACAACTTGGGCAAATTTGTTTGGGACATGAATTATGAATGAATTCTACACATGCACCATGATGTTCAAATTTAGAGTCTGACGTTGTAATCACTAAAGCGTTGTTTTACACACGTGTTGGTTTGCCAGTTCTATGAGATGGTAGTGCTTAACATTTATATGCTGAAAATTAACATTTTTGCCGATAGGTTTGCTAAATGTATTTTAGAATAAATTATAAAGCAGATACCACAGTAAAATAAGTGATATCCAAAATTATCTTAAACATTTTTTTGAACAAAATTAGCTAATAATAATAGTTAGCTAAATAAATGAACGGTAACATATAAATATAGAAAAAAAACACTTATATTAGACATAAACTATGAAACTACTCTTGATGGGTGGTTTTCCGAAATTTGTTATTTGCTTAAAATCACACCTAGATCAACGCAACGCAACCTTTTACGTTCTGGAGTACCGCAGGGATCCAATTTAGGACTGTTACGTTTTATTATATACATAAATCATCTCTTCAATTTATTAGACTGTAGGAAACTTGCCTATGCCGATGATCAAGATTTTTAACAAAATTACTTCTCCGTTAGACTGTTTAGACCTGCAAAGAAATCTCACTGTTATCAACGTATGGTGCGTAAAGAACAAAGTTCATTTGAATGCTGACTAATGTGCCATTGCTTGATATACTAAGCATTCTGAAACCACTACTTATCAATACTCTATTAATGAAACCATTATTCCCAGGGCCATGCAGTTTAAAGACCTAGGAGTGCTTTTTGATTCTCAGTTATCTTGTACACAGCAGATCACTGATATGACCTTATTTGCCTCTTAAATCTGCAGGTTTCCTTATTTGCTTTTCAAGATCCTTTAGCAACCCAGGCACACTGTAAACCTTATAGGTATATAGATAGATAGATAGATAATTAAGTGGGATGGCTATGTGGCCTGTTGCTACTGCGACCGATAGGTCTATTGTAGCTCCCTATTATCTAGACCACCCGGTCTAGCTTAGCCTTTTTTATGAAGCTTTCCAGCCGTGCCGGGTTGGTGTTCATGTAGCTCGCCGCGTGTGGGTATGGTTCGCCAATGCACTCTAGCCTCAATCTGACTAGTACCTCGCATTGACACCGAATGTGCTGCGAGGTCTCTTCATCTGTCTGACAGATTCTGCACATGGTGTTTTCCGCCAGACCAAGGTTGCTCATATGCTTGTTGAGTCTGTTATGTCCTGTTAAAAGGCCTACAACTAGCCTGATCGTTCTCCTGCCTTTGTTCAGAAGGTCCTCGGTGTATTTAGGCATGTATTCTTTGATGAATTATTTAGCCTGCCGCTGTCCTGGGGAGCTTTTCCACCATTCGAGGGATTTACTTGCCGACCATTTCTCCATGGTTTTGGCTACCTCCCTTTTCGTGGTTCCACACAATGGTATAGGTCCAATGAGTGGCCAAGATGTTCCGTCTTTGGCCGGGGCATCAGCCTTCTCATTTCCTTTAATACCTTTATGCCCCGGTACCCAAGCTAGGGTCACCTTGCTGTGCGCCCCTAGTTCATTTAGTGCGCATATGCAGTCCCATATCAGCTTTGATGTGATCTTTGTTGCGTCAAGCGCTTTCATCACCGCTTGATTATCAGTGAAGATGGATATGGGTTTTTGTTCTGTCCCTTGCCTTAATATTTCTCTGACACAGTAGTGAATCGCAACTGTTTCTGCCTGGAAAACTTCAGTTTCCTTCGATAGACTTAAACTGACTTCCGTTCTTGGTTTAACTCCGAGTATTCCGGCTCCTACACCTTGTTCCGTTTTCGAGCCGTCTGTATACCAGTGTAGAGAGGCTTTAACGGGAGAGCCACCTATCCATTGCTCTCGTTCTGGTATTATGGTTTTATATTTTTTGTTGAAGTTGTATTTTGGAACCATTACGTCTGTGGGTAAACAGGTTACCTCTCCGGTTTTTAGTTCTTTAATCAACTTCTGATATATTCTCCCATGTGTGTGTGTAATGGGTGTTTGATTTTGTATCAGCCTGTACGTGGCAGACCTTGCTTCTCTTTGTATATGGATATGTAGAGGTGGTAGGTTTAATAAGACTTCCATAGCCGGTGTTGGAGTAGTTCTCATGGCCCCCGTGATGCACATGCATGCTAGCCTTTGTACACCATTTAGGAGCCTCGCTATTCCGGCCTGTTGGGTCTTCGGCCACCACACCACTGGCCCGTATGTTATAATAGGTCTGATCACCCTTGTGTATAGCCATAAGGTCATTTTTGGGTTTAGTCCCCAGTTTTTTCCACACAATTTTCTGCATCTGCCGATGGCCATGGATGCCTTATTGCATGTCTTTTGTATGTGTGTATTCCAGGTGAGTTTTTGATCAAAGGTAACCTCCAAGTATTTTGCTTCCTTGGCCATTGGGATTTCTATATCCCTTAACCTTACCGGTTCAAGCTCCCTAAGGTCTCTCATTTTGTGAATGAAACAATCTGTGTCTTCATGGCATTAATAGACGGCCTTTCTCGAATGCACCAATTGTTCACAATATTTAGGGCTGTTTGCATTCGTTCAGAAATCACTCCTGCAAATTTCCCCTTCACTACGATTGCGAGGTCGTCTGCATATCCGAGGCAATAAAAGCCCTTGGCTGACAGTTCCTCTAGCAGCTCATCAACTAGGTTTGCCCACATTAGAGGCGACAGTACCCCTCCCTGTGGGCCCAGACTGTATCCGCCCTCTTTTGACGCTTTGTCTTTTCGAGGCAATTGCTCTCATAAGCCGCCATGATGGCTTCGCTTACGTGCTCTGTCGCTAATTCGATCCCGTCCACACTCTCCACCGGCGCCGCACCCCCTTCTAGAGACTCCCTGAGAGGCTCCTCGTAGCCATCCCAGTTTGTCTCCTTCGGGTTTCTGTATTTCATCTGAACTAGAGAGGTGTCAATATCGAACCTGACGTGTCTGTGATCCGCACACGACGGCTCATCAGACACATGCCAGTTAACAAGTGTGTCGCTAATTTTCCCCGTACTAAAAGTTACATCTAGAACTTGCGGGTTTTAATGACAAAAGTAGGTTTATTCCCCCTGTTTATAACTATAAGTCCTTCGCATGAAATAAAATTTAGACGAGACTCACCTCTCGGGTTTGTGTTTGTGCTTCCCCAGGTCACGTGATGCGAGTTGGTGTCGCATCCTAGAATGAGTTGGAGGCCCTTATTCTCACAATATGCGGTTATATTGCCTAGCATATGAGGTGGACATCTATTCTCCTCTCCCGGAAAGTAGGCGGAGCATATTACCCAGCTCCTGGGTCTCTCTTCCGTATTGGCTGTTAGAAGCCCTGTAACAAAGTCGCCGGTGCTAAGCACCGGTATCAAAGTAAATGTAATTCCATCACTGTATAAGATACATGCCCTTGGCCTTGCATCTGAGGGGTGGTATATGACCTTACCTCGTTGTGTGTTCAGGTCGACGATTTTCCCCCGTGTATCCATGGTTCCTGCACCAGTGCGATATCTATGCTTTCTTGGTCAAACCTTCTGCTAAGCGTTGCCGATACAGCTTTTGCATGCTGGAGGTTGGCCTGCAGGAACCTGATTTCTCCTTTGTTGCCCATTATGGTGGATGAGCCTCTCCTGCGAAGTACTCGGCCGAGAGCCCTTCTTCCTCCATCGGGGTCGCCCGCTCCGGGGTGGGTTTCCCTTGGAGCGTGACAACACTCGACGTGGAACTTTCGAGCTGACTGTCCTCAGTGACTTCGGTATCAGGCTCTGTTGTCACCTCCATCGCCTGTGGTGTTGTAGAGGTTGCCGGGGTTTCATCCTCCTTGCTTTGCCTCTCTTCTTCCGTAGCTTTATCCTTGATACGGAAGCGCAAGGTTCCCATACCGAAGTAGGGCTTCATGTTAAGCTTTTGGAGCTCCTCCTTTGACTCGTCGTCAACGGCGAAGGTCCATACTGCTCCCTTTTGAGCTGGGGTTGTCCCCCAGAGTATCCAGTCATTTGTCTGGAGCTTCCTGTTGCTGACTCTAAGTCTTTGCAGGATCTGCTCTGACGTTAACCTTACTCCGTATTCGTCTGGTACGAAGGTAACGCAGGTGGTAGGTTTTGGAATCTGCCTTCCTTCCAGAGCCCGGAGGGAGGCCCCTTCCCATTGCCTCAGTCCCGAGACGTTCTCCGTCAGCCACCGCTTTCCTCGTCCGCGCAGGTCACGATCAAGTGGCCCGGTCTGAACAGACACTTCACAAAACGGACCTGTGGTCCTTGCTCTGGACTCATCGGCCTGTAGTATGGCATGGTGTACCTTAATGAGCTTCTCTCTCTCTAGGAGTACTCTTGGGTACGCTTCGTCCACCACTGCGATCTTGACTCCCGCGATGGCATCTCTGAAGGAAGCAACCTCAGTTTTAGCCTTTTTCTTCGTGGGAGCGGTGCTTCGTGGTGTACTACCCTCTAACCTTTGCCGCTTTGGCATCTTTGGGGTTTTTTCGCTCTTTGTTGTTGTTGATGAGCTTTTCCCAAGATGACTGATCACGTTAGCCTTGATTACAGCCCTTTTGGCCTTGATGTAATCTTGTGCTTGCGCGACCAGTTTCTTAATTTTACCCTTAGAAATCCCAGAGACTCGCGCTCCTCGGATTTCTTCGTCGGACATTAGGTCGACATCCTCCAGGGTATCAACTCTAATGCTTGATTTTTTCGGGGGCCTTGGATCTGTGTCCTTCTGGCTCCCTTGACTTGTTGATGGGGCTGGCTTAGCTTCCTGCCTTTCAACTTTGGACCTTTCGCCTTTACTCTCATCCGAAGTTAGATCTGAAACAGACTTATTAATGTTTGGTTTGTACTTACTCATGTTCGATCCCACGAGAAGCTAGGGAAAAAGAGATTCCACCACAACAGAGCCCCGCATGCTGGGTGGAGAGGTATATACAATGTGCCCCAAGGTTGGGGCCCTCGCAGACTAATCTTCTATTTAGCTACGCATCCCCTCGGCCGGACCCCTTGCCTTAGGATTTAGGTTTTTTGTGAAGTTGTCTCCTCTCGATCCGGTTACAACGAGTTGCTTCTTCGACATGCATTCACGTCATTGGGTCAACAAAGAATTGAAGGTAAGGCAAATTTCTAGCTAAACTTATACATTATAATACTGATTTGCCTTCCTTACTAATTTTCCTACAATAAATTCTCTTCGTGATTCCTCAATTGAATACTAGAACCACAAACACTTTCTATACACCTAGACCGCGCTCTAATGTACGTATTGACTAGAGCTCCGTTGGTCCAAATGTGTTAAAATGCATATAAGTTTTACACTGATATATTCTTAAAATCGTGCTAGTTTTTTTGCACCGATTAATTGCTTATTAGTAGTTTGTTAGTTATTACAATCATAATCTTAATTTTTGTACTGTAAATTTGTAAATGATAAACTGTATTTTTCTTGTAATTTTACCCTGTAAATGGAACTCTCTGTTGGGTAATAAGTGCGTGCGGCGACGGTGATCTGCCCTGTTGAGTCTGGTTATCGCCCGATAGAGGTCAGGGAGTTTATCTTCTGAGTTTCTGTCGAGTAATTTCTTGATATAACGGGTATGTGGGAATTCGTTTGTCAGTTCATACTCTTGTATCACACACTGATGAGAACAAATAAGTTCGAAACACGTGTCTGTGTGTCAGGATAGAACTACAAACGTTTCCTTTATGCACTGTGTGTTACGACGTGTGGCTATCGTCAATCCAGTTGCTTTGAATTAGGTTTACCTGCTTCATTGTAACATGCTGATGTAGTTTACCAAATCTCCAGCAGAGGGATGTGTACGTTTCACACTTTTGTGTTCTGTTTGTGCTTACACTTATCGGGTTATCCGATAGAGGACGATAGCGCTTACACACGTGATCTCTGTATCGCTTGCAGTGCGGCGACGGTGATCTGCCCTGTTGAGTCTGGTTATCGCCCGATAGAGGTCAGGGAGTTTATCTTCTGAGTTTCTGTCGAGTAATTTCTTGATATAACGGGTATGTGGGAATTCGTTTGTCAGTTCATACTCTTGTATCACACACTGATGAGAACAAATAAGTTCGAAACACGTGTCTGTGTGTCAGGATAGAACTACAAACGTTTCCTTTATGCACTGTGTGTTACGACGTGTGGCTATCGTCAATCCAGTTGCTTTGAATTAGGTTTACCTGCTTCATTGTAACATGCTGATATAAGTTTTACACTGATATATTCTTAAAATCGTGCTAGTTTTTTTGCACCGATTAATTGCTTATTAGTAGTTTGTTAGTTATTACAATCATAATCTTAATTTTTGTACTGTAAATTTGTAAATGATAAACTGTATTTTTCTTGTAATTTTACCCTGTAAATGGAACTCTCTGTTGGGTAATAAAGATTATTATTATAAAAATGCACACAAAAGTTGGTCCAACTAATATTCGGCGTATTCTAATAATTATTAATTTTATATACTCATTGATCTAATATTAATGTTGGTAAATACCTATGTATCTTATTTTCGTACATACCTATTTGGCAGTAATAGTAAACCTTTTCGGCATGCATATAAAGCATTCTTATTATGAATATACGGATGGTCATTACATACATCATTTAAATGGACAGTAAATTTCAATACAAGCGATTTATGTCTTGCCGCACTATTTATTGCCGGAGCCAACGTCCAGTTCGGTTACAAGAAACATCCGGTTTATCAGATTATAATGAATCAATCAATTTTCGGGGCCTACAATTGCTTAATAAAGACGTCTGATTGGAAACCATTTGAATTGAAATTTAGTGTCAAAAGAATTTAATAAATTTTATTTTCTAAACGCGATTATAACTGAAATGGTATAGTAAATTATATCAACTCAAATTGAATTACTAAAACTAAAGCACAGGATCTCTATTCAGGTATGTAACTACCTACTTAGTTTTCCTATTTCAAAATGCAACATTTTTAGTTTTTTCATGATTCCTACATCGTTTTAGTTTGAGAACCTGTTTTATTGTAGTACTACACGTATGTACATACATAGAATTATATTTGTTAGTCAGCACAACTTGTAAAATTAATTATTAAAGTAGTGTAATTTAACGACTTGTACTTCACATGAACACGGGATGCAAACAATAATCATGCTTTGCATGTTTATAATTAATTCGTTATTAAATTAGATCTAATACATTCGTATTGCAGAAGACTATAGAAATTATGTCTAGCGGATAACAAAATATTTGTTTGTATAGACTTACCTAGTACATGGAATACTTGTGCAAACACTGACATAACCTCGAAAATCATCAACAGGTAATTACATCTTCATTAATAGGGTTTTAAAACTAGAGAAAATTGTTAGATAAGTAAAGATAAGTAAATGGTGTATTTATGAGTCGCGCATAATTGGTTCTCCAGTTATTTGAGTAATAGCCTACACTGTGTGGAATTAAATGGTGTAAGATCGGGCTCACTAGTATTGGAAAGAGATGTTCCTTAGGAAAGTGTACTTGGTCCATTACTATATACCGGGATATTATTTGCTACCTGTGGATTGCATTCTGGTCTACTGGAAATGGGACGGACTTCAAGTGTAAGCATTATCATGCGCATGATTCGTCCCCCTCATCTCGCAGTAGTACGGATGAGGGCTTCGTTGAATTGATTGAAATTGAAGAGATCGATGTGACGATAGCATTTTCTAGTAGTTAGACAAGGGTAAAGAACAATGGTGGGTACTTGCTGTTAGACAACGATAGCATACAACACACAATTGCTCAGCAGAATAGTATGCGTATATCTTGACTTTGTGAACTCATTTAAATCATATTTTCATCCTTCTTTCACTCATATAAACAGGATCATCACATTAAAAGTTAGCTATTATACGTCAATGATTTGTCATTACCTAACACCGTTATATTTGCAGATGACACATCAGTACTAGTGACCACTGAAAAAGATGGTGATGACTCTGAGGGTTAAAGAAACAATGTCCACTATTGATAATCATTACGGTCTAACAGGTTTCATGTGAATAGTGGGAAGACTGTTTTTATTGAATTCTAAACTTAAAATATCGATAGATATGATTCACGATATATTAGGATTGATGACCGGAGTACAAGTATGTATTGTACTAGTTGAAAAAACTAAATTTTTGGGCCTCATTATTAGTTCGCGGTGCAACTATAGAACATTGTTGCATTACGGAAGAAATTAAACAATAATATCTAATATAGTTAGTTTTTAATTTTATTTATTCATTTGGTATTTGGCTGATAATGAGGGTCCATGAGCCCTCAAAACACGTGTCCAAAATTAATTAATTAAATGTTATGGTGTTGGTATTACCGATGCTTTAGCTGTATCTTACAAGCCCACAATCCTTGATGTAAAGCGTATCAACTTAAAATAAACGTATTACCTACTTATATATGTATTTATAAAACGCTTCGAAATTATATCTAGGATACTTACAATATATGTATGTTGCATCCAAACAGTTGTTAATGGTAAAAAGAGAACGTTTAAGATATTCTAAAATAAACGTTTAAAATGGTTATAGGGTAATATATTGTAATGTTATATTCAATATTACATTTTATTCAATATTTACAATTCCACTTGTCAGTTGACAGATGATCCAGCTGTAGGTAATCTAAAAAGAAAAAAAACACTAAATTAATTGAATATTCATTAAACTATAACCAACTATCTGATCTGTGTATTTCTTCAATTTAATTTAATTCTATTTTATAAAATATGCAACATTAACACGATTGCACACATGCGAGGTATTTGTTTAAAATTAACTCATTTAAATCCAAGTCAACACTATCAAATGATAGAGGAGGCGCAACTCTTCAAGTTGGCACCATCGGTATTTTCCTTGCATATGTGCGAGTCGATGTCATGATTTGCCTCAGTAGCCATCTGACGCAGAAGGGGTGTTGCTCAGCAGAGATCTTATGTTAAGTCCAGCCAACGACAAAGACAGAAAGATGTTAAATGCACCACAATAATGACCATCATATTTTATAAGGTAATTAATTAATTTCAAATCATTTATTTTGTACACAAATACACACCAATATTGTAACAAAATCACACAATTAAATTCCACACACACAAGAAGAAAGACCAGCCAGTTAGGGGCATTTAAAGAACAAAAAGTAGGTGGTAATTAAAATCTACAACTTTTCGGTGACCCTGTATACAACAAAATTCCGATCGGACGCGCATAAATTAATCCATCAACGATCGTTGATTGCCGTGATTGACAGATGACTATCAAAAGGTATTTCTGATGAAATTTAGAGACAATTGCGAATCACCTATAAAAAGCCGTGCGAGAGCAACAAACTTCCGCTTTTTGCATTTTATCTTCGTACAGAGCGTTTATCTCTACTTTTGTAAATTAACCCGGTGCACCGTGGGCCCAAATCAACGATTATCTTCGAATAAGTACTTATAAACATCCAAAACTTCTACCGAATTTAATTACCCCTACGAAAAAGACGTCTCTCCATCCACCATCCGTCTATAGGCGCGCGAAGACAGAAGCTTCCAAAATAACACACACACACTCACACACGTAAGATAAGGTAATTTAATTTTAATTTAATTTTAAGGTCAAAAATTTGAAGAATTAATATTTTCTCTTTAAAACAGTAAATTCTTTTTTTTAGTCCAAATTAATATTTGAAAATTTTAAAAATTTAATTTTTTTTTTATACAGAAATTTTCTAAGTCCCAACTAAAAGTTGGAAAAATTTCAAAACTACCAAATAAGGTCTTTATAAATAATAATTTAGGTGTGGTGATTGCTACGGCATTCTGCACAGTGTAAACAAATTTTTATAGGTTTATTGAAGAAAATAAAATCATTTTTTTTTGTAAAACATCCTTTTGTCTTGTAAAAAAAAAATTTTTTTTAACTTAGAATTTTTTTTTTACTTGGGTATTTTGTTCAACGTACGATAAGCTCTCGTATTCTGTTCTCTACACCCGCTGTAGAGCAAAGAATTCACGAACCCCTGAGATTAATTTGTTTAAACCCCAAATTTTAATTTAAAGAGTAAAGCTCACATTGTCTTGATTTTATTATAAATCAAATTTCACATTACAAGTTTTGGCGCCCAAATGAAATTGTAAACTAATACACGAAGTCTAATTCCTTCAGATGCTTGCAAACACTCTATATACTTATCTACGATAAAACGACCTATGTAGATTATAAAGCAATCCATTATCCACAAGGTTACTGCTTCTATCCATTTGTTTTTCATCTAATCGTGTGGGTTTTTAACGGTTTCTAACTACAAAGCTTTATCTAGGATCATATTTAATGAAAATATGTAGGTATTAATTATTATCTAGTATTAAAAATGTTTTAATTCAATAAATAGATATCTTTGCACTAGAAAATAAGAAGAGAACATTTTAAAAATCAATTTAAAATTCAAGAGTTGTAATACATTGGATCTCACAAATGGGAATGACCTTTCTATTGTTACGATACGACGCACTAGAAGGCTAGAGGTATATGTATACATAAACAGCGTTAGTGAAAAGTCCCGGAACGGTCGAATAACTTTGTTATTTGAAAATTATGATTTCTGAAATTTGGTATGGGGGTATAGTTAATATAAATGCATTTTATGCAATACAGTTCATATTTTTTCACTTCCGGTTTAATCGGCAATACGTCCAACTTTTTTTAACACTTTTGAATGTAAAATAAAAAACTACGTTCAGGAAGTATTAAGATGTTTATTTTTATTTGAATGAAATTTTTCCGGAAAGTTGGATCGGACGTAGAGGAGCAATCGAATTCACTTGAAATGTCAAGTGTACAAAAATCGTCCCCATAATCTTGAACAATTGCCAAAGCCAATCGCATCACTCCAGAACAAATACAAAATTCAATAAGAAATTTTACTGACCGTTTACATTTTTGTCAAATTGTAAATGGAAAGCATTTTGAACAATTAAAAAACCTGAATAGACAGGTATCTTGATTTTTCTGTATTAGGACACTTTTTTAATTTTTTAACTTTTCTTGTGAATAAAAATAAAGATCTTAATACTTCCTGAACGTAGTTTTTTATTTTACATTCAAAAGTGTTAAAAAAATCTGGGCGTTCCGTTAAAAAAAAAGTTGGACGTATTGCCGATTAAACCGGAAGTGAAAAAAATATAAACTGTATTGCATAAAATGCATTTATATTAACTATACCCCCATACCAAATTTCAGAAATCATAATTTTCAAATAACAAAGTTATTCGACCGTTCCGGGACTTTTTACTAACGCTGTATACAGATGTTGTATGTATGTATAAATATGCACATGGAACTATAAAATTATGTGTGTGTCCGAGAAAAGATTACTTATTTTTTTCAGTGTATATTATATGCGTATAATTATTAATTATTATTTACAGGTGCAGTTAAAGCATCATTTCATGCAGCTGCCTCCTACAATGAGGTCGTATGTACATATATTATACAACAGGAATTTGTTGCCGTATGAATTATTGTTTCAAAGAAAAATACGGAATTTTTAATTTTTTTCTAAATAATTAGTTTTCTGTACTGTTTCGTTATTTATGGAATATTATTGTTTTCGTTTTTTTTTAAATATATATTTGACCGTCATAATGTTATTTAGGTTTTAAATTATTTTTTGTTACGAATATAAACGTTGACAAGGTCTTGTGTACCTATATTTATTGCCAATATAAAAGTGTGATTAGATCTGAAAAAATATGAAAGTATAATTTATATGCTATATGATTAAATAAATTTTCTCTCTAGTAGGCCATGAAATTATTTCTTCAAACTATCATGTTGGCAGCGACAAATAAAATACATCTGTCACTATCTGTACTGTATTGGTTTATTAACACTAAAAAATGTTTACAAGAAATCACTAGAAACCGTTGAAAATAAGAAAATATATAATGATCGTGCTCTTTGTATCCATGTATAGAAAAAATTCGGGCAGCATCTTTATTTATCTAAAGCATAATCCTCTAAAAATTAAGTCATACATATGAAGAGTACAGGGAAAAAGCGATGTAAGTCACTTAAAAGGGTAAATTGAGTTTGACATGTCTATTAATAGTTTCTAACCGGCTCTTTCCAATGGCGATATTGAGATGTATGAAAAACCGGTCAAAGTCACGTTAAATCCGGCATAAAGAATGCTAGGTTTATGAAAAAGCGATTTAAGTCCATCACTTGTATGCGAAAACGATCGAAATCCACTGCAGTCGATCACACTGTTTTATATAAACTATATGGCATGTAGCGAGTGTCATTGTGATGCGTGAGTTGTGAGTACCTGTAAGATTGTTACAAAAATAAATTAGTAACATTAACTTGGTGTATATTTTTTGTGCTGTGTTAGGTTTGGTGACAGAAATATAATTAGAATGGGTAACAGTATTGAATCCCCAGGAAGCGATAACAGTGACAATGAACCACTAATTAATTTAACACGTAAACGAAAGTCGTATGATCATGTACAAGGCGCTGCAAAGGCAATCCGGAATCATATATATGAAACCGAAAACCCTTGTGGCTGCAAAAGATTTAAATGTTTTAACAACATTATCGACATTCAACAAAAGGAGATAATTAGCACATTTAATGCAATGCACGACAGAAATGAACAAAATAATCATTTATGCGGTCTCATCAGTATCCAGAACATAACAAAAAGGCGACCAAGGAAGAAAGAAATGGAGGAACGTTTGAGAGATAATTATTTTATATACAAGGTGAGGGTTGTAGATGAAGCATCTACACGATTTAAGGAAAATTCAAGGAATTACAAATCGACGAATTATAACACTAAAAGGCTATTTAGAACGCGAGGGAGGTTCATGTCGTGACAAGAGAGAAACACATCAAAATCGGCTACACAAACTTAATCAGGAAAGATTGGAGAGTTTCAAAGGTCGGAAATCTCATTATAGTTTAAAAAATTCGAGGAGAGTCTACTTGCCAGAAATTTTAAATGTTAAAAAAATCTATGCAATCTATGCTGAAGAAAATCGTCTGACGAAACCAGTATCTTATAAAACACACAGAAACATTTTTCTGAGAGATTTTAATATTGGATTTGGTTACCCACGATCGGGCACGTGTAGTAGTTGTGATGCAACAAAGATACAAGTAGCATCACTTGAATCAAAATTGACTGTGGTTCAAGCAAGCACTGCTGAAGAAGGTGGATTAAAAGAGCAGTTGAAGAAAGTGAAAACCGATGACGAGCTGCATAAGTTAAGAGTAGCAGCTTTCTACAAAAGAAAACGCCTTGAAAAAAAGAAGAACGGAAAAAATAGTGACTATGAAGCCATTACAACGGATTATTGCAAGAACTCGCAAACCCCAAACATCACAACTAATGATGTGTAGTACAAAAGGCAACTGACTTTTTTTAGTTTAAACATCCACGTGTCCACAAATCAATCAGTTTCTTACACGTACCTACATACCATTGCCAAAAAGGGAGCTGACGAAGTAATGTCTTTGTTGTACCACTTTTGCATTGACGTTCTTCCTCAGGTCGTAAGGCATTTGCGGATTTTCTATGATTCATGTCCCGGCCAAAACAAAAATTTCACTCTTGTAAGATTTGTATAGTGTACAAATCTTACAAGAGTGATCTATGGAAAGCAAAGGTTTGACTGTATAGATGTCATATTTCCCATAAAAGGGCACTCCTACATGGAGAGTAACAAACATTTCGGGTTAATTAACCAAAAGTCCACTGCAGAAGTTCCCTTTCATTGGGTCGCAGTTTTTAAAGCAGCAAGGTGCAAACCCCAGCCATTTGATGTGTATTAATGTACGCAAGAAATGTTCCATTCTTGGACGAAGTTTTTGTTACGCTTTTATAGAAAATCATGTCCATTTCCAACCAGACCAATTAAAATATTGCAGTGTTCCAAGGACCACCATCGTACAGTAGCAATCAAAGAGGCAGGCGGGCCTTCTTTGCAGGTGGGTTCGTCTTTTTCCAGCTTTACTTCGTCTTGGGATATCCCTCTCGCGGTCCTGAGGTATTGTAGGGTTGGTATCTTGGAGTCTTGTGGTGGATCTCCTTGGCTATTGGATATATGTATATTACCGCGTCACGTTAACCGGAGTATCTCCGTCGTGGTACCGTGTACTCATAACCGGGTTGCTGCTTGCGAGTGTAATATTAGTTGACTGTTGGTATTCTGATCAATCAGCTTCTGGACTAAATATCACTGATAACATGTTACAACGCCATCTATTTGCACTTAGTCGAAACTACCTTAATGGAAAGATACTTTTTTATTAAATTTATCAGATTTCCATATACAGGTGTCCCAAGTCGTGGAGGATTGCATCGGCATCTTCATTATTATTAAAGATAGAGATTTGTTTAAATGGGCAATGTTTTGCGGTTTCATGCGCTGATTTAGAATCTGTTTTAAAAAATTCAAAATATCGAACCATTTAGAAGTTATGTCAAAAAAAGTTACGAAAAAAAGTTTCATATAAAAGGTAATATGTTTGATACGGACAACTTAAAATGTCAAACAAAAATTCAAGATGGCGGCTTTTGAGGTATCCATAGGAACTTTCTCAACTTAAATGGTTGCCTTATTGGATTTTTATATCACCGAATAAAGTTTTTTAGTCTCATTTCATCAGCAATGTTCAAATGCTGGCCATTGTCGCATTGATCGCAAAGTAAAACAATAGAATACCACTTTGCATCACCATCTGTCAGAAAGACGGTATTTTCGGAATATTATTTAAGTAATTAAAGCTAAAATATTACTTGTATTTAATTTAAAAAATATGGCGAATTACTCAATTGAAAAATGCTAACGATATCTTTTGCACATTTATGAAGTACTATAAAAATTTGTTTCGCCAGCCAAACTTATTTAAATAATTTTCCGGGAGAATGACAGCCAAACATCAAAACGTTCAAACGACTAAATAAGAACATGCAGCGATATGGAAGTTTGAAAAAGTCAAAACTAATGAAAATAATTTAGTAGTAGAAGATCGTAATCGCAATGGTGAATTATTAACATTGGCTTCTGTAGCGGCTAATCCAAGCATCTCAACTCGAGAAATAGAAGCACCGGTTAATGTGTCTAAAGCTACAGCATCCACAATTTGAAAAAAGCACAAGTGTCACCCTTACGCATTACGTGTTGTCGCAACTTTAAGACCAACAGATAATGACCACGGGCTAGGATTTTGTAACTGGTTTGTCCGCAGAAGCACAGAAATAAATAATTTCGCAGGTCGAATTTTATGGACAGATAGCTTTTATTTCTCTAATTGTGGAATGTTTAATCGACATAATGACCACTACTCATCTAGAGAAAATCATGTTCAATTCGGTTTTAATGTGTTTTACGATATAACGGCAAGTCATTTAATTGGACCTGTGATCTTCGACGGAAGATTGACTCTTCAGCGGTATTTAGAAATTATGCCAACATCAGTAGAAGATTTCATATACCTATGACCTACTTTTAGCAGATACGACTGGGTTGTGATACCGCAGCAAGAAGGATGCCCAGCCCACAATCCCCAATCCCAGAAACGTAATAAATTATGTAAATAATCGATTTGAAAATAAAGTTATTGCTAGCAATACCACTGTTAGATGGCCAGCCAGATCAGCAGGTTTAACACCTCTTGTTCTTCTTTTGTGGGGCATGTTCAAAAAGAATATGAGAGTTATCATATTATAATAATGTTGAAGCATTGCGCGAAGCAGTGCTAGAAGCGTGCGCAAGTATTAATGGAAATACATTGGAGAAAGTTCCCCGAACTGTTATCAAACGTTGTCAATTATGTATAGTGAACAATGGTCAACATTGCCTGTGAATAGATAACATTGAGATTTGTGTCTTTTGTATTTTATTTGATTTTGTTTTAGTGCATGCAAGTCTACTTGATTAAAATATAAAATTGTTGATTAGGATAGTATTTTGTTATTTAATTATAGGTTATGTCATATGGACGAAAAGAGAATAAAAAAGTGCATTCATTGACATAAAAATCCAATATTGCGCCCATTTAATTTGAGAAAGTTGTTATGGAAGGAGCGGGTAGACATACAACACGGCTCTTTCAAGTGCGCATGACAGGTACTATACGAAATCTTTTGCTTTTATGTCTATATTGTCCATTGTGTCGTTTGTTTTCCATTCCATCGTTCGTTTTAAATGTAGTTGTGTTGACTATTTTAATAAGCATCTTTCAATTCCTGAAATATTTCCACTTGTAGGTCAATAAAACAACAATTTATTAAATACCAATTTATTCCAGAACATAAATATAATATTATAATTTCGTCAAAAAATAGATTGATATACGAATAATTCAAATCATTTCAATTTTTATAGTTGTATTAAATCAATATTATCTATATTATTAGTAATTTGACACATATTAAATGTCAATTTCTTCCACTGAAGAAGTCTTTTTAACGAAAACATAATATTATATGTTCTGGACTAAATTGGTATTTAATTAACTGTTGTTTTATTGACCTACAAGTGGAAACATTTCAGGAATTGAAAGATAAGTACATAAAGGTCAGAAATAGATATATTAATTAGGCATACCATGTGTAAACGTATACATTTTTTGGTAATGCAGCTACTCCCAAAATCATGTGCAAGTTGTGTGGTCAGGTTAATTGGAAAGAGCGCCATTGAAAACATAAATGTGGAATTGAATGATGAAGTTGTTACGCATTTAAATACATTGTTTTCATCTGCTCAATCCAACACCAACGATAAAAACGTGACTTTAGGAAAACTGATTAAACAAAAATCCCAAGATATGGTTGCCTTAAATTTAGATTCGTCCGATCCAAATGCACTGAGGCATGCTTTAAAACGATTAAATACCGTCTATAATTTATTATTGCAATCTAATACTGATAAAATCATTGATAAACCAAGCGACTTCAAAAACAGATCAGATGGTGGCGATGGTGAAGTTAATAATAATAATAATGGTTATAATAAACCCGGCCGCAAACAAAAAAAAAATAAAAAACAGCTTCAGTTTATTTCAACTAAAAAGAAAAGAATCGGCAAAAAGGAAAAATTTGGAAAACCTAACGGTACTGAAATATTTGAAATAAAAGATATTTTACACTCTAAACAAGTGCTTCGTATTTCAAGGGATTCTGCAGGGGATCACAATTATTTTAATAGCACTGTATAAAATTTAATTTTCCAATAACTATTACTACACTAACCTACCTACATAAATTATGTTATTACGTTATTACTGTTGTTGCCATCTTATATCTAGATAAAAATTTAAATGAATACGTTATTTTCTACCTTGTTATTTTTAGCGAATTCCTTCCTAACATATTTTTTGCTAAAATACACGATTGGTTATGTTAAACTGAAAATCATTGAACCTGAACATTGTTCCCTTTAAATGTGGTGCAGAATTTCAAAATCTTCCACCATTAATAGAAATGCTCGGACTTGCGCAGTTGAAAGAGCCGTGTTGTATGTTTACCGGCTCCTTTTACCTCGAAGCCGCCATCTTGAATGTTTGTATGGCATTTTAAATTGTACGTATCAAACATATTGCCTTTTATATGAAACTTTTTTTCGTAACTTTTATATTTACGGAGATATTTGACTTAGAAAATGGAGATTTGTTTATTTTTTTGACATAGCTTCTGAATGGTTCGATATTTTGAATTATTTAAAACAGATTCTAAATCAGCACATGAACTGCAAAACACTGCCAATTTAAAGAAATCTCTATCTTTAATAATAAGGAAGATGCTCATGCAATCCCACCCGATTTGGTATACGCTGTATAATTAAGAAACACTGTGGCAATAGAAGTTTTTACATGTTTACTAATCCTAACATGTATACGTATGTACATATATGGTTAAATTTCTATTAAGTATAAATTGCCAAGTATATGATTGTATTTAGAACTTTATTATTATAAACTTTAGAAGTAAATAATTGAAACTATATTCCGCACATTCATTGTGAAGACGCATAAACCAGATTGAAGGTGCGCATTGTTTGCAATATCCAGAACATAGGAATAGAAAATTGGACGTCTGGATAATACTGATACATGGACAGCAGGACTTTCCTTGTTTAAAATCATACGATCTCAAATTAAAATAAGATTGGATAGAAGAACATACCCAATTTTCATATATTTTTTTTTAATGTGTGGTGGGTGCTTAGTTGCAGTGACTCCGTAAGCTGTATTTCTTGTCTGGCTATCACTGCAACTCTTGCGGTGTAGTTTGGTGTGTGTAACTTGTGTTCGAATGGCTTTGTGACAGCATCATATCGCCTTCTATGATGCCGCGCTGTTAATCACTTTGCTCCCAACAGCGAATGGCAAGTCGATCCGGGATTAAACTCTCTGAAAAAATGTCACCATTCCTCCAGAAAATTGAACCCCGGCACCTATCGTCCTCTCACAACGATAGTCAGCCGCCTAACCACTGCGGTCATCAACCCGTTTTAAAAATTTACTTGATATTTTACCTTAAAAAAAAGTCAATTTTTGTACTACGTTTTCATTATAAACAGAGGTTGGTGAAAGCCATATAACACTACAACAGTTATAGGTAAAAGATTAAATACAGTAATATAGAATATAACAGCTTGATGTAAAAGTCGTTAAAACCACTGACTGGTAATACTAATATGTTGTTAGCGCTCCACGAAAAATTTGGTACCTACATTTTCGAGGGTTTATTCGTTACATCTCTTAATTCAAATTCACTATTGAGCTATAATAAAATAAGAAAGTAAGATCACTACCTTACTTTTAACAAGTTGGTGCGCCTAACTGTAAAAATACTTCAAACATACGAAAATATACTGCAAATTCTGCACTGTCTGGCAGTCACGTTATGTGATATAGCTTGTGAAACCGTGCAATTGTTCCTGTCACAAAAAAGAGAACATTGCTGTCCTAGAAGAGCAACTAATCTGACTTGTAATAGACTCTTTACTGTTATGCGCACATATATTTCTGTAATGTTACTAGACCTCTTTATGTATGCAATTTAAACCGTAATTTTGTAATAAATAATCCAATAAATTTTAGGAAGAGATACAATTTAGTATATACAGGGTGCGGCAGAAAGGATTTTACATTTTAATTTTGCTATAAACTTTTATTTATATTAAGATTAACAAAATCAACTGAACACTTTTAAAGTATAATATTTTGAAATGTATGATTTAAAAATAGAGTGCCGTAAATGCCCTACTTGTTCCTCAATGCCAGAGGTTTATTTTAAAAAAAGCACTCCTCTAATCGAGTAACAAAATTATCCATGACGCTCCTAAGCATATGTGGGGAAATTGTGCGAATTTCAGTTATAATGTTCCTTTTCAACTCCTCTAAATTCCGGGGCTTGGTACAATAGACCAAATACCCCCAAAGAAAAAAATCTGGCACGGTTAAGTCGGGTGACTTAGGAGGTCAACTTATGGTCCCTCTGATTGTAATTAATCTCACTGGAAAAAACCGATTCTAGATCTCCGTATTGTTTCTTGTCGTGTGACAAGTTGCGCCATCCTGTTGGAACCAAAACTCCATATCTTGAATTTGTGGAAAAAAAATAAATACTGTAACTTTATTAGAATGTAAAAGGCGTTCATGAAGTTCTCTAGGGTCTTCACGTGCCCAGAAACGACAATTTTGATTATTAACTAAACCGTTTAAATAAAAATGGGCCTCGTCGCTCATAAATAATTGCTGTTCAATACCAGGTACGTTATTTCGCAATGCCAAGAAAGTTCGCCAAATTTCGAGTCGTCTAACTTTATCCGGTCTGAGATATGGAGGGCCAAAGCTTGTTTTCTGATTGATCTTTTAGGGCTCGCAATAATTGCTTGTCTAATTCTTTCTTGCTTATCCGCATTATGCACATCAGATCGTGGTCGGCCGGTTGGTTTTATGTTCCGAATTGAACCTGTGTTTCTCCATTTCTTAACCCATAAATTAATAATAAAAAGTGAAGGACTTTCTCTTACATTAAATTGTGTCCTAAACCTTCTTTGCACGGCAGTAATTGAATTTATAATATTAATATTACGTTGAGGCATTGTCCACTACATTGTTGACAACTGTCAACCTATGAAACAAATTTCCAAAGGCTACTCTTTTTATTGAAAAAGAAAACGTTGCTGTAACTTATGTTGTTTCTCTTTAAGCAAACGCATCCTATATAACTTATGTGTCTATAGCAATGTTAATTTATAGTGCTATTAGCAATTTTTGTTAAATTTTTCGTTAAAATTCTTTCAGATCACGTAATCTATTTCAAAATACTTTATTTCTTAGATTAAAAATCAAAATGCACTTTCAAATATTGCAGAATGGCTGCTTAATTTTGTTCACTCTCTCTAAAACGCGTGGTCAGTAAAATTTATAAAATGAGCAAATATGTCTGGATATAAATCAACATTATTTTATCCGTAAAAATCATATTTTCTTCTAAGTATGTGTAATATATTATAATATATTTACATATTTTATAATATATGCAAGAATAATATATTTGGAGGATTATGTTAATGTAATATCTTTAAACACATTTACGTTAGTGCTGTAATATTGAACCTAAATATTCGTCCTGCAATTTCATATTTTTGTACAGCTGTGACAAATTAGAAGATCTTTAGGGGACATATAAAAACAAGGTGTATAATTTAAATCCTTAATGGTTAATTAACCTGCTGCAGTGCATTCTTGGGATACTACTGCTGATTAATGCGGTACAAGCTTACGCGTTAGACAAAATTCTCACTAATATTCAATCGAAAAAATATAATTAAATGAACGTAATTGAAATGTTCTAAAACGTGAAATCCGGAATCCAAAAAATTTAAAAATATTATTATAATTAGTTGGTTATACACATTTTATATTTAATCCTCTTTCCTTTAAAGTTAGTCCAGTGACAGTAAACCTATACATATTCAAAAATGTATATTGTAATAATTCATAATTATGCAAATTTTCGAATCCTTTTTATAGAAGGTTACCGTTAAGAGAAATCACTAAAACTCATTAACATTCCAGCAAGTTTCTCTATTACGTATTTAATATTTCGTTAAAAAAATCCTTGTGTAATATGAGGATCGGAAGACGATAAAATATAAATACACGTATAATTGGTATAATATTTAAGAACTTATGTGCCATAATTTCTATGTTAATTTCGTAAGCTAGACTGTAATTTAACATATATGTATGACATGCTATTGACTGACTCTCACATTATGCCTGGAAAGGAAAAATCCGCTAACCGAAACAATGCAACAACCAATACTTTAAAATTGAAAATCAAGTATGATTTCATTGCGAGCATTATGATTAAAAGATAATTTCTATCTTGATTCTTTAATTCATTACCATAAACAGAAATAAAATAGAGGTTTATTATTTGCGATTTTATTGTTAAGACAAAGCTGAAATATGAAATTTAACATTCAAGTAATAATGAAAAATGAGGGAATTAGCTCTAGGTTAACCAAAAATAATAAAACTTATGATAATATTTTATTAGACCTTGCGGAAAGTTTGATAGAACGTACGTTACGAACCCAAAAGCAATTTCTATTCTATATTTCTCAGTACAAAATATATTGTATAATTGTATATCGTTCGCTAATTTCAAACTTCTGGCTATAACGCTGTAAACCATCAAGTTTCAGTATTAATTTAAATGTTAGAATTTCCAAATTCTATTAATCTATAGGCTCTAATATTTTGTAGCTTTCTTTCCTTTATTTAGTCAACCACTTGTTGGATTCTTTATTTAGAATCTAGATACGTTATGCTTCGCGGAATTAATGATTGACGTTTAGGTCATCCTTTTCTGATGTAATTTTTTTTTCGTCCCTGCTATTCCATTCACATTAAAAAAAGCAATAGTGTTTTGTATAGCCAAGGTATACAAATACCTACTCCATTCATACATTGCATATTTAACTGTTTCTAATATAAATTTAAAGTTTTAATGTTTTTCCCATATTAGTAGAGTAAACCACAGGTACTGATGTAAATTTATTGCCATTATGCAGAAGCACAGCTTTTAAACTAAATTTAAAGGAATCAATGAATAAGTGTCATTCACTTGGGATATGTGTAATACCAAACAGTTCCATAAAAGAAATGTTTCAATATACAGTTACCGCCAAATGTTATAGGCACTCCTACTAAATTGATATTCTAAATTACCATTAGTAATTTCTAAGAAAATAGTCTTAAAGATTTATATATTACCTGCTAACAATTATGCACAAAACCATCACATGTATTTTATTTTGTTATTGTTAATTGTAGTTGATCAGTCTTAATGCAACGCTAAAATATGTACCCTGTCTATAACATTTGGAGGTAACTGTACTAACAATAAGTCATTTTCTTCAGAAAATTAATCTTTAAATTGAGAATGACGGTTACGTTAAATATGAATACATGGACTTAAAGTTGTCAGATATTCATATTTAACGCAATCGTTCCTGAATTTCGTATGAGATTGTTAATATTTTCTTAAGCCAATAAATGAGGATCAAATGAACAGCTTGCTTCAAAAGTTCTATCACCAAAACCGACTTCTTTTCTTCCTTACTTCCAATAGAATCTGCACTTGCTTCATCTAATGTTACTACATGTTCGCGAGGCGTTGGTATACGCAATTCTTTAAGCAGTGTGGAAGTGGTTTCACACCACTTCATGTTTTGATTAATATTTGTTAAGCAGAAATAATATAATAATTGAATTCCCCTTCCCCCTCTCCAAGACCTTGGAAAATCAAAGCAAATGGCATGTAGCGTATGCCATTTATCAATGTAGTGAGAATCCTAGAACACAATAAATAACAGACATGAGTGGACCTGGGCTCTCTGCCTTGTTTGGTTCTTCACTTTGCACCTAAAATAGATTTCATAACACTGTTTCGCTAATGATATAGGCTGCCGTCTTTAGGAGTAGAGTATCTCTTCACCACATATACATATAACAAAAATTTTTAGAATAGGCATTTTTTAACTAACGACTAATTGCAGCAAATAAATCTCTTAATGTGTACTACACAATAATTCTTACATATAAAGCATTGATAATAACGTGATTGTTGTTCACTTTTATTGTTCACTGGTATTTCACAACTAGCATCGCTCTCATGAATATGTGCTACATTAGTAATCATGTTTGTACGTGTCTATACGTGAATGTACCTGCACAGCCGTAGTAACAGTACCAGTTGGGGTAGCTCATTTGGTTTATCATATTTAGATGCTCTAGAGAATTTTATTTGGGTATGGCCAGATTGATAAAGAGAAAATATGTTGGTTATGCCAATTTCAAATTGAGAAGCAATAATTTGGCAAAGAGTTCAATGTACTGATCACTTCAATTTCTTTCTATTTTTATGGTAAAGACTTTAAGATTACGTTGCATGTATATTTTTGTGTTCGTTTGTTTGTGTTTGCTTAATTGATGCGATTTTGAAATTTCGTTTACCTATCGAAAACTTATACTGCCGAATATAATATGTAGGGCTATGGATAGCTGGTGTAGAAGTAATAACTTCGAGCTGAACGTTAATAAAACTGCTGCTGTATAGTTCAATAGTAAAGCAAATGAAAGCGTATTTTGTTGTTCGTAATTTGCGCAATAATGTCAGCGTAGAGGTGTTGAGATCTTATTATTTTGGACATGTATACTCTAGAATGAAGTATTGTATACTTATTTTGGGCGCCTCCACGAAACCAATTCGTATATTTAAGGTCCAAAAGAGGATAATTAGATGCATGTTGATGAAATCAGCTAATACACCATGTCGCCCATTGTTTCAAGCATTGATATTCTTCCCATGCTAGCTGTATACTTGTTTGAACTTGGAGTTTGGGCACGGCAAAACATCCTGAAGTTGTTGACAGTGTCCACTTGACAGTTTTATGATGAGTTACTATAAAACCAGCGTGTACCTAATCATCAGTCTAAAACGTCCAAACCTCCTATCAAACCCGCTTATCTTCAATTGAAAATAGGTATTTTTGCATAAATTTGACGACGTTTGAAAAAAAATACCATATTTTATTTGGAGGAAAAGTTACTCTTCATGGCTTGCTCTCGAGCGAGTCATGAAAAGTATCACTTTCCCTCCGTATAAAATAATATACCTACTATTTTCTAATAATATGGTATGCGGTGGTATTAATAACATTTTTATGAAATTACGTTTTTATATTACCTGTGGTCCGTTATGACATCAGCGACATTCTTTTAAATAGAACCCCCTATATAGGAGGTATTGAAAAATTCTTAACCTACTATTGAAGCACACAAAATTTGAAAGTCAAAATATTTTATTATTCAACATACTCATCTCCTCTTCATTGGATACATTTATTATAACGAATCTGCAACGCCTCTAGACCTTTCAAAACGAAATTTTTATCTTGCTCTGCAAACCAGGTCTCCACAGCTTCCATCACCTCTTCTTTGAAAGAACATTTACGTCCTTTTAAACTTTTTTTTCAGTTGAGGAAAGACATGATAGTAGGACGGTGCCAGATCCGGTGAATAAGGGTAGTAATTCGAACCCTAGATCAAAAATGATTTGCATGGTAACATGCAATTTGTGTGGAGGGGCGTTGTCCTGCAAAAAATCTATGGAGTTTCCACGTTTTCTTCCCATATTTTTTTCCAACGGAATAGCCAATAACATCGAATCATCATATAATAATAATGGAATCAATCACGATTACTATTTTGATGGCAATTCCAAAAAACTGAAGCTCCAGCAAATTTTTGAAGGAAAAACACCAAAGTGCCGCCATTCCATCAAGTGTTGCTTTGTTTCTGGGTCGTAGAAGCGTACTCAAGTTTCATTGATAGTAACAATACCGCTTAAGAAGTCTGCATCAATATCAAACCGAGCAGAGAACGAACGCGATGCTCTCACCATTGTACGCTTCTGGTCAACATTCAAACATTTGAAGGATCCATTGTGCAGAAATTTTTGTCCAAATAAATCTACGTGAACTATATGATGGACGCGTGCATATGTAATATTCAATGCCTCAGATATTCGTTTGAGCCCAATTCGACGGTCTGACAAAATCATGTCATGAACTGCATCAAAATTTTCGGGGAAGGACACAGAAACTGGTCTTCCCGATCGGTGTTCGGGTTTTAAATACAGGTACTTAATGATGAGTCTATACTTCAATTTTTCGATTTTCACAATTCAGTCCGTAAACTTTATTTTCAAAGTTTATTACACAAGTGTGGTTTGACTTTTTTCAAGTGAAACTCTACAGTGACCCTCGTAATATGCTATTTTTCGTTAGTATGATATTGCAATATTTTCTTTACCTATGAAACCGGTCTAGGCTAACTAGATAGCAATATATCCTTGTATATTTGTTCATTTATGGATTCCATGTGAAGTGCTCAATACGAAAACGTATAACATGTGGTATCTAACCCTGATGATTTGGAATTATACATCATTTAAAGTAATTCAAATATTTGTTTGAAATACATGCAATTAGCTCATTTTTTGCTTCCATTTATGTCGTATTAATGTCAGTTATGACATTATTGCATTGTAATATTCTGATGATATACTTACTGCTTTTAAATGACTGTATCTTCCAAACTATCAATGTTAGGTCCCATATGTTAGACATTTTCGAATTTGCACTTCACATAGGCTCCAGAAATGAACAAATACGTACTTATATAAAAGGTTTTATTAAGAAAATATCTAGGACGTTATAGCGGACTACTAGTGACATTATAACTTAAATAAAATATAATATGCACAATTTGAAAACAAAAATCAACCTGTAAAAGAACCTATCAAAATATTTTATGGTTTGAGAAATAGCGAATGTATTCCATACTTTATATATACACTGTATATTTACACCCACGTAGTGCCTATACTTACTATAGCTATATAGACAAATCGAAAATAGGGCGAATAGAAGGTAAATGTATTTTCCTTGGAGAGCAACGCGCATTTTTCGGCCCCTGAATTCGTACAGTTGAACCGGAACCGCAGCAACCGAACGGAACAGCGCGTTGCCATTTATCCCCGCGCTTTAATTACTTCCAATCTTCTAGTAGTCATTAATCACCCTTACGGGGTCTGTATCCCCTTACAGGTATAACATACAACATGCGGATAACTCACTCCCTCAGATCGCGGTTGCCTGCGTTCCATTATTTTAGTGTTAGATGTTGTCGCTATACTACTCCAAAATTGTCAGTTCAGTTTTTTGGATAATGACCCTACGGTAGTAGGTATTAGAGGTATAGCACTTAACTTTTGGGTATGGTTAGTTATTCGTTTTGGAATGCAATAATATACAATTACAAATATAATTGCATATTTTATTACATTTTATTTTCATTTTTAGTCGCTTGTGGTTTGGGTTTTATACTATGCGATTGACTTGCAGGTATCACACCAAAAAGGGACATTTGAATTAAATTACATTGTCAGTTACGTGGTACTGATGAGAAAATTAAATTCTCAAGTGTTATCATTACTCTCAAGCAAAAGAATATGTAAATATAGTCAAAAAATTTTGGATCTAGAACTGGAGAGTTCATTCATTTTAGCGATTGGTATTCACTGCTATTGCAAAAACATGTTTTTCATATTATAAACATGATTCCATAAATTCAATGAATTAATTTATGAAATTGGTAACATTGTTGAAATATCTGGATGTGTTATCGAACTAAGATATCTCTATACTTTGTGTCGATGTACCTATTAGGATATATAACATATCTGATAAAATTAATGGAATATGTTTTGATTGTATTAATTATATTACTCATATTCAGTACCACATACATTGGATTCATCTGCCTATCAATCAATAAACATGTTGATAGAAAGAAATTATCGATATTAATAATGGTTACTCGACGTGTAAACCACGCTGGACGCGAAAACCTTCTGACCTTGACCTAAGTCAGGAGACCGCAAAGCCTCACAGCAAGTAAACGGTTTTTTAGCAGCTGATATCATCAAATTTTATCCAAAACTTCTGTATGGTCGAAAAAAATCACAAATATAATTTATATAAGGAACCCATATCAGCTTTGAAAATAATAAATTTGCACGAATTAATATTATATTTATTATTTATTCATTTGTTTATGATTATCAAAGATCACATGTAAAATTAGTCGTTGCTGATTATAAATTTTGCAATATATTGTTTTAGTGAGTTAAAGAATTTCGGGAGATCAAAGACGATCCGAAAAGCCGTTGTGTGATTATTTGAGTTTTATACTACGACTGTCAATTTGCTTATTGAAGTATCAACGTTAGGGTTCTTGTTTACCAAGGTGCTGGAGATTATATTATTTTTAAGCATATTGCAGATATTTTCGTCATCTTCGCGAGAAAACTGGCACCCTTACACAACACCAAGTTACGGTGGGTAACCAAGGGCAGTTGTTGACGTTTGAAAATAATTGGATATTTTTGTGTTTGATTATCTAGAACATTATGCTTTTAAGTTATATGAAAATCGACCTAGGCTAAGGAGTTATAGACTCTAGCCATATTTTAATTTTGCTATAGAATAACGTTTAAGGTTTTAGTAACGGAAAAACTGCCACAAAATCAGTATCAAGTTCGGGAATACATGCGAATGAAATAGGAAAACTCTCCTGTTCTACTTTTACCAGCCAGCTATAAGTTAAGTATTATAGTAGAAATTTCACAGGTAAACCTGTATCACACGAGTACTGTCTCTATTCTTAGCCATTCTTCTATGAAGCAACTCGCGGGCTATATTATTGCACAAAAAAGATGTCAAAATAACACGATTACGAACTTTTGTTCTAGAGATATCGTGTCGATACAAATGAAAGAAAACAAGAGGATAACCGGAGCGGGATTTTGTTCTTATCTAGACGGCAGAAAAACGAAAAAAGAATCTAGAATAACAAGTAATAAGAGCAGTGATAGAGAACTGGGCTTTGCCCTCTTAAATCGTAAATATTACTACAATTATGCTTATAGCAGGATATAAATTTATTGTGTTTTATCGTCGTGTACGTTGCTAAAAGACGGCTTAGTACGAGCTCGTTCCAATACAACAGAGAGAGCTCGCAAGGAGACGTATACTACAGCAAAATTTTTCAACCCAATTTACTTGACATCATCTTTCCAAAAGATTTCTGCGAAATTATCAGAAAGGTATATCAGGGACGAGACGCTACTATATAGATCCATTCACAAGAACCAATATGTCTGTTAAGTAGGAAGATCCAGCATACAGCGTCATACATACTGTAGTTAGCAAGTTGGAATAATTTGCTTTAGCATGCATCAGTATTACATGGACTTTTGACAACACGTTCCTTGTGTTAATTGTACGTGTACTCTGCAGTACCAGTATCCACCACGACTTATTTGGAAGAATTTGTAACATGTTTAAAAGCAGACGCACAAAGCTGTCCTTAAGGAAAGGTACTCTTGCTTTTGCCGTGGCGCGTAGGGATGAACAGTCTGTACCAAAACCTTCATACAACAGCTGTTTGGTTGTTGACTAAGTTAATGATGTAGCAATTATAACAAGCGAGAAGGTTTTGGACATCATTTTCGAAAAGATATAGGTGTGTTTAAGCATTGTTGACATGTGTGTAAACCCTTCTAAACCTCTGTGGTACAATTTACTCAAAAAGGGATCTCATACAGGAGCAATGATTTGTACGTGTTTGGGGAGAAATTAAAGTTACCACACGCATATACTGTTGAAAATTCAGAATGCTTTGTTTGAGGTATATGTTACATTTGACAAACGTTTTATATCAATTTATTATTAAATTCTTTATAGCTTTATATGTGTGCATAGCGGCATAATCATGGGTCTAATAACAATTCCATAGATTTTAAGGTACCTTAAACAAAATCTCTATACTGATTCATACTATTTCTTTTGTCTGTAAATATCCGTTACACTACGGCAACATTATAGTGACTTTATACAGTGCAGTGATGCAGTGCAGTTACGATCGAGTAATAGCGAAACTAAGTCGAAACAAACGGTTTGCTATAAATTTTTCTTCTACTTGATTACATCGTTTCTGTAAACATTCTTATATGAATATCAAAGTTGATAGTGAATTTTAATTAGACGTATTTAAAAGTGCTTCTGCATATCGCCAATAAACATACATATAAACTGACACGTATAGGTATTTCTAGATATTCTGTAACCTCCACAATTAATTTAAATTCGATATTGTTATGTTACCTTTTGCAACATAAATCTTAAATACAGTAAATCATGTAAGAGATATAAGAATTGGTTGGTAATTGATTTTGAACTGCACGTTATTATGTCGTAAATGCGTTTTACAATAGAATACTCTTTAGTAATTATTTGACTGGTAAATTAAATAACTACTTTGTTGTTACAACGAGTTAATAGGCATTTATGAAATCTTAAGAACCAATTTAATTTGTTGTATTTGTGTTATGACTATATTATTGAGTATTACGTTGTCCAGGTCTAAAAACCGTCTGAAGTCATAATTTTTTCAAAAAACAATTGAATTGTCACAAGATAGGAAACGATTAAAAATAGATACCGAATATAAATAATAAATAATGTACCTAATACATAAATAAAAACTGAAATAACATACTAGTATATAATACATTCCATTTACACTAACATTCAATGTAATCGAATAAAGTTTTTTCGTTACGCTGATTGAGCCGCTGATACAACTATCCTAGGACAAATTGGAGGAAAGCTATGCATTGTTAAATTATCGCATAGTTCATTTCATTTAAAAGTTCTATAGGTTACTTGATGGAAGGGGGAAGGGGTGATACACATATGAGCAATATATAAATTATATCGTTACCACTTATAACCACTAGAGTTAACAAAATTTTTGTTTAAATTAAGCTGATTAAAAAATTTAGTTTTTGTAAAATAATTGCCCAATCCCCAGCGGGTCTCGGAGATTGACAGTTCAGGCGCCCCTGTACAAGATCTTCGGGTGTGCAGTCCCATATAAAATATCGAGTCAAAGGAAAATAAAGTACAACGCGGTGATAAAATTTAACCATATTTATTTGAAGATTCAAAACAATTTTTGTTATAAAATAAATAATTAAATAAATTTGAAGTGCTAACAATTGGTTAAAATGCGTAATCCTTGAAGAGAAGAAACAAAAAAATAACAAATAAATCTTTTTCTTAACTCCTGAGGTAGTGGCCTCACAACTGGTTTCTTTTCTGTGTGACAGTCCAATGGCCGGAACTAGGAGTGATCCTCAAAAATGGGGCTAACGGCGGCGGTCCTGGCACATCGTCCATTGGAAACTGTCAGCACAAAAAAGAAGCAGTAACTTGCTCACAAAAAAACAATTCGCGTGACCACCACAAGAACAAACTGTAGCAAAGAAAAAAGCTGTCTCTCCAAGTAAATTTCAGGTCGTAATTCTGAATTTAAAAATATGTAAGCTCTCTCTCTCTCTCTCTCTTGTATAATGTGGTAACACAGATAATTAATTGACGACCATTTGACAACAAACTTGTGTGCGAACTTTCTTCAACGGGAGGACGAAATTTCCGTAAAACACAAAAGCTAGCACAAAGAATCCATAGAAATTAATTTAAAACTCTTAACCGATTCGCTTAGCAAAACTAATTTATAGCAACCACGTGCTAATCTACAAAGAAGCTATGTGCTTGATTAAAAAAAACGTTAAATTTCAGAAATACTTGAAAACAATATTTCCAGCACGGAAAGGATACTCCTGCCTAGTTCCTATTTAATTAGCAATACAAGCCATTTATACAAAGCAATTAGTACAAATAAAATTGTACAAAGCTTCATTGGAAGTTATTCGTTTCCAAACACGTGTTTGTCGCCGATGACCCAAGACAGAAGAGGACGGCCGAAACTTGCGGATTTTTGAAGGGGCGCTGAGCCCGTTACATCGTACATACGTGAAGAAATTATATATGCATATACATATGTATATAATGAGCTCAAAAGTAACGAGAACGTTACACACCCATGGATGTATTATTATATGGATAGCGCATTCTGTTCACGGATTGACTCTAACATTAAAGTGAGAGATTGCACAAGTGAGATAGAGCTAGAATAGGAAAAGGATTCATATACGCCCATAAGATTTACATTGTTATTTTGGTTTCGTTTAGGTATTTATCCGTTTATCTCGTTTAATATTGATCCGATACCGACTTAAATGTATGAAATGCGTAGCGGAATAAATAGAGAATAACTTGTACTTTGGTTTTTATTATAGATACCTAAGTAAATACTATTAAATATATTAAGAAAGCCCATCAATGCGTTTCCCCATATAGGTATGAAATATATGTTAAATCTTCCGCACAAATAATATATAATACTTACCTTTTAGCGTTATATTGGTAAGGTGGTGCATAAACAATATTCGTAAGCAAGATTTTCCCAATATGTTAAATGAAATTGATTTTTAAAGTGATTTATGGGATATTGATAATCTTAAAAATTAATTCTTATTAACAAAGAAAAAAATGTATTGTTCAAATTTAAACAAACATTAAAATATTAATGAGATTCCATGGTGGACTCTGTGTGAGTAATGTTTAAATAAATAGTAAAAGAATTATGGTCCTTTCTCACAATTTTCTTTAATAAAACCTTAGGCTACCGGTTTCGAACTGTTAGTTCATCTTCATAGCCAGAAAATAAATGACCTCTCAGATTCAAAATGAATACATCACCAAAATGGGAATTGACTAATTGGTTAATTGACTAATTGGTTTATCTCTATAGTTAAAAGAATGTTAAAATATTAAAGTACAATATTACAGACACGTTAAAATTGGATATGTCTTGTTTTATCCAATTTTAACGTGTCTGTAATTGTATATTTCACGCGCCAATACCTGAGATCCAATATTGAAAATAGTTTTGTGATTTTTGGCACAAAGATTATCAATATCCCATAAATCACTTTAAAAATCAATTTCATTTAATATATTGGGAAAATCTTGCTTACGAATATTGTTTATGCACCACCTTATCCATATAGGTAACGCTAAAAGGTAAGTATTATATATTATTTGTGCGGAAGATTTAACATATACTTCATACCTATATGGGGAAACGCATTGATGGGCTTTCTTAATATATTTAATAGTATTTACTTAGGTATCAATAATAAAAACCAAAGTACAAGTTATTCCCTATTTATTCCGCTACGCATTTCATATATTTAAGTCGGTATCCGATCAATATTAAACGAGATAAACGGATAAATACCTAAACGAAACCAAAATAACAATGTAAATCTTATGGGCGTATATGAATCCTTTGCCTATTCTAGCTCTATCTCACTTGTGCAACCTCTCACTCTAATGTTGGAATCAATGCGCTGCATTTGTTTAGTATATTAGACGCTATCCATATATAATACATCCATGTACACACCTTATATCTAACCTAAGTCCTCTTTAAAAAATCAGCTTGTGTTTGAATATGATGTAGTGTAATAACCACCAGTCGCAGCAAGTCTATTAGACGTGATATGTAGTAATGGCTCACTAAATATAGAACAAACTCTATATTGTTCACATTGTTTCACGCCGTTATGGTCATGGAATACAAAATATCGAAATCCCTTCGATACATATGTATATTCACTCAATAAGTGACAAACTTCAAATCTTACATGTGTGAAATTTTCTTAAAACATATTCATGTGTCGCTAATACTTAACCATTAGTCATTTCCATAATTTGTAGATGAAGATCAACTGAATAATACGAAATCAATAGACCTCACTGCTTTTACTACGCCTTGTAAAGCGGAAATGTAATATTTCTAGGAGAGTGTGTAGGGCCACCCCAGAGTATTATTGGTGTGCATGTTCCTAAGAATGCATGCGCGTCAAACAGTGACATTATGAAACCCTTGTCAAATGTATATTGACAAGCGGAAAAATTCTTACATGATCATAAATAAATGTAGAACAATGAAGCGAATTAAATCTTTTGTTAAAGCCATCATATATAATTATTTTTGAGGCCTCCTAGTACATTCTATATGCATACCGATATTATATATTAGTATATATAATACGGTAAATAGGCATATTTACTTTGATGTTCATTGCAATATTGGATGAATGTATGATATGCCTGCAGATGGAATTGAAAGGCCTTCGAAGATCATACTTAAATAATAGTTTGAAGTTATAAGGTGTTCGAAAATTTAAAATGTCTAAATTATTAATTAGAAGTTGTGTGAAGTGTGTGTGAAGTTTTGTGAACATGACCAAGAAATACTGGAAACAAGGATACCGGACACTCTTAATAACATTAATATTAATATTTGAAATGGGTCTAGCCGCAGTGGTTAGGCGGCTGACAATCGTTGTGGCAGAACGATAGGAGTCGGGTTTCAATTCACCGGAAAGACACTAACATTTTTTTGGAGAATTGAGATCCGGATCGATTTACCATTCGCTGTTGGGAGCAAAGTGATTAACAGCGCGGCATCATAACAAGCGGTATGATGCTGTCACAAAGCCATTTGAATACAATTTAGACACACAAAAAACTATACCACGAGAAATGCAGTAATAGCCATACAAAGATACAACTTACTAATTCACTGCAACTAGAGTGCGACCAAGTGAACCTGACCCCTCAAGCAGCACCTTCGATTTGTCGTGTACATTCCCAAACAAAAACTTAGCGCGCCAAAATTTAAATGTGATATAATCTTATATGAATGTATAAATACATAGCATAATTCTCACAATCTAAAGAAAACAACATAAACTATCACCATTTATTCAAGCAAAGGAATGTTATATAAAAATATTCAATATTTATTTATTTATGTAAATAGGACATTGTACATATATTACAAAAGAACAGTAAATGTAATGTAGATATCATTAAAAAAGAAATTTGAAAGAACAGTATACAAAATTGTAATGTAAAAGTTATTTGGCCATTTTCATTTTGCACAATATACACTAGTATTAAACACTATAATTATAGTTCATCGTCAGAGTCCAACCAGTTCGTATCTGACTCCGAATCTGAATCATTTAATCTAATCATAAATTCTTCTTGTATATCCATTAGCTCTTCACTATGGATGTATTGGTTTTGTATTTTCCGTACTTGTTTGCATTCTGCTTGCCACAATTCTGGAGTAATTTCAGCCAACGCCTGCCTAGTTAAGGCTTCCACATTACAACCACCATCAACATTTTTTGAGGCTACCTTTCTCTTCATCATGTTCCAAATCATCTCTATCGGATTAAGGTCACAGTGATATGGAGGTAATCTTAATACGGAATAACCTAAACTTGCTGCGTAATTGTCAATCTCATATTCCGGCTGTGGTTTATTACGTCTAACAATTTCAAGTAACTTACATTTTAACATGTCTGGATGTTGCCGTATATTTTTCAACAAAAGCCAGGATATACTATCTGCTTTGTTGGATGCATATGTTGGTGCCCTATTAATTTGTACACTATGGTACGGTGCATTGTCCATAACTATAATGGAATTGTCTGGCATATTGGGTATCAACTGTGTTTTAAACCATTTCGAGAAATTGTCGTAGTTCATCTCATCATGGTAATCTCCGCTTTTCGTCTTTGATTTACGTTTAGCCATCATAAAGATAAACTAGAAAATATTAGTAACATAGACATGTACTACAAAATTGAGGTTATAATATTATTTACCTTGAATTCACAATACAAAACGTAGTAGTTAAAAAAAAGCTTTTTAAATAATCAAAGGACGAAAGTAAATGATGAAAATGAAGAAAAAATGCAGCAATAAATGAAAATATAAATTTGACAAACAAGAAAACTGAAACTGTACCGAGCTGTCAAACACTGAAAGTATAGGTTAGGGGGGGTGCGATGTAAGAGGTTGGTAAGTTAGTTCGCATATTTTCCGCGGGCCAGATTAACTTGGTTGCGCTCTAAGCACCCACCGCACATAAAAAAATATATTGTCCTGGTACAGGCATATAGGCAGGGAACCCACATTTGTCACAAGAGCACGAGCAGAGGTACTTGATGTTACGCTATGCTCGTGCAAGGTAGTTAATACCATAAACAGATGGCACGTATCGGAGGAACCTTCGTGTTCGGATCACCGACACATAAGATTCAACTTGAACGTCAGTCTCACCAAGGCCAAGTACAGAAACCCTAGGGAGACAAACTGTCCCTCCAGGTGTCTCTCGAGGGAGGGACAGCCCCGGTGGAAAGAATCGAGGGGTTAGAACTGGCAGTAGACCAAGTGCACGAAGCTATTATAGCAGCATACAAAGAAAACTGCCCAGAAAGAACGAGGCGGTACAAGGGCGCCAAGACAGTGTGGTGGAATAGGAACCTAGAGCAATTACGAGCCGAGGTCCGCAGGTTATTCAACAAAGCCAAATCCGACCACACATGGGAGACATACAAAACTAAATTAACGCAGTACAATAAAGAGATATGTAAGGCGAAAAGAGACTCGTGGAGGAAATTCTGTGAGGAGCTGCAAGATACCCCTGCATGCTCGCGCATCCACAAAGTCTTAGCCAAAGAGGGTAGTACTGCGACCGAAGTAGGTTTCATCAAACGAACGGATGGAACCTACACAAGCACTCATAAAGAGAGCATTGAAGAACTGATAAAGGTTTACTTTCCGTCCGCTAAAATCTTGAAGGGTACTCACGGGCCGGCCGAACCAGACCAAAGGCCGAACAGGCCGAAGCAAGACGACTGGAGGCTGGCCACAGAGATCACGAGACCCGCAAGAATTAGATGGGCGGTTAGCAGATTTGCACCATTCAAATCCGCGGGCACAGACGGGATATTTCCGGCCCTACTTCAGAAAGGGATGGAGATACTGATACCACATCTCACAAAAATCTTCAAAGCTTGTATAGCCTGGGGATGGGTTCCAAAGGCATGGCAAAAGGTCAGGGTAGTGTACCTACCTAAGGTGGGTAAGATATCTGATCAAACGCCAAAGTCATACAGACCGATAAGCCTGTCCTCCTTCTTACTCAAAACTCTTGAAAGGTTGGTGGACAGGCATATTAGAGACACCGCGCTGAGAGAACATCCACTCAGTGACAGACAGTATGCCTACCAACCAGGAAAATCTACAGAGGCAGCTTTAGATGACCTCAACAGGCTAATTTCAAAATCTATAGAAGACAAAGAGATAGCCGTAGCAACTTTCCTGGATATAGAGGGGGCATTTAACAATGCCACCACAAACTCAATTATCGAGGCTTCAAGGAGAAAAGGAGTTGCGCCGAAGCTTCTGCAGTGGATAAGAGCCAGCCTGGAAAGGAGGATAATTACATCCACGATTGGCGAGGCTACAATCGAAGCGGAGGCGGGAGGAGGCTGCCCGCAGGGTGGGGTGCTATCTCCTCTTCTGTGGGCCGCTCTCGTTGACGACCTAATCCGAAAACTGACCAGAAAGGGCTTTTACTGCCTGGGATATGCTGACGACCTAACAATAGTCGTTAGAGGGCGATTTCCGAAAGTTCTGATGGAACAGATGCAAAGAGCTCTAAACACGGTGGACAGCTGGTGCAAACAAGAGCGGCTAGTAGTCAATGCTCAGAAAACACAAGTTGTCACGTTTACAAGAAAAAGATCGTTAGAGGGTCTGCAACCACTAGTAATAGGTGGGGAAAGAATACCACAGGCCAAAGAGACGAAATACCTAGGAGTATGGCTGGATCAAAGGCTCACGTGGAACACTCATATCCAAAAAATAACCAACAAAGCTACTATTGCCTTGGGCAGGTGCAGGAGGTTATGTGGAAAAAACTGGGGCCTTAGCCCCAAAATGACTCTGTGGCTATATACCAGGGTAATCAGACCCATGATAGCATACGGAGCTATAGTTTGGTGGCCAAAAATGCGGCAGGTGGGGGCGGCCAGAACGCTGGGTGGCGTACAAAGACTAGCTTGTCTGTGCGCCACAGGGGCAATGAGATCGACCCCCACAGCCGCAATGGAAGTCATTCTAAACCTGCCACCGCTACAAATCTTTATACAAGGAAGCGCTAGATCTGCAGCTTACAGACTCATGCACAGTCAGGCACCGATAAGTAAATCGCACGGTGCAGAACATCAAAAATTACTAGATGAACTCAAGGCGGGGCCCCTAACGGGGACGCCAAGCGACGCCATGGTTCAGAAATTTAACCTAGATAGAAAATATCAGGTTATAATACCAGATAAGAAGGACTGGGAATATGGCCCCCCAGTAAGAGCGGACTCAAGCTGGTATACCGACGGCTCTAAAACGGACCACGGCGTAGGAGCTGGTATCTACAGAAAGAAGCCGTGCAAGGCCCTTTCATTGAGCTTCAGCAAGGACTCGACAATTTTCCAGGCTGAGGTTGCGGCGATTCACCACTGTGTCAGAGAAGTAGACAGTTGGGCCGAACCAGGAAAAAGCGTAGCTATTTACTCTGACAGCCAAGCAGCACTTAAAGCTATCAGTTCCGCAAGTGCTGACTCAAAGCTGGTTTGGGACTGCGTAAGAGCCCTAAATGAGGCGGGCACCCTAAGGAAAATCACTTTGGCCTGGGTCCCCAGCCACATGGGAGTGAAGGGAAACGAGGCGGCCGATGAGCTGGCCAGACGAGGCTCGTCAAGGCCTTTCATAGGAGCGGCCCCTTCCTTCGGCACTACCAAATCACAAATTAAGAGGTCCATCTACGAATGGTCACAAAACAAGTCCAAGGAATGGTGGGTAAGATCGCCAGGACAAAGACAGGCTAAGGAGTTCCTAAGGGAACAGAGACCTAAGTTTACTGAAGACCTACTGAGTAAAGACAGGAAGACTGTCAAAATGATAGTAAGTCTGATGACCGGTCACTGCAGACTGAATAGGCATATGTTTAACATAGGCCTGGCAGAAAATGCTCTCTGCAGATTCTGTCAAGAGGAAGAAGAAACCCCAGTTCATGTTTTGTGCCACTGTGACGGCCTAGCGAGGACAAGGTTTCTAGCAATGGGGATAGAGAACCCCACAGCCAACGGCTACACAAAAGAGCCGCTCTCAAAAATGATAAGTCTGATTAAGAAGGCGAAACTAGAGAGCGTTCTCTAAGGTAAAGGGGATCACAATAGACCTGTAAAGGTCGCGGTGAAACAGGCCCGCATGCCACCCCACTCTTAACCTAACCTAACCTAACCTGGTACAGTACTGTACACCTTAGCCACGACACATGCGATGGTCTGTTTAGGTGAAGGTCCAGCTTAGGATTTCCGAGCTGAAACGATAAGGACGATCAGTTTCGCATTGCACTCGGAGTTCTAAGACGTCTGACACCATTCAGCTCATCGTACAACCACTCACACGACACAAACACTGGGTCAAAAATACAGAAAGAATACACTTACTTTACAAAATGTTCTAATCCAGTCCTATACGTTGATGTCATGTCAAATTTGCATCCTTTCCGAGGGAATTTCCAATTACAATGCCCATAAAATCCGGTATATCAGAAACTCAAACCTTAGTAGTAAGAATTATGATTGTATAGTTAAACTGTAAATAATATTGTGAAAGAGTGGGAAAAATTAAAGAAAAACCCGTTAGCATTTAAAAAAAACTCACCGATAAAATCTGATTCTAGAACTCGCTGAATAACATTTCGCAGGTAACAGGCTAGGTTTGAGAATGATCTTAGGTATTCAATAACACGTTTTACACGATGTTTTCACCAGCAAATTTGCATTTAAAAGAGAATTTTCTATTTAACATTGGAGCTGACAGATACATTTTATTTAAAAAAGGAAACATCTTTAATTTGCGAAATTCCGAATATAGACCTATTTTTACCCGGAGAATTCGTTTTACCACTCCATTTTCTTATCCAAAAAGAGATTTTCGAAATATTTTCCAGTGTTTTAAAAGGAAAAACGATGTTCATTTGTTTTCTTTAATCACACCGCATTTCCACCAATCACAGCCTTGAATTTGCAGATTTTCTTATTAATTTCCATAGAAACAAACAATAGATACGTTTCTAACTTTGAAATCATACAGACGCACAATTTTTGAGCTCCGCCAAAATTCCTAACCTTACTTTTGATCCAATAGTTTTTTAAAGGTTAAACTTCAAAATTCTAACCTAAAATCGTTATCTAAAGAAATATATGAAATATAAAAAAAAAGGTGAATTTGAGATTTAAAACTAACCAGAAAAATATTTCCCGAACTGACTTTACAAATGATGAATTGATCTTCCTTCGGTTTCCAAACACCTTCTCCTCGAGAATTCCCATCAAAAGCTGTCAAGTCCAACCGTAGTACATCCGCGAACCCAACACACGACCCATTCCAATTTCGTATCAGAAATACACCGTAGTACAATATATTCCGGCAGCTAATCATAAGGTCTGCAAGTTTTTGCAAAAAAAAAAAACAGGAAAGTGCATGGAATTTGATGGAAATTATACAGAACCATTTTAGTTGATTGTAACTTAGTGTTTAAGAACGGTTTTTGCAGTTTCTCAACAGGGACAACTTTTATGTAAAATGAATTTTGTATAAAAACTCATAAGTACCTAGTAACAAGAAAAGAAACACAAGAGCCAGAAGACGACTTCAATGAAACCAAAAAATTGTTACTGTCCGGGATATGATTAGAAAAGTCCATCCCATCTTCTTGGATGGCCGTCGAGTAAACTCGCGCGAGATAGCAGACATTTACAGTTTTCCAGTCCTTGAACAGATTGTTAGAGTTTGACAAAAAATACAATGATATAAAGATAAGTAATTAAATTTCTTTTATCCTTTAATTATGTAATGAGATTACCCTGTTCTTCTAGTTATACTTAGCATAAAAGTCTTTTTATTTCACGTTATTACTACGCTTTACTTTTATCCGGTGAACAATTTAAGGACTATGTACGTCTGAATTTGATTATTAGTTTAGTATTTTTTGAACTAATGAGCAGACAGTTGTACTTTGCTGTATTACAATTTAATAGATACCTACAGTCGCCTCTCTCTTATCCGATTTGGATGAGACAAACTAAGGGCCGATTGTACAATATGCCGATAAACTACCCAATAGCGTTATCTTACCGACAAGTCTGTTGTGACTGTATTACAATCTACCAATATTATTGTCAGCCACGCTATCGGTAAGATATTTTATCGGGTGCTCGAAGTTACCAATATGCTAGTTATCCAACAGAGAACATAAACGTCAAACATAACCTTTAATACTTCAGTTCAAAGTAGTATAAACGCGCGTATGTAATTTATATTTTTTCTGATAATTTACAAAAAAAAATGAATAAAAATATACATAAACACACGGCTAATTACACAAAAGACGAGTACTTACGGCTTGTGGAAAAGTTTGCCCGCATAGTAGAGAACAAAAAAAAACCGATGCAGTTACTTGGAAACAAAAAGAGACAAGCTTCACAATGAAATACAAAATTTATGTGAATTAAATGTTATTTCCAGAAAAGTGTATGGCAAGATATTTGTGTCCAATTTAACTATCCTTGCTTAGACGAAATCTTACAAAAAAATTGTTATCATCCCAATAATCAACGTGGTTTAACGTGGTTTCGTCTATGCTGCAAGTCATTCAATAATAATATCAATTCAATTTTGGAATTACTACTACTAGATACTAATCATATAAATTAAATATTATTTAAATACAATTGTCGAATTGCGCTACTTCTAGATACTTTCTTTATCAAATTCAATTTGTTGTTGTGCTTTTTGTCAAATCATACCTCAGTGTTGTAAACTCTATAAACTTAACTTACTAAAACAACCAGTAATATTATTACCAACTGCAGTTTATTTTGCCGACAACTATCCATCTGATTATTGTAACATGTAATACACTTCGTAATCTTATCCGTCCGATAAAGTTGTCGCTCGGATACTAATCGAGCACATTTATTGGCATATTGTACAACCGGCGGCCCTAAGAGACTTAATGTACTGTAATATTAAAAAACTGGATATTCATACATTACGAGGGAAAAGATTGTACCACACAGAGCGACACTATACATAGTAAGCTAGGATTGTTTAGTGAAAACTATGTCTGTCGCTAGGGCACATATTAAACCGATAGTCCATTGCGATTAGATGCAGATGTGTACATATGTATATGGTTTACTCTGCATTTACTGAATAAAGTCAAAGCATGGTTTGCATATGTATAGTGTTTGTAGTTGGCCCGGTTGGCCACATAGGTATGTAGATTTAATTGATAAACTTTTAGAGGCGCGTGCCTACTAAAGTAATAGTCGACTAATGTAATGTCTAAGCAATTTTCTGAAACTATGGAAGTTTCGTATAATTATGTAGTTTATGTAGAGAAAATACTTGTGAGTGTGAGTTCGTGTAGCGTATTTTTATTATTATTTACGTAAATAAGACGATATAATTACTGGTTAAACAATAACCTGAAATAAATAATTTTTTTCCGCATGCAAAGAATTCATTCTTTAATAATTATATTTGAATCGTTAGTTTCTGATATACCTAAGTTAGTACTATCATTTTCATCAAAAACTGAGTTATCAACATTTCTATGTGCTATAGAGAAATATATTCTAAACTTTTCGTGTAATATTGACATTCCTATATACCTACTGTATTTAACTTAATTCCTATTATTCTACGGAAAGGCTACGACGTTTAGTAATTTACATGTAAAACAAAACAAGAAAGTATCTGAAAAATCATTCATTACAGCAGTAAGATAAAGACCTAGCAATTATTTATTGAAACTTGTTCTCCTCATCACAAGTAGAAGATATGTCACGTACAAAAAAAGCTTACAATCCTTTATAAATATTTTAGAAAACGAAACAAAGTGATAACAATTATTCTAAATCTCGCGTGTACCAATTTATTTGATAACTAAATTTATTAAGTACACAATGCTATGCTACTTGTTTTTAATGTGATACAAAGTGTATAAGATAAACATACCTGAGAAAAGACATTTTACTCTCATAATTTTTTTAGGATAGTAATTGTACCGGCCTTATTTTGATAAGCTTCCTTAAATTGTGTGGCACTATCTGCATGTAATTTATTATTTATTAATCCGATTATAAAATGAATAACAACAAGTAATCCTCTAACCTAGATATATTATGGTACTTGTTGTAGAGGAATCTTTATTGTATCTATTGTAGAGTGTACCCTCTCAAAAAAAGTACGCAAACTAACTAATTTTAACATACGTTGCGTTTATGTATATGTATACATATATGTTACTGTTAACTAGAAATTAGAATCATGTGAATGGCGGTTTCTTATTTATTTTTCCTTCAACGTGCTTATCAAATATGGCTTCCAGTCTAAAATCTGATAGGCTTGTGTAACATTTTAAACGTAATTCCTCTATTATGTTTAAATATAAATATTTACGCAAGATTACATATTATTTGTGTTATAATGCTACGGCTAAATATACATACGGAGTTTAAAATATTTACATTAAAAATTTACCAATGTTAGGATAGATGAGTTCCCTTTTTACGTCCAAACTACGCGTCTTTCACTGCTCCAACTTTTAAATAAATAATGTGTACGTTTATAAGCGATTGTAATAATATTTTGTTTTTCATATTAGGCTGCTAAACGTGGTTCGCGGAATTATAATATAAAGTTTACATATGCTAACTGAAGGTGTAGCAAATTTAATAAAGTAAATAGAATTGTTTCTAAATTTTGCGTATATGTATATATGTAATGATTCATTTTCTATAGAATTATGTATTGTCAGTGTACGAATTTATACGTATGTATAGATTACTAAACCATCAGCAGCTAAATGTAGCTAACTGATATATATATATTACTGTTTTACGTATTATAGGATTTTAATGCATTACTTGTAAAAGAAAATAGTAAAATTATTTTATAAATAATATCCAGAGACATATAACATTGTAGGAAGTCTAACAATAATTAACGTATTTATTACTACAGAAATTGGCAGTAGTAGTAGTTACCAACACTAACTAAAGTTACCTTTATATTTTTGTGTTATATTGAAGTATCGATTTATTAACTAGTATACTAACTAAATAAAAATTCGAACATATCATGAACACTTATTTATTATGCTTTCTAGTTACATCTTTCTTACAACAGATTAGGTTTGTTCGATTTGGACATTTGCGTCTTAAAGCAAGCAATAAATATTTTGAAGCTGCGTTTAGTTTTTAAACACTAGTTGCAGAGTAAACGCGACGTTTTAACGCTGCTGCAATGGACTCCAACATGTTTTAGATACCGTTTGATTTGCGTTATTGCATGAACAGTAACCATCTAGCTTATTTTCGAATACCAGATTGGAGAGTGACTTACACATAAAAATTAATACATATGCAGGTAGATAAATATACAGACTAGAATTTTCCATCTAGATTATTTGTATATTTATTTATTTTATTTTTTTTACCCAGGAGGAAATCCTTTATGGACGGTGTGTGGGACTCCAGGACCTCCAGTACCGTATACCCACTAAAACCTCCTGCATCTGTAGCCTAGAGCGCACCCAGGACCGTCTGAGAGACATAACTTCAGGTGCGACCGGTGGGCTATCACCCTTCACAAGACCTATCCGTCTGCTGTCTTTTTCTCTCGTTCCTTCCGTTTCATAATCTCGGAAATCAACTTGTGCATAGTTTTCCATTTTTCTGCGTCTTCCATCATTTTTACCATAAGTGTATCTGCCGTAAACATCTCTCCCACTTCAGCATATGCAGCGTCTCGCACTCCCTTCCATCTCAGGCACTAGAAAATGGTATGCTCCACCGTATCGACCATCCCGCAGTACATAGAAGCATCACTCACGTCGTTTTTAAATCTTATGGCATATGACCTAAAGACTCCATGACCGGTTAAGACTTGCGTCAGATAATACTCTAAACGTTTGTGGCCACAATTAATCCATGCATTAATATCGCCTATCAATCGTCTTGTCCATTGACCAGCGACATTTTCGCTGTCCCATCTTTCCTGCCACGTCCTCATAGTGATATTTCTCGCTTGCTTTTTCATTATAATCAGATCGCTGCTTCTGTGTTCGTACAAAAAGGTTCTTTCACAGATTTGGAGATCAACAGAAACCATTCCTGTGATTACCTGCAACGCCACAGCCGATACTGTCCTGTATGCTGATGCAACGCGTAGTAGTATATTCCTTTGCAGTCGCTGCAATTGCCGGTTATATTTCTTAATTTCAATAATCTTACCCCACACCGGTGCTCCATATAATACCATTAATCATTGCACTGCACAGCATGGTGCGCTTTAAACTATCCGGACGCCCTATATTGAGCATAGTCCTAGTCAGCCTGGCAAGCTTCTCTACTGTTTTGGTGATGATTGCTCCCACATGCTGTCCAAATTTAACTTTTCGTGATGCCCAAATATACTACGGATCTTTTTGGTAAAAGTTCCACTCTGTCTAGCTGGAAAGCAACGTGCTCTCTCCTTCGTTTGCCTTTTATTATCACCGCCTCTGTTTTCTCGGGTGCAAGAGTCATCTCGTGTTTTCTGGCCCATTCACTAATTTGTGCAAGACAGATGTGTTTTCCATTATCGCTTCCTCGTTATTCGCACCTACCACCAGGGCTAAATCATCGGCATAGGCAATGGTGACTGCATTTGTGGTGAGCTCTAAAGAGAGCACGTCGTCCTATAAAATGTTCTATAATGTCGGACCAAATACGGAACCCTGCGGGACTCCCATGTTCGTCTCCAGCATTTCTTTTTTATCTAACATCTTTCTGCCTATTAGATAGTTCGTTGTAAAATTTATAAGATATTCTGGCATCTTCCTCTCTTGCAGCTTTAGCACTATTAAATTATCTCTAGCCAAATTAAAGACATTTCTTATGTCTATTGTAATAAGAGCACACCATCCAGTATTAAACTCATTTGCAGTTTCCATTACCGTTTGCACCGCGTCAACAGTAGATTTTCCTTTGCGGAAACCATATTGATTCATGTGCAGGCTTCCTCTTTCCTCCAATTCCGCTTGTAGCTTGTTTCTTACCAGAGCCTCTAACAGTTTTCCCATATATAATATTTATTATAATTATTAATATTATAATATTATATATATTATATTTTTATATTATTTATATTGTTATTATTATATTTGTATAATTACCATTTCCATTTTGTTCTTCATTCGCATCATTCATGCAACTCATAATAGTCGTCAGACTCATCATATACAGATAAATTGCCCTAACCAGCCCTAACTGAATAGAAACGGTGTTAATTAACTTGGTACGGTATACGGTACACAACAACGGACGATATATTTGAAAATGTAAGGTTAGTGAAAGGATTATTTATCCTACTCCTTTTTCCGAGCTATCTATCTCTTTTCTTACAGCGAAAATCTGCTCATGGAGTAGATTAAAAATTCTTGACGCTAGAGTGGATTAGCGTCAAACTGCAAAACTTGATATTTCTAATCGAACAGCTTCCTCGCCGCATAAAATTAACGCGAATCAAACCGAACAGCAACGTTGCAAGTGCGCATGAGCGTGCGTTAAATTGTTTACTGCCGAAGCCAAATAGAACAAACCTATTGTTTGTTTCCATATTCTCTGCAGTTTTTCGGCAATTTTTTTCTGTTATTTCTCTCTTGTTAATGTTATATGTATGCTAGTGGGATTGTTATGTCAATTATTTGGGTAAGTTTCCCCTCTTTGTACGTATATGAAGTTTTCAGTTCAATGTATTTAGGATGTTAAAGTACACATAGAATAGCTGTAATTGCGTCAATTTAGGTACCTTGTTATGTTTATAGATGTATTCTTCCGTGGTCAGTGCAGCGCAACTTTGAATTATGTGGTCAACGGTTGCCCGTTTTTCTTTGTATACTCTACACTTCTCTTAGTCTTCAAGCATATTTATATTTTGTCCTTATCACATCTTATAGTTTTATCTATACAGGGTGTCCCATAACATGAGTGCCAAATCCTAAGAATGTGTTATTGAGACAATTTCAAATCAAAAGTGTCTAATGATCATGTGACCAAAACTCTGTCGTAACTAACCTACAAGCATTTGAAGTTTTAGATAACCCCACTAATGAATGCATAAATGCATAAATTGAGTCATAAATGTTACGAAGGAGAAACTGATTTCGAAATCCTATTGGAGCACTGGAAAGGCTTCATGGGAAAAGAGGTGTGTGTGCGAGGAAGGGTGGGGACGGGCGGGGGGAGGAGGGCAAGGGCGGATGGATAAAGAGACATCATCTGATAATTTTTCAAAAGACTTTTTTAAATCGAAAAATCACTAAATTTGAAGTGTGGTAAGTTAAATGGGTTTTCAATGATATATTGAATTAATTACGCAATGTAATAAATTTTACTCCCGGTGGTATTTACTACACTTTCGATGATCTTTTAGTGAGGAACGTCTTGGAAGCAGCATGTTATATGAATTAGTTCAGCAATGTATCATGGCGAACATACTATAAAATAAACGAATTTATAAATTACAGCAAAAGCTTCCATACATACATAGTTCGAATCAATATTATGAACTACCTCATAGAGTAGTATAATATATATTGTAACGTTTTCGGGGTTTAAATAAGTTTTCAGGCGATATTTCGTAAAATCACCGATTTATTTCTAAATAATAATAACGTGGTAACAAATAGAACAATAACGATTGATTAACACTGAAAGATTATTTATGTCCGCACACTATTTACTTTTACAATATTTATTTACACTTGTCAAAGTTCGGTAATAGACTCTCCTCACGGTGCAGCCTCGACCCTCTTTTACTTATATGTCCTGGTGTTTCCCAAACATTCTATTATCGAACAATCTACAGTTTGCTGTAGATCTTTCTCCATAATAAGGTATATGAATATTGAATGAAATAAATAATACTTCCTTATTGTATTTATTTAAATTCTTCCAGACTAGTTTCGCCTAATTGTAGGCTTCTTCAGTGGAATTGTCTATTATGAAGGATTCAATGAAATTTCAGTACAGTTGTTCGAGAATTGCATTTCGAAATTGGTTAAACTTATGAAATGACGTGTAAAAGTAAAAAAGTAAATCTGCAATTTACTTACACGTCATTTCATAAGTTTAAACAATTTCGACATGCAATTCTCGAACAACTGTAATGAAATTTCTTTGAATCCTTCATAATAGACAATTCCACTGAAGAAGCCTACAATTAAGCGAAACTAGTCTGGAAGATACAATTTAAATAAATACAATAAGGAAGTACTGTTTATTTCATTCAACAATCTAGAGTTTCTCTATACGTCTCTAGATTTCGATGTTTTCTCGAATGAGTCATAGGCATACGGCCGCAACAATATGCAACACAAACTTAAGCTAAACATAAAATAAAGTAAAATAAAAGCACAAAAATTACAAAATCTACTAACTCGACATTTCACCACTAATCTTCAGAATATGGTTTTTTGTTATCGAATAATGCATCGAGCAATGCCGTGTGAACCTATATACCAACAGTTGATCAGTTGATCACCACAGCTAATTAGGATATTAATCCATCTGTCCCAATAATGTTCTACCAGTTCTCTTCAAGCTACTCATGATGGAAGAAGAGGATCAGTCTAGTTGTAGGGAATATAAGCAGATATAAGAACTAACTTGCCTGTATTGCCTCAAGATCTTCACACACTTCCCCGTTGCATATCTTACTGTAGAAGTTAAACAAAAAAGAATTCGTTCACCTACAATACACCGAACACTTAAGTTAGTGTTTTTGTGTTTATTTTCATGTGTTTTTGCACGATAAGCCGGCCCTATATTCTAAACTCTTCCGTTCTTAAAACCCTAAACTTTGTCTTTGATTGTCTAAGATGCCTGGAAAAATGAAATATGCTTATATTTAGCTACACAAACATTTACTGCTGCCAAGGTTACGCTCAGGTAATGCAGATATATACATTTTTCTTCAATTTTTTATTAACCTTACCCTTTGTTATTTACCTGTACTTACCTGACTAATAAAAGTGAATAAAAGACACTAAAAGTGGAACTTTCTTTTTGTAAAGTACAGCTGACAGACGTAGGACATTATCTCACGAAGTGTTGCTTAAAGTAACAACTAGTTGCTCCCACTACGAATGCCTTATGTGGTCAATTACTTTTTAAGCAATGGTAGTGACTTGCTTGGAGCCTGCTTTCATTATTGGATCCAGAACCTAACCAATAGCCCAAACTGGTATGGCATTGTGCTCTAGTAAAGCTTAGCTACCACTCAGGGTGCCTCCTGTAGAATCAACCCATTAAGCCAAACCATACTCGTTCGCATAGCTAATGTGCAGTGTCCCATTGCCATGTCGGCATTCTTTTGGAGGGTCCAGTTTTTATTCTTTTCTATATCCTACGCAGATAGGTTGCCTTCCCGGTCTTCGTAAAGGATGCCCTTTTAAAACTCAATTGTAATTTGCTTGAGCTTTTGGTACCGATTCAGATACCTTATTTAAGTCTCTAGTAAAAGTAAGTAAACAACCGGTGTCTTCTCTGACTCTCAGTCTCAGTAACATACAACCGACCCTGCTTCAACTTCCGGCGCACTACTCAAAAAAGTCTAGGCTTGGCAAACTGCTTTGTCCAAGCATTCTAAAGACCGATGACATAATTTTGATTTTGAAAATTCCACCATATTAAAAAGAAAAACAGCAATTAATTTCAGAACAGATACAGAAAATTTAAGTATGTACATATTTTTTATGTTTTTCCTAGTTCTTAAACTGACATTCTCTCCATATATTGTTTAACAAAGTTATCATTGACAATCTCATAATTTTACTCGTCTTTTTGGCCCACATCTGTAGCTGTTCTGGACACCAATGATGTTTTATCCATATACAAACTGAGTGCAAAATACGCATATGTGTCTGTGCCTGTTTAGATTCAGGTTTCATTAAGGGTGATATTGCACTGCGACCTGTTGATCTATCTCCCCATCTAGTGTAAGAGCTTTAACAAACTGCAATAACTGGGATAGTTTCAGAAGAGGTTTTCTTCTTCGCCTATGACGTCTTTGCCAGGACAATTGGCTCCAGTTTCCGTAATAGCGGCGCAGTTAGTTGTCTTCCGGATTTTCATCCTTCGCCCCGCAGAACCTGCAGTCGCTATTCTGCTTCAGAGTTATCCTCGTCATGTTTTCCCCAAGGGGACAATGCCCTGTAAGAGAACCTTTGAGGATGCGTAGTCTGTGTCTACTGAGTTCTAGCAAGGTCTTTGTTCTATGCTTCTTGTAGTTTCCAAGGAATATCTTGGAGTGTTTTAGACCAGAGAGGTACTCCCAAAGTAATACTCTGAGCCTCTCCTCTCTATCTTTGAGTTCGTTATACCGCGAAAAGGTTCCGGTCCCACTAACAAAGTTATGGCGGTCACAAACACCTTTTTTGTCTCTGTTGATCTCCGCTTGGAAGGCGCTAGGATATATTCCCATTGGCTCGGAGTATATTTCGTATATTTCCTGTTAATTTCATCGTTTGGTAGACTTAGGAGTGAGGAGAGCCCCTCTTTAGTTGTTCAAACTCTCTGGTACAGAGTCTCGCCCTGTCTGTGTCTGTGCTTAACTTTATGCAAGTGAGTGAAAAAAACTGTATGATTAATTTAAATGTATGTAAATGTAATGCTTGTATGGTCAAATTAGAGAATTGCGTAGTAGAAACAATTACTAACATTTTCCGTTTCGGTTCAATAGAACCGAAGTTATAAGCGCTCCTTCGAAACAAAGTTTCTCTTCTCCCCTACCCTTATTTGAAAAAATACAAAAAATGTCCAGTTTCGATTTTTATATTTTTGATAGACCTAAAGTTAATAAATTTTGTAAAAATAGGAACTTAAATTTTTTGTGATCACCCTAGTAGCACAAAAAATTGGGCCAATATCGGCTCCCTGTCGGCTGTTAGTCGGCATGATATTAGCTGGTGATATCACGCCGATACGAAGGTGTGAACATTTTGCAATAGCGGGCGAATATCACGCAATGATAGTCGACCGATATTTAGAGCAAAGTCGGCTCTTGATCGGCACGTGACGTTGGCTTGATGTGTCCGGCCGATACTCACCCACTCGAGGAAGGGAATGTTGAATATAGTATATCTGTATACGACATCGTACCGTCGTTGTGATAAGACACGTTCGTGATAGCGTTTGCCTACATTTACTGAATATTATAAGGATATTGATGCAATAATATACACTGCCATTTCGTCAACACTAAATTTGTAGTAAATATTAATTAGTGTAACTAGAAAATTAGAAAGTGGTGTTAATACGTACGCAGTTTTTACTGTGTATATACGTACTACGTCACACTAAATTAGTACAAATTTAATGTTGATGAAAAGGCAGTATATAGATACTATTGCATCAATATCACCTTATAGCATTCAGTAAATGTAGGCAAACGACAACACAAACATGTCTCATCGCAACAACAGATATAAGAATACTAATAATATAACGATGTGCCATTAAAAGCTAAAAAATATGTTTTAAATGAACTGATCTCGTACACAGGTAACAACAATAAAGGTGTGTTTTGTAATACGAAGAAATAAGTACTTTAACAAATGAAATATATTTAATGTTAACACATGAAAATATATCAAATACATAGTTAGAAATATATAAAAAAATAGCTAAAATATTCAATTTTAATGGCTATTAGCTAAACAAATAAATACTATAAAAGAGTGTGGTAAATATATTCATGATACACATACAAATATAAACCAAACTAAAATGTCAACCTAACCTAAATAACAATACAGACACCGTAGCAGAATAAGGGTTATTACATTTTCAAATAAATCACTATTTTAAGCAATAACGTATCGGGCTTGATTAAGACCAGACCTTTATACTAAACAACACATCTGAAATATTTAATAAGAGTGCACATCTCTACTGTTGCTTATAGTAGTACATAACTCTAAATATCGATCAGCTGATTTGGACCGATTGCAATCGTATTGTCAATGTAAATATTATATTCGAGACAAAAATACTACGAGGACTACTAATCAACAAAGGTGGCTACGATACTAATACAATGGGGGCTCAATACAAAAACACAACACTAGAATCGAAGCTACATAGTTACATTTATCGATAACAGAACGTAAACTTATTATCTTAAATGTAATATTAGAATTATTCTAGATAATTCTACTCATACAGACATTCTATGCAGATAATCCAAAAAATATATACATATATATGAGTTAAGTAACAAACCAATGCAAGTTTATATTTGTGTCGATGGTAACATTTAAGCTTCCGTTTAAGAGTAATATCGTAGTGATTACAGTATAAATTGTAATAAAAAGTATATATTAGCTTACGGTACAATTATTTCAGTGTTACTGTCCTCGACATGGTCTTATTGTGCAATGGAACATATGCACACAAGAAGTCTTCTCTTGGAATAATCCCCAAACTCACTGTTCCTTGCATCGTACAATGGCCTTGTGTGTAGGTGGTGTAATATTGTACCAAACACCTTCACATTAAATGATTGTGAATTTCACAGCTAAAACAACCATTCCTCACAATGATGCCTGCTTATTATAACTTTGAAGCCTAAAATAGATAGAGACCAAAATAACTTTTTTGCTCTCGAGTAATAAATAATTAGAAAATACATTGCTGAATTAATCGTTCGTATACAAGAGAATCTTAAATTAACAAAATATTAAATTAATTAAAAAGAAACTTACTTATTAGATCTTAGCTTTCTCTCCGTGCCGGTGCCGTGCCGTGTGCCGTTCACCTAAGAAGTACAAGATGTCCGCCCAGTTACCAACTTGACATTATTAGTCACTCATACTAATATAAAATAAATGATTATTTTCTTTCCTTTATCGCGTTATGATACTGGCCTGATATAGAGCTAACATCGAATGAAAACATCATCGACACACATCTAAGATTGACTTGCAACCAACATGATACCTATATCCGAATAACAATATCACAGTGACACACGGCTTTAATATCATGTGAATACCTGTTTCCGTTATAAATACAATATCGACGACAGATATTCTACCTATCTTCCAGCGATATTTGTCGCTGTCGGTATAATATATACCCGACGTCGCATACTGATGTCTACTCAATATCATATATTTATATTTATCCGATCTTGGTAGGGAGTCACTGATATCGCGCCAAGCACGGCATATCGGTGATACGTTGGTGTGATATTTAGCCAACATTTGGTGCTACTAGGGTAGTAACGCCATCTAGTGGTCATCTCCCTGAATAATTTCCAAATGTTTCTCGGGGCCATTGATTTCAGTGATACTTTTTTCCTGAAGCTGTATTGTTAACCGTTGTTAAGATATGGCCGAACGCTATTCTTAGTTGGCCACCCGGTACATAAATTATAGCTAGAAAAATTAAATTTGTAATACTGAAGGATTGTATCAACAACAAAATTTTCTTATTTCTAGCTGCTGAGTGTGTTATTGTTTATGCAAATAATATTCGCCTTTATTACATTCCTTTTTCCATTCAACAAAAACGTTTACTTATTGTAATTAAATCGATATAGATTTCGCAGAGTACTTCCAATTACAAAGGTATGTACAGCAGATTATCTTAAGATCAACTGGCAATAAATATGAAATATCAATTATGAATATCTAATAAGAAAGCTATGTCCGCCCCTCAGTCAGCGCCTTTGCCGGTCAGCAGCTACGCAAACCGCCGAACTCCCGATATCGATCAAAACAATAAGAACGGTTTATACAAACGTACAAGCAGAAATTAGAATATTGATTGAGTTTTTAATTTATAGATAATCAAATGAAGATACCAACCCAATGATTAAACACTATTCGAGAGCCTACGAACCATTGACTGTTGATTACAACACACAGGATGCATTGAGTGGCGCATTATTATGATTTCTCAAATAGTTCATCCTATTTGAATGAACTAAGAAATACCGTTAGTGTCTGTATTAGTAACGTCTGTATTATAAACGGGTTTAATGTTTGAAGACGTTTTAGTATTTCACAAGTTTGTTCAATCTTCAAGCTTGAACTTGAACATAGATGCAGTATTTTACACACAATAAGTTATAACATACTGGGATAAATTGTAGAAACATTAAAACTTTAATATTAAAAACGTATCCAACATATTTTTCAAACTCAATTGGCAGTTCGCTTCCGGAGTTGATTCAGGCTATGGTTTAAAATTAGTTCCTCTTATTAAATATGTATTACACTGAAACACAGAAAAGACGCTTTTCCTTTTCTCAGAAAGAAAAATATGTGGTTCTGATAAGGTTTATTTTCTCTTGATTTCAAATATAATATCGGTTTCCCCACAACGCAAAGTTTGCGAGACACAAGCATTTGCAATCTCAAATATTTTATACTTTTTACATGCTTAACTAGACAATATTTAGACATTCGAACCCACTTAGAAAGTAAGAAATGACGATTTTCTGTTCTATTTTCTCTGTGAGGTACCTCTCTTGTTAGTTTCAATAATAATCGGCCAGTATGTAAACATTCCATTTGCCTTGATACCTCTTTTTCTTAGCTGTAACCTCGATGAATATGGGACTCGTAGTCATCGCTCACTACGCCAATATTTTTTTGAAAAAAATTTGCGTTCGAGTGTAATTTTAAGAAGATTTTATAAGATCAATATCACGGTAATTGACAATATCACGGTAATTGTTTATCTTTCGATTTGCCAAAAGAATGTGAGTAACATGAAATTGAATGCTTGCCAAGCTGCTTTCTCCAGTGGATTCAATAGTCCTTCAAACTTTCCGTCATGCCTTAGTGATTGTATTTGTACAGCCACAAATATTTCTTCGGAATTAACTCGTAATATCGATTCTGAAATTTTGAAAGCTCTACCTCCATTAGAAATATATTAAAACGAAACTCGCCTATACTCAAAGCTACTGCCATACATACAACCTCTTACATTTTCGGCCTATTAACTTGGGATAATAAAAACTGGTATATGGGTTGGATTGCTAGTAGGCCGGAGATTTCAAATCTCTACAAAACTTTTCTTATGCTATTTAAGGAAAAAAATATGGCATCGTTTCCGACGACGTGTGGCCAACTACGCTCTCGAAAAATATCTCTCACAATTTCAGCATACGAACAATACCGATTCCCAATGTTTCAAAGTTCCAACGTCATTGTAAATATGTACGTGAAATTAATTTTCTCCGACATGCGTATCTTAAACGAAATAACAATTGGATCAAAAAAATGTTTCTTTAATTTTTACACATTTTTGTAAGTGTATGATTCTATTACTTTCCTAACTAAATCATTGTTATAAAAAACCACACTTTCGATGACAGTGTTCTACCCATAAAAGATAGCGGAAATGCTTGTGATTGTGCTGTGACTTGTCAATGCATTACTGAGCTGTACATTTTCGTATATTGCCATAGTAGTAAAAAATTAAAATAATACAAAAACTAATTGCACAATTATCACATCACAATCAACAGATATTTCGAAAGAGTTTTGTTACTAATAAAATGGATAAGCACCAATGGAAGTATGTATATATTAAAAGAAATTAAAAGAAAAAAATTACCTCTCCTGTTGGGATATCTATTTTGTCAAGGAGTTTTGTAACGCTTGCTTATCTTACGAGAAGCGTTTCTCCGGTTTTTCTGCTGATAGTCAATTGTCCCGAGAAGTTTTTTTTTTCTTATCACTTCACTAATTTAAGTAGTTAATGTAAATGGGTATTTATTTTAAAGATCATGTAAGATTAATCAGTAGGTAGTAAAACTTCGACAGATATTCTGATAAAATCTTTCATATGCAATAAGTCCACCTCATTAAAAATAAGATCATTAGCATGTGTTGCAATAATGTGTCTAGAATGAAAAACCCACCTGTTGTCACGACCTTGGTAATCACTTAAGTGTGTGACATTGGAAGTTTTGAATTTTTGAAGCAGTATCTGGCTATATTCATTATAATATGTTGTCCTTAATTAATATTACAAATCATTTTCGGAGGTTATCGTTTTATTTCTCTAAAATAGCAGAAGAACAAAAACTATTTCATATGCTTTCCTTGGAAGTATACGCAGGTTTACGTAAATTAGTTCTCACCACGACTTTAAAGCTTCAATAACAAGAATTTTACCCAGGTGGAAACATCACCATAAGTGGAACAACGAGTATGTTTCATTACATCTTAAAGAATAATTGATTTTCTTTTCATATTGACTTATGTGAACGATTTTAAAACAGCCGTATTTATAAGGAAATTATAAAGATAAGAGGAAAGCGAATATGATTCATACCTATAAAACCAGCGGTTAGCAAATAATATCCGTATAGTTGAATACTTTTATTAATTAGCCAACTGTGTCACTTATCTACCTTAAAACGACATTTAAAGCTGGAGATAATTTTTCAAAAGCGCGAAAGAAAGGACGAAAAAAGCACCTAAATAAGCGCTCGGAATGTCGTTATTTTTTCCCTTAGTATATATACTCCGGTTTAATTAACGTTCACATTTAATATTCATCGTTATAAATTGCCACATTTAGGTTTACACGTTCGCATTCAATCCAATAAATTTATAAAAATCCCAGCAGAGCGAGGCGACCGGTTTCCATACCTACATAACTCGCACTGGCACAGAGGGAGATATTGATTACGACGAGATAATTAATTAAACATATTCAGAAGTAGGACGTGTTTCGATTTAATTTGATTGGATCGTAAATTGGCGAACTTTAGAATTCAAACAGAAACACCACACTTCCACCATCCAGTGGCGGACCTCGCTAACATCCGCAAGACGCTATATTGCGGTACGGGTCGAAAGTTTCAGTAAAGCTTAGCCGACTAGAATACTGTTAATAATCGAGTTTCTTATCGCCAACATAGGGCCAGATGTGATAGCGGTCTACTTTACACAATTAAAACTTTGCTGCAAGAACTAATATTAAATTATTTTATTGAGACAGTATTGTATAGAATTATCAACTATGAATGCACTTACAGAAAACTACGTACTAATTTAATTAAGTACTGTTTTATCTGAATAAAGTAGATCTTTAAGTGTGTGTAACACTATCCACTAACACTATCATTTAAATCAAGTTTGAAAGCTGCAACTATTTATTTGAAACCCACATAAGGTCAATTATATAGCATGAAATTGAAATTAAATTTAACAAGAAACTATTTATTAAGAATGTACATATAGATAGGAAAATCTTAAGATATTTTGTAAAACAGAAACAAAATCATAAAAATCTCTATAAAGTAAGTACGACGTGCACCGAAATCTTAGGCTACCATTTACGGTTTTCACGAGTGACTGATTGATTGATTGATTACTATCAAGGCAGGGTAGTATTTAGTTACCCCTAACACTGTGGCACACTGGGCCCTACTGTGTTATTCCTACCTTGATTTTATTTTACTCAAACAGGTTAGTTCTCTCGATCAGGTTTAGAAGCCTATTTGGTAAATCTTGCTCCATTCATGAATCAAATGCGCTTTGCATAGCAACCCTACGTTGACTTAATGCTACGCATTCGAAGATGATATGAGAGTATGTCTTCTCTTCCTTATAGCAGAGTCTGCATAGGGGTTCATCCTTATAGATCCCCATCTTGTGCAGGTGACCTCTTAGACAGCCATGTCCTGTTTATAGACATGTTACTGCCCTAAGCTGAGACCCGTCTAATGCAAGTAAGTCTAATCGTTGTGACGGTCGTTCCATCATCCGTTTGCTGTGCCTTTGTCCAGCTACATAGTTTAAATTTAGTTAGTGTTGTTTTGTAATCCACACATTAATTGCACTACGTACTGCACTCTTTGTGATACTTAGACCTGCCCCCAGTCCGGTAAATTTCATTTGTGAACGCCTCCCTCGCTAGCTGGTCTGCAGTTTTATTGCTCGCTATACCCCTGCGTCCCGGCACCCACACCAAGGTGACCTTGTTGTTTCTGGCCAGAACAGTTAAGTTTTGCAGACATTCCCATACTAGTTTGGAGGCTATATAATTAGATGCTACAGCCTCTAAGGCTGCCTGACTATCAGAGAGAATGCAGATCGCCTCCGCTCGCGGTTGGCGACGCAGATTCTCCAACTCACAGGATTGTATAGCATATATATATTTTTGTTTAAAATACCGTTGGGTATCGCCTAAGTGGTTCACATACCTTATTGTAACCCTGGTTTTCCTCATAGACACCAACGCCGGAATTAGTACCTGTTGTTGACCCATCTGTATACCACATTTGGGTGTGCGGTTTTCTCCTTTCACCCGTTTTCCACTTATCCCAATTCAAGAAAACTTTGAAGGGTTTATCGTAACAAATCCTGGTGATTGCTATGTCGCTGCCGTTGTTTCTATTCTGGTGTGCCCCAACCTATAGTGGCTTCTCCAGTTATTAGTATTTCTCGATCTGTACGCTCCTATTCTAGCCTCTCCCATGATAAAAATATCGAGGGGAGGAAAGTTTAGCATGGTCTCTATAGCAGCCGTTGAGGTACTCAATAGCTCGAGATATACATAGGCATGCCAATCTCTGAATTCTCGAGAGGTTAGTTATCGCATGCTTCTGTGAGATTCTTTTTTTTCGCGACTAATAAGGAAATAGTTTATTCATTTTAGAATAAATATTGTTTCATGCTTTACAACAGCAGAATTGAAAGATAATAGAGGTAAGATATGAAAAATTGTTCATTAAATACTTGGACTAAAAACGCTTCATTTGCGTTGACAGATTTCAGGAATAATTTTACTATTTGTTGGCATCTTAATTCCGTACATTTTGGACCCACATATGTATGTATATGTAGTACCTAGTGCTGGAAATCCTATACGAATTATTCGATTAATCGAATATGCATCTATTCAAATATCGAATAAAACTGTACCGAATTATTCGCATTATTCCAATAATCAAATAATCAATTATTCGGATAATCAAATAATCAATTATTCGAATAATCAAATAATCGATTATACGAATAATCAAATAATCAATTATTCCAATAATCAAATATCAGATTAATTAAACATTCAAGCAATAGACTGGTCAACTAATAAAATTTTTATTTAGCTGCATGTAAGACCTCTGTATGTACAAATTAACATTATTTTAAATTATACCGGGTGTCCATTCTCTATTGAATACTATAAATTTCATTTTTTGGAACAATTTTATCAATAAAAACTAAAATAATCTTTAATACATATCAAATAATGATAAGTTGTGTAAAAAAAATTATGGCAATGACAAAGCCAACTAAAATTAAATAATGTGTATTAAATATAGTCCTAGAAACAATGAAAAGCTAATTACCAGAAAATTATTAATATCAGGTATAGGGTCTTAATCACTATAGTCTTAATACATTTTGATAGGCAATTAAATTCTACTTTATCTAGTATCTTTAGGTACAGGGTGTTCGATTTAAGATAAGAAAGTTAAGACTACCACAATCTCTACCACAACATGTCAAATCATATATCTATTATAAAAAATAATAAATAATTTTTATATTAAGCATTTTACAAATTAATATAAACCCACCCTTACCTTAAAATGTGTAATATTGAAAATAAAAATAAGTAACTTCCGACTTCAGGTCCTTCCTTCCTTTGAAGTTTTATTTCTTTTCTTTCTCTTTGTTTGGAATCTTTTCTTCTTGTCCTCATTTCTTTCTCCTTTTTTCTTTCTCACTTTTCAATCTTTTCAAATCTTTTTCCTTCACCTGTCTCTCTAATTTTCTTCTTTTCCAAACTTTCTATTTTTTTTAATGTCTTTCTTCTTTCCTAAATTTACAATGCTTAATAACGTGCCATCGAAACAAAACATAATTAGGGTAGGCTATGTGAATGTTTTTGATCCTTGCTTTAGCCACTATTACATAATGACATTTATTACTTGACATTTTATTGTAACTTTAGTTTATGACCTTTATAACCTCAAATTAAATGTCAAGGAATAAGTGTCATTATGTGAAAGTGGCTAAAGTAACTATCCATTCACATAGCCTACTCTAATTATGATTTTTTTCGATGTGTATATATAATATTCTAATTATTAATACCCAAATAACATAACACTATCTATATCTGATGTACAGATAATTAAGAAAACCGTTCTTGGCAGTACCAGAGGAGTTCTTAATTATTAATCTGATGTATCTATCTAAACAAATACGGCTTGATATATGGTGGCGAGAAAGGTTCATTCAAAACCGCTTAAGAATTCGAAAAGAAATCATTTTGAACATATTTTTCTTTTAATTGTACCCATCGAAGTACCCGTATCCACGCAACTGCTTTCCAAAATAAAGCGGCTTACACATCCTTTTTAATATGCAGCTTATACTCGTGTAGAACTTTTGACATTTTCATCTTAACCCGATATAGAAATAATTGAAAAAAATTCTCTTGAAAGTAGGTACCAACTTTAACGCCCGTTATCTCAGAAGCGCAACGTTAAACGTTATATAAACTACCCCTATTCTTTTATCTTGAGTAACTCACACCCGAATTATAAACAAGTCAGCCTCTGTAATTATAATCAATGACGACGTCATCCGAGGTATCGAGGAAGTAAAGGTATCGAGTATCGGCCAATGTATCGATGTTTCGGCCAAACCGTTACCGGACAGATGGCTGCCGGTTGAACTGAGGCAGCTTCCACGGTGCAAGCGCAAAGTACTTAAACACCCGCAAATAACTAGAAATCCGCGTGATGTTATGACGGCCACTCATTTGCCCTTGCATCTCCGTGAGAAATTGAAGTCTTTTAGGGACAAACAGTGGTGGAAGAGTGACTTTCTAAACTTCTAAAGAGTAAATAACAACAAAGAATGAGGGTCCAGGTTGCGTCGTATATTCGGCAGAAGATAAAACAACGGTCTTCGCAGATCATATGTAGGCCGTGTTTGGTGGTGTTGGAAGTCAACATCAGTACGGCCTTCTACACGGGTAGGTTTTTCTTGTAAACTGCCTCTGAATGTCGTAATAATCTTTAAACATGGAAAAGATCCTCAGCTCCTAAATTACAAGCCCATATAAGCCTCCTCTCTAACCTCTCCAAAATCACCGTGTCCGTCATACTATTTAGACTGCGATGCAACATCAACGACGGCAATTTTCTGCACGACGATCAACTCGAGCTTCGAGAACGCTTATCGGCAGACTTTCAACTTACGGAAGAGATCCGTGACGCTTTCGAGTTGCGACATTTTACTGGTTCTGTTATTCTAGACTTTGCACATGCGTTCGATTCCGTGTGGCGTGATGGGTCGTTGTTCAAAATGGGTGGTCTTAGCATCAGTCGTAGAATAATATTACTTATTAACTCGTACCTACCTCTCCGGCAAAACATTCTGTCGGAGAATACTCCACCATTAGGTCTATTCGTGCTGGTGTTCCTCAAGGGTTGTTCCTTCGCCTTATCTTATACACCAGCGACGTATCTAACCCTCGTAGCACAAAGCTAGCAATCTACACGGACGACACCGCCGTGTATACAACGTCGAGAAATGACGCTGCAAGTGGTGGCTGTCAATAAATCCAGATAAATGTTTTGCCACCCGTTTCTCCAGGAAGCGCAATACGCCCCACATATCATCATAGAGGGACAGTGTCTGCCCTGGAGTCAACAGTTGAGATATTTGGTTGAGGTCCACAGTTGAGGTATACTTGATGCGAGGTTAAATTTTTGTCAACACTTTTCGTTGGTCACGTTCAAATTTCTTTGATTGGCGCTGGACTCTAGCTCCACTAATTTGTTCGAAAGGTTCGTTAAGTTTGAGTATAAAAATAGCGCCCTGACTTGCTCCAGCGCCGCTAAATCGTGCTCTAGAACAGATCTCGCTATTCCAAAACTGAAAGAACATGCGATGGCGCTGGCCAAAAGCACCTCGGTAAGGGTAGCCCGGTTGACGATCCCGCCGGTTCGGTTTCTCGAGCAGCTGGACTCAGACAGACCACCATCTCCTGTCGACACAAGACGCGTCCTGAACTCGGACGCTATATCACCGCCATGACTGACATTGTAAGCTCTAAAGAAGATACGCGCAGCATCACAGTTCGGGAGTCTTCGAAGATTAAAAAACTATGTATGTGTAGTCTTCTTAAGAGCTAAGATTTTGGTACGTTACTTTGTTTAGTAAATTGCTTAGGTTGTATCCGATTTACATGATAGTGAACGTACTATATGTTACATCCAAAATGTCACTAAACTCATTAAAATCTATCATTTTAATTCATAAAATCATACTAATATTATCATTACATTATTATTATTATGGTCAATAATTGAATGTTAAAAATAATGAAAAATAAAGAAAAACTACAATATACAGGGTGCCCGGATTTCGTAGGGACAGCATGGATAACTTTTTTATTTGAAGACATAGAAAGACAGTTAAATTAGCAAAAAGATGTAGATTCAAAAGCTCACTAAGAATCCATTTTCAAATTTTGCTTGTCATGCTTCATTTGTTTAATATTGAAAAAGTAAATTCAGATTTTCAAAAAAATTTTAATAATATAAAAAATAGTAATATTAAAAAGATAGAAAGTCTTTCAAGAGCAAACAATAAGAATATTATCCAATTTTACAAGAAAATTGGATAATAAATTTAACAGATATAATAATTCCGGAAAATGTTAATTATTAGTTTAGGCCCTAAATTCTCAGTAGATGTTAACCACGTACCTGTAGATGAGTTAAGTTGTAATATAGAATACATTATTCAAAATTCTGTAGTGCGGAACAAGCAAAACACATTACGTAACAAATTAGTAAACATCATAACTAATTACAAAAACAGACGTAATAACACACACAAAGATACTGACTTAAATCGTATGTTAAAGGAAACAAAAATTTTTTTAGGTAATAATAGAAATATAATAACTAAAGCAGACAAAGGTGAAAAAACAATAATAATATACAAAAAAGATTGGGCAGCCAAAATGCATTCATTATTAAACAATCAAAACACTTACATTGCCTTACAAAAAGACTCGACAAACAAAATTCAAAGTGAAAATAACCAATTAATCACTAGTTAGTTAAATAGTAATTATATAGATAAATCGGGTGCAAAAGATTTAAAAATATATGATTCAATAACTCCGCGAATTTACGGCGTCCTTAAAATTCATAAAACTGATGTTCCTTTAAGGCCAATTTTAAATTGTATACAGTCAACAAAAAATCCATACCGTGTAATCATGAAATCATTAGTTTAGACGTTGTATCTTTATTCACAAATATCCCTACAGATTTGGCACTAAACAGTATAAACAAAAAATGGAATTGAATTTAAAATTATACAAATTTACCAAAAAATGAATTCATGTTGACTGCAAAACTTTGCTTTAATTCAACATATTTTCAGTACAATGACACAATACCTATAAACTAATATTCGGTACAGCAATGGGTTCATTATCTGCTGTTATAGCAAATTTAGTAATGCAGGACATAGAGCAGGTCTCACTCAACAAATTAAACTGTCAAATGATAAAATTCAACATGTTTTGCACACATTTAACACACCATGATGTGTTAAAATTTACGGTTGTAAGAGAAAATCAAACTTCTATAAATTTTTTTAATGTAAAGATAATACATGATACACACATTAAAGACACTAGTAGTACCTAGTAGACATTTAAACTATTTTTTAAACACTTTGGTAAATTAAAAAAAAAAGCGTAATCAACAGTTTAGTAGATCAGGCTATTAAATTAGCTCACCCTGACTTTAGAAAAGAAAATTTAAGCAAAGTTAGAACAAGACTAGAAAAAAAAACAGTTAACCTGAAGAGTTTTATAATAAATGAATCACAAAAAGAATAAATAAAATATATAACGCAGGTATAAAATCAAATCGTAACATATACCACACTATACCATACATAAACAATTCAAGCGACACAAAAGGTGCTTTCGATTTGTCACAATTCTCACCTCACTTTTCTCACTAATAAGCATCGTTTTATTTGCAAGTGAGTAAGTGATTTGTTTTGTTGAAGTGAGAATCATGCGAGAAGTGAGGTGAGGAAAAGTGAGAATTGTGGCAAATCGAAAGCAGCTAATAAAGCACGAATTAAAAAAATCAGACATTCACATAACTTTCATACCTACCAACTATAGACACTTATTCACAAATTTAAAAGCACCCGTTAAACAAGAGAATAAGAGTAATGTCGTTTATAAATTAGATTGCAAAGATTGTAACAAATGTTATATCGGGCAAACCAAACAATATTTAAAGAAACGAATTTATAATCACTAATACACTGTTAGACATAACGACACCATTGAAACTGCTTTATCTAAGCACTCTAAAGATAGACGACATAATTTTGATTTTCAGAACGTTAGTTACCCATGTTGTCCCTACGAAATCCAGGCATCCTGTATATAAGTAGCCTATGACATTTTTTATATGGTTTTGAAATAAATTTAGTAAGCATCAGATTAATCATTTTCATAACACACATATATTCTCCTTTCAAAGTATTTGAATTTACTCACAATCTAACTAACTCGCAATATATATAAGTAGTAACATTGTTGTCCTTTTGTATATTATTTTATCCAAAATTTGTCATACACATACAGGCCAGGATAATAAAATATTTCGACTTACTCTCAGAAAAATGCAATATAATTCGATTCTGTTAATTCAGTCAATACTCTCGATATAAAAATATTGTAATATACATAATTATATGATAACATTTTCTCGAAAATCTACAAGCCAACGTGTCATAACGATTTCCAATATTTCTTAAAGCTAAGTTAAGATAAACAGGTATGTTAGTTTAACACTGTATTATCATTAAGATACATGCTTGTTCTGTTACGACTACGCCACTGTACATTTATCTTACGTTAGTAAGATACCTGATTCAATATAGGATATAAAAATATTCGGTTACAAGGAAAGGTGATTTACATTATTGCGGTTGTAGCGCGTTGTTGTCAAAATATTTCCGCACGTTCATTAGTATAACTGAAAACGACTGGCGATAAATTCAGAAAATCGATGAAGATAATTCTGATGCATTGCAAATGTAAAGACAATCCGTTCGGCTAATTCTACGGACGTATTGATTTGCGATGAAATAAAGACGAAGAAACGAAAAAAGAACAAGAAAAAAGCCAGATACGCCAACAGAGACCCAAAAAGAAGACGAGCGAATCCAATCGAACGCTGTTTCGATCCGGAGCCTTCGATTAATCTCCGGCATGCGTGTCTTGATCTCGTTTCGTCTCTAATTGCGATTCGTTTATGTGCATTATTTAAATCGACGGATTATTAAAAGAAGGCTGTTAGCGGTCTTAAGTGATTTTTAATATAGTGTCGTCCGTTAACGGTGAAAAGTTGGAACGAAGCTTAAATGCAAATGGACCATGTTCCGATTAACTCGCTCCAGAATCATGAATAAATTTAGATTACGTTTTAGATGCTGTTTCGTTCACTCGCAAAGTTTAAATTTAAAGCTTCCTTTTCGTAGATATTTGCAATTAAATTTAAAGGGTCTTTCAGTTTTGAAAACACGTAAACCAAACTACGTGTTTAATGAAAGACTGCTCTCTTACAAAGCTTTTATCTTTAATTAAAGTGCATTATATGCACATACATAATTATTGCGAACTGTAAAGTTAAAAGATAAGTTTGAAATATTCATCATTTTACTATTAAGTAGACATTTTTTTAATATAAACATTTTGTCCTACGGTAAAGGTTAATTTAGATATCCTAAAGTAATTTAAATATACATAATAACTTAACATAGCCTTATCAGTTGCTACAATATAATTAATACTGAAATAAAGTTAGTTCAAAGTATTGCCATAAGTGTAAAAGTTAGTTAGTTTATATTAAAGTTAATACTTTTGATAAGGCCAATCTCAAATTTACGTAAAACTTTTGTTATAACTTTAAAAATACATCCCAGCATACAATTTACAGTATTTGCATTATTGAATTGCAGTTAATCGCAAGACATAAGACATTTAACATCAATTGCGACTTTAGACATTGATTTTTTTATCTAGATCTAGAGATATATTTTAAGTTTTATATATGGAGTTGGAATAAAACAATAGATAGATTTTAAAGACTTTGTTGTACTTCGAAGTATTTTCCACAAGATTAATGCCCTTTTGCATGCACTCGAAACAGTTACTCCACTCGTTTGTTGGTATAGTCAACACTGCGTTTTTGGAGGCATCAACTGCTTTTTTTGACGACTGCAACCTTTGACCATGCAGTCTGTCCTGGATTTTTAGATGCAAAGAAATCGTTGGGATTTAAGTCGGGTCTGTACGTAGAATGGTCTAATAATTCAATTTCTTGCGAGCTGTGCACGAAGTTACATTGCCTTGGTGAAAAATGATTCATCGTTTAAGGTTGGTTTTTCGAAGCTCAACGATGACCTGCGGCAAACAAATGGTTGCACGCCAATCGGCAGTAACAGTTCTTTAAACTTGTGAAGGAATTCATCGAATATAGGCTTGCACGGCCACTGTTCAATAAAGATGTATCTTTCGGGTGTGGACAATAATGGACCCGGTTCAGCGGACTGGAACGGATACGCATCACTGGAGCGGAGCAGGGACTGGGTTTATAACGAGACATCAATATCAGTCTTTAGAGAACTTCTGAACAGTATAATCAGCGAAACGTCAAGTTAGTTTCAACGAAAGATATATCTTTTGCGGAGGAATTGTTACTGCATAATCTGCTTTCAAGATAATCTTTTTGGAGACACCTCTAGAACTGATGATTTTTGTCGGCTTTTCTTTACATTGGAACACCCAAACAGACAATTAGCGTTTATTTTCTAGCTCGTATGAATAAATCTGAGATTCATCACTACTCATGATATTGTACACGTTTTTAGAGTCTCCTGCGTTGAAGCGGTGTATAATTTTTTGACACCAATTATCTCTAGCTGATGTCTGTCCTTTAATCAACAGACGCTGTCTCCAACGGGAAACTAATCTTTTTACACCCAATTATTCATGCAAAATTTGTTAAATTAAGGTCTTTGAAATCCTCAATTTCGCGATATGTTACATGTCGATCTTTGTTTATGAACTTGCGCACAGCATACACGTTTTCTTGAGTAACTGCCGTGTTTGGTGCATCTGCTCTTGGATCGTCGCTACGACTAATTCGTCTGCGTTTGAGTTCTCCGTATCAAAAATTGTTGAGTGATATGTTCATTGCCAAACACGGAAACCAACTCGGCGAGGTATTCTTGTTGAGGCAATTGTCTTCGAAAATTATAAAAAAATATTACGCGAGCATTTTCACGGTTACATTTTATTTTTATTTTCAATTTTGGCAGTTTGTTGTAGCTACAACACTACACTTATTACACTGAAACTTTGGATTTAGGTTAACTTAATATGAAGGTTTTTAAGTAGTGGCGCTATCTATGTCCCAGTATACACAACAGAAAAGCATCCCTCGCAGTATTACAGGCGGGTTATTCTTTAGGGATCGTTAGTAATTGAGCGTCTGTACTAACAAAATATCTCATAGGAAGTCACGACATATCTTGATGATGACCTATATAATTTGTTAATATTCTTTGAATATTCACTGGCAAAAAATATGACTTATTGTCACCATACTGTCACTGGCAGTTTAAAGCATTTTTCTTATTACGATTAACGATTATCCGCGCAGAATGCCATTCGGCCATTTTTGTTTAAATAAATTACAATGCATTATGTCATTCTAAAACTCTGTGGTCGTGTTTACCAATAATTTTGTGTTTAATAAAAACAACCATAGGTATTGGATCGACGAGGATCGTAGATTTGTTGTTGAAAATAATTCCCACAGAAGATTTGCTTTAAATGTTTGGCGTGGAATTTTGGACAGTAGAGTAACTGGACCATATTTCATTGACGATCATCTACATGAAGAAAAATATTGCGCGTTGTCTAAAGAAATATTAAAGAATTTAGAAGAATTACCTGTTATGATACAGCTGCTCCACATAATGTTGTAATAAATAAACAATTGCCAAATAGCAGTTTGATCGAAGAAGGGCATTTGCGGAATTGTTAGATGGCCCGCCAATTTATCAGACCTATCCCCTTTAGACTATTTTTAATGTAATTTGAGAAAAAAAAATTGACCCACGTGTCTCGTGAATTATAGGTATGTGACAAAAACATAATTCAAATTGTTGTATGTAGTCCTTTCGAAAACGTTTAACTTGATGTATATGTATTAAAATCAGACAATAAACAATGACATTAGAGCCTCGGAACATTTTTGTGAAATACCCTGTATATGTTACAGTTGTTAAGAAATCTTTCCGTTTATTATCAAAACAACAAATTGGCTGACTTCAGTTCATCTTGGATCTATTACAATTGAGCCAGTAATTCCAAAGGCCCGCCCATAGGGCAAGTTGGATAGATTTTTATACAAAAAATAGTACCCACCAGATTTTTCGCGATTTCTATGTTTTTTAATGAAGCAATTAAGAATACTTTCTTGGGTGCTGAATATGAGCGTTGGTGGAGGAAGGAACGCAACTACAATAGGTCCAAAAGATATCTCGTGAGATATTAATTAAATTCTGCCAAAGCATTTGATATCAATTAAAAAAACAATATTTTTAAGAAACTTTAACACCCTCTGTATCGAAATCGAAGCGTTTTCGGAAAAATATTCACAGACTAGAGAATTGTGAGAAAGTATATTTCCTTATTTACTACGTAAATATCAATACAACTTGGAAAAATCAAAGAAAACATCAACAATCATGTTAGATTTAAAATCAAAAATGTAACAATAACTTTAAATTTGATAGAATTACTTGAAGTGGCCGTTATATCTATTAATGCGTAGTCTAACGACGTAGTGATTTCATAAAAAGTCATTCTGGCGTTAATAACATCAGTTTGAACGTCGTTACGATGCGGATGGTCCCGTGACAAAGTAATCAAGTAGACCGATAGGGTGGCTGACGGACTAGTGGCGGCGATACCAGGGGATTTTTCCGGGGCTTCCCTTCCTCGACGATATCCCAGCGGACGACAAGCGGCAGCGTGAATGCGATGGCGGTGGTACGCGAGTACCACGCTTCTCCGTACACTTATCTGCCTGTTTTATGGGACAGGTACATTGTTTCTAATCGTAGGTGACACGTTCAATAAAGTATGAAAATGTGCGCTATGAAATATTCATATCTGACGGGGTTGCCATGGATATACGTGTCATGTATGATTTTCCGCGAGACTGCAGTTCAACTTAGCTGAGGCTGTGTATGTTCGCCATCCTATGCGACTATACATTGCTATTGCTGGCTGCTCCTGCTGATGGCGATACCCTGTTCTCTCCGCTTCTGTCGTGTACTGGCACTTCTGACATCGCCGTCGTCGTTACTGCAATATCGCGATTCCTGACAGTTATTGCGTTTTCTCCTCGCGAGATCGGGAACACTACGGGATATGTCACGGGCATTTCTGATTAAAACTGCCGCCGCTACGTACCGCGTCGTCTATGTTGTTTGTTCATCGATTGTCTCTCTTTTCTATACGCGACGACAAACGTATACTTCGCAAATAAGAAACAAAAGGTATTGGCGGACGGCTTACCATTGTGCTACTCTGATTTAAATGCATAGGTGTATGACGCAAAACCTATACGCAAAGGAATACGTGTCTTTCTATGTTATCTTTTAACGTCAATTATTCTGTTGCAGCAAATAAAGCAGACTATCAACATTTTGCTCGAAGCAAAATTCGGTGTAATCATGTGAGTAGATATTGGAAGGATGAGTATCTGGAAATTAAGGGGTAGACACGCATTTAAAACACAATCATTTATCACATTTATTGTACATGTAGACTGCTAGAAATTTAGATAAAATAAAACATTACTCGGGCGAGGCGAGAGATACTTGCTCCGTCTTCATCGAGAATTTTTTATTTCTCTCCAAGCCAACTCATTTAGTAATTAATAACGAAGCTAATCAAAATAGTTCCGTAAAAGTAGCCTAAACAGAAAAGAGTGCCACGGTAATAGTCAGAATAGTTCAAATTGAAGTAAAATAATTTTATTTAATGTAGCATTCTTATACTCAATAGTAACATTTCAATAGTAGTGTCACATGTACCATCTTTGGCAATTTAAATGCGATTTTTTTGTCGGGGAATGTTGATTTTGTAAATAAAGGCTTTGCTTTAAAGTGAATTTAATTACTCTAAAGAAGTTCATCAAAGCAGTACTCTCTTTTAGAGAAATTAAATTTGCTTCAAAGTATAACCTTTATTTAGTAAATGGAAATTCCTCGCTGAAAAATTCGCATTTAATTTTCTAAAGATGGTACATATGTATAAAATGATTATACATAAGCGGTGCTAACAAAGACTTTATTAAAAGATGACTCAACTAATGTAAGTATGTATTAATCTAAAACTTTCGAAATTCATGGATCTTGAACAACTCCTTCGATTTTACTCGAAAAAGAATTAGATGTGACAATCGTCGTACGGTATTCATATATCATTGATTTAAATAAAACTTAGTTGTAAAATTAATTCAAATGTTCCGAACACCAACTCTGCTTTTATTACTACGTTAGCATTTCTATTAGAAATGGTATAATACCTTGCGTATCGAATATACTTCTACTCTAATTTTGTAAAAGGAGTAACGTTTTCAAAAAAAGATCAAAAACAAACTAGCATAAACAAGCAACTATAGCGCATTGGAAAGTAAAGTAAAAGCATATCATATACAATTTCAAAGTAAGCGAGTGTAGTGATGAGAGTTTATATGTGATGAGTACTAGTTACAGGGGTCCATTAACTTACCTCTCCCCCTCCCTCCAGTTGAGATATTTATCCAAAAAGCTAGCACCAGATTGCTTAGAGCTAGCACCACCCCGCAAAAAGCTAGCACCACCGCAACTTCCCCAATATTCGCACTTCTGTTCGGGGGCGGAGGAGGCAAGTTAATGTTGGCTCCCACTTTGTCGTGTACAACCGCAAAAATCTGGCACCAGATAGGATTATATTTTTTAAAAGGAAATTTAGATTATACGTCTATTTTGAAGTAAGTAAAATTTAATTACTTCAAAAGTAATTTTAAAATTTGATTAAACTGATTAAACTGATCGAACTGATATCGATAATTTGAGCGTTATTTATAATAATTTAATACACGCCTGAATTTTACTAATTTTTCAGCTCTTGACTAGGTCCTTGAACAGAATTGTTACAGCTTGACAAAAAATACATTGATATAGGAATAATTCAATTAAATTTTTTTATAGTTGTATTAAACTTACACTAATATATCCTTTAATATGAATTGAGAATGTAATTACAATTTGATATATCAATTACTTCGTTGTTTTTTAGATACTTTTGTTGATAGGGATGGCCAATTATATCATTAGTATTCTGACACATATTAAATATTAATTTTTTCCACTGAAGAAGTCTTATTTAATGAACAGAATTTTTTTATACAAACATGTACCAATGAAAAAGGAAAACCTAATTCAAGCACATGAATTTGACGTTAACCACACGTCGTAAAAGGAAACGTTTTAAAAGTTCAATCTTGACACACAGACACGTGTTTCGAACTTATTAGTTCTCATCAGTGTGTGATACAAGAATATAAACCAACAAACGTATTCCCCGTACCCGTTATGTTATGATGTTTAACAGGAATTGAAAGACAATTTCAATACTTATACATTGTAGAAATGTAACCTTTCTTTTAATTAATCGACAATTCTCCAACTAGTGACCAAAAATATACAATTACTTTAAATCGACGATAAAGAAGAAAACCAACAAAGAAATTTATTTATTAATAAAGGAATTTAATAGAGCAACGTTTCAGGACTTACCTTTTACATAAACATGTATGTACTTCTATTGATTCTACTGGTATTCTACACACTGCAAGTTATTCTTTGCAAATGAATGTTCTCTACAAAAACTATTTGCACTATCTAAGGGTTACTGATAAATATTACATAATATAAACACATATATTGAAATTGGATACGTTGTCCAGGGATGAACCTATCTTCTCAGGAAGGGTTTCCAAATGTTTGCAGCGGGCGTCAATTTTGAGATAAAGAAAAAAGATTGCCACGCGCGCTAAGCAAATGTTATTTCAGCGAGATTCCAATTTGACCAGTTATTCAAAATTGGGTATATTTTATTAAAGCAAATGAACATTACAGACTATGTCACTTGAATTTATTCTATGTTACCATCATTATTGATATATTATTATGAACTGTCGGTCTGTTCCAAAGTAAAGCTCAATTTTATTCTGCCAATATAATTTTGCTTATTTAAAAACATGCCAACGCGTATATAAACAATTATTAAAATCGCGCGTCTTTTAAAGTCACTAGGGACAACTTCTACACATCCCAATAATTCAAGTACAAATGTCATTAATTGATCTGACAAAACTACCTTTTAACAAATTGAATGTTACTAACAAATGTGTCAAAGGCTGAAATGATATATTTATAACAATTTCATCTAAAGAACTCTTGATTTAAATGAATGTGAAATGTTCAATTGGTATTATTTGAAATAATATAAGAAAAGAATTGCGATTATTAGGGTACTTTAGGTGGTGCTAGCTTTTTGCATGGTGGTGCTAGCTAGTGCTAGCTCTAAGCAATCTGGTGCTAGCTTTTGAAATAAATATTCAAATTGGGCGGAGGGGAGAGGGGGAGAACCAAGTTAATTGATTACTCTTATAGTTTAATATTTTTTCCTGTAAAGTATTTTGGTGCTAGGTCTAAAATTGATGGTGCTAGGGGGTGCTAGGTATATCCTATCTGGTGCTAGGTTTTGGCGGTCGTACGCGACAAAGTGGGGGCCAGCATTAATTTGGCCTCTCCCGAAAAGAAGTGCTAGGTCTAAAATTGATAGTGCTAGGTGGTGCTAGGTATATCCTACCTGTTGCTAGGTTTTGGAGGTCGTACGCAACAAACTGGGGGCCAGCATTAACTTGCCCCCTCCCTTATTGGCCTAGCCCCCTGAAAAGAAGTGCGATTATTGGCGAAGTTGAGGTGTTAATGATTACTCTTAGCTTTATTTTGGTGCTAGGTCGATGGTGGTGCTATCTGGTGGTGCTAGCTCTAAAAGAAGCAAAATTGATAGTGCTAGGTGGTGCTAGCTTTTGCTAGGATAAATATCTCAACTGGGAGAAGGCAAGTTAATGGACCCTAGTTACAGGAGAAGGCAAGTGGACTAGTTACAGTGGCTTCTTAAGCTATATCCCTGTACGACTATTAGTTGCAACTCTTGCTGTGTGGTTTCTGTGTTCAAATGCCTTTGTGATAGCACTATATCGCCGTTTATAATGCTCCACTGTTAATTAGTTTGCTTCCAAGAACGAGTGTTAGAACGATCAGAATTAGGTTCGTGTGGTAAAGTATGTTACGCTTGGTCAACTAATCTATGCCCCATCATAGCTAGTCCCGTTTCACACAATTGTATATGAGAGGTGAGGGATCCATTATAGACACACTCTAGCAGTCTATAGTGATATATAAGTAATGTGGTCTATGTAAGTTGACGAGATCCAATTTATCTCCAATGTCATTCAAATATCACTTGAATGTTCGATCAAGATCCACGACATAACGCTTAAGCCATATCAAGCAACTGAACCTACGAAAAAACCAGAATTACAAATATAATGCTTTGATTCAATAACTCTTAAACTTCCTTTTAATCCACAAAACAATATAGAAGCGTGCATGTATTATTATTTGTACACTATAGATTGTATAACTCAAATGTAGTTTTGATACTTGCAATGATTTTTGCATAGTAACCCAGCCGAAAAGTCGTTTGGATTCATTAAAAAAATTCAAAATGCCGAGTTGGTGGAAAGTGACATTGATTTCGTGTAATGTAAGTTCTCTTTGTCCGAGTATTACAATCCCAGTCGCTTTGACCTACCTTCAGAATTTGTTGGTTCAAAACAACTTAAAGTCATAATTAAACTTGGCCAATTTCGTACACATACAAGTGGCGTACGCATGCAATTTTGTATTTAATTTAAATTACAAGAAAAAATTTACGCACTATATTCACCATTGGGCAGTTAAGTAAGACGATTGTGACATATTTATATACGACAGAACTGCATACTAATTTGCAATTCAAGATTGTTATTTCTTCGGCCGTACGCTGGCCGCCCGTAAACCCTCTAACTCTCCTACATTGCATGTTGTACGTAGGAGCCATGTTTACTCATAATATTTGCGAAAATACATATATTCACGTAACTGATATTCGCATGAATTAGAACAGTTCCTGATTTAAATGCTAGAGAGAATGCCTGTTTTGCTGTTTTGAAAAGGACAAGGATTTGAACGGGAAAATTTTTGTAGGGTTTGGTTAAGTGGTGTGGGTGACATACTCACTATTTTTTATACCTACCAAAAAATATGACATTGACATTTTCCTTGATAGAATCAATAATCGAAGAAGAAAGAAATAGCAAAAGAAAATTCTGAACACCCAATAAATCAAAAAATGTCTGTAATAGGCGCTCGTGGTATAATTGGACGAGTCACCCTACTAAGCAAAAGCAATAAAGGACGTATTAGAAAAGGGACATGGTTTTTGCTTGCCAGGCGTCATCAGAATTCCATCTTCTTTAATTCTAACCTCATTATTTTATCTGACAAGGTCAAAACTAATACCAACCGGAAACTCGACAAAAGCAAGTATGGCGGATACCGACTTAACTCGGACAATTCATGGATTGTCAGTCCCACTAGGAAGGAGACCAGCCGACTTCCTTATAGTACTTAAGATAGACAAATTCCCTGAACAGATTTCGCTTGAACGGGCAGAGGTATGAAAACGGACCCAAATTATAAGAGATCTGGAATGGTGTGCATACGAATTTTATCAATAAACAAGTTAGGAAATTTAATTATAAGAAATTCTTAATTTGGAATATCTGTCAGTTATATCTTTCCCGTATGCTCCCTGTCTTACAATAACAAAATTTCAAAATAGTTTGCAGTTCCGGCACATGTTTGCTCAGATTCATTGATGTAAACGAGATCAGTTAGAATCAAATACGATTGAAAGAAAACATCTGTTTATAACTTTCAACTCTTAAAAATTTGAAAATTTAGAAATTTACAAATTGATGAAGGTTAACTTTCAAGCTGTAACTAAGTTTAAATCTAGTATTATCGTTTTGATAATGAAAGCTTCGCTCTTGAAACAGATCCACATTGAGTTGACTGTTTAGTGTATTGTCGATAAAATAATAGCTTTTTGTAATTATACGTTTCTGTTTCCATCTCTATGTTTTCAATTTCTTTCTAATACTAAATGAAGACTTGTATAGAAGGTTCCTTATATTGTTCTCCTAGTGGATGTTTGACAGTTACACGCAAATTGATCGATGGAATATTCAGTTTTGGTTAAATATCGTATTTATGACTATTTTTGAAAATGATTTATTTATCGCTAAGAAAAATTTTTATTAGATTTGTACATTTTCTGAGTGATGGTATCAATAATCGATACTTAACATTTGTATCGAAATAAATACAAAATATTAAAAATTTGCCTTCTAAAAATGTAAAGTAAATACTATTCTTTTTTTTTTTAATTTTTTTACAAGGATAAGTATCTTATCATTTATTCTCCGACAAACACACAGTATTAAGACATTTCAGTATTAACTAAAACGAGAAACGACAAATTAAAGCAAAAACAAAAAAGATAACCAAAATACTTACTAGAGGAAGTACTTGATTATACACTAATTCATATTTACTGTTTAGTATTTTTCATTTTCAGATTTTCGATGCATTTGATTTCACTTTTAATTTATAAAGCACAAAGAAACCTAGATTGTAATACTATATGGTGTGGGTTTTCATTTATGTATAAACAACAAATTTTGGAATCGATGTGTTAAAATAATTACTATGTAATTAGTTAATTATAAGTTATTAATTAATTATTGTTTCCAAATTGTACAAAAATATTGAAAACACTTTGATGAATTATACATCAACTTGTATGTTTATTTCAAAAATTTATTAATATAAAAAATATGTATTGTCGCCGCATAAATTGTACGAAAGTTTTTACTACAGAAATAAATATATAACTCTTACTTTGTGTATGTCCAATTTTAATAGATGGATATTCAATCAAACAAAATTAATTAAACAAGACTTTGAGCGTATTGTAGTTGTTAGTTATAATAAATTACAACATTTACGTTAGATAAGTTGCCTACATCCGGTGAATGTTACTACTAAATATTGTTATTTAAGAATCAAAATATTCCTTGTAGATGTGTAAGAACACCGATAGAGATGTGTACATTCAGAAATTTCCCTAAATTGATCCAGGTTTATATTAGATATAATTATATCTGTTTTCAATTTAAGCTCTAGTTAAACATAATACTAGAAACCATACTTACATAGATATCTACGAAGGAAACATGGCATTTATTACTACAATAAACTTTACGTTATGTGACTATACCCGCATAATAATGACGTATGCATTACATTATCCCTCATTTTACCATAATTTGTATTCCTATATCAATAAAAAAATGTGTTTTGCATTTGGATTCAAATGCAAAACCCACCAAATCATTAAAATAGTGTTGTCTTATATAATATGTATACTGATCAGAAGAATTGGATTCTAAGGTAAATTGCAATAATCGGTTTCTTGATTCTATAAGTACTCCGAAAATTACTATTACTTACAAGGAAGGTTTCTTAACTGGCAGATGCCGATCAGAATGAAATTTGGTCATTTGGTAGCGCTCATTATTTATGCCGTTATTCTGAAAGGCAAAAATTTAAATTGTGTATGTCTAGATTTGACTTTCACAGGTATATCAATCCAGTGCAAATTTAAGTTTTTAAACATTGTTTGTTTACTGATAGTAACATTTCATTATAATCTTCCAGCGTGGATATCTCTACCTATACACTTCTCTACTGTAGAATCATCTAAATCAAATGATAGAAGTGGTTCATCTGCCACCTCTGTAATATGTGAATAAATACGTCGGCAAATGTTAAAGTATTGTCACACACTTCAAAACTTCTTTCAAAAGTTGAGTCCACTTCGCTTTGTAAATTATTTGTTTCAAAACAACCCACTCACTAAACACAGCATATGCTGAAACAAGTTTCAGATGCTGCAATTTACTAATGGCGGTTTAAACAGTACTGCCATCTAACAGATACCACACAGTTAAACCCAAATACCTTAAAACCCTATTATAGACTTGCGTAATCTTAATATGAAGCAATAACTAGGAAAGTGTTTATTTACTGGGGGTGTTCATCTACTGGTTCTTTCACCCTAAGTTATATATTATTATTAGCTTATTATTTAGATTGTTTACTGATAATACAAAATACATATGATAACAAAGAGTGTCATGCCGGTAGCTTTCTCTGGCTATTTAATGTTAACACCACTGCAGTAAAAAATAGAATAGTAATTCACACAAAGAAACAGCAATATAGAACACAAATACAATAAATGAAGTATACAATAATACCAGTTATTCTATACGCACAACTGTTTTATTTGTTTCATTTTTAAAACACTATTAAGATTTCAATCATGAAGAAAACAAGTGCAGATGTACGCAACAAAATAGTAAAGTACAAAATTGCTTTGTTGATGTTAAGACACTAAACAAATTCTTTACTCTAATTTGGATATTAATGTATCTTTGCATACTTACTTCTGTACAGAATAGCCAAAAATAATTATATATACTGTCATGTTATCAACGTTTCCTTTTTATAATTCATATAATTTACAGAGAGCACCGGTTTTAGTCAAGTACACAATTAGAATGCAAAAATCGAGAAGTGTATTATTTGGCGAACATATTAGAGCACACCGCTCTAATATGTTCGTTTCGTCCTTTTCAGAGAAAATTAGCTTATCTGGATATTTAATTGGAAATTTTGTCATTTTAACGGCAGATTTGATTTACGTAAACGAGACATAGTTGGATTTCACTATCGGAAGAAAAGAGAGCGTCCGCGAAGAAATTTTTCAGACTTCAGAGATACCAGAACTCAAATTTGGCGTTTAAAAAAATTAATTCTAAGTTAATAAGGTTCATAATTTTATTTTTTTAATTAAGGTTAAGAATTTATCCACCCAATATTAAAAATTTACTGCATATTTAGGTTTCAACAATTTTATCTAGAATATATAAATATATATGTAGGTATATAACGATAAAAACAGTTTACCAGCAATACAGAAAAGTTTGCCAAACAGCGCTAAAGAAGTCTAATTCAAAATATGTATTAACTTTTTAAACGATAAATAGATTCTGCTTACATAAAAACATACAACTATTTGTACAACTTCAATATCGCGTAAATAGCAATAAGCATATATGCACGTAAGCAATTACTGTTGCTCTAGCGTAACATAATATGTTTGCCAGCCTGGAAGCAAAAATCTAACCAAACTCCACGATGTGATTTGTCAATTCACACGAGGATAATTACTGTTGACGATTGTCTGCGGTCCTGCATGTCACCAGCGCAGTCACATGCAGATCGATTGGATTTATCTGGCTGCAATCAAATAAACACAATAAACAACGCGGGGTGTGGTAGTCGGAACCACAGCTTATTGTTACCCTCGATGTTGGCAATAGAACCCCTCATTCTATGACCTGACGCCCTTTTCGTATAACCCGACGTCGGACTTCTCTCCACTTTCTGCTCTTTTTAAAGAGAGGCAGTTCCATTTGAATTGCCAATTATTATTAGCACTGCGCTGTTGTATTCATTATGCTCAACTTCAAGGGATTGTAAATTCACACTTTTCATTGATTATTGTTATTATTTTAATTTAATTGTAAAGAAGAAGGGTGTTCCTAAAAGTGAAAATTATTCATCGCGTGGATGGTGTTTAGATTTTGTTTGCGGTTTATTTATAAGTAGCAGCAAATGAAAAAGGTTCTTAGAATGAATATAATTTTGCCAAATTACTTTGTGTATGGTCTGGAGCAAGATTATTCTACGAGTGTATATAATAAATACGTTATTAAGACGACATTTTAACCAAATATAATGTGTTAATACACAGGCTTTTTAGATTGCTTAATTGGCCCTTAACTTGTAAATAATTTTAATTTATTACCATTAATTAAATTTCTTCGCATAAAGCACCATTGTCTCTGCAGCAAAACAATTTTCTTAAATAGCGAAACAAAGTTCTCTAAACCAGTTGAAACCTTCTGCACTGGCAGATCTCCAGTGGATACATTTAAACTCGTTTTAGAAATCTATCATCCGACATTCCTAAAATTTTTGACCACCAGTTATATATATTTTACAATAACTCAGCTCTAAAGCAGTTATTCTTTTTAACCACGCAATGTATATAAAAGTGCTGCTTCTAAAATATAAGACGTACAAAAGTGTAAAAGCAACAATTGCAACAAATAATTTTACTTTTGTATTAAATTTTATTTTGATGTTATTGTGGACTTATCCGCATGCTCCAGAAACTTATTTCCAGAATATCATCATAACTTTTTTTCCATATATGTAACGCTTCTTTCATGCCATAGTTCTGGATACGTTGTACATTAAAAAAAAAACTTCATTTAAGAGTAATAAGAATGAGTGATTGCGCGATAACACTGATATTTTTAACACTCATTTGAAATTTCATCACAGCCCGGTGCTGCATTCGTTTGCTTGATTATTTTCAGCAGTTTTTCCAATATAGTAGCAATGTCTAGCTCAAGGTATAAAGTCTAAAAATACCTACTCTTGTGTAGGAAAATTTCTAAATAGCATTCCTTTTTAAACATTTAGACTTGCCAATTTGAATTAAATATTCTAGCTAGCGCACATAAAAAAGTCTTTCAGAAATGACAGATGTTCTTGTCTGAAGTCTATATTCATAATCAAATCAAGAGAAATGTTTGTAGTCGTATTGGTATCAGCCTTATTGGATAGCTTAAGAGTTGATGCACGCACATCCATCGAAACTTGCTATGGTTCTTTAAAGTCCAATGACCCGCCAATGAAACCGCACCAAACAGTCACACGTTGAAGATGAAGAGGCTTTTCAACAATCATTCTTCGGTAATATCGTTCGTGGAATGCCCAATTCCAAAGGGGGTCTCTTCACTATGGGCTACAACAGCAATATTCTCATTTGTTCTTGAGCGACGTGCATCTCTAACTTATCCCAACAGAACAAATTTTTCCACCAGTTTCACAATTGCTGGTCGAGAAGGTGCTTCACGACGACCGAAAAATGCTTTAGTTTTACGAACCGTGATTGCAAAATTTTCACCACTTTTGTAGTGAATTTTAATAATTTCAATGCGTTGTTGAAGTGTATATCCTTCCATTTCTATTAATGGCGTAATTTACGTGTTATCTGTCAAGTAGTTACCGGTTGAGTCATGACAACACTGTTAAAGTGGCGGGCTATTGAAAATGAAACGTCTTATTGGAAGACCCTATATAACCCGGGATTTTCAATGTTTTTTGTCACTTCTGGTTGAATTGGAAATTGGTACAACTTTTATTGTCTTCATATGTATTTTTTGACATTTTTCGATTCCACATTCTTTTTTCTTTCTGAATGTATTAAATTTTACGTAAAAAATGTAGAAAGTGTAGAAAGCAACAAGAAAATAAGATGTTCAATAAATATGTAGATGAGAATATTATAAGTGAATAAGCGTATCTAACAAATCGATTTTCGATATTTGCATATAACCACCAATTTGATAATTTTTTTATGAGTGGTGGGTGCTTAGTTGCAGTGACACCGTAAGCTGTATTGCTTGTCTGGGTATCGCTGCAACTCTCGTGGTGTAGTTCTGTGTGTGTATAATTGTGTTGAAATGGCTTTGTGACAGCATCATACCGCCTTTTATAATGCCGCGACGGCAATCACTTTTGCTCCCAACAACGAATGGTAAGTCGATCGGATTTCAATATTCCGAGAAAAATGTCACCGTCTTTCCGGAGAATTGAAACCCGGTTCCTATAATTCCGTCACAGCGATAGTCAGCCGTCTAACCACTGCTGCTATCGACATCGAAATAAAAACAATTTGGTGGAGGTTCCTACTACGAAATATGTGTTTTGCAATAAATATTGCCATTTTTTTTAGTTTTAAGTTCACCATTGTTTATCGATGTGGACTGTATCATATTTATTGCTACTGTCGATGTCACGAAAGCACAACAATCTTTTACTTATTTAACTAAACTTTATTGAGAACTAATTATCGTGTTACATTTTACATCTTGTACATGTACGCCATTGTCATGCGCAATACCCATTCTACCTATTTTATTTTATGGTACATATTTTATAATGTTCAGCGACCTCTAGCGATAGCCGTCGCAACATGCCGCCCGCCTTGAAATGCTTATGTCTATTTTAACATTTCAACATTAAGAACTAAATACAATAGGTATTACATTAATGATATAAGCTACAAATGATTTTTTTTTTTACTTAATTCGAGTCCAGGGGCAGTATGCAAATCTTTGATAACGATCGCTTGTAAACTGTACCGTCACTACACCTGACACTTATTACTCGTACCACTGCGTCACTGCCTGGATGAAGTTCTTGTACTCTGGCTGTCTTCCACATCAGTGGTGGGCAGTTGTCTTCTTTGATCAGCACCAAATCTCCAACAGCAATATCTTTCGATCCACGTTGTTTCCATTTAGAACGGTTCTGCATGTTAGAAATATATTCCAACGACCAGCGTTGTCAAAAATGTTGGATCAGCTGTTGCCGCTGCTGATATTGGTTGAGACGGCCTTCCTTTATTTGAGTGAATGAAGGCTCAGGTATTGAGGTGAGTACTCGTCCCACCAGGAAATGTGCGGGAGTCAAAGGTAAAAAATCGTTAGGACTAGAGGATAGAGGACAAAGAGGTCTCGAGTTTAACACAGCTTCAATTTGAGTCAGTATTGTCATGAAGTCGTCAAAGTGAAATTTCTGAACTCCCAAAACCCGCCTCAGATGATGTTTTATACTTTTCACACCCGCTTCCCAGAGACCTCCGAAATTAGGTGCTCTGGGTGGAATAAATTCCCACGTTATCCTGTCAGCAGCTAGACCTTCAATAATTCTATTTGCTTCATTGTCAAAAAATTTTGTTATCTCTGACTTAGCGCCAATGAAAGTAGTGCCATTATCTGAAAAGATCTTGTACGGCCTACCTCTCCTCGCAATAAATCGTTTAAGACAAGCTAGAAAAACTTCACTGGTTAAGTCTGTAACTAATTCTAAATGCATGGCCTTTGTTGCCATGCAAACAAAAATACATACATATGCCTTAGAGCACTTTGGATTACGAGTTTTTCTATCTTTTACTAGAAATGGTCCAGCATAATCACAACCGGTATTTATGAAAGGATGATATTGATTAATCCTTTCTGCTGGCAGATTACCCATTAGGTAAGTGCAAGGTTCTGGCCTTGCCTTGAAACATGTGACACACTTATGGACAATTTCTCTTGCTAAGGATCGCCCTGAAATTGGCCAATATACCTCACGAACGCTATAAAGTAATTGTTGTGGTCCGCAATTTAATAGTCGTTTATGTTCATTGGTCATAATTAATTTAGTTATAAGGTGCTTATTGTGCAGTATTATGGGATGTATTTTCTCAAAAGCTACTTTGGCATTTTGAATTCTGCCACCTACTCTTATCAATTCCTTATCTAAGAAAGGATGTAGTGATAAAATTTTACTTGAATTGTCAACCGTACCACTCTTTTTCAAAACCTTGTAATCGTGAGAGAATGACTGAATTTGGGAAATTTTTATTAATACCCGCAGTGAGCCTTCTAACTCGTGTACGCTTAAATTTCCATGTTTACGCTCTTGTTCTAAAACCCTTGAATTGTTAATAAATCTCAAACAATATGCCATGACTCTTTGTAGTTTTCCCAGGTCTGAATATCTAGAGAACATATCAAAGTCATTTATAATATTTAAGTTTACTAGAATTTTGCATTCAGGAATTACTTCGGGAATCCTTAAATTGTTATCATATTGGTTTGTCAGACATTAACCACGATGGTCCTTCCCACCATAAGCTACAATTTGATAATTGCAGTGCAGTCATTCCTCGAGACAAAATGTCGGCCGGGTTTTCCCGTGACTTTACATAAAACCAGTTACTCGTTTCTGTCAAATGTTGGATTGCGCTTACCCTGTTTGCGACAAATGTTGTCCACCTGTCAGGTGATCCCTTTATCCAACATAAAGCAATTGCAGAATCGCTCCAATAGTTTATTTTATCAAATTTGACATTAAGTGCATTTGTAATCTTTTTTACAAGTCTTGCTGCTACGACTGCCGCGCACAACTCCAACCGTGGCAATGTTACCTGCTTAACAGGTGCGACCTTAGACTTAGCACAGAATAAAAAACATGAATATAAATCATTCCTTTTGCAACGCACGTATACGGAACTACCATACGCTCGTTGGGATGCGTCTGCAAAGGCATGTAGTTCAACACTATCTGCGTTTGTCAAGAATATATGTCTAACAATTCGAATGTCATTTAAGTGTTTTAGATCTTCGCAGAATGATACCCATTTCTTCTGCAAGGTATTTTCTACTTCTTCGTCCCAATTAAGTTCCAAATGCTTTGTAACATCATCTTCGCCGTTACTATAACTGGTCCAAGTAACCCCAAAGGATCGAAGATTTGACTTATAATTGACAGCATATGACGTTTAGTAATTTTATCATAGTCACCAAAATTTCTGATATTATATTGAATAACATCTTGATTTGCATTCCAAAATATACCTAGAGTCTTATTTTGTTCAGTTTCACCTAATTGTAAAATATTTGCCTCTATATCATTTTTTACATAAAATTTGTCACACAGTTTCATTTTATTTGAACTTTCTGAGATCAAAACCTGCGCCCTCTAAAAGCATAGAAATGTCTCGTTGTAATTGTACTAGATCTTCGATGGAATCAGACCCTATTAGTAGGTCGTCAACGTAAAAATCATTTTTAATTACACTACTAGCTGCCGGAAAATTAGTTTCGTTCTCAGAAGCGATTTGGTTTAAACAACGAATGGCTAAATAAGGTGCCGACCCGGTCCCATATGTAACTGTATTCAGCTGAAAGCATCTTAACTTATTGTTTGGGTTATCCCGCCAAAATATTTTTTGAAATCGTCGTTGATCCTCATCAATCAGGATTTGTCTGTACATTTTTGAAATGTCCGCGCTAAGTACATGCTCATGCTTTCTAAACCGTAAAAGTATACATAACAATTCGTTTTGAATAACCGGTCCCGAAAATTGCACATCGTTGAGTGACAGGCCGCTTTCCGTTTTTGCGGAAGCATCAAATACTACACGCAACTTGGTTGTCAAACTACTTTCCTTTATTACCGGATGATGAGGCAAATAGTATGAGTCACTAGTTTCACTGTTTTTCTCGTTAACAGTTATCTCTGTCATATGGCCTAGTCTTTCATATTCTATCATAAAATCCGTGTATTGTTTTCTTAAATCATCATTCTTTTGAAGCCGATTTTCTAAATAATAAAATCTTTTTATCGCGTTCATTCTTGAATCGCCTAATGACTTTAGATTGTTCTTAAATGGTATTTTTACTATAAACCGTCCTGTCTCATCGCGCCTAACAGTCTTTTTAAAATTAATCTCACAAATGTCATTATCTATGGTTTTTGGAATGTCATTGCATTCTTCCAGCCGCCAAAATTTAGTAAGGGTTTCATTGACTTTTTCTTCAATAGATAGGCATGATATAACCTTGGAAATATTTACAATACTTAATTCACATAGATCTCCCCCTAGTATCCATCCCAACCTTGTCTTTTGCAAGGTAGGTAAACAATCTCGTTTAATTTGTTCCATTTGAACCACATCGTAGAATATGCCTATGCCAAGCAATATGTCTATATTTGCCGTTATATTTAAATTTGGATCTGCCAACACTAGGTTTTTTGGAATTTTTAAACTGTGAATATCGAATGATGTTGTCGGTACTGGTTGTGTAATTTTTGGTAATACTAAGTAGGTAATTTCCCTGAAATAATTGCTCACGCGAGACATTAATCCTATATTTGTCTGAAACATTGCAGACATAACTGTGGAATCTCCCACTCCTACGACCGCGCAATTCGCAGGAATTCTTTTAATTGTAATTTCTGCAAAAGCTCTTCCGATATAAAATTGCTTTGAGACCCCGGGTCTAAAAGTACACGCGCAGTGACTATATTACCTAAATCATCTTTTATATTTACTATAGCAGTTGACAACAAGGTAAACACATTGTTACTTTTCTTATTTATCGAATGCGCTACTACAGTTTTACTTGTTGCGTCAGTATCTCTCGCGGAAGTATCAAATCCGTCAACAGCTCCTTTTTCTTGCGCGTCTATGTGTAGCAACGTATTATGTTTTTTGCCACATTTGCGACAACTAGATTTATCACATTTTTGAATATTATGATTAGGATTAAAGCAATTCAAACATAATTTACGATTTTTTACTTCATTATTTCTTGTATGAATATCAAAATTCAAAAATTCATTGCATTTAAATATAGAGTGGTTTTTCTTGCAAAAATAACACACCATACTTTTATTTTGCGTTACTAAATAAGATGAAGTAGATTGAACTTTTGCTTTTGGAATTGTGAATTTTATTAACCCCATTATCGCCTTTAGTCATTTCTAATTTTTCAAGCATCTCACATCTTTCTTTCAGAAATATGTTCATATCCCTCATTGTAGGAAGATCGCCATTAATTTTAAAAGCTTCCCAATCGCGTCTTGTTCGATTGTCAAATTTATTTGTCAATAAATATAGTAGAAGTGTGTCCCACGTATCAGTAGGCTGACCTAGCGCATTTAATGAACGAATATTTTTATTAAAATTGTCGAATAGCTTTCTTAATTCCACGTCACTTTCCTTCGTTATTACTGGCGCGTCAAATAGTGATTTTACATAATTGTGCAAAATTAGTTTTTTATTTTCATAGCGCTCTTTCAACAAAGACCAAGCTACCCCGTAATTAGAAGCCGATATTTCTATAGATTGTATCACTTCTGCCGGTTCTTTCTCAAGACTAGATCTCAGATAATAAAATTTCTGAATATTGTTTAACGAATCATTACTATCAACCAAAGCCGAAAATGTATCGCGAAATTCAAGCCACTTGTCAAATGCTCCAGAAAAAACGGGCAGTTTTAATACGGGTAATTTTATTCGAGAAGATGTGAGACCGCCAGACCCCGCAACTCTCTTGTCTTGACAGAGTCGTAATATGTCTCAAGTCTAGTCAATGCGGCTTTTGCCTGTCCCCGCTTTAATCTTAATTGTTTTAGCGTCTCAGCCATAGTATCGTAGTATAGGTTATATTTCGTCAAAAGTTAAGAAATAGTTAAAACGAGGGTTAAAATAACGTAACAATGTCAATATCAAGTATTTAGTCAAATACGGAGTCTAGAATTAGGAAATGGAAGTAAAAAGACATGAAAAACTCACTCGTCGGCTTATTTTATCGTCTTCGGCGCCTTTTTACCACGTGGTACTTGAACTGTTTCTTCTACTTTTCCAATTCTATCCGGTTAGATAGGACCAAAATGTTTATCGATGTGGACTGTATCATATTTAGTGCTACTGTCGATGTCACGAAAGCACAACAATCTTTTACTTATTTAACTAAACTTTATTGAGAACTAATTATCGTGTTACATTTTACATCTTGTACATGTACGCCATTGTCATGCGCAATACCCATTCTACCTATTTTATTTTATGGTACATATTTTATAATGTTCAGCGACCTCTAGCGATAGCCGTCGCAACAACCATTAAACGATGATTAATTAAGTGTTCCTGTACTACATTTGATTGGTTTTACAATATGTCAATACATTACCGGTACAATCAAAATATTACACGTGCCGTTTTCAGGTATGGATAAAATTCGAGGTTTATTTTAGTACAAAATATCTTCCAAATATTCGAAAGATATAAACGGTAAACGCATACATATACACCGAAAGAAACGAGCAAAAAAGGTAGAACATATGAATATTTCAGCGGATGTCATGTGTAAGCAGCACCGCAATCTTTCTTGTTTTTCAGACAACAGAACTTTGTTTCATATGACATAAATAATACAAGCGGTGCGGCATGAACGTTTTTAGAAAGGAAAAAAAAGAAACACATATACGATCTCCTAAGAAACGATAAACATATTTTTAGCATCACCCGTGCATGTTAATGGTACGCGTTATATTGTACACATTAATTTAAGGTCCTATAATGGAGATATTATTAAATCAGGTATTATCCTTTATGGTCGCATAATCTCTCCTCTCTCCGGTTGTCCATTACCACTAAACTAAAGATGAAGTCTCTATAAAGCGACGGCTAGCAACCCTATCATTCAATAATATGGGTTCGGACAACATCGACACTCGCCATCAGTCTGATACAATGCTGCATTTGCACCGTGTGAATGTACACTGTTTTTTTATTTTGTAAATATTGATCGCAATTGGTTCTGTTCTGTGATCTGTGTGCAAATGTTTGATAAATAATTAGCGGACGATTACTGTGGCGGCGTGCGACCCGGCATGAGACCATACATCACACTCTGCCCAAGGGATTAGGGTCCACTTTCCTCGTACATACATAAGTCTGCGTCGTACATACATGGAATACAAGTTAAATATAGCATATACTGTTGAAAACTATTTTACCGAGGGCGCCGAACTTATTGAAATCTTTCTGTCGTAATAATTTGTTTGCACTACCTACTCATAAAATTACGTTAACTAGCATTTAGATATACAAAATATAATATACTACCATTAAGAAAATAAGTTAAACTAGGTAGAGATGCTTCTAGAATGGATGAAGTAAATATTACAAAAATAATAAAAACGCACGCAGCTGCACTTCATTTTACAGCAAGTTTTTTGATAAATATAATTTATAACTAAATACAATTTATTCCATTTATACTTATTGCACTAGAAAGCGGATTAATATTTTACCTTACATGAATATCGTTTGATTATCGATTGTTCACTATTGATGCAAGATCATTATACATAATTTAATTGCTTTTAACGACATCTGCTATTTATCAGATTCACCCAAAATGTCCGTACATACCGAACTTCAAAATTGTTTATTCATTTTAACGCCTGTTTTTTTCACGGTAACTTTCTTTGATGGACTCATTGGATTCTTCCTGTTCACTTTTAAAATTCACGCAAGAGTTTTCTTGTATGTGAATGTGTTAGAATGGTATTAAATATATAAAATCAGGCCACGAGATTTTCAAGAAATTTATAAAAGAATAATCCAATCTTGTAAAGAGGTTACACCAAGTAAATTATGGACGATATTAAATAAGAACAGAAAAAGAATTGAACATTGTTTGGGGTTTTTTGTTTCAAATTTAAGTTTGATTGAAACAAAAATTTTTTAATTGTTTTTCTGTTCGTATTTAATATATGCTGAATATATGTTTTCTGATTTTTTTGCGTTAATTTTTGAATCCAAAACATGTAAACAAAGTTTGTGTGTACACTTCGTTGCGAAAATAAATAATAATGAAGTGCAATAAGGAGACATATTTTGATGCGTTTCACATTGTCTAAAGCACTACAGGTTAATTAGAGCAGTATATCATTTAATTTTATTGCATTGATTAAACTACATTTTATATTTCTACCACAGGGTTCAGATAAATTGAGAATTATTATCCTTATATCTACAGAGATTTTATATAGATTAGATATTTCTAATAGATTTCGACGGCAATAGAAACATGTGATACATAATTAATTCTGGCGTAGTGTCGTAAACTCTCTCAGAAAAGCAATTTTATAAAAATATAGCGCAAAACTTTGCTCTGTCTACATTTTGCCGGAAAGCGATATTAGAGAGATGCATTATGAGGAAATGGTGTTATGTGTCCCGTGTCGATCGTAGCACAGAGCCGAGAATAAGCGACTCCTCCTGCTGCATAATATGTGGGAATTTGCCGTTGTAAATATCCGAGATCCTCCGGGCGCCCCACATATCAGACCCGGATTCTAGACACGACATTTAGGTATTGCATCCGGGGATCAACTTGTGCCCTTGTTTTTCCTTGTTCCTTTTTTCGCTTATTTTATTCTTTTCTCTGTTTTCGCCACGGCTTCGATTTTGTTCGGCGTGCTTCATTCCATTAAACGGGAAGTGCGTGAAAGTCTATTGTGCGCGTGGAGGCGAGAGAAAACCGTGATCAGCTGCGCTAATTCCTGACACGCTTCCAGTAATTGGCGAACGTAATCCAACACTTGCTCGACTTATGGCCGACAAGCAGCTTAGGATTTCATATCCAGAGCTTATAATTAGCAGAGTATCGCGTATTACTATCCCTCGATACAAATTCACCCTCGTCTCCCCAGAGGAATGACGTTCATGAGAAACTGCTTTAATTATTATTTCTCTAACATTTCTATCAACGTCAATCTTATCCAGTTACTCGGAATTTATGTACGCCTTCGTAATGAATATACGTAAAATTTATGTACGGATGTACTTCTATTTTAGTAGCGTACAAAATTTAGTGCAATCCATAATTCATCCATTGTGAACTGAGACCTTGGTTGTTTTTCTTGAATATTTTAACAGTTGTTTCGAATCGAATATTCTTTTGCAAAGTCTAGATCAGTATCTGCATTCTTATTATTATTCTTATTTCATTAATTTACTTCTGATTTTTTTCAAAATTAGGCATTGTTTTGCAAAAATATAACATTTTACAAATATATTTTAAACTGTATTTTCATTGGTATACTCGAAAAAAAAATACAACAATATGTAGGCATTTCTTCTGTCATAGCTATTTGAAAGCCCTGCTACTTTTGCACATATATCGTCCTTTGTTGTATACACTGTACAGAACTAATTGCAAAATTTTACACTTCCACTATATATAAATACAGTTCACGAAGTAATTAGAAAAACAAAATTTAACCCGCTTCCCACGTTTTTGAAAATTTTTCTTTTGACAGTTGCTATAGGTTATTCTAGTTTTATTCTACATTGTTGCACATTTCTGAAAAATAATATAAAATCCCGCCGTAAAATACCAACAAAAAACATTTTTTTAGTCCAGAAGATTTAGCAAAATGTTTTCAAATATGTCGTGAACAATAGCAGAAGATTGAATTTGTTATTCTTCGACTGATTTTTAATATTATAGCGGCTAACCTAAGGAAAAAGTTAAGATCTTAGCAGGAAGCAAAGTAAAGGTACTCCGTGTCATCTGTTGTGTCTCACAACAATTACTTCTGGTGAAACCTCAAGAGTAGAGGGGTAGAGCAAATTGTGATCAGCTGTACAATCAACCTAGTCATTCATTCATTCAGTCTATATGACGCAGCTCGTGCCACCGAGGATAAGGTTCAGGTCTTCACTGAACACTTACAACGTATCCTCAATGACGTTGAAGGCCAATCTCCTTGATACGGTTCTTTACACCGCGAAATTGTACCAGTCCTTCATAATATCCCTCTAGAGCACAGTGGTCCTCTTTCAGCTGTTGGCCGAGAGAAGGTCCTTCGTAACATAAGTGTGCAATAAGGCCCCAGAAGCCGATATCATCGCCAACACCCCGTTTCAAGTTTGGTTCAACGCCATACTTAGTCTGGAACGTTTCCGAACATGTACAAACAGACCGATGTTATCATGCTTCTAGCAACAGATAAGCCTGCCTAACCATTTGAAAATAGCCGAAACCATTATTCTTGGATGCCATGAGAGAATTCCCTTTCTAATTAGCAATTTGGCTTTCAGCAGGGCTTATCGTCCGACTTTTAACTCCTCCGACTCACACAGGAAGTATATATTGCTCTGGAGCTGCAACATTCGATCAGTGCGGTCTTTCTGGACTTTACCTCCGCTTTCAACCTACGTTTCTAACAGAACTATTCAAATTCTTGGGCTCAAGAGCTATAAGACCCGAAGTCCACAAAGCTCTTTATTTGGACTTGAACTATTTATTTTATTAATCGCCGACATTCTGCGCTCTCTTTCTACTAGGCTTGCGATCTATTTGGACGACACCCCGCTACACATCTTCAAACAACGACGCTCCCATGTGCAAGCGTCTGCTGCGTTCTGTTGACGAGATCGAAGAGAGGGCACGTAAACGGATGCTCACAATTATTACAATTACAATTTCTCAAAATGTGAAGCCTTTGACTTCTCTAGAAGGTGAAATCCTCTTCTCACCACCACCTCTGTGGAGAGAGAAAGATTACTCTAGAGGCTGTATAAAAGATATACCTACTTTGATATCACGCTTGATACTAAACTTGATTTCAGCCATCACGTCGTCAGCGTCGCCTCAATGTTCTTACGGACGAGGTCTGTCCTGGCTTCACTACTTTGATGAAAAAGCTCCCTAAAGTTCAAGAAATTCTTGATTTATGTGGCATTTCCCCAACTGATCCTTACTTATGAAACCTTGACCTGGTTCAGTGCACCTGCACTTGGTAAACGATATTAATTACAATTTATTTTTTTTATTTTTTTTAATTTTAATGTAGACTTTCATTGTCTGACCAATAAGTTTAAAATTATAATAAAAATTATGCGTATTAAATGCTTTATCTCTAGTAAAATATACAGTGGTCGCTGTGAGGCGGAAGAACATTTTCTGGTAGAACTCGTCATTCGGTCTATTAATAAATAGTCGATTTTCTGGACTGCCGATATTCTTACATCATATTAGTAGTGGCAACTGTTAACGATTATTCAACACAAACATGTATAAACAGTAAAACAAATAAACTCAATTTAGCGTTTATTCTACACCACTTTATTTTAACTGAATGGCAAAACCTTGCTATAATGTATTAAAATGTATATTACTATTAACATGTTCTTATCTCATTTTTCTCTTCATTTACTTTGACCACATTGATCAAACAACAAAGCTTTTACGGAAACTTGATATTATTTTATCAATTTTCCTTTTACATAAGTATATCTTAGATTATAATTTTTGACGCTCATTTATAATACAATTAACAATGAATAAAATACTACAAGATAACAAAATTGATATCCAAAAATAAGCCCCTCTGCGAACTTAAAATTGCATCTAAAAATAGTAGGAAAACCTTTCCCAATACACATGCTGTTGTAGTCGAAAGGCAGGTGTATACATCAGAATAAACTCATATCAAAATCTACCAAGAGTACATATAGTAACACTGTGCACAGTGTCAGCCTTTATTTCATTATGTAACCGTAAGTTAAGGTACATGAAACTCGATTTTCCGTATGACATTTAAGCACCTGTACGCATCATCTACCAACCGTCTCCAACACTAGCAATTAACATGTTTGCCTCAGACCTCCGCTTGATATACGGTTACCTTAACACCTTCAAATGTTCGCATATACCAGGTTTCTACCTTCTAATGGAATTTCATTCATTTCAATTCCTTATAATATACGGTAAGGGTTTTTTAGTGGCTGTTGTAGTTTATCGTAGACATTTCTATATGTATGACAGAGAAGAAGAGTATTTCAGTTACGGTGTGTATCTCTGGTTTATCCAGAGTTGCTTTGATATGGCCGAAAAATGACATAAATCTGAGAGGTATTCATTTATCTATTATGTGAAAATGATATAGTACTACGTTCTTTCCAAATGAGCTTTTATTTTCTTTCTTTACATCAGAACTGTGTTTAAATTTCAATATTTAAGATTTGAGCGAAGGTTAATAAAAGCTTCCTATAAAATATAGTATTACTATGTAGAAAACTCATTCAACTTATTTTAAATGAATGTATGTACAGCGCATTCGTAAAGTACTGGATAAATTCAATAAAAATTAAAAGAGGAGTTTTTCAAAAAAACAAGTGGATCAGTCGATTTTTATTTTTAATTTAGAGCTATTTTACATGACACTGAAATATACAGGGTATATCAAAAACATAGATATTTTTTTTTAGAAATTGAACGGTCAGATTTGTTTACATCCGACATTGTAAATATACATAGGAAAATTATTGTAAAAATTAAAACTGAATAATATTTATCTAAATTAAATGTTCGAATTGAGCACCGTTAAAAACCTTATAATAGCCAAGGCGATTAAGAAATTCTGTTTGAACATGGTCGAAGACATTGGCGGGCCACATTACCTGCAAAAAGGATAAAAACTGCTCTATAATCCCTGTGAATTGTAATATAAAACAAATAGTCCCTGAACCATAAAGTTTTAATTTTATTCTATCAGCAAAATTGCGGAGAAATTATTTTAACCTACTTAGCAATTTTTGTTGTGTGGAACATACCTTCTTTAACTAAAAAGCACAGCAATGAAAATGATCATAAATGTCTTATTGAAAAGTACTCTACTTAAATCAGGAGAAAATAATGTGTTAAATACGTACTCCTTTGATTAAACCTAAACATCCTCTTTACATATTATAATTTTGTTGAAACGCTGGACTGCAACAGTGACGATTTTCTTTAACTTAAAGGCAAGTACCGAGAATTGATCAAGCAAAATTCATCAAAGTATTAATGATGTTAATATTTTTCAATGATGGTGAAGCTGTGCCAAGATAAATGAAGCACCGATAGATACAAGAAAGCGTTTGTATTATTGTATTTAACGGAACGACTGGAACGGGTCAATAGCTGAAGTGATTAGGCGGCTGACTATCGTTGTGGCGAAATGATAGGTGTCGGGCTTCAATTCTTCGGTGACGGTGACATTTTTTCGGAGGATTGAAATCCGGATCGACTTACCATTTGCTGTTGGGAGTAAAATGATTAACAGCGCGGCATTATAAAAGGCGGTATGATGCTGTCACAGAGCCATTTGAACACAATTTACACGCACAAAAACTACACCACGAGTGTTGCAGTGATAGCCATACAAGCGATACAGCTTACGGAGTTGCTGCAACTAAGCACCTACTTACTTTGATGTTACTGAACGATTCCGTTTTTAATCTATCATGAGCAGACGCCACGCCCACCTCTTATGTCGGATGCTTTTGCAGACATTGAAATGAGTTTTTTACTCTCATAGCAACTTCTGTATACACCTTATCATGAACGTTACCGGTCATATCGTCCATAGACACGTAAATGGAACGACCTGGTCGTTCCTCATCAAAAACGGACTTTCAGTAACTCTTAAATTCATTAGATCAGTTTCTGATGGTCATCGAAAAGTGCAAGCTCTTTATAAACTGCATCCAACTTTGATTTCTGCAGACTTTTTCTCGTCAAAAAAAAGAGAATCACTGACCGATATCCTTCTCTTACCATGATTCTCCAAATACATAAACTTATTTTTTCCAACAGCTCCTAAAACAACACTACTCGATTAATCTCTCCAACATTCTGACAGGCATTGATTAAAGAATACTGCTTACAGTTAGTACAAAGTTCAAAGTTTGACACAAAATGCCATCTGTACTAATGCACGGATACCTTTCCTATCATCCGCTTATATGCACAATTAAAAAAGGCGGTTTTAGAATTATCTATTGATTAGAACATTTTCTTAATGTTCTATTAAAGTTTTACAATAAAAATAAATAGTGCGTGAAGTTTTCACTTATATTTAAAAGGTTAAAGTTTGTTGATCAGTAACATACTTCCTCCTACCGTGTAGTGTGTGTTCATTTAAAATGTTTGCATGCTTGCTTAGGTAAAGTACTGACAGTAGTTAATATAGATACCGCTATAGTACAGATGATTGCATCAACATTGTTGTAATCTATTTGTCACGTGCCAATGGTGTGCTTTTCTAAGATTCTAAAATGTGATATTTATGTACCAAAGTGTGCGTCCATGTTTATTTAGTTTAAGAACATAGCAGAATTACTAACATTACTTATTGGACTTAGCTTTTTCAGTTTCTAAAGTTTTGCTTGAATTTATTTTCTTATGTAACTCTCCCAGCTATTCAAGTTAGCTGAGTTGGGTACTTCATCATAACACTTAAGTATTGCTTTATTTGTAAATACTGTAAGTTACAATTTTGACTTTGGTATACTTTGCAGTTCCTTCATTTCGCTATAACATGTTCTTTAAAATGGTTAGTCCTTCGTAGTGTAGTCTGTAGCTTGGCGCTGTTGTATATTTTTCAGAAATTTTCTGAGTCTTATCTTTTGTACGTCTTTTGTGGTGACTATGAGTTATTTAAATATCTTTTCAATAGATCGTTTTTCTATGACTATTATTTTTCCTTATTTGCATATTATATATATTTTGTTAATCTTGCGATTTGGATAGTGTAAGTATCCATTTAATTTATGTTTTACTAGCAAGGACATTCGACAGCTTTCGTCGCCATATTATCACAGGCTCCAATTTCTAAATATGCAAGAACTCATTTTTTTTCAGTTGTTTCAGTATGTTATTTTGTAATAGTCTCTTATCCAGATTTTTAACAACAGTGTATTTTTAATTATTTTTGATAATCATATACCGATCGTTTTGAGAAATAGGCTAAATAAAGCCGGGTAGAGGTAAAGGATATGAAAATTTGCTAAGAAGTGGAGACGCGTATGACTACCACAGTCTAATCTATATCGGTGTGCTCTACAATATTGGTGGGGACGTAGCTCCCCTCACCTGCTCACCGCTTTAAATATCCTACAATTCAAAACGACTGATGTATGTATTTCTTTAACCAACTGTTACATAACTAATTGAAAGCTTGTTCCAAACACAGGTTTAGATTTAAACAAATTTAAAACTCTACCATAATTTTGACATTATACACCATAATTTTGACACTATACAAGTAGTGTACAAGAATTATATGATTTTATGAGTGGATTGGAACAATCCTTATCGCATAATAAGAACTTGGCTTACTTTGGTTGAGAATTTAGCTCAATTTTATTGACCGTAATTTTTTATCCGCATATACTTTGTTTGTAAAACTTGTGGTACTGAAAGCGCTGATGAATATTTAGTGAATTGAGTCATAATTTGTCATTTTAATATATTTGCTTTAAAACTACTATCCTGGTGTTCCATTATTCAAACCTACGTTTGGTAGACCAAAACAGCTTCAATTCGTTTTTGAAATATTTCTGTAATTTCTGTTTGTTTGAGTTTTGGAATCCGTTTCGTTTGTACGAGAAAATGATAACTAGTACCTAGGATATATTCAGATATTTTAATAAATCAGCCAGACGCTTCATCATGTTGTAATGAATCATAATAATAGCTGTAATAATATTATCAATGTGCTAGCTATTTGTACACAGATCATCACGGTACTGTAAAAATACAAAGAAGTGGCCATTAGAAGTATTGAAACATAATTTGAAAAAATAATCTTAATTGAAACACTGTGTATATAATGTAGCATGTTGAAATAGTAACTTCATTTTATTTTACTTTTAGATTAAAGAATGCAACCATCTAAGTTTAATAGCAAACATCTTATGATGAAAGTTAAATAATAACCTCTTGATGTAGACATTTAACAATTTAGCGATTAACACAAACTGTTTCCGAAAACCTTTTGCTCTGTTGTAGCAATTATTTCATTTTTTAAAATTAGATATGAAATTTTACTCACATTTGCACTTGACATATATGATACGATTTCATAAAAGGGTATGTACATATGTGAATGCTAAAAAAAGAAATATATTTTTATTTTCGTGCTTCCTTATTGCTTACGCTCGTTATTAATTTTACTGTCACTGAATTCATTGTATGTATACGAGTGCGTGTATGTATGTATGTATCTTTCTATATTCGTTCATTGCGCGAGTAAACAATATCCGGGTAGAAAAGCGATTTAATATCGAGCAAAGTCAGTTCAGAGTTCTGTGACAACCATAAATAACAGTGTCTAAACGTTATTTTTGGGAAGCTAACGACATTCCTGGAGCAGTCGTTATCAGACACCCCGCAATATCGGGAGCTGTCAGCGTCGGATTCCAGCTCTGGAATGCGGATATTGCAGAGCTGAACAGGGCAACCCTCCCTTCTGTCTGGATATTATAATTGGTTCGTGTAAATCACGTACCCTCTACAAAAACGAAAACTCTCGCTACGGAAAAATGAAAATGTTTGGATTTTCCACTGTGTACGTGTTGTCTGGAATGCTCGAAGCAGGACAATGGATTTTCGTACTTCTCTTTTTTGTAATATTATTTCCGCGCTTTCAGAAAATCAAAAGCTTTTGGGGGATCTCCGAGTTCCGACTTTTGATAGAAGAAAAATTTCAACATGAATATGGCACTTACATATATTTGTGCGTGTACAGGGTAGAAACTTCAAAGGAAAACAATGAAAACCCAAATATAGTATGGATATGTATGTAATACAGAAGTGTATTGACTGCATTGATAGCAAGGTTATTAGACAAATCGCTTTTTAAAGAGGTATGTGGTTACTAATAAAGATACACTGATACTATTCCCGTAATACAAATGTTTAGAACATTTAATTAAGGAAATTAAATGTATGCACAATATCATCACAATTCATCAAATACTGTTAGTTTCTCTGTTCTAAGTAAAAATTTGTAGCAAAAGCATACTAACCTTTTAGTTTTAGCATTTCTATCCTATTACAACCTTATTCATTATGCAAACTTAACACGCCGGTTAGTCTATATAATTGAAAACACATATATAATTAGTGACACACAGGTTCTGCGGCTTCAAAACAATGCACCAGCGCACATATTAAAGCTGGTGCAAGCTAATGTTGGTGATACGTTTGATAAAATTGAGCTCCTGTCCTGTTAACGCAATTTATAATAATTTAGTAGTGAACAATTTAAGTCAAACATTTGAAAGAAATGTACTGGTCATCATCTGTGAGTAGGACGATCACGATTAGTTATGTCGGAAACGCAGAAGTTGTTCAGAAGGATGCGGTCAGAAACAATCCGCCAGCATTCAGTCGTGCACATACGATATCCAAGCGTTTGTTAATCATCATGGTTAGAAAACATTTACAGAAAATTAAAAAATATATCGATCGTTTAAATTAAAAGAAGCATAATTAGTTATGCTTCTCCATATTAATATGCTAGACATGCGAGATCAGATCGAATTTCCAAATAGTCCACAAGTTCCACAAGCGATTTTTTCCAACAGTATACCCAGTTATTACCCCAATTATCTACTTCCTATTGTTCATACTAAGACTATGTAAATGTTACTAGATGGTTTCATCAGAAAAGCCTAATAGTCCTCAAAAGCTAATTTTTACTGCTGCTCTATTCTCTAGGTTTTATAAGTACTCTAAAAATTACCACAGAATTTAATAGTAATCGTAATAGTCTTTTGAAACGAATTTACACAGATAACTTATTCCTATAATTATCTCTGAATCTAAAATAACTGTTACAACCTGGCGACATGTTGTCTTGCTGGAGTAGCACATTATGCATCTCTTGAACATATGAACAAAAACGCAGAATTTTGGTATCTACAGTTTCACCTTAGCACCCTATACGAATCCGGATACTAATTTCAACTTAGATTTCAACTATACGTATTTATTTTTCTATCTCTACCATTTCTGTTAATATTATATTAAAGTTAATTATTAAAATAATTTGGACTTACTCATTTTGCAGTATATTTTTTTAGACAAAACATTTTTCAGTAGTGAAAAATTGGTAAAGTAAAGTATATTAATAATAACAAAATTAAAGAAAGATATTTGAAAAAATAACAACAACAAAACATTCTAAAATTAAGACACAAATAAAAGTTTATCGATTTTAATACGACTTGACATCTTACAGCAACCAAAAGCAAAAAAGAGAAAAAATCACCCGAACCGATATACAATATTCTAGACAAGGCAATGGTGATTGACAGGTTTCGTAAATGACAAAAATATCCTTTTAAATGGTGGTGCAATTCTTACATTGTAACGGGTCCTTCGAACGTACGCTGACAATCACCTTTTTTTAAAGTTTCATTCCTTAAAAGCCCTTTGTAGAAAACATTTTTATTATACCCTTGTGTAAGGTATTTTCTCAATTTTGTTGTACTTTTTTCTCTGAATTTATTTTAACTAAAAGATTTAATTCTAAAACAAATCCTCTCTGATAACTCCTAAATAGTCTGAAGTATGTCTTCTCGTAGACAGAGTGTACGATTTACCACGCTCATGATATTCTAGGCCGAAAGCATTGACAATATTTGCATTATAGGGATCATAACATTATTAACAGTTTTTTTGCCAAAATGTATATATTTATTATTTGAACAATTTGTGATTGGTAAAGTGGAATAGCGTTTTAAAACCATAACATTCTCTTTTAATGAAATGTGTGAAGAATTAAAATCGGATAATGCTAAAGCACCTTTTACATTCAAAATGTTTGTTGCCAAAAATTCGTCTCACCTCATAGCAAGGGTTTAGAATTACAAAGTTTAATCTTTAAGATCATTGAAATAGGATTCACTAATAACAGAATCACGTCTTGTCTGTGGTTATGTGTTGTCGCTGTTATTCCCGCTTGTTCTGAAATAAAATTCAGAAATGTCACATTTTTGCGCAATATTCAATACAAGTTTGGTTTTTGGGTTTTTGTCGACGAGTAAAACCTTTTCAAAAAAATACAAATTTTACGAAAAATCTATAATAAATCAGTTGTTCCTTTTACATATCTCATTCATGAAGACATTATTATATAAAACTTAATCTACAATGTCGAAAACTACTTGCATTAAGGTTCTGGGACCAACAGATTTTTTTATATAACGTTTAAGGTAACATTTCCTTTCCGATATTGGATTTAAAGTGTTATATTAATTGCAGAGTACTTCTAAAGAAATAGAATTAGGTTGGCGACAGCTGTGGGGAAGAAACGTAGATATAAATTAACAGTAAAAATCCAAGTAAAAGCAATTGGTACTTACCAATATCTCTGCTTCTTTGAAAACTTGAAAAATGCAGCTGATAAGTTTGTCTAGTTAATAAACCGAAACAAATAATAATAATAAATAATTTTTATTATGCACAATGCTGCAAAACAGATGCAAAATACAGGTCCAACTACTTTTATAAAGTTATATTGGCAGTTAATACTTTGCACAATATTTTGATGCATATTTTACTGGTCGATTCTACTATTTGAATCTTTTTCTTACCTTAATATATGAGTCTTCATATATTTCTACTTTCTATGTGTGAAATAAACACCATATTGTGTCCAGTGTGACCAAATATGTTTCACAAATAAATATGCATAAAAATGTGTAATATTTTACTAAATTTACGCTGATGAATGTCTGATTGGCACAAAATATATTTGACAATTTACACAAAACCATTTACACACGGACATTTTCTACTGTCTAAAATTTTTTCTATCCGCAGCAGCTAATACCACATATTTACTACAGAAATTACGAAATAACTACAGTTAAAATATAGAAAATATCTGTAAATTTAAACAATATAAAAATCTAATGTAAGATCGTACTCCTTTACGAACAAAATTTGTACAATATAGAAAACAGAACTTATTTTTTACTAGCTTACTAACTGCAGAAATAATGATTCAAAAACTTGCAAAGAGCAAAGAAATTGAACCCAATTATCGAGAACAGTAATCTAACATCATCATCATATGAATTTTAATTTTTAAACAAGAATCAAGAGCATAGAAATTCGTATTACAATACAGACTTGTTATTCTCTTCCTTTTCTACGTCTGGTGTCCTCTGGTGGTTGACATAATGCCACATTTCTTGATTGCCCGAAAAAGTCACCTCTTTGCATTATCCAAATATTCCCACAATAAGTTACCTAGTCTCGTGTTGGAAAGCTTCATCAAGTCGTTGATTGCGTGCCACATTTGCCATTGAATATTGCTAAATTCTACGCTCGTATATATTGCAAATATATTTTGGAGTAAAGCAATCTGAAGCACATTCAAATATAATGCGTCAAGATATTGTATTATAGTTGCAATACGTTACTGGATACCAGCGACTTATCTTCAACGAAAGATCTTACAGTTGAAATGCTTCTATATAATACTACAATTATGCTTATTGATAAAAATATAGAAAAGATGAATCACAAACTTCAAACTGAATCTAGTCACGTAAATATCACAAACAGGCGGATTTATTAGATTTATTATATTCCAGTGTTACCAACGACTAAATAAAGAAGGAGGATATAAAAGCGAAACAGTGTAGATTGGCTTCATACAGACCTACACATTGAATCTATAACTAACAGGAATAACAGCTTTATTTAAATCTACAAGAAGGAACATCACAATAATCGAAATGTGCCATTCATCTCCTGCTTAACATACATACATAAAGATAAAATACCTGATTATTGATTAGTTATTTACCAGTAACTATGTCAATATCACCCAGAAACTAAAAATGACAATCTTTACAAAAAATATTGGTCAACATATTAGGATTCCATTTGTCTTAATTCCTATTTTTATGACTCAAATCTACGGATCAAATTTTAATAACATGGTATAAGATCGTTGACAATATCACGGCAATTTTCCGCCTGTCGATTTGCAAGTTACTTTCTCCAACTTTTCATCAGGTATTAGTGATCGTATTAATAAACCCACAAATATTCCTTCTTCAATCTTTGCATCACAAATTTTTGGAAACTTCTATTTTAACACATGAAACTATGGCTTTAACGAAATTTGTCATTAATCCTAATTTGATATGTGATGGACATACATAGATACATATTTTTAGGATTGCACAATGCATCACATTTCACATGTTTTTGTCCAGGCATGAACGATTGTCGTTTAAGCAATTATTCTCTAATGTAGTCGTTTTTCTGTGCTTACTATCGCATATACATAAAAACAATAGTACTAATAGCTACAAACCAAAAGTAAATCACCGCAAATATTCCATTCATACAGTGCATATTGAAGCGTTTCCAATTCCAATGTAAATTTAAAGTTTTCATATATCTCTTTCATACTAGAAAAGTGAACCACAGATACTAATGCAGGTTCATTGTCATTATACAAAAGCAGAGCTTTGGAGAAATCATTTAACAAGCTCTATTCTGTTGGGTTGCTTTAAATAGCAAATGTTTCCATAACAGCCGGGGACAAGCATTTCAGATTGCTTTTTGCATAACTTTAAATCTCTATGACATCTAACTGAGATCGTTAAAATCTCCTTGACCCAGTCAATGAGACTCAAATGAACAGCTTAGTTCATATGTCGTATCACCAAATTATCTTTCTTTTTATTCCTAATTTCCATAAAAATCTGAGATCATTTCATCTAATGTCGCATGTTCTAGAGACTTTTGTACGAGCAATTCTTTACAGTGTGTACCCGGCCTTATTACACATTACAAATTGGGATACGTCACTGTACATTTTGATTTTGGGGGAATCCTTTTACTATTTGTTAAGCAGAAATAACAGCTAGAGGAATAACCTTTGGGTTCCCTCCAAAACCTTGAGAAATCAGATGGCATGTGGTGTGTGCCAGTTTTACATGCAGTGAGGCACCTAGAAGACTATAAACAATAGATATGTTGAACCTTGTTAGTCCCTCACTTTACAGTCTCAATAAAATTCGTAACACTTTTTCACTAATTGTGGTGCAAGGTTTCGTCTTTCAGACTTGAGCAGTACTTCACTACACATATAGTGTTTTGTAACTAACGACTAATTAAAAGATATAAATTTGATAATGAGTAGTACGTGCTTAGTATATGTATCTTGCAACTGATAGCGTTCTGATGAATGTATGCTAGACGTGTAGATCACGTTTAATGTGTCTATACAAATTTGGACCTCCACAACAGTAATATAATAATAATAATATAGTAATAATCTTTGAATCAGCTTAAGTATTTAATTTCACCATATTTATAATTTTCTAGGAACTTTCATTTGATAATGCAGAAATGATTGAAGAACGTTTTAAAATATTTCAAACAATTAAAATAAAAAACTCAGGATAATCGAGTAATCCCGAGTAAAATGCCTTAGCAAACTTTTGGACAACTATTGGTACCTACTCGTGAGACAAACATTATCTTGCATTAGATATTTTCTATTTATATATAAAAATGAAGTTATTTTATTTATTTATTTAAGGAAACCCACATATTTTTATTACATACTATGATGAGAAACAATAAATTACAATATCGTGCTTGCGGATAAGCAATCACTATGCTTTTTTGCGCCAAAGCTGTTTGTCCCTTTTATTGCTCATCGTGTACGACGTGACAGTCTATAAAAATGAAAAGAAATGTACGATGTTAAGTGGTATATGAAGCAAATTTGCAATAAACGCAAAGAACGTCATCAAGTGTACAAGTTTCTCATCTCATAAAATCAAGTCACCTCGGTTGTAGGATGTAATTCCCGTTTTCTACCCTCCCGGTCCCAATTCTGAAACGCATTGTGGGGCGCATCCGCTCCACAGGTTTCCAATTTTTGCGTTTTTGCCCTCTGTACGGCCGTCTTATAATATTACACTTCTAGCGCGCACACGGAAAGAAAAAAAATCTGTAAGGGTGAACCGCTATCAAAATGACGATTTCCAGGAACTGTAGAGACCGAGAAAGGGAGAGAGAGAGAGAGAGAGAAAGAATTTCGAATTCATTTGTTCGTCGAAATGTTACTTCGGATCGGTTGCCCAGATTTTCGCTTCGCCTTTCGGTGCAGAATAACCTGTGGTGATGGCGTTGTAAGCGAAATCCGACCAAGCCACGAATAACGATAAATGAAATAAATTTAAAAGTTTCCCTTCGGTGCGACTTGAAAGTCGCGATAACGGATTTAATGAACCCTATCGTCTCTGTGAATGGGTCCCGGGCCCGGTCCGACACAAAGCCCGGTAATTTATTGCAGTGCCATGTGATTGTTGCATGCTTCTGCGGTCTAAACACGGCCTCTCTACGTAAAATCGTACATTATTTTGAACAGGGTTGAGATGTAGCTTTTACATTCAACGTGAGCCGCAAAATGGTAAAATATAATACTGCACTCCCATACAATTAAGAAGAAGTAACGCTGTTGAAAAATCAATGCCAAATACTGCGCGGAAAGTGTAATTATGTCCATGATATTACGACACTCTTATATAGAAAGGAAACATATCCGGAGCAGTTCATAATTCACAACGATGATAGTTACGAAAGTCAAATTAAATTTGAGCAAAAATGGAACCAAAATATAAAACATCTTAATTATTATGAATTAGTTTATGTATTTACTCAATTTAACAATGTATATATTGATATTATAGTGTGTGGCAGGAATATTTTTCTAGTGAAAATGTCAATAGCTAAGTTAAATGTAAAGAAATTAGGTGACATCATACTCATACATTAATAGTGCATCTACAGTTTTGATATTAAAGGTTAACATCGGAGGCTTGCATTATCTCACACTTAACTGTAACTGTATTTAATTGTAATATCTCGAAGGGCTCTCGAATGATTTACGTAAAGCCATGAGTCATGGGCTGATCCTCTACTTTTTCCATTTATTCAGGATTTTGCACTTTTGAGTATTCTTTATAGTTCATAATTGTGCAACTATTTCTTATTAGTCGACAATAACAATAATAAATAAATGTACATATACAGGGTGACTGGTATGTAAACCTACATACTGAAAGACCTATTAATAGAAATTATTTGTTCTGCAGGCTCTCTGGCATACGCTGCGCGGGTATCCTCCCACTCTAGACATGTAAAAAGGGTGTGCTCCACATCATCTATTTCATCACAATAGTCGCACTGGTCACTAGCAGCTGTGTTTTATTTGTGTCATATAGATATTTTCGGCCCATGGCCGGACAGGGCTTGTGTTATGTAGTCTACATCTCCATATGGCCTCTCTATCCACTTTTGTATTTGTGAGATCAACCTGGGCATCCATCCTGCGTATTTACCATCTCTCCATTCCATCTCTCCTGCCACCTTTGTTTTAGACGGTTCCTAGCAACAGATTTCGGTGTTCTTCTACACCACTTCTCCAGTTCTCTGATAAGTAGTTCTACTGGCGGTGTCCCAGCAATTACTCCTATCTCCTCTGCCAATATTGTTCTGTCATCGCACGCAATTCTGATATTTATCGGTCGCTGGATTCTCGATGATATGTGGAAACGGACGTTATTCGTTAAAGCGATATCAACATTAATCGAAGGCAAAGGCAACAAAGAAATTATATGGAGGAGGCAACCAAATAAGTTATAATCTGGTTGATGAGTAATGGTAATGACAGATTAATGATAGGTATTTCCATATACAATATGCATAAATCTACATGAACACATATAAATTCTGTCCATAGTTGACAAACATTGGAAAGAAGGTCATAATAAATTGGTGCTACAAATATTTTATCGAATGAAAAAGAGACATGAATAAAACCGAAGAAATCAACGCCACCAAGATCAAAATGTTACACTAGCTTTTATTAATTCACAACATCACTAGAATACTACAGCTACCAAGAAAATAATTCGACGCACGGAGGCCGCACCAGACAAAAAAGTCGTTACATATACATATTATGAACTCAATCGGATATTATCTACGTCTGGAATTGAGTAAAGTACTGGATGAAGAGTTGTCCACTAGTTACTAATGCCACTCAACAACGGAGAAGCACAGGAAGTTTGACAACTTATAGCTGGAAGGACAAATACATAGAAAACAAGGCCAAGAAAGCAAATACATAGAACGTCAACTATCAGACGAAGAAAAGAAATTATTAGCAAAAGGATTGAATTTTACAGTTGCTTTCACCAGGATACCGAAAGAGAAAAGGTCGACTGTAAAATTCAATCCTTTTGCTAATCATTTCTTTTCTTCGTCTGATAGTTGACGTTCTATGTATTTGCTTTCTTGGCCTTGTTTTCTATGTATTTGTCCTTTGATATCAGTATTTAGACTTTGATTTAGGTTTAATTGAGAGTGATATTGCACTGCGACCTATTGATCTATTGTGCAATAGAAGGTAGGCCTTAAAACGGAGTGCTTGTTAGGTATCAAAGAAATTACTCTAAGACACGAAAATGGAGTCAGACAATTCGATCAGAACTGGATGCAATCTCGGTTTTGGGCAGTGTAAAAAAGAACCAGCGATAAATGATTTGGGCATATAGTGAGTGCAAATTATAGAAGGCAAAAAAGGAAAACATATAATTAACGAAAGTAGTTGAAAGAACCGTAATAATTATCAGATCATGTAATGACAGACCATTCAAAAGAACGAGAAGCATGAAACTGTATTTGTAAATTGAACTTCGTAATGTTAATAACGTAAATGGTATATTTATATATAGGGTGCTGAATATGTAAAGAATAATGTAATTTTGTTTCATGGTAGCCATAGTGCGTCTTCTTAATTCGTTTAAATATAGTGACTAAGTCAGCATCCTCATAATATTCATATAAGAAAGAGTCAAGAGGAATAAGGTCGGGTAACTATCGATCATCAATCGAGCCTTTCAATCCAATGAATATTTTTCCAGGTTAACTTCAGAATAATATAAAAGAGGCACAGTGCTGTACATCTAACAATCTGCCACTTACTTGGAAAAAAGCCTGTTGACTTCTAGAAATGCTAGAAATAACTATTACAATTAACAACGTTCGGCGTGTTCCTAAATTTCTTTTAATAAGTGTCAAAACATGGGGTTATTGTATTTATTCCATTTGGCTGATATACTCCACATAAATGGAATCGGTAACTTGTTCAATATGTTAAAAAATATCTGCGATTAGCACGGTGAATATGGTAAGCGCCCGCTAAACAACAAACTAAAGTTAACTGTTTCATCTACACGTCAATATATTATTTTAATAAAGTGGACAATGGATGCAATGTACTTAACTATAACTGTTAAGCGCAAAATTCCAAATTTTATTTTAAACTATTCATAGTTTACGTGGTAATGGTATCAAAAACGCGGAAATAGAGTTTATGTAATAGAACTATAATATATTTCGGGCATGCAAGTGATTGACAAATAATAACGGTGAGAATTGTGAATATATTTCTTTCTCATATCAATTTTGTAGATTTGCGATGTTACCTTATTTTCTTAAGCGTCTCATTTCTCAGATTAAATTAAGGCTGGCATGTACTGGACGAAGTAATTATAAGAAAGCGATATATTATTAGCTCCACCGTAAACGCGGTAACAACGGTACCGATAGTGGAAACACGGAGAGATTCCGAACATCGATATCATTTCGCGAACAACTACTATTAATTATATTTTAATGAGCGATATGTAATTAATTATTGCAGATTAGTTCGCGATGAGAGGTGTAAATTGGGTAGCTGTAAAAATGTTGGCAATCTCATAAATTTCGAGAACGAAAGAGGTCGACCCGAAAGATGGTGTCGCCTTCATCCATTGGAATTCACCGAGTGTAAAAAAGTGCATCAGTAAAGAAGGTGTAAAGTAGTCGCGAGACCCCTGAGACAGATTTATGAAGTCGGCTGATTTACGTCGCACAAAAACCGGAATCTTTGTAATGCGCCAGATATTTTATAAGAATTAGTCTTGGTTCGGGCTAATCGCGATAAAGCTCTTAGTTGTGTGTTCTGGTTACAATGCCGCAAGTAATTGTGCAGAAATACCTGGGAATTAATGCACACGCTGGGAACAGCCGGGGATCGTTATATAAACGAACACGAAGCACATATCTACATGCCTATGATAATAATGTACCTTAAAAATACATGATTTCCATATCTTTTCAACAAGATTAATGATTAGTTATTCGCAATGATAAAAGCAGTTGTATAAAATGTCTATGCTTGTCGCTTGTCGCCGATATAGAATAGTTTTACACACTTATCACTGCTTCTGATTTTTTGCTATCCTACCAACGTCAGTTTTTCCTGTAAATACCAGATAATATAGGAAAATATTTTTCATTGAATTGATTTTTTAATTTATTTTAAATTTCATATTCACAACGTTGCTGCTATGTTTCAAAAGATCGAGAATCAGAATTTCACAATATTCTAGATATACGAAATTTTATATTAGCTTTGCTATTTAAAATAATGGTGCATATCTATTATAAACAGTTGTAATTATTTGTGTATTATGTTATTGTGAAAGACTTGTATAAAACAGGTCTTTCACGAAACCCGTTAGTTAGAAAGATTAGGGAATTTACTGTCAGTACAATTCTGAAATTTGGAAATTTATATTTGTAATATCGGTTCTACTGTTTCAAAATATGTGCAACCAAATCTGACTTCCGGATTACCAAAAATAAATAGCTTATTTATAAGAATATATATAGTATGTATACATATCTATCTATCAGCGCTACAGGCTTTAAAGGCCCTTGGCTTCTATCTTCTTCACTATTTCCCTCCATCTTCTTCGATCGCTTGCTATTTTCCTCCAATTCCCTATTCCTATTTCTTCAATGTCCTTTTTTGCTTGTTGAAACCATTTCTTCTTTGGTCATTCTCTTTTCCTCTTACCACCATCTCCGCCATACAGAACCATTTTCGGTACCCTTTGTTCTGGCATTCGAATGATGTGCCCTAACCATTTAATTCTTTGCGCTCGTATTTCCTTTTATCGTAGGCTTTTTATATACATTTATCCATTACTTCTTTGTTTGTGGGTCTTCTCCAGAAGCTCTCCTCATCCTTTACCCCTCCAAAGATTTTCCTTAAAACCGTTCGCTCTCATATTTCCAGCGTTTGTTCCACTTGTTTCGACATGTTTGCTGTGCTTAAAAGTTTTGATTTTAGTATTTTTACTAGCTGTCCGACCGCTCTATTTCTATTCAGGATTCTTTTATCTATTTCATACTCTTCTTGACACTTGCTGGTTACTGTAACCCCCCTGGATATTCAAACCGGTCAACTCTTTCGAAGCTATATTCCTTTTCTGCTGTTCTAAATACAAAGTAAGGGTTCCTTTCTTCACATTCGAGCGCATTTCCATATATTTTGTGTTACTTTGATTTATTATGAGACCATTCCTTTTTGACTTTCTCAACAAATTGTCTGAAAACCTTCTCTAATTCTTTCTTTGACGTCGTTACTAGGACTATATTGTGTGCATAAGCTATACATTGCTCTTTATGATGCAAGACTGAACCTGTTGTTTGTCTTGCGCTATTCCTGATGATTACTTCCAGAACTAGATTAAACAAATTAGTTGATAGAGGATCACCTTGTCTTAGTCCTCTTTTTCGAAAATTGTTCCGATAAGCTTCCTTCTATTACAACTTTATTGCTTGAGTTAAGTAACGTTATTTCAACCAGTTTTATTAGCTCACTGGGGATGTCTAATTTAACCAGTGCTTTGTGTAGTCCTTTTTTAGATACAGAATCATACGCTTGTTTAAAATCAATGAAAAGCATGTGCAATCCTAGGTTGTATTCATAACTGTTGTGCTGTATAGCCCCCGACCTAAATCTTCCCTCCCCAGTGTTCTCCTTTTTTAAAAATAGGACATATTATAGCATTGCTCTCTGAACTTCACGTCCTCTCCTCTCTCCACACTATCACTAACTTGTATAGCGTTCTTTTTAACTTTTTACCACTATTTATAAGAATAATAATGATAATATAATATAATAACTTATTTATTATATTTTTATATTAAATAAAATAGTGTAATTTTTTAATGCAATCGATTCTACGCTTTATTTGCAAATATTTTGTATTAACGTACATTATCATTAAATTCAACTGTTTTTAAGATATTTACAATTTTCTTTGATATTTTGCTATTGCACATATGTTATTAACACAAAATCTGTCATACATGCACATACAATAAGATGTATTTTTAATAAAAAAATCCATATGTAACACAAAAGGATATTGATTACATAAGAAATGAGAAATTCTGTAGTTCTGTTGTTAACGCCTTCTGCGTAGCATAGTAATTAACATTTCTAAAACATGTTTCTATTTGATTGATTAATTCTGCTTTTAGTGTTATTACATTTGCATTTTCTTCATCATTTAATTTACAGCGTAATCGAACGTTTTTCATTATTGCGAAAACATTGACACAACATATGTATGTATATCTACGTTTATGATTTATGATCTAAACAGCATGTAGGTTTTCTGTTGCAAAATGATGAAATTTTGTTTATTGACAAAACTTTTTCGTGTAAATTTGGATTCGTCAGTCCAAATAGTTTTCTTTAAAAAATTTTCATAGTCCTGAATTTTTATTACCATAAATTCATAAAATTCAATTTGTTTAACTCTGGAACATCACAATTATTTTTTAAGACATGAACTTCATACTCGGGTCTCCAAAACCCATAGACCTTTTTTAGCACAAAATACAAAATGTAAATATTTTATGGTTTTAGGATATTATCTAATCTTAATAGAAGGCGTACAAAAAATTTCACTCGTAGTGTTTTATTTTAAAAGGAGATATAATTATTGAAAGTAAAACATTGCAATTTTTCTACAGTCATACAAACAATTTTTCTACAATATAATTCTTCATGCAGTCATATCAAAACAAATAAACATAAAATTCAAAGTCACTGCTGTAAACGTAACTCAATGTACTATACTCTGCTATACTTGCAACCAAAAAATAACCTCTTTTGGTACTATCAGTCTTAGTTATTCTTAGCCAGGTCTTGAGTTTTCTAGATTTTGATATTCGCATTCGCAGCACAACTGGGCTCTATGCTCCATGCAGTATGGTCTTCGACAAAAAGAAAGTGCAATTTGTTTTTCTATCTTTCCCTTTTGCACAAAAGCAACACCAGCTTTTTTAGTGAAATTGACTTCATTTTGCGACGGGGTAACTTCAATTCCGAGAATTTCAGAAATTCTTTCGCGCAATGTTCTTTGTAAATTAGCAACCGTCAAATGTTCTCGTAAATGTGGTTCAATTAGAACCATTCCCAACTACTTCAAACAAGATTTTCGATTATTGCTTCTATTTTCCTTCCATTGCGGATTTTAGAGAGAAAATAAAACCATAGCGTTTATACCAGCAGCATCAAGAATATTGAAAAAAAATCGTAGGGGCCAACGTCTGGTTTTCCACGTTATATGAATGTATAATATTGGGCTTTCCGGTAACGATATTTAGAGAAGCATCCGAATGCAAGGTTGACAGTAAAAGTACAATTTTGTTTTGTTTAGGAATGTAGGAAACGAATGCCTTATTTCTGTCAAAAGCAAATAGCGACGTACCCACTTCTTTTTTCTTGAGAAAAGCAGGAGGTATTTCTGTCTTGTTTTTTCTTAGGGTCCCAAGAAGAGTTACCTAATTGATACTGTTCTAGCATTTGTTCAGCCAACGGAATTGATGTAAACCAATTGTCTACTGTTAGGTTTCGATTAGTTCCGTGTATTGGTTCGGACAATTTTCGAACATAATAAGCTGGTAGTGACTCATTGTTTCGTGTTGTTACTCTTCCAACGTATGGTATTGCATTGACCATGTAAAATGTTTTTAAACCGTTCAGCATCATTATTTTAATGTCATACTTATCAGGCTTACTAGGCATGTAAATTCGAAACGGACACTTTCCTCTGTAACCGACGAGCTGCTCATCAATAGTGTAGAATTCATATGGTGTATAGTAGGATTTACTGTGGTTAACAAAAATGTCCCATAATTCACGAATTGGTGCGAACTTATCAACTAACCTTCTTTCAGCTCTAGTTTCTTTACTATCAAACCTCAAACATGAAGCTATGAATTGAAAACGCTGCTGTGACATTGTTGCACGAAATATTTCATTTCCAAATGTTACTGACCAAAGTTCATCTAAGTTAAGAAGTTTGATACCCGTAATGCACCTGCTAAAAACAACAACCCTATAAACGCTTTCACTTGTGTATTATTTATTGGCCTTGTGTAACTCTGTTGTCTAATATTATTGCATTTACGAGCAATTTCATCATTTGTATGTAAGACAATAATATCTAACATTTGTTCGTTGAACAATAAATTCCAAGCTTGTTCAGGCGATTGAACTGTTCTGGCTTCGCCTTTGGGACCAGGTGAATGTAAAACAATGTTTTCTTGTCTTGTACGACCTTGTTTTGATGGTGCTTGAGTGCTCCAACAATGACCATTTTTACTCTGTAATCTGTAAATATTTCTAACTGGTTGGTTCGTTTACTAGTTCATCTTCATTTTCGCTTTGTTCACTTTCGATATCTGAGAGTCGTTCTTCTATATAATCCTCATCTGAATCTTCTTCTCCAAAAATATCTTGAACAATGTCGTTTTCAGTCTCATTTGCTCATATATTATCTGCCTCAATCTCTAATTCCACCTCAGTTAACGGATGACGATTTTCTCTACTCGTTGAAGCCATTATACTAAGAATCCACCATCAGTTGACACAAAATAATTCACATGAACATTACACTTGCGTCTGATGTACCCATGCTACTATCCTATCGAATATCTTACCTCTCTATTTCACTAAAATGTAGCAATTGACCCCACACGTCAACTCGGCAAACTGCAAACTGAATTTACGTAAACTGGCGACACAAACAAATCACTCATGCGCATGTCACGTTATATTTAATGACGCTCTGGGTGTCTGAGACCAAACTGTGCAGTTCCAGGGTTAATATTGTCTCCTAATATAGTTCCTGTAATAATTGAAAGGTGTATGACCGCATTTTGTTAAAATTCGAAAAATTGAACTTTCTGACTTTCCGAGATAACCTGAGGCTGCAACAACTGAATTACATTATTTGATCCCTGTATTAAAACAACATGTAGTTTTTTGCCATATTTCTTTATACAGCCTAGATTTTTTGCGGATGAATTAGAAAATAGCCCTATAAACTTTAGAAGATATCTTCTAAAGTGTTAAGGATAGGTATAGGCTGTCCTACATTAAAGTTGTTGCAAATAGTACGTAGAATCGAAAAATGTAATAATAAATGTTAATGTTTGATACTGGGGGGCAGGAGGGGTGGAGGGGAGGGGGCGTAGCGGGAGCATACCATGATTTTGCCTTATTGATGAAAAAGTTTCCTCCTTCAAACAAAAATTGACGTGTCTCGGCGTTTTTTTCGTATTTCTTGACGTTATCGACTTATTTAAGGTGGATCATTTTGATTGGAATGGTCTGTATATCAGCTAGTTGAATGAATATCACATCCCATGAATAATCCTCTCGCTGGCAATATCAAAAATATTTATTCACAATTACATTTTTTGCAACTACTTGTCTAACAATAAGCAAATTAATTTTGATAATCGTAAAGGCTGTTCAATATTATTCACGAGGATCATCTATTTATTCTCAGAAATTTGTTCATCTTTTGCAAAGGCATAACTTCAATATATAAAGTGGTATCTGTAACAAGATATGATAAAAAACATCACTCGATGGGGACTTATCCGTAGGGGCAATGGTTGGGACCAGAGAGCGCGTAGAGTGACAATAAATGTATTTATTCAAAAAACTAAAGAGAGACACCAGCATTTGAGCAAGTAGTTTAGTTTTAAAATTACTCCCGTTATTAATGCTTCTATGCATCCAGCAGTTCTCCATCATTCGGCCGAAATATCTAACCTAACCTTGTGCAGTACTACTTGTATATCAAATATCATTGGGTTATGTTTATGCGTTCGGGTTGTATTAAATGTGTTCATGAATTATGTCCACCGTGTACGTATTTATACTTTAACTGCTGCATTGAAAATACAGCAATAATGCGAATTTGAAAAGATGTCATTGAATATATTTCAACATTTTCTTAAATGCTAAAATCACTGGAGTACATAATTCGTAGGTAACAAAAACTATGTCTGCAGTTATAGGTAAAATAAACGATCTGCATTTTTCTTAACAGTTTATACTCTACTATCATTTATAAAATGAATCAATTAAACTGGAAAGCATTATACTTAAGAAGCCTTAAAAAACAATCAAAAAGAAATAGGTAGTGAATGTTATTTTATTCATTGGATCTGATATACACCTACCGAACACTTTATTCTAGAAGGCTGTTTTCTGAAGTACCACCATATTTCGCAACATTGTATACTTCAAAGCTGTTTGTCGCTACAACTTAATTGCAACGAAAAAATATCATTTACTGTGAACGAAACATTCACCTGTTAAATACATTCTAGACGTATTGAAGATACATATAAAAACCTACGTCTACCTGAGCAGGAAGTATCCTAATATTATAGAAAAGTAAAAGTCTTTTTTCTGTAAACTAAAATATTAAATTATGATAATTTTATATTTTTAGTTACATATATGAACTTTCATTTCTCTTTTTCAGTTAAAGTCTAATATCACGTTATAAATTAATTAAAATAATGACATAGTTTACAATGTAGTTCCATTCGATTTTAGTGATTTCTAAATTTATAGGTAAAAGCTAACGGAAGTTTCGAGAGAAAGTAATAGTTTGTTCTACCTTCCACATAATTCAAAAACGTGTTAGTCAAGATAGCTATCATCTCAATAGTGAAAGTAAAACACTTTTTTATTAAAAAAACGATTTATTAATGTATATAACAACAAATTAGATTAACAACAAATAAAAAAAAACAAAATCAACAATTACGATGAACGAAACGGAATGAAATTAATGAATCAAAATGAGGATAATTTAAATAACTTTAGTGCCAATGTTTTTCCTTATAAATGTGTTTGTAGACTGGAACATGTACAGGATATGGTTTGGCTACGTGAATAAGATGGTGTTTCTCTACTTCGATTTTAATTGGCTTCTCAACAGGGTACGGTATGGGTTTTTCAATGGTAATAGGAACTCTCTTCTCAATTTCCTTTGGCACCAGTTTGTAAATATTTACTGGAATTGGATGTGCTACTTGAGACACGACTTGGTACGGTTGTGGTATTGGTATTCTAATTGGAGTATCTACAGGAACTCCAACTGGGTTTGGTACGGGTACTGGGATTTTCTTCACTACCGTTACTGGAATTGGCTTAGCAACTTCGACTGTTTTTGTAGGTACGTGTATATGTTCATCACCACCAACTAATCCGGCGCCACCGTAGCCTCCGTAACCGCCACCTCCATAACCGCCACCTCCGTAACCGCCACCTCCATAATCCAAACCGTGCCCACCGCCGTCACCTCCTAAATCACCTCCGTGACCACTAAGATCACCTCCTCCATAACCATCTAATCCTGCGTATGCAGTACAGGCTAAAGCGAGGATGATCGATACGTTCTAAAAGAAAGAAATTGCAATTAACTTTTAGTATCATACCATATTATTAACTTACGATAACGTTCATGACTACCACATAAATCTACGCGTAAAAGAAGAAAGTAACTTAGAAACTGACGAGCTTTCATTTAAATGTACCGGCTTTTATAGCGGTTGATTGGTGGGGCGTCAGTGAAAGGCTTTTACATCAAACGTAGGATTAATAAAACTATCTCATCTCCAATGAGTTTACAATTACATGCTAGAGCATTGTCCGCTGGCAAGCATGGAACAGAATTTGCGGTCAACGTACAGAAGTATCACAGACCGAAACGTATTAAAATATTTGAGATACTTTCAATATTCTTTATCATGATTTTGTATACCTACAGGTATGCATATATGTAATTTCTATGCAATACTAGCATTCCTTTTCTTGTAGCCTGTTATTATTAAATAAAATTACCTACCACAAATATTTATGTTTGCTGTGATAAAAATAACTTTTGCGAAGTGTCTTCGGTATCAATACAATTTTTTTTAATTGGTTCCATAAATTTAATAAAGTACAATCACAACTTTTTTATTGTAACAATAACCCGTATATTTTGTAATAATTAAAAGGAAATACAATTTAAAATGATTTTATATCTATTATGCGTATTATAAACCTATCGATTATTATCCAACAAATGCTCAATCTATTGTTGAAAATTCTTTTTCTCAAAAATTACATTAAATCGATTACTATGCTTGCAATGTTTTATCTAACAATATAATTAAGCACATATTCTTACATGAACAATAGTTGTTATAATGCTTGGGTTTGTCAATTCATAACTAATTTTAGTAGGAATTGTATAAATATTTCTCAGGGGATATTTCGCTCTTATTCGTTTGTTGTTAACAATATTTCGACGTAATTTTTTGATCTACTTAACGTTACTTTAAGTTAAGTCGTTAGAGTTCAAGCTAGCTTTCTATACTCGTTTGTTTTATCCAATTTCATATAAGTATTTAGTAACCTAAACTATTCAAATTGTTTGTCACTAATAGTTTTCTTTTATTGTTTTAATCTTCAATTGGAACAATATAATCGATGAATCTATCCATTCTATTTCGCACCGTGTTGAAGTGACTATTTTTTGTAAAATCGTAAGACAAAGATGTCACATTCGATGTTAATTAGATTGACATTACACAATGTCGGTCCAAAGCATCCCCCTCTCCCGTTTACAAAATTCTAAACGAAAGCTACTGTCACTGCAAGAAAAAGCGACTGCATTTGTATCGATCACTTTTATTTAGTTTTAAATGCCAGTGTTACCGGAAGTACAGCGAATCTATGTATTTATCTTAAATAGTATATGTCCCTATATATTTGATATTTTTTAATACATAACATAAAACCAAATCCTTTAGTGGTTGATTTTAAATATATTTATTACTGTAGGTATATCTGTAGAATTTTTAAATTAAAGTTTTTTGTCCACTTGTAGGAAATAAATCAGGACAAAAGAGATAAGTACATAAAGGTCAGAAAATATATATATTAATTTTAAATTAAAGTAAGTCGAGTTTGATATTATTAGATTTGTTATTTAATTGTATTTCTAAAAAGGTAAGCATATATATAAAGTATTGCAAAAAAAAAAAGAAAATTCATGATAATACCTTTCGTTCAAAAATTTAAAATTGTGTACTCTTGCCAATCTTAACTGTTGACCCTAATATATATTACGTGCCACCTAAAACATCTTACATAAGGAAATTTGAGCTGCAACGATCCGCCCAGTTGTAGACAAAAATGCATATAAATGTGCAATAGGTGAAGTGAGGTTATTGAAATTTTCACTTACTGTCTTACATGGTATTTACACTTTTAAAATAAACAATTTTTGGAATTTAAGAAGAAAATACTGAGAGAGGCGAAGAGATATATTTTTCATTTTGATGTAATAAATACTTAATTTAGTAATTAAAAAATTATTATTATTACATATAGCGGCATTTAAAAATTTGAGAACGTCAAATCTCTGCGCAATTGTTTCAGAAACTTTGCGATTATCAAATGCAAGGAAATAATAATATAGGTTATGTTTTTGTCAAATAACAAACAGTTGATATGTCTTTTTATAAATATTTCTTTTCAAAATAGATGTATAAACATTACGTATTTTGTCACTAGCATTCATCCATTAAAGAAGGTATCAAGCGAGCCACAAAATGTTGATCGTAGGTAGGTCGTGAACGGGTAAGATAGACATACAAGTCACGTCTAAGCTTAGAAAATTGACATTAATCTGCGAAATGTCGTTCATAAATAATCCTAATATGTTAAATTGACAAGCTAAAAATATTAGATTTTTGATATTAGTTTTTAGTTTTTATTTTAGTATTTTTTTCATTTTAAAACAGAAACCGCTTCAAAGAAACTATATTTTACAACAAATCATTGTTATTTACATATTTCAACAACATATCTTTCAATAATTGTCTTCCGCGTGAAATTAATTCAATTTTTTCTTGAATGTTACATTAGCTTCATGAATGTCAAGTGGTTTTACTTTTACTTAATGATTTAACATAAACGTCAAATTGAATCAATCAAAGACATAACTGAATTAATTCGTGGTATACTCTGAAAATTTATTTTGTGGCTCAGTATAAAGTGTAAGCGTGTCGTCAGGAGGCAAAAAATTACACAACATTCTATTCTCTCATCTCTCTTTCCGGAAATAGTTCTTATACTGATTTTAATCGAGTTTAATCATTTTCTATGCCATAAACTTCTTAATTTGCTTAGGTGAATGAACCAATAAAAGAAAACAGGGTTTGGAAATCTGAATGTGCAAATTCTTAATACATTTCGAAGAAATTGCAAACATAGTTTCCGAAATATTGATTCACAATTAGTTCATACACATTTATGCATATATTCTGAAAGAAAATAAAAGATGTTCGTAATAAAAGAATATAACTATATTTTTTATTTTATTTACAAATAATCAACATAACAATTAAATCTATCAACATATAAAAACAATCACAACAAACAACATGAAACGGACAACAAAATGATTTTACGAAATGAAATGACAAAATTCTTTTACTAGTTACTAGTGGTGCGCATGCTCTTGAGGATGTGAGACGTATACGTGTTTGTATACTGGTACATACACAGGGTACGGTTTAGATACTGGTACAGGATAATGCCTTTCGATCTCCACTTTGTAAGGTTTATTAATATAAACAGGTTCTGGCTTTTCGACGGTAATGGGAATTCTAGTTTCAATTTCTTCTTTTACCAATTTATAAATTGGAATTGGAAAGGGTTCTGGAACATTTTCATGCACGGCAATGGGCTGCTGAACTGCGACTTTAATAATTTGTGGGATTGGTATACTGATAGGATGTGGAACTGGAACGCCAACTTTTTTGATAACCTTGATGGGGACAGGTCTTGTATGTTCGATTCTACTACTGGGTACGTCTACATGTTCTTCACCACCATATTGTGGTTGGTAACTCTGACCATCGTCGCCACCATCGCCGCCTCCAAATCCACCTAAATTGGCACCACCGCCGTATTGACCACCTAAATCACCACCAGCGCCATATTGGCCACCTAAATCGCCACCACCGCCGTATTGACCACCTAAATCACCACCAGCGTCGTATTGACCACCTAAATCACCACCTCCTACGTTACCGCTGTAAGCACCTGCGTCACTATGACCTCCAACATCACCACCTACATCATCGCCACCTCCTAATCCGTGCCCATCTTCACCTCCATCAATGGCGTTAACATCCGCACCACTGCTTCCATGATCATCACCTCCATAGCCTCCGGATTCAATTTCAGCATCGGTTAAAAAGGCCAAGGTCAGCACGATCGTTATAATCTACGAATATGGGGTATAAGCATTTATGACAAACATTTCAAACTAACTACACTAAACTAATATTTAAAAAATACTTGGAATAAGTAAAAACACCAATATTTTCTAGATAGACAGTTTCCTATTTTGCGTCGAACAACTTTCCTACAAAAGGAATATAGAGTGGAAATATTAAAATGGCATTAAATTTATCACGTTTAAAATACTACCTAAAAATGTAAAGGTGAAAGAATTATATCAAAAATTTTAAGGAACAAGACACAAATGTGTATTAAAATGTTCTGAACAATGATTTCATAATTACTTATCTAATGTAAAATCGTAACCAAAACTACTTAGTCACTTTATATTTTCAGCCCTCTAAGAATTCAAGAATATATAATTTACCAGCTATTATTATAAGCCACCGAAGTTTTTGAAGCGTAGTTTTACTTCAGTAAAATTATTACTATATGAAAGGTCCGATTTGTAATAAATATATACTTTCTCAACGTGATATTTTCATTATTTCGTATCAATTACCTTACATATACAACTTGGCATTCGTTCAGAAGATACCACAGTTCTTCAGATCACTATTATTTAATAGCTATTTTATAATACAACGCAACTATTGTATAATACATATCTTAAAAATACTTACTATAGCTTTCATGTTGATTTACCCGTTGTGAAGGAAAGTACACTGCAACTGACGAATATTAACCGGCGAGAAGGATCTTTTATAGCAAAAATTGGGTGGGGTCCCGGTAGATATATCACTTCCGCCTAATACAAAAAAATACGGGCAAATGTTATCAACCAAGTGTTTCAGCTCAGTTTTATCGACGACACACAAAATATATTTAAAGTAGTGATTTGTGAATCTTAAGTAGTAGAATATTCACCATCACTGATATATGTGTACATAAAATAAATCACTTAGGTGGTCATCTCGCTGTGGTAAAAGTTGCATGTAATACCCGGATATTTCCGCAACAAATAAACGTATACAGTAAGCATTACTTCCATTAATATTTGTAATATGTAATCAGTATTGTTTGTATGGTAATTGTACATATTATACATGCATTTATGATATAAAACAAACAGTTTATTAATTAATATTATATCTTTTTTATTAAAAAATTGATAAAATTCGGGTTACATATTTAAAGTGAATTTTCTTTTGTCGTTTCTTTTTAAATTTAAATATCTTGCATTGATGATAACTTGATAATACGCGAATCATACCTATGAATGAACTTCCACTTTTCACACAATGGGCAACCACATGAAATGATAAAAGTGGGGGACAAATAAACTATTTGCAGCATTGCAGTAAACATTAAAAACACACACACACATTTTTAATATTTTGATTGTAGAAACAATTTATGTACTTTAGTAATATAATTTCTTGTAGAATACTGTTTATAAGTCAAATAATTTTGTTTATAGCGAAACATAAATACTTTAATTCTAGAAAATTCTTAATTCTCATTAGCAATTAATATAGGAGGCGACTGCGTTACAACCGGAATTTATTTTTTTAATGATGTAATTTAAAACTATAAGCTGGAAATTCTGCAAAATACAAACTTTCTTCTTGTTACCTAAAACACTTTAGAACGCACTTTTTAAGTGAGCCTCCCACTTGAAATCGTTTAATTAAAGTATGAACAAACAAAATCAACACTCTAAGGAGGATGCCGTACAGTCTTCCAATCCAATTTATTTAAAAGGTCCATGGTACTCTTAGCCGTGTATGGTCTGGCATTATCTTGTTACAGGATTTCTTTTTTACGAACAGTTCTCTTCATTCTCTGCGAATTGCCTAAAGAAGCGCTACAGTAATATACACTGTTTATTGTCTGATCTGGTTCTAGAAAGTCGACCTAAATAACACATTTACAATCCCAAAAAGATATATGTACAATATAGAATTTTTTCGATGGAAGCGGAATGGAAATCTTTTCATTGCATTGTTTACGTGTTGTACTCAGGTGTGTAGTATTGAACTTACGTTTCATCATATGTTGCAGTACATTCCAAAAATATCTGCCCTTTTTTGTTGGAAGGTTCAGTAGGTGTGACGAAATGTAGAAGCGAATCAGTTGCTGAGCAGTTCGGTCAAGCACTTGCGACTTCTTAAATGTATTTATAAACTGTGCACTAATTTTGTGTAAAATTTCAGGTTAACGCTTTCATTAACAAAAAATTGAATAATAAAATGTTGCTTCAAAGTACAAGTGATAGAGTATTATGTGCTATGTTTAATAAGAAATAATTGATTATTATAACAACGAAAGTACTTAATCAATTGTTTGGACTAAAGTACCATAATTCAATATTGCATGTAAGAAAAAACGACGCTATCCAATCAATTTTTGCCTTCTCAGAGAAAATTCCAGTTTTGGCGTTGATCTCACTCGTATTTATTTCGCTAGTGTTAAGCAGATACATAAGTAAACACTTTCTGGCATGGCTAAGGAATATATTGTATGTTAAATTCTACATACCTACATATGTAGTGTCATGTTATGCCATTTCGATCATTTCTATCAAAATTCATTAGAGTCATATATTAAATAAATATAAATTATTAAATAAATATAAATTTATAACTATAAATTTAGGAATAATATTGTCAAAATTACACGTACAACGTACACACGTTACCGCGATTTAAAAAATAATAATTAAAGAAATAAGGAGGTCGAGAAAAAACAAGAGAGGTGGACATTTGGGTTTTTTGAAAAAGTTGATAGAAAGAGAAAAGTGAAGTGAAGGAAAAAGGTTCTTTTTAAAAGGAATGAAAGATAATAAAATAGAAAGTCAAAAGCTTGAAAAGAAGATTGGAAATTAGAGAGACAGGAGAAAGAGAAACGTTTGAGAATTGAAAGAAAAAGATTTGAATTGTTTTTGGAAAATGCTGGATGAGAGAATATCAATAAGATTTTGGATAAGATTGAAAAGTGAGAAAAGGAAAAGAAGAAAGAAAGGAGTAGACAAAGAAGAAAAGATTCAAAGGAAAGAAAAAGAAAAGAAGTAGAGGCAGGAACAAAGTGTTTTATCGATAAGAATATTTACATTTTACACATAAATAATTAAGGGAAGAGAGGGTGGGTTTTAAAATTATTAGTGTAAAGTGTTTAATATATGTTTTCTTTTTTATTTCATTTGATTTTAAATATTGAACACTGCAGTAGTTTCTTTGACTACTTGGTGATAGTACAGAAATTGTTATAAATGGTCACATTGAATATATATGTTTTCCAAATGCATACTACGTGAAAACATGCGGTTTCAGTGCCCGAAAATACATCAGAATTACATTTTCTATAGCGCATTACGAATTTTGATTAATAAATACGTGCCGAAATATTTTACAAGATCGCTTTTTATACGCCACGAAGTTTTATGACATTTTTTGCTAACATAAGGAGATATTTTTGAAACAGTTTATTCATTCGAGCACAGACTAGGTGAGTAAATTTTTTTGTCTTATATCGTATAGAACATTTTACAACAAAGTTTGTAACAAAATACTTCCCGATAAGAAGATGAAGTATAAATAAATACGGGAACTAGTGCAGAAACTTGAAACAATGGAATTTGTAGCGCACAGAAGAAAAAATGATAGAGGTGAAATATTGAAGTTAAAGTAGTTGGACATTTAATCATGGATCCAACCAAATCTTGCAATTTCATCCAAACAGAATGAACGTAATGCAAGAGCGTAGTACGACCAATAATACTTTGTGGAATTACGACCAATGATTCACGTAAATCACTTTTGCACCAGTGATGAAGCAGTTTTTTACTTTACTTACGACATCACATACTAAACTGGGGAGATGAGCTCCACAATATAAGAGAAGGGTGTAAACAGTAAAACAATACTAGCTGATTCAATAGTTGGGCGCATTAATAGCATATACAGGGCAATCCAAATTACGTGTTCACCATTGGTAACTTCGTTATTATTAAAGATACAAGACTGTTTAAATTAGCAAACTTATAGTACTTTTAACGCTCTTTAAGATAGAAGAATTAAAAAAACAAATGCGCAGCGCATTTTCGAGTTTTGCCGAAAAATATGTTTTTTCTCAAATGGAAACCCCTGTATATTATATCATTTTCTGCTAGAACTTTAATATTTAAACAAAAAATCTTATAAGAATTTTTTTACTGGGATTAAAAATACTTGAGTTATAATGACTAAATAAAAACAGCTAAGCAATTCGAGAAGTTCGGAAGCGTGTACAAAAATGTATTGAACAACAAGGTGGTATTTTTGAACATCTTCTATGTAAAAATCAGTAATTTTTATTTTCTTTTAATGATAAGTTTATGTATAAAATAAAGTTTATAAAACTTATTTAGCTGTTTTCGTTTATTTATTATAACTCAAGTATTTTTAATCGCAGTAAAAAATGTCTTATAAGATTTTTTGTTTAAAAATTAAAGTTCTAGCAGAAAATGATAGAATATACAGGGGTTTCCATTTGAGAAAAAAACATATTTTTCGGCAAAACTCAAAAACGCGCTGCGCATTTGTTTTATTTATTATTCCATCTTAAAGAGCGTTAAAAGTAGTACAAGTTTGCTAATTTAAACAGTCTTGTATCTTGAATAATAACAAAGTTATCAATGGTGAACACTTAATTTGGATTGCCCTGTATAATAATAGCATTGATAATGCCTTAATAGATCAGGAATGTAGGACGGGGTTGCATCACATTCTACTACAAATATGCGTAACTGGATTACCTAATGATTTACAAATTACTGGATTGGTAGAGATAACACAATCAGCCGGTCTCACCAATCGTTGGAATTGATAAGTCTTGACATCTTTCTTTGTGACCATTTGAATTTGATTTGCACAAACAAATTATAAACGACATATTCCGTAAAGAACTTTTTAAAAAGTAAGCATTTGAATATCTTTCAACAACACTTTTGTTTGAGAATATTTCTACTTTTTTCTCCTCTTCGCCACAAACGAAAAAATCAATTAAATTTACGTCGTAAGTAATTTATTCCAAATAAATGTCAATTATTTCTACTGCTTAAAATTCAGAAATCATTCAATAACATTGCTATTTTTATTTTTGTAAAACCCATATTTAATGTGCCCTGAGAAATGTTGTTACTCTGTTAAATACCATCACCAGCTATCAATTGTCCCCCCAATATTCAATAAATATCCTTTCGAAAACAATCTAAGTATTAGATCTTCAAATCGTCATTCACGATGTATTTCTTTTATATAGGTTCATAATTTTGTCACGTATACACAGTATATGATTGCATGATTAGTTATACAACCTTTTTGGTATAAAACAAACCAATGCATGCATGTAATCTTTTTCGCTGTTTATACATTTGATTTGTGAATAATATTGTAAATTGGAAAAATCATCTTAATTTGACTCTTGTAGATAATATGCAACCTTCAGAGGAATTCTCTATAAAAGCATTACTGCGAACCCTGATAACTTAATCATATGTTTCAAGTTATGTATATTACTCACGTTACGCTTATGTAGACTACACCTTTTCACTTTTGTTGATAATCAAGATAAGACTAAATTACAAAGTATAAACCTGACGTGCAATACCATGAATTAAGCATATACGACTGAGACCAGACAAGTGGTTTATTAGTAAACATCCGTGAACAGATGAATGTTTAGTAAATTGTAGTGATGTCCTAGCAAGCCACTGAATTGGACCAAGCTTATCAATTCATCTTTCATTAAAATGGTTGTCTAGCCATTTTATAAAAATCCTTGCAGAATGTGGTGGCACATCAGCGTGTTAATCGTGTCATTAGTGTTATCATCGCATTACGCAACGCCAGTGGAACATCTGTTGATAGATCATGCGAGTAATTATCCAACAATTTCAACTAGTAAGCAGCATTTAAACGATGCAGCAGAATTTATATTGGGGGTAACCAACTCCTGAAAATTCCACACCAAGTGTTAATTAAAAAATCTGTGTTGAGAATTATGTCTCCTAAATGCGTGACCATACCTGCTCATTATGCCAGTTCTTGGTGGCAGTCGATGAGGTTACTTAACAGTCTAATTGTGAATACAATGCGTACATTTTTTCTTGTAATTTAAATTAAATGCAAAATTGCATGCGTAAGCCGCTGGCATGTGTAGCGAATTCGCCAAGTTTAGTAATATATCAAACTTAAGTCCTAAATTTTATATGTTTCGTTTAGTTACTTAATTATTCCCTATTATTGTAGCATTTTGCTTTCATATTATGATTCATATTAGTATTGTTCTATTTAGGTAAAATGTATTCTACAATGAAGCCTATTAAATTTATACATATTGAATCATTTTGCTTGAAAAGATAATTCCATTATAGTAAGGTGCAGAAGCTGTGCAACAATAGCAACGTTATTTTAACTGTTAAGTTATGGTTGCTCTATTAACATGTTTAAAAGATAACTTTTACCAAAATAGATTTAAAGACTATATCATACAAAATATTAGAACTATATTGCATGAAATTATATATAAGCGCTTTAATCTTTAAAAAGTGGTGACTTTTACTTTCACCAACAGACAGAAATGTGTAGCATAAACTATACGCGGTTTAGATATTTAATGATATTGATTTTGATACCTAAGCTTTCAATGCTGACATAATGTTGAATTAGCGCTTGAATACATTTTTTTAAATATGTATGTCTAACATAGGTTTCAATAATCTACTATAATTGGGTACCAGCTATGTAATTTTTAGAAAAAATGATCTCATTTACTTAAACCAACTTCAATAGTTGTTGATTATAATGATTAAATTTTTAATTACGAACGCTCTTTATTAATTACGCACACATTTTATGCACTGAGAACTACACACAACAGATTTTTATGGAATATCCAAGTGAATTTTTAATTAATATTCTTTGAACAACAATTACGCTTTTGAATTATGAGTGATATCGAATTTCAACATTTTTAATTCTATCTTCACCTTATTTTTTGTATTAGTATACATTTATTACTAAACACTTGCTAATTTCTCTTAAACTCTTCGACCTTACAAGGCTGTCGTGACTATGTCTTATAGTAGTATAAGCTTATTATTTATTAAGATTAAATTTTGTTTGCTTGTCTAAAGAAGCACTTTAAACTTACTATATAGTAATGTATCTTTAAACGAATCAGAGAATTTTGTAAACCATTTGACAATAGTCAATCCACATTGCTGGGTGTGATATTCATTTTAGTTAGGGTAGTTCTTCTCCACAGGGTTTATTTAGTTTACTATGACCGCGTCATAGTAAACTAAATATATACAGGGTGGGCCACTTAAAATGATGCACTAGAATTACGTCCAAGCCAAATAAAAATTTTAAAATCCGACCAGGTAAACTTATAGTGGTCGATGAGTAGTACATATTACTAGCAATATAAATTTTCACGCCGAAATCAATTTGCATTTTATTAAATAGCACATTTATGTTTTCGGTCACTGTATTGTAAGAAGATGGTATTTCTAACACATCACAATTACTTATCAAATATTTTATCCAACTGTGTTTGCAATAACAAAGAATGAAATTTGATTATTTAAATTTCGCGGGTTCGAAGTTTCAAGCTTAGTTTACCGAAACTTTACGTAACACATGTTAATACACATTAACATTTGTCAGATTTGAGATTTTTAAATCACTAGATATTATGCCATTTGCTTATCTAATAATAGCTATTTGAACATTTTTCCCATAAAAGTACTATTTGCGCAACAAAATTACTAAAATGTGTTTGTAAAAGTCAGGAAAGTTGTACCGCGCGGTGTACAAGCTCATACCGCCAGGGGCTGATGTTTTGCACTTGCCGATGCAGATTTAATGCAAGTTCGTCAATAAGTCAACACCACATTATTGTTTCTACATAAGTTAAACATTAAAATAATTAATTTTGAACTTTTTTCAGTCACCAAGTGACATTTAATGACATATCTAGAGCCCCAATTTTTGCGTTTTACGCAAATATGCATCAGGTAAATAAAAATATTTGCGCGCTTCAAAATTTGTAATATTGCCGGCAATTTCAAGATGTTGTTGATTTCATTTCTTATTAAAATCGGTTATATTTCATACAATTATACGTTAAAAAATTAGCTGATTAAGAATTTTACAATAAAAATACCACATCCCATTAAAAAAAATGCAAATTGATTTCGGTATGACGTTATATCTAATGAGTGGTATAAAATGTACATTTTTATTAAAATGTGCTTCCCTTAGAACTCTATAACTTTACCTGGTCCAATTTAAATTTCTTATTTAGTTTTGTCATAATTTCAATGCACCATTTTAAGTGGCCCGCACCCTGTATAATACAAAAATAAAACAAAAGTAAGAATTAAAAATAAAAATATTTTTATTTATTTATTTATTTATTTATTTTTTCTTTATTTTTGTTTTATTTTTGTATTATATATGTCGCAGCCATATAATGTAATTAGTGAACAGTCTAGACATATCAGGAAGTGCTGACATATGTATTATGTAATTGAAGAAGTATTTCATTAGTTATTTAACAATTTTAGACATTACATGAAATGCTGATTCATTGTACACTCTTAGTGTACTCTTAGTGAACAGAAAGAGGCTGCTCCAATTTAGACAGTGTTCTAAACGTCTCAAAATGGTTATCAACCACGAGGATGTAGTTCTTACTGACAAAAATCGTTACCATAATTCCTCAATTACAAGTGCTGAAATTTAGTATAATATTTTAGTTCATTTGTGTTGTTTACTTATGTAGTTAGATGTCTTACTTATTAGTATGCATTTGTCGCGAAAATGGCTAAAACGATAAAAAACAAATAGAAATTGTTACACAAAGAGGCTGCTTCAATTTAGATACACTGTAATTTAGTATACTGTACGTCCCACGTCCTTACATAGTATAGTCACAAAATGGCTATCAACTGCGTATATGTAAACGAAGAGATTCGGCAAATAACATCGGAAAGAAAATTGTTGTATCACACACATCAATGTATGCGATCATCACTGCACAGTATTATAAAAAGATATAAAAACACAGGATAAAAAACCGAGACAAACAAGAAGGTCTAGGCCAAAACTTCTGAGGCAAATAGAAAAATAGTATTGATTTCAAATAGACGATTAACAGCATCGACAGTTCGAAATTCAATACGGGTCGACAATCTTCGGTATCAATGACACTTAAAACGCGACTTGGAGCAGCTGGCCTTACAGGACGAGTCACAGCTACAAGATAACGTTACTGTGATCCCAAAATCGTTCAAAACGATTACAGTGGAGTAGAACTCAAATATTGGCTACTTGGAAATTGGATCAAGGTTTTATGAGCAGATGAGTATTGGGGTCCCAATGTCGAATATTTGTGCGATATCAGCAAAATTGATGTCGCAGTGTGTAACGTCCATGGTGAAAATGGGGTAGCTCTCTAATTGTCGGAGAGTTACAAGGGCATCCTAGAAAAGAACGCAGTTCCATCTGGATTAAAATTGACCGGAAAACGATTGGTTATAATGTAGGATAACGAACCGAAATATGGTTCAAAGTTAGATGAGGGTATTTACAAGAATTGGAAGATCGCGGTGCTTTAAACTATACGGCCTGGCCTCCACAATCATCAGATCTTAACCTCATCGAACTGTTAGGGATAAACTTGATTGGATTGTTGAGCAACAATTATGGGTACTTTTACAGGATGTATAGAATCAGCTGCTGTCGAAAAGATGTGTAATTAATCAATATTTTTACAAATACCATTAACAATGTGTCTTATCTTTTTTTATTATACATATAATAAAGATTGTCTTAAATAACTTCTGAGATGTATACTTCACTGCCTAACATCAACCATCTTTGCCAAATGTCCATCAGCATAGTACCTATGTATAATGAATTAAATAAACAAATCACGCAGGAAAATTGAAGTAAATTTCAAATATTCCGCCTTCTTCTTTTTCAATACAAAAATTCAATATTTGGAGAAATGACTGTCGCGGACTATATGTTTTGAAAATTGAGATATCGAATGCATTGTGGTTTTTAAACAGTGTAATAGTGCACTATGATTTGCAGTTCAGCCACCTTCTGCCAGTTTTTAATGTTGTTCGAAGTCGTACGGGTGGAGTTAATCTTGCTAAATACTAACAAATGTACGGACGGACGTTCTTCAAGTTTTTTTAGTCTATTTTCATCGTGAGTCATGTTTGGTTAGCATACAATCAACATAAAGTTTTCTGTCCATTCCAAATTTTTCTTAATTGTCCAGATTTGAGATGTGATTTTCAAAGTTTGCGTTCATATGTCTCATCAACTATAAAGGTTGAGTATAGGAAGTTTGGTATCAGATACCAGTGCTCACATTTTTAAAAAAATGTATATATTCTTCATTGCCTGAAAATTCACTGCCTTGTATAACAAGCTCCGATGAAATGTGATGCAAAATGAAAACTACTGCCATTATTTAACGAACTAAACGTAACGAGTAGCATGTTACAAAAAGAAATTTTAAATATCTCGAAAACTATCAATTTTACATTACCAATTGGTTATACCTTCTTTGAAGAAGACAACGAAAGCAATCTAAGAAGTGAATAATCTACAGATGTTTTATTAAAGAAAACACATTTAGTGGTAGTAATTATACTTTGAGTAAATACCATTTTGTGGCTAGAATGCAAAACCCACAGATAGATCTGGATCCTGTACATGGACTTTCACCATAGGTATGTGTATGCCAATTATTTCTTAATTTAATCAAACTTAAGTTAACAAAACCGAAAGGACTATAACAATTCAGGTTAAGCTGAAAGCTTAATTGGGCAGCAGAAAGTTACAACACCTATCGCACCATGATTAATTACGTACATCATTTTCTGTACTTTTCATCTCTCTTAAATCAATATTTAGGTAACATATATGTCAAATTGAAACTGAGAGATTAAGCCAGTTAAGCTTCGAAAATAATGTATACTTGAAAGGCACTGTAGGTAGATAAGATGCCAATACCTCTCAACTAAGTCAAATAATAGTACTACCGTCAACTTTTACTGGGAGTCCTTAGTATCTGCACGAGTGAACTTAAAATACTGCTGGTGAGATCTGTTTATCACCTTCACTTTCAGTCGCAAGTGGATAAAAAGACCAGCTAAAACACCTACAATTGCCACGACGTCATAACTATTTTAAATAAAATGTGTTTGTTTGGTAAAGTGCGCTGTTTAATATGTACAGGATGGTCAGATAAGAATGCAAAGTGTTGGACCTCTGAAACTATTCGTCGTAGAGACTTGCGGTAAAAAAATTTATTACGAAAGTGGGCAAAAGAAGACCGTGGAAAATATTTTCAGATTTCCAAGATGGTCGCCAGAGGGCGTAACCGACATCTTAAACTTTTAAAGTGATTTTCATTGAAATGCACACAGTAAATGTTACCAAATAATATATGCTTTTTAAAATTAAGCTTTACTCGAGTAATTTTTGTTTATCACTTTTTGACGTATCTATTAAAATAATGTGGTGGAGGGTAATTCAATGTTTTTTTAATAAACAGCTGGAACTCCTAAACCACTGAACTGATTTTAATAAACTTGGTCTCATTGAAAAAAGCATTTATGGTTCCATCAAACCTATCATACCCGTGATATGTTTATTTCTTAGTGA